>JAKSZU010000018.1:33411806-34011806 GCA_026018925.1 Tupaia tana
CTCTCTGTCCCTCTCTGGTCAAATTAAAATGAAATAAATGAATACAAAAGTAAGGTTAAATAAAGTAATTCTTTTTAAAGAAATTCAGAAAGGTTGGAAAAATTTCAAAAATAAGTTTGAATGTACATTTAGTCACTAATCTTATATTTTCAATTTGCCACAGGGTGTGTGCACTTGCCAGAGAGATACAAGAGATAGAAAGGATGTAAGAAAGTATCCCCTAGGATGTCCACACAGCAATTACTCACCACCATTTTTCACATTTATATATAAACTAGTTAAAAAACACAATTATGATTATTATAGCATAGATTCTTCTATTTAAGAAACAACAAAGATTTGTATATTAAACACATCTCTGGAAAATGGTTTAATATTCTTGATTTACAAGATCTCAATGTAAATTTAGTCTTAAAACGACTGAGTTCCTCTATTATATGGGGAACCGTTAGCAAAGATAATGGTAACTTAGTCACAGTATCATCTAGTGTTTTAATAAAGAGTTCAAGGAAGATTAATCTAAAATCTGTCTGGGTTCTAGAAAATTCACAACTGTATCATTTCTAAAAAGAAGAAAAAAGGGACAGCAGGTATTGTGCAGGTTAAAGCGGTTGCATCCTAAATGGCTGACTTTATGGTTCGTGCCCAGGACTCAGCACCTTGAAAATTATGCCAGATATGTCTGCATACAAGCCCAAAATCCTGAGAGGAGAATGGAGAAGGGATTGTGGTGTGGCCATGCTCTTTGGGAGGTGATTTCTCATTTCCCCCCCTCGGTCTCTCTCTCTGGTGGGTGCACACACCCCAAAGCAAAACTAACCAACTAACTAACTGAATAAGTAAATAAATAAATTTTTACAAAGAAGAAGAAAAAAAATAGTCTCATGTATGAGTACTTTATAGGGCTCAACAGACAGAGTGAATGGATAAGTCATCTACACCCGATAGACCACAGTCCAGAAGAAGAGACTTTATGCCTGGTTTATCTTTGGTCTAAGAAACATTTGATTAAAAAGGCCATAATACTAAAAAAATAGTCACCCTCAAAATTAACAACTCATATCTATAACTACAGAGTCAAGTAGAATTGATTTCAAATTCTGGCTCTGTCATATATTAGCTGTAACACCTGGAGCAAATTACTTAACACTCTAAATTGAGGATTGTGGTAACTAAAGGAAGTACAAGTTTAAAGCACAGAAAATACAAAAAATCAAAAGACAAAACTCTGTAACTGGCATTTTATATTAAATATGACTATAGGCCAGCCAGCGGGTATTTTGGTTAAGGCACTGGATTCTACATGGCTGACTGTATGGTTCAGTCCTGGACCCAGCAGCTTGAAAAACACACCAGGGGGAACCAGCAGTTAGCATAATGGTTATGTCGCTGGACTCCCACGTAGTCGACCGCGGTTTGCATCCCGGACCCGGTGGCTTGAAACTCACACCGGGCGCGTGTGCGTGCGTGCCCAAGATCCCGAGAGGAGAATGGAGGAGAAGGGATTGCGGCATGACCATCCCCCCTGGGGGGGTGATTTCTCTCTTTCTGTCTCTATGTCTCTCTCTGTCTGTCTGGCGAGCGCACGCGCCCTATAGTGAAAATCTCTCAAAAAAAAAAAAAAATACCAGGTATGTTTGCATATGTGCCCAGAATCCTGAGAGGAGAATGGAGGAGAAGGGACTGCAGTGTGGTCATTCCCCTGATGGGGGAGGGGAGGAGGGTGCATTCCCTTTTTATTCTTTCTCTCTTTCTCTCTGTCAAGTGTATGTGTCCTATAGCAAATTAAATAACCATATATATACATCCACACACACACACACACACACACACACACACAAATATAAAACTTTCATTTTCTATTGAACACATTCATGAAACTGACATCCCACATTATCTTACAGCATTCCAGACTACAACCATCACAAGGGCAGAAGGGATTGTTAGGTTTTGTTCACTGCTCTATTTCCTGTACCTAGAACAGTATGTGGCAAATAATAGGTGATCCAGAAATATTTGATAAATGAATAAAAATCTGTTCATTTATTGGGTAAACTGGGCTAAAAAGCCATGACTAAAATCTCAGTAATATTTTTAAAAAATCAGCAAACACATTTTCAAAAATAAACACTAGGTTCAGTTTTATGTGTCACTTGCTTACATAACACATAGGCGTAAGATTCAACTTTAACAAGCTGAAATACCTCACTGTATGGAGATAATGCTTGTTCTACCTTATTTACAGCATTATCCTTAGGGTAAAATAAGAGCATGTTTGGAGGTACTAGGCCCTTCCCCCACCAAAAAAAAGAGCACTTCTCTTTGACCACAGGGAAGCACTGAGCAATGAATGGAAACATGCCTAATGAGGAGCATAGGAAAGTCTAAAGTCCTGTCCCCCAGTGTTGTGTATGCCAGGAGCCACAAACTGCCTAATTTAACCTTCAGAACAGCTCTATGAGGTAGGTACAAATATCTATGTATCACTTACATATTACATATCACGTATCTCCATATCACAAAACTGGGACCAGCAGTTAGCGTAATGGCTATGTCGCTGAACTCCCATGCAGCCGACCGCGGTTTGAGTCCCGGACCCGGTGGCTTAAACTCACGCCAGGTGCGTGGTGTGTGTGTGTGTGTGTGAGTGTGTCCAAGATCCCGAGAGGAGAATGGAGGAGAAGGGATTGCGGCGTGGCCATCCCCCCTGGGGGGTGATTTTTCGCTTTCTGTCTGTTTCTCTTTCTGGTGAGCGGGCGCACCTGATAGCTAAAACCTCGCCAAAACAAACAAACAAACAAACAAACACTGAGCTTTTCAGAGGTTAAACAGCCCAAAGTCATTCCAGTCTATCTGGTTCTAAAGCCACCGTATTACTATCTTATTTTTTTCTGTTGATAAAACAATGGGGAGAAAAATGAACTCGTGATTAAAAGTCTATTCGTGCAAGAAAAAAAACAACCTCAGCAGGAAAACACCTAAAAATACTAGGTAACAGTTAAAACCTTGGTGAGGTTTCACACTGAGCCTATGTGACCCACTCTTTCACACACTAGCTAGAAAACTCCTTGAGCAAAATCAAATGGCCCCAAGTTTAAATGCCCCGACACCCAACAAACCGCCGACAAACAATCCGGACTTCCGTGTCACTTCCCATTGGCCCACGAAGGGGAGGTGCCTACAGAGTTGACAGTCACTGGCTAGAATGGCCATATTTCTCAGGGGCAAGTCTAGTCCGAAAAGAGGGAAATAAACATAACATGCCTAGAATACGGCGACCAGGAGTCCCGGGCAATGTCTGGAGTGATCAAAAAGTCCTCAAGGGAGCCGCGGCCCTGATTCCTAGGGACCAATGGGAGCGGGTGTCTATATCCGGGTAGGCGGACAGTCTATTCCCTGGGGCCCGAGGAACGTTTACACATCTGTTTACACATACACAAACTCCGCCCGAAACGTAACGCGTTAACTCCAGCGGGCGCGATGCCGGCGCAAAGGCAATCTGGATCGGGGGGGTCGGGGGAGAGAACCGAGTGAGAAGCGCAGAGGCCCAGGCGCTGACATCCCGTTACAGCCGTGCGGACCAGGGTGCGGGCCGGACACCGACACCGGCTGGTTCCGCCGCCGAGGTGGGAGGGCCACACAGCCCCGACCCCGCGCGAGCTCAGCTTGGCTGTGCTACTTTAGAGACAGATGCTTCCCGTTCCGAGCCCGACGGGGAAGTGCAGCGAGACCCGGCTTACTCTGACAGCTGCTAAGAGCCTTTTAGACGCCGGGTTTCCGGGACTACGGTGCCTCCAGAGGTTTCCACCCGGGTCGGACCCGGGGTCGGCCGGAGCGTCTCTGCCCAGCGCCCGGCCCGGGTGAGGGGGCACCCCGCCCCGCGTCCCGCACGCCGACTAGGCCCGGGAAGCCCCGGGTGTGCTCCCCGAGCGCACCTCCAGCGTGTAGCTCTCGTTCATGGTCCGGTAGCTGTCCCACGCCTCGGCCCGCGCCGCCTCGTCCATGTTGAGGCGGCTGCACAGCTCGTCGAACCTCTGCTGGATCTGAGGAGTCGGCGACCCGGCAGGCTGCGCGACGTCCTCCGCCTCGCCGTCGTCGTCCTCCTCATCCGAGGCTGCAGCCACCGGAGGAGGAGGTGGGGGCGGCGGCGATTGGTCGCCTCCCGACGGCATAGCTCACCCCTGGGCAGCGGCTCCTCCGGTGAGCTGAGGGCCCGGGCCCGTGGCCATTCAAACCGCGAAGCACCCGCGGGTCTGTCGTACGCACCGCGACTGCGCCGCCGCCAACGGCCTTGGACGTCATGCGGGCACCCGTAGTTCTGAGTATGGCATGCTGGGAAATGTAGTCCAGGCCGGGGGCCCACCGGGGCCAAAAATCACATGAACAAATAAAACAGCGCCCAAGGCTGAAATAAAAATGTCTTCTGCACATTTTTAGTACTTGCCCATCGTGAGACCATTCAGCAGGGCTGTACTGAAGAGAAGACGTCCAAGGGACCAGCAGGTGACGTGGTGGTCAAGGCACTGGACTCCCACATGATGGACCTAGGCTCCAGTCCTGGACCTGACTCTTTCTTTCTCTTTCTTTCTTTCTTTCTTTCTTTCTTTCTTTCTTTCTTTCTTTCTTTCTTTCTTTCTTTCTTTCTTTCTTTCTTTCTTTCTTTCTTTCTTTCTTTCTTCTTTCTTTCTTTCTTTCTTTCTTTCTCTCTCTCTCTCTCTCTCTCTCTCTCTTTCTTTCTCTCTTTCTCTCTTTCTCTCTCTCTTTCTCTCTCTCTTTCTCTCTCTTTCTCTCTCTCTCTCTCTCTCTTTCTCTCTCTCTTTCTCTCTCTCTTTCTCTCTCTCTTTCTTCTCTCTCTCTCTCTCTCTCCCTCTCTCATCTCCTGGATGTCCGTATCTACAAAATTAGGACAATTCAGATGTGGTCTTTGTCCAAGCTTAAATTTCCCAGTTTCTCTGCTTCTTCTCATTTCTAGTTCTTTCCTGTATTTTAATGTTATGTAAACCTTTCCATTAATTTTTGGATTTTTTTTTTTTTTTTTTTTTTTTTTTTTTTTTTTTTTTTTTTGCTATAGGACCTGTGCAACTCATAGGAGAGAGATAGAGAGACAGAGACATAGAGAAAGTGAGAACGGGGTGATAGCTATGCCACAATCTCTTCTCCTTCTCCTCCGGACTGTAGGTACACCACAATCCCTTCTCCTCCTTCTCGGGATTGTGGGTACGCATGCCACCAGCATGTTTGCCCAGCCTTCGGTCCCAGACTCAAACAGTGCAGTCAGCCATGTGAAATCCAGGGCCTTAACCACCAGCCAACTGGCTGGCCTTGGATTTTTTTTTTTTATTTTTAAAGCAGTAAATCTGTTATTCCATAGAGTGAATTTACTTTCACTTTGACATATTTGTGGTAGTCTCAACCATCCTGTTAGTTTATACTTCTTTTTCATATTCATTTTTCTTTTTTTCTCATTTCATAACTTTAGCACACTTAAATCACTTTATTTCCACTCCTCTTTTTTCTCTATTTTTTCATTTTAGTATTTTGAAATTGCCCATCCTCTTGATTTCTTCTCTCTCTTTTCTTTTTAAGTTCATGAGCTAGCCAGAGAAAAAGAAAGCACCCTTTAATGAGGCATGGTCATACTGCAGCCCTTTCTCCTCATCCTTCCACATCTCCCTCCCATCAGAATTTTCTGTGAACACACACTGGGGTTGGCCATGTGAAATCTGACCCCCTGTGGTATGGGCCAGCCCCAGTCTTTTTTTTAAATTTTCAAGTAGATATAGTGTAAGTCATGCCCATGATTGAGGGGCCAAAGGGCATTACTATCTTTTTGAAGAATTATTTATTTGGGGCCAGCTGGCAACATGGTGGTTAAGGGGGTGGTGGTTAAGGACTCCCACATGGGCGACCGTGTTTGAGTCCCAGACCTAGAGGCTGGCTTTCTCTCTCTTTCTCTCTCTCTTTGGAAATATTTAAAAATAATATTAATAAAGTTAAATAATTAATTTTATTTTATTTATCATTATTATTTTTTAAAAAGAATTATTCTATTTAATTGTATTAATTATTATTTTTCAATTTGACCAGAGAGAGAGAGAGAAAGTGAAAAAGCAAGCCACCAGGTCTATGACTCAAACCAGTCAGCCATGTGGAAGTCCAGTGCCCAAACCACTACACCACCTACTGGGCCCCATTATTATTATTTTAATTTGCTACAGGGCACATGCACTTACCAGAGACAGAAAGAGAGAGAAAGTGAAAAAACGAGCCTCCAGGTCCTGGATGCAAACATCAATCAGTCATATGGGAGTCCAGTGCCTTAACCACCACACCACCTGCTGGCCCAGACAGTGCTATTTTGCTCTTTTTGTTTTGCTCAGTGTAGTATGTAATCTGAGAAAAAGAAAGGCTGTACTAAAACCAGGGTCATATGGAAGTAATAACTGCAGGAGGGGTGAGAGGAGACAGAGACCTGGAGATAGAAAAAAAAGCACATAGCGGCAAATTACAGGACATCTCAAAAACAATCTTGAGGCAACGAAATCATCTCCATGAAACACAGTAAAATTCATATACTGTAATTAGCAATTCTTTTATAGTTGGATTTACTTTTTTTTTTTTAATTTGGAGATGTTTTCGCTATAGGGCGCATGCGCTCGCCAGACAGACAGAGATATAGAGACAGAAAGCGAGAAATCACCCCCTAGGGGGGATGTCCACACTGCAATCCCTTCTCCTCCATTCTCCTCTAGGGATCTTGGGCATGCATGCATACGCGCCCGGCGTGAGTTTTAAGACACCAGGTCTGGGATGCGAGCCACGGTCGACTACGTGGGAGTCCAGCGACATAGCCATTACGCTACGCTAACTGCTGGTCCCATATAGTTGGATTTACTTTCTAAGTGTGAGTCTCAAGGTGACTGACTATATAAGGCAAGAACAGAAGTCCAATGCATATGATTTATCATTCTTGTTTTTGGAGGGACCAGCAGTTGACGTAATGGCTATATCTCTGAGCTCCCACATAGTCAATCATGGTTCGAGTCCTAGATCCAGTGGCTTAAACTCACTCCGGGCGCATGTTAGAGATAAAAGCTGCTCATGGGGCAGAATAGAGTCCACTGAAACTCTTGTGGTTGAGTGTAGCCAATTCACAAATTGTTCTTTACTCAAATAAACTGTCTAATTTGTCTAGTTTTTCTTTTAGCAACTAAGAGGAAAAACTAGGACTTTACTTGAGGTAAAATACTACTCATTATTTTAGTAAAATTTAATGTATTTTAAGTAATTACTGTAATTTAAGTAAAGTTGATGATAAAAAACTATCAAATATGAATTTTATTAAAATATCTTTTGCTCATTAATACCAATATTTTCAAAAACTTTTGTGTCAGATTATGTGTTCCAAGAGGAACCAGAAAAACATTTGTAGTCTCACTTGCTCTTCCAGAACTTGCCCTACAACTGACCAGGGGTGGGGAGTAGGGTGGGATGGGGGATTTAGTGGGGGTGGAGGACTTTTGAAATTTCTTTGAGGCTATTATTTGACTTCTAAAGCTTAGCCATCAAATGCAACAGACCTTTCACCTGGCTGACACATGTTCACTTTCTCTCTCTTTCTCTCTTTGTCTTCATTCATATTTTGTATCCAGATACCACACTGTGAGGAAGCCCAGGCCACAAGGAAAAGCCTATTGTCAAAGATAAAGCCAGACATTAGTTAAAGCATGAAAACAGATTTTATTCAGTAGCTATTGACAGAAAGTAAGGGAAAGTTGAATTCCATTTTGATTTGTGCAGAGGTGACTGGGCCCTGTTAAAGGGAAAATAAAAGCGTAGGGTGGGGAGGGAGCAGAGCTCAAGTGTACAATTACACAGGGTTGGTCAGTGTTAGTGTCATTAGGCCAGCTGAGTCTGCTAGCTGGCAATTAGGAAAGGCAGGAGCCTACCCACCCACAGAAACTGAGAGTCAGAGGCCTTGTCCTTATCAGGACTTTCCAAAACAATGACTGTCAGGTCCTTAAGAAAGTCACTCCTGAGCACTAAGAGATAAATATGTGTCATAAAGGGACATAGGAAAGATGCCCTTTTCAGTAATTTTTTTTAGAATTATTTAATTTTATTTATTATTTTAAAAATAATATTTATTTAATTTGGGGCTTTTTATTTTTTTAAAGTAAATATTTATTTAATTCTATTTGTTATTATTTTTAAAATTATTTCATTTAACTTTATTTATTCATTTGTTTATTTCAATTTGACCAGAAAGGGACAGAGAGAAAGAGAGAAAGAAAGCTGCCAGATTTGGAACTCAAACCGCTGTCAGCCATGTGGGAGTCCAGTGCCCTTAACCACAACGCCACCTGCTAGGCCCAAGAATTATTTATTTTATTTGTTGTTGTTATTTTCTTTTAAAGAATTTGTTGTTATTATTATTATTTTTAAATTTTATTTATTTATTCATTTATTTTAACTTGACCAGAGAGAAAGAGAGAGAGAGGGAAAGTGAGAAAGCAAGCCACCAGGTCCAGGACTTGAACTGTGGTCAGCCATGTGGGAGTGTTCAGCATCTTAGCCACCACGCCACCCACTGGTCCCCTGTTGTTATTTTTAATTGACCCAACAGAAGCACAGAGAGAAAAAGGGAAAGTGAGAAAGCAAGCCATCAGGTCCAGGACTCGAACTGTGGTCAGCCATGTGGAAGTCCAGCACCTTAACCACCATGCCACCTGCCGGCCCACTAAATGCTTCGTTATATCATCTTATCACTTTTTCTGCCCAGAAGCTGGAGCGGTCATCCTAAACACATACCCTTCACTAGTTTCCCATTCATTGTACAAAATCTATACCTTCCACAGTCCGGGGCTCCTTCCTTTCTTCTCCTTGACCCTCACTGTAAATCACTCTCCCGCACTTTCCTCACCTTCCTAGTCACCTCTTTCCAACTGTCAGGTACCACATGAGATGCCTCCAAGTAACCCTACTGAATATTCCTATGACACTTAGTATAGTCATAATGATTTACATGTTTGTCTGTGTCGTGTCTATTGTTATCTCCATGTTTAAACACTAGGAGGGTAGCAGCTGTGTTTTTTAGTTCTGTGCATTAGCCTCAGTGTGCATTCCAGGTGCAGTGCATTGAGCTGATTCTCCATGTTAGTTAAAAAGAATGACTGATCATGATAATTGAGATGTATCTTATACTTACTAAAGTCTCCAATTTTGTGGGAACAAATCTGATAGCCTAATAGAACTTTTAAAAAATTATTATTATCATAATCTTGTTTATATTACATTGAGTCGAATATATCTTTACAGTGTCTTACATTTCTCTTTGCCCTAATAGAACTTTAAAGAACATAAATGGCAGTTGGACCAGTCGGTAGTGTGGTGGTTAAAGCAGCTGGATCCCACAGTTCGAATCCAGATCCAGCAGTTTGAAAAACACACTGGGTACATATGTGTGTATGCATGCCCAAAATCCCAAGAGGAGAATGGAGGAGAAAGAATTACAGCATGGCCATCTCCCATAGGGGGTGCTTTCTCTCTCTCTCTCTCTCTCTCTCTTTCTCTCTCTCTCGCTCCAGCAAGTGCATGTGCCTGACGGCAATTTTTTTTTAATTAAAAAAAAAAAAGTGGTAGGGACCAGCAGATAACGTAATGGTTACGTCGGTGGGCTCCCATGTAGTTGACTGCTGTCCCGGTCACACCGAGCACGTGTGTGTGCATGCCCAAAATCCTGAGAGGAGAATGGAGGAGAAGGGATTGCAGCAGGGCTATCACCCCAAGGGGTGATTTCTCACTTCAACGAAAGTTTAGTCAGTGTCTACTTGCCAGACACTAAGGTTATAGTAGTATTGAATATAGTAGTATTGAGCAGCTTCTGCCCTTATGGAGCTTGTGATCTCATGGGATAGACAGATCTAGAAGAACTGACAACGTGAATCTATTGTAAAAAAATTCAGGGAGCTATAGGGATCCATCACAGAAGAGCTCAACTCTGTGTGTGTGTGTGTGTGTGTGTGTGTGAGAGAGAGAGAGAGAGAGAGAGAGAGAGAGAGAGAGAGAGAGAGAGAGAGATGGAGGAGAGAGAGAGAGAGAGAGAAAACAAGGTAGGGACGCGACTGGGTAGGTGGAGATTGACAAAGGCTTTCCTTTCTTCCCCTTCGTTTCCCTGAAGAGAAACTGTAAGTTATAGCTAAAGAAAGGGAAGGAGGTTTCATTATAAGTAGAGGAAAAAGCTTATGCAAAGATCCTCAGTCAGGAAAAATCATGTATGGTTCAGAGAGCTGAAGCAAGGTGAATGTGTTTAAGTGTAAAAAGCGAAAGAAAAAAGGCCTAAAGTACAGATAAAGAGGAAGTCAAAGGCCTAAAGTACAGATATAGAGGAAGTCAAAGGCCTAGTGAAGATTCTGGACTTGTTTCTGACTCAAGGTTGTATGTTAAGGAGGGCTGCGACTTTCCTCTATCCCCAGAACGGAGAACAGTTTCTGACTTTGAATAGGTGCTCAAATATTTAAGTTTTGATCCTTATTCACTAAAACCTGCCTTGACTTTTTGGCCTCAGCTAAGCACTGGGAGGTTCAGTGCTCCTAAGAGTAGCTGTACCAGGCTGTTGAGAATGGTATGGTAGTTAAGGTGCTGGACTCCCACATGGCCCACCACAGTTTGAGTTGTGAATGCAGTAGCTTGAAAGTCATGCCGGGCACATGTGTATACATGCCAAAATTCCCGAGGAGAATAATGAAGGAGGGACTGTAGTGTGGCCATCCTCCCTGGAGGTAATTTCTCACTTCCCCTCTCTGTCTCTGTCTCTCTTCAGCAAGCACATACACCCAATGACAACCATGCTCCATCGATTAAAAAAAAAAGATTTCCTTATCCCTTATTTAAAAAATGTCAACTCTTCTGGTCATTTCTCTGAGTTACCTCAGGCAGGATAAAATTACCCAGTCCTTTACTGTGACCTCTGGAACTCACGCTCATGTGCTTATATCCACAGGTTTTTTGTTTTTTTTTAATTTTTTTGGAGAGGTTTTTGCTTTAGGGCACGTACGCTCGCCAGACAGAGAGAGACAGAGAGACAGAAAGCGAGAAATCACCCCCCAGGGGGGATATCCACAGGTTTTAAAGCCAGAGGCAGTGACTGTGTCCTCCCTGCTCCCTACTCTGCCTGTCAGACTCTGCTCCATCTTTTTTGGCATTGAAGCTCATGACCTAAGCCTGATTGATCCAATTCTTTTTTACCAGAAAATGGTAACTTCATTCTTCCAGTTGGCTGGGCCAAACCTTTGGAGTCTTTTTTGTGTGTGTGTGTGTGTGAAAGTACACTCCCAAGAGATAGCAGTGAGCCTAAGCACAAGAAAGAAAGAGTGGCTCAAGGACACTAGTAATTGCCTTCCATGAGATTTGTAATTCCTCAGCTGGGGTTGGTGTCTGTTGATCATTGGCTGGGTCCACTAATTACTTTCATCTCATTGGCTATATATCAAATTAGGCTGAGCCCATTCGTTCATCTCATTAGCTATTTCAAATGTGGCTGGACCTAATGAGTCATTTCATTGGCCATATCAAATGCAGCTGGGCCTACTGAGTTATCTCATTAGCTATATCAAATGTGACTGGGCCCACTGATTTATCTCATTGGTTATCAACTAGATATCCTCGCTGAAAATGTCCCAGATACATTACCTTAAGTGAGGAATTTTCTGTCCTGGTTGGTTTTATTACCTGGGAATGTGGGCAGATACTTCAGCTCTCTTTTCCGTTTCTTTTTCTAGCTTTCTTCCTGCCTCATTTTTCCCTTGAGAGGCATGATCCCCCTAAATCTTTCTGGAGAATTGAAGGTGGTTGGTCTGTTCTGTAACTGCTTCATGCTGGAAAGGGGTACTGGCCTTACCTATAGGGATCATGGAACTCTTGCCCTACCTGATCTACTGTAGGTGGGAGAGTGGGACCAGGGGCAGGTTGGCAAGATACTCCCCAGCGTGTATCATGGGAGGGCTGTCGTTGGTGCTGGATGATACATGGTAGGATTTAGAGGATGTCTCAAGGGATTGGTATCCCTTTGGTAGTCATTTGCAATTCTATGGCCTCTGGGGTTCCTCAGTAGTTATGATGACTTCTCCAGACAGGAGTATCTCTCCAGGCCTCATCAATTTCTTCTTGGTTCACAAGGGCTTTGGCTGGTGGTTCCTCCTTTTTGGAGAGCAGACATTCAGCTCTCGGATGGCAGGGATCATTTCCCATATTATAGCACTGATAGCAGGGCCCAGGAGGTGGCTGGGTGTAGTCTCTTGCCCAATGTCTGGTCTTGCACTTGAAGCAGGAATCTGCAGATACTCTCTGGTTTTGAGGTAAACTTTTGGACAGTACATTCTTCAAGTTTTCCAACAGAGGCAGATGAATCTTCATTATGAGACATTATGTTGATTTTTGAACAAAGAATTGAATGAAATACATCAATAACAAAAGCAAAGGATAGTTTCTTTATCTTACTTTATTTTTATTTTAATTTTTTGACAGATTGTTGCCTTAGGGTATATGCAGTCACTGGAGAGAGAGAGAGAGACAGTGAGAGGGAAAGTGAGAAATCAACTCCTAGGGGGTATGATGATGCCACAGTCCCTTCTCCATTCTCTTCCTGGGATCTTGGACATGCACCAACATGTCTGGTGTGATTTTTAATCCACTGGGTCTGTACTTGAACTGCAGTAGGCCGTGTGCAAGTCCAGCAATGTAGCCACTATGCCATCGGCTCATTCCAGTTCAGGTTATTAAGTAAAAGAACACTCCTGAGAGGTAGGAGCATGCCTGAATGGACAGAGAAAGAGTGACTCAAAAGGCCTTGTTTTGTTTTTGAAATTTATTTATTTCTCCTATGAGAGAGAGACACATACACACAGAGATAGGACCCCTAACAAGGTCCCTACTCTATGATATGCTCCTAGTCTCAGCTGACTCAGAGAACAGGCATATGCACACATGCTCATGGAGGTGCTGGGATGCAAACCTAAGAACTTTCCCATGTGGGTTCAGCTGCACCATCACTGTGCCACCGCCTAGTTCCTGGAGCCATCTTTGATTCCCCTTTCTCTCACTACATAAAGTCCATTGACAGCTTCTGTCATCTCAGTCTTCAAACTATTCCAAATCTGAGCAACTCTCATCTTTATTACGAACCCTTTGATCCAAGCTACCACCGTCTCTCAGATGAATCATTGCAATATCCCCCCATCTGGCTCGCTGTTTCTGTCCTTTCTCCTACTACAGTTTCTTGTCAACATAAAGTTGTTATGATTAATATTATGTATCAACGTGGCTGGGTTATGGTGTCCAGATATTTGGATAAATATTATTCTGAGGCTTCTGTTAAGATGTTGCTAGATGGGGGGGACCAGCAGGTGGTATGGTGGTTAAGGCACTGGATTCCCAAATGGCCAACCGTGTTTCAAATCCTGGACCTGATGGATTGCTTTCTCTTTTTCTTTAAAAACACAATAAAAAGATGTTCTTGGATGAGATTTACATTTTAATCATGTAAAGGAGACTTCCTTCCCCATTGTGAGTGGACTCACCTATTTAGTTGAAGATCTGAATAGAACACAATGACCTCCTCTGCAGAATTTAGACTTGCCAGTCTTCATAATCATGTGAACCAATTCCTTAAACTAAATCTGATTACATAGGCGTTAGAATAGATAGAGATTGGGAAGAAATGTGTATTGCTTCGTGTCTCTGATGTTTCTTTATTTAATGTGGTAATTACATAAATGTTTAATAATAAAGTTATACTTAAAATCTAGCTAGCTATCAATCATATCTTGTCTCTCCTCTGCTAAAAATGCTTTGATGGTTTCCCATCTGATTTAAATTACAAACCTAATTTGAGAAAACAGTCTTGTAAGATCCTTCAAGACCTGCCATGTCTACCCACCTCCCAAATACATCTCCTGCTACTCTCTCCCCTCTACTGTGCTACTCTAACTTGTATAGAGATATAATAGACAAAAACCAAATAGGCAAATTTGTGACTGTTAGCATATAGATGGTGCTTCTTTTTTTAGAGAGAGATTTTTTATATAGGGTGCATGCACTCACCAGAGAGGAACAGAGAGACAGAAAGCAAGAAATTATCCCTTGAGGACATGGCCACACCACAGTCCCTTCTCCATTCTCCTCTTGGGAGCTTTGGCATGTATGCACACGTGCCCGACGTGAGTTTTGAGTCACCAGGTCTGGGACTTGAACCATAGTTGACCATGTGGGAGTCCAGTGATGTAACCATTATGCCATCAGTTGGTACCCATACTGTCTTATTTTTTATTTTTACATTTTTATTATTTTTTTAGAGATTTTTGCCATAGAGCATGCACATTCATTCAGAGAGGGAGAGACAGAGATAGTGAGAAGGAAAGTGAGAAATCACCCTCTGGGAGGATGGCCACACCACAATCCCTTCTCTTCCATTCTCCTCCTGGGATCATGGGCACAACACACACACACACACACACACACACACACACACACGCCCAACATAATTTTGAAGCTACGGGGTCTGGGACTCAAACCTAGATGAGAGTCCAGGAACGTAAACACTACACCATCTGCTGGCCCTAATTATTGTGGCTTTATAGTAAGTTTTCAGGTTGGACAATAAAGAACTTTGCTCTTCTTTTTTAAAAAAATGTTTTATCTATTCTGAATTGCTTTCACTTATATACAAATGTTAGAAAAAAAGAAAATTTCTGCTAAGAAGGAATTTTCATAGGGATTACATTGAATCTATAGATCAATCTGGAGTCTTTTCATTTACTTAGGTATTTCTTGAATTTTTCAGCAATGTTTTGTAGTTTCCAAGTGTATAAGTTTTTACACCTGTACATGTCTTCACTTTTTTTGTTAAATTTATTCCTAGGTACTTAATGATTCTATTGAAAATGGAATTGTTTTAATTTACCAATTACAGTTGCTTTTGTGTAGGAATATAATGGATTTTTATATATTTTTATATTGGATATATATATATATATATATATATATATATATATATATATTATCCTGAAACCTTGCTGATTTTTTTAATGTTTCTAAAAATGTTTTCTGGTTTTTTAAAGAATATTCCAAGACATGCAAGATTGCATCATCTGAAATGGAGATATTTTATTGCTTGCTTTCAAATTTACTTCTTTTTTTTTCCCTTGACCTGATAGAAACTCCAGAATGAAGATAAATAAAAGTGGCAAATGAACATCCTTGTCTTGTTCTTGCCTTGAAGGAAATATTTAATCTTTCATCATTTAGTGTGTTTGTGGCAGAGTTTTATATATATACACACACACACACACATATTTTTAAAAGAATTATTTTTTATTATTATTATTTCTTTTGCTGTATGGCACATGTGTTCAAGAGAGAAAGAGAAAGAAAAAGTGAGAAAGCAAGCTGCCAGGTCCAGGACTCGATCCAAGGTTGGCCATGTGAGAGTCCAGCATCCTAACCACTATACTACCTGCTGGCCCTGTGGCAGTGGTTTTCTAAAATACTCTTAAATTGACATATAATAGTTGTACATAGTTGTGGGGTTTTACAGATGCCCTTTATCAGGTTGAGAAAATTATTTTTTATCCCTAGTTGTTGAGTGTTTTTCTCTCTTTCTTTTATGAAAGGTTATTGGAATTTGTGAATTTTTTTCTGTATCTATTTAGATAGTCATGTAGGTTTTTTCCTCCTTTATTAACAATATATGGGTTAATTTTTGTACATTGAACCAACCTTGAATTCCTGATATAAATCCAACTTAATCATGGTATATAATCCTTTTCATATATTTCTGGATTCAGTTTGCTCCACTTTACTGAAGATTTGTGAACATAATTTTTTAAAATAATATTTTATTTATTATTACTAACTTGAACAGAGAGAAAGAGGGAAAGTGAGAAAGCAAGCTGCAAGCCACCAGGTCTAGGACTCAAACCACAATCAGCCACGTGGGAGTCCAGCACCTTAATCATAGTATCACCTGCTGGCCCCTTGAATATAACTTTTTTTTTAAAGAGAGGTTTTTGCTATAGGGTGCATCTGCTTACTGGAGATAGTGACAGAAATCACTCCCCTGGTGGGTGGGTGGCCATGTTGCAATCCCTTCTCCTGGTCTCCTCTCGGGATTTTGGGCATGCACACGCACACACCCAGCATGAGTTTCAAGCTCCTGGGTCCAAGACTCGAACCACGGTCAACTATGTGTGAGTCCAGCAATGTAACCACTATGCTATCTGCTGGTCCCCCTTGAATGTAACTTATAAGGGATGTTGGTCAGCATTTTTATTCTAATATCTTTGTTTAATTTTAGTTTCAGGGTGATAATGGCCTCATAAAACAAGTTGGGAGTATTTCCTCTTCCATTTTCTAGAAAAGTTTGTTAAAAGGAATTAATTTTCTCCCCAAATGAAGCCCCTGGTGCAATGATTTTCATCATAAGAATTTTCCCCCTTCGCAATTAGAAATTCAATCTCTTCACTTTTTAGTCTACTCAGAATTTGGTTTTATTCTTTTTTCTTTTTTTGGAGAGGTTTTTGCTATAGGGTGCGTGCACTCACCAGAAAGACAGAGAGAAATAGAAAGACAGAAAGCTAGAAATCACCCCCTGGGGGGATGGCCACACTGCAATCCCTTCTCCTTCATTCTCCTCACAGGATCTTGGACACACACGCACATGAGTCAGGTGTGAGTTTAAGCCACTGGGTCCAGGACTCGAACTGTGGTCGACTACGTGGAGTCCAGCGACATAGCCATTACGCTAACTGCTGGTCCCAGAATTTGGTTTTATTCTTAATGCAGATTCAGTAGTTTGTGTCTTTGTAGGAATCTGTCTATTTCATGTAGGTTATCTAATTTGTTGGCATACACTTGTTTGTTGGTAGGAATACCCCTTCTTTCTTCCTTCCCTTCCCCTCTCTCCCTCTTTTCTTTCATTTACTTATTTTTAATTACCAGAGAGTGCATGCTCTTGCGAGAGAGAGGGAGAGAGAACTATTGAACAGGGCACAGTCATGCTGCAATCCCTTCTCCATTTCTTTGTCTTATCTGGATTTGGGACATGCAAGCTCATATTCCTCGCATGTTTTCCAAACCACCAGTGACAGGATTTGAATCACAGTTGACCACATAGGAGTTGGTCTCCTCTTACATTTTGATCATAGTAATTTGAGTCTTTTTTTTTTTTTTTTTTTTTTGGAGAAGTTTTTCGCTATAGGGCGCGAGCGCTCGCCAGACAGACAGAGAGAGACATAGAGACAGAAAGCGAGAAATCACCCCCCAGGGGGGATGGTCACGCCGCAATCCCTTCTCCTCCATTCTCCTCTCGGGATCTTGGGCACGCATGCACACGCGCCCGGCGTGAGTTGTAAGCCACCGGGTCCGAGACGCGAACCGCGGTCGACTACGTGGGAGTCCAGCGACATAGCCATTACGCTAACTGCTGGTTCCTGAGTCTTTTTTTTTCTTGATCAGTCTAGCTAGAGGCCTGTCAATTTGTTGATCTTTTAAAAGAACCAACTTCTTTTGATTTTACTTCTTTTATTCTCCATTTTAATTACGGTTCTAATATTTATTGTTTCCTTACTTTGACTTTTTCTAGTTTTTAAGGTAGAAAGTTAGGTTATTGGAGGGCTTTTTTTCCTTAAAGGCCTATAACTATAAATTTCTCTCTATGCACTACTTTGGCTGAATCTCATAGTTTAGTATGTTTTTTTTTGTTTTACTCATCTCAAGATATCTTTTAATTCCCCTTGAGAATTCTTTGTTGGCCTACTGATTATAAAGGAGTATGCGTAATGTCCACATACTTGTGCCCAGCCTAGAAGGTGCAGGTAGTAGCATAATGATCTGCAGTGCTGGATGTTATGTGGCTAATGGCAAGTTTGGATCCCCAGCTGACCTGACATGTGCTGAGTGCATATATGCCCAAGATCCCAAATAGCTGGAAGATTAGGGAAAGGGATAGCAGTGTGACCAGACACCATCAGGGGTGTTTTTATTTCTCTTTTGCACGTGTACATGTGCTCAGACTCTTACATAAAAGAAAGAAAATAATCCTTAAAAAATTAACAGGCAAACTGGGCAAAATATCACATATATAACAGACAACATGTAAGGAACATGAACAATTAGTTTATAGCAGAGGAATACAAATGACCTTGTGAACATATATGAAAAGTCTTATATTACTAATTAAGAAGAAACTTAATGTATTTTTTAAAATTCTACTTATTTTTATTTTTAATTTGCCATAGGGCATGTGTGTTCACCAGGGAGAGAAAGAGACAGAGAGAGAGAGAGAGAGAGAGAGGGAGAGGGAGAAAGAAAGGGAGAAAGCAAGCTGCTAGGTCTGAGGCCCAAACTGCAGTTGGACATGTGCAAGTCCAGTGTCTTAACCACCATGCCACCTGTCGGCCCCAAGATGTATTTTCTAATCTATTGAAAAGATTAGAAAATAAGACCCTGGGACCAGCAGTTGGCGTAATGGCTATGTCGCTGGACTCCTATGTAGTCAATTGCGGTTCAAGTCCCGGACCTTAAATTCACGCTGGTGCGTGTGTGTGCGTGCCCAAGATCCTGAGAGGAGAATGGAGGAGAAGGGATTGCGGCGTGGCCATCCCCCCTGGGGGGTGATTTCTCGCTTTCTGTCTCTCTGTCCCTCTCTCTGTCTTTCTGGCAAGTGCATGCACCCTATAGCACAAACCTCTCCAAAAAAAATAAATAAATAAATAAATAAATAGGGACCAGAAGGTGGTGTGGTGGCTGGACGCTCCCACATTGCCGACCATGGTTCAGGTCCTTGACCTGGTGGCTTGCTTTCTCATTTCCCCCTCTCTGTCTCTCTGGTCAAATTAAAATAAATGAATGAATAAATAAAATTAATCTTTAAAAAAAGATTAAAATATAAGAACCATGATGTCCATTGTTGGCACAAAAACATAAGGAAGCAGATATTTCATAATCTGCTGTTGTGGCATAAAATAGTACAGTTTTTTTCTGAAGAATTATTTAATTTTATCTATTATTATTTTTAAATATTCGACCAGAGACACAAAGAGAGAGAGGGAAAGTGAGAAAGCAAGCCGCCAGGTCCAGGACTGAAACCATAGTGGACATGTGGGAGTCTGGCGCCTTACCCACCATGCCACCTGGCAGCCGCAAAATAGTACACAATATTAACTAGTCTTAAAATTTAGGACCAGTGGGATCAGCAGGTCATATGGTGGTTAAGGTGCTGGACTGGTGGTCTGAGTCCCAGACCCGGTGACTTGAAAGTCACGCCGGGTGTGTGTGTGTATGCGTGCACAAGATCCTAGGAGACTGGAGGAGAAGGGATTGTAGTGTGACCATCTTTCCTAGGGTGTGTGTGGGGGTGATTTCTCACTTTCTCTCTCCAGTGAGAGAACATACCCTATAGGAAACTAAAAATACAAACAAACAAACAAACAAAAAAAAACACGCACACAATTATTTTATGCCTAGGCATATATTCTAATCAAAGAATCATTAATGTATGCAAAGATTTAACTATACATTTATTACTGTTTAAGTAGCCCCAAACTAAAAGACACCTAAATGTTCAATAACTGGTATTAAGTAGATCATGGTATGTCTAGTTAGTAGAATATAGAAAGCCCTTAAATATGATGTGGAAGATTCTTTAGTGACATAGAAAGATGATCAGGATATAAAAAAATGATAGGGATAGTATAACTTTCTTTTTAACTAAGAACAGCAAGTCAATTATTAATTTTTTTAGTTTAGTTACTGGGTGTATATGCTTCTGGAGAGAGATAGATAAAGAGAAGGGAAGTGAGAAATCACCCACTCTTGGAAGATGGCTGGCCACAATCCCATAAAACCCATTATCCTCTTGAATTTCAGCCATGTGCGCAAAGACACCCAGCTTGTTCTTCAAGGCACTCGGTCTGTGACTCAAATCCTGTAGTCAGCCATATAGGATCTAGCACCTTAACTAACCATCAGGCCACCAGCTGGCCCTAGTAAGTTAATTTTAACTATCAAGAGGGGCCAGCAGACGGTGTAGTGGTTCCCACATGGCCAACTGTGGTTCAAGTCTTGGACCTGCCTGGCTTTAAACTCACACTAGGTTCATTTGCGTGCATACCCAAGATCCTGGGAGGAGAATGGAGAAGGGATTGCAGCATGGTTATTTCCTGAGGGATGATTTCTCACTTTCCCTCACTGCTTCTCTCTCTGGCGAGGGCACATGCCCTAAAGAAAAATTTATTTAAAGAGAATGGAGGGAAGGGATTGTGGCATGGCCATCCCATCTGGCGGTGATTTCTCTCTTTCTCTCTCTCTCTCCCCGGCAAGTGCATGTGCCCTATAGCAAAAACCTTTAAAAGCCTCAAAAAAAAAAAAAAAAAAAAAAAAAAAAAAAAAAAAAAAAAAACCAAACAAACAAAAAAAACAAAAACGGAGACATTATTTTTGCCTACTAATTTAGCAAACATCATTTTAAAAGTCAATACACAGTATTGGTAAGGATTGAAGTAAATGGGCATGCACAAAATGGTGGTATGCTAATGGTAGTATAAATTGCTACTAAGCTTCATTACAAAGTGGCAACACAAAAATTCTTAAAAGCAGAGAACATATTTTCAGTTCTAGGAATTAAGTAAATTAGGGATGGATGCAAATTGTATATATAAACTCAAATGTCCAGTTTTAAGTACACAGTTAAGTCAATTACAACTGTATCAGCCAATTCTATGTTTAAGACATTGCAGGATTCTTATGGATACAGATTTGGGTCAGCATATTAAGGACAGTACACTAAGTACTGACTTAATAAAAAAATGTACTGTTCCCTGTGACTGCCATAACAAATTATCACAAACTAGGTGGCTTAAAACAAAAATGTATTCCCCAGTTTAGGCCTGAAGTCCAAAATCAAGGCATTGACAGGGTAGGTTCCTTCTGGAGGCTTTGAAAGAGACTGCCCTTTTCCTAGCTTCTCGTCGTTCTTGGCAATCATTGGTATTCTTTAGTTTGTAGCTACATCAGCAATTTGTGCCTTCTTTTGTTTACGTGGCCATCTTTCCTGTGTCTCTGTATATCCTCTTCTTACAAGGACACTATAGTTTATAGATTTAGGGCCCATCCTAACCCAGTATGATAATTTAACTAATTACATCTGCCAAGACCCTATGTCTAAAATAAGGTCACATTTTGAGGCTTTGGGCTGACACGTTTTTGAGGGACAGTATTCAACCCACTACATGTTTATAGCATACATATACAAAAGATTGGATCAATGTTTATCTCTGGATGGGTTTATAGACTTAAAATAGTTCTGTGCTTTTCAGCATTTTGAAATAAACAGCTGATGAACTGGAGTTGCATTTATATCGAGATTAAGTTCTCAATTTATTGTATAAAGTGATTATTATGAGTAGTTAAAAATCACTCTTCTGCTTATATTTCACAAAATGACAAACACATCATTTTATACACAGTGCATTGTCTCTCAAAAATATCCAACATAGCCAATTTTTCCATAAGCACAGGAACAGACTACCGATCCTCTCGGTGAGTACTAGATGAAGTAGTTGGCTTTTGTTATATTCTACACTGTACAAAAAAGAAACCATGAAAGTATAGTTAAATGTGTTAAAATTAAATAAGTGTATAAGATTCAATTATTTGGGAACCAGCAGTTAGCGTAATGGCTATGTCGCTGGACTCCCACGTAGTCGACCGCGGTTCGCGTCTCGGACCCGGTGGCTTACAACTCACGCCGGGCGCGTGTGCGTGCGTGCCCAAGATCCCGAGAGGAGAATGGAGGAGAAGGGATTGCGGCGTGACCATCCCCCCTGGGGGGTGATTTCTCGCTTTCTGTCTCTATGTCTCTCTCTGTCTGTCTGGCGAGCGCACGCGCCCTATAGCGAAAAACCTCTCCAAAAAAAAAAAAAAAAAAAAAAAAAAGATTCAATTATTTTACTTTTGTAATTAGAGAAAAAAACATTTTCTTTAATGTCCACAAAAATCATTATCAACAATGGCAATGAGTTCTAAAAACTATTCATTACCAAGGGAAAAAATAATGATTTTCAAAATGGACTTCTTTCAGTTCTAGGAATTAGGCAAATTAGGGATGGATAAAAAAAAATGTAAGTATAAGTTCAAATGTCCAGTTAGGTACATCTCTGTCTTCCTGTATTTTTTAAAGATTCAGGGTAAGAGGCCGGCAGCTGGCATGGTGGTTAAAGGCACTGGACTCCCACATGGCCGACTGTGGTTTGAGTCTTGGATCTGGTGGCTTGCTTTCTCACTTTCCCTCTCTCTCTCTCTGTCCTTCTCTAGTTAAATTAAAATCAATAAAGCCAAGTAAAAAATGATTCTTTAAAAAAAAGATTCAGGGTAAGAAAAATTAAGTTAATAATATTTAACATTTGGTATAGAGTGCACACTGGGCTGCAAAATTGAGGTTTAATAGTTTGGGTTGTGTGCAGATTGTGTTGCAAAACTGAGGTTTAATAATTTGGGTTGTGCCAGCAGATGATGTAGCAGTTACATTGCTGGACTCTCACATGGCTGACTGCAGTATGAGTTCCAGACCCAGTGGCTTGAATCTCACGCCAGAAGTGTGTGCGTGCATATCCAAGATCCTCTGAGGAAAACAGAGAAGGGATTGTGGCATGGCCATCCCCCCATGGGGTGATCCCTCACTTTCCCTCTGTCTCTGTCTCCCCACCTCCCCGCTGTGAGTGCATGCACCCTAAGGCAAAAAGGTCTACAATAATAATAATAATAATTTGGGTCCAGAAAAAAGTTTTCTTTGGGAACCAGCAGTTAGCGTAATGGCTATGTCACTGCACTTCCGCGTAGGCGACCGCAGTTCGCGTCCCGGACCCGGTGGCTTAAAACTCACGCCGGGCGTGTGTGCGTGCGTAACCAAGATCCTAAGAGGAGAGTGGAGGAGAAGGGATTGCGGCGTGACCATCCCCTCTGGGGGGTGATTTCTCGCTTTCTGTCTCTATGTCTCTGTCTGTCTGTCTGGCAAGCGCACGCGCCCTATAGTGAAAACCTCTCAAAAAAATTTTTTTTTTTCTTTTTTTGAAACCATCATTATTAATGAATTAGAAATGAAATTAGATTAAAACAACAAAAATATTGGCAACATTTAGGATGCTGTGTGGCTGTAATCATAGCCATTTCTGTCTTTTAAAACTTTTTCCGAAGTTTACTTTCTTTATAAACATGTATGACTATGATTTGTTTCATAACTGGAATAAGATAAATTACATAAAAATTTGATTTAAAAGTATTGTCATGTACAGAGGCTGACATCATGGGTAGTCAAAGAATATGTTTAATAAAAAATAATTAAACTTCCATTTGCTCTATAGAACATCATAGAAAGTAATTTAATAAATTACAAATGACTTTTTTTAAGACGTTTGCTCAACTACAGAAAGCAATTCAGACTACACAAAACACAACTGGTAAATATTGCAAATGTCCAAAAAGAAAAATTGGACTAAGACTTGAATCATGAAACCTGAAACAAGGGCTATAAATACAAGGCAATAACAGCTATAATTCTTTTAGTAACTACCAACACATACTTGGATATCCTTTCAACTGCAACTTTAGTATTATGTAATTCTACTGATTTTTTTCCTTATAACCCTTAACTTTACACAACCATATTTGCATGTTTTTCTCTTAGCTGATACCTGGACAACTTTTCCCCAATCAATACTAAATAGAAGTGTCTTGAAACCCAAGAGATGTTTAAAGTTAATATTAACCTTAATGCTTTGAAAACTGTAATTGCCTTATTACATAGAGAATCACTAGAATGTTAACCAAATTCATTTGACCATAATTAGGAAAATACTTTATCTCATAAATTTGATATAAATTAGATTTTAAGTGACAAGATCAAGGAACTTTTTTCTTTTCTTTTAATTGGGGAAAGAAAGGAATAAAGATCATGTGGGTAGAACTAGAGGAAGGAAGAGAAATATGTATGGTGTTGAAATACTCCACCGGCAAACTAATTTAACTGTGTTTGAAAAACTTTGGCTATCTCATAGGTGTATTCTAGTTAAACAAAAGTGCAATACTGCAAAGGGAAGATACTAAATATGTAATATTATTTTCATGATGAAGAATTACTAACCCACTTCTCCTGGATGGGCATTATAATGACTATTGCTAAGACATTGCATAAAGTACTATCAATTCAAAGTACTATTTTGGAAAATACAAAAATCAATACAATCCCAATGGAACTTATTTAATTTTGTAAATACATATAACACTGTGTCTCTAATAAGGGGTTAGTTATTTTACATACAAAAGAAATTTACTGGTAAAGGTCTTGGAAAACCTAATACAATTGCTTAATTCATGACAAAGCAACAGTTCTATCAAAACATACTGAAAGTTATTTTTTCTGTAGGAGAGAATTGGGGTGGTTTTTTCCCCCTAAACTTATCCTCTTGTGAATTTTATCACTGACTTATTCTAGTACCAGACAAACACTACCATTTATCTCTCCTTAGAATCTAAATGTTTTTATGTCCAATTTAGTTCTAATTATTTTAAATGTGTATGAAGGTGGACCTGGACCTCTACCTTGTCAGAACAATAGCAGCTTTAGTAGGAGAAATTGTGTCACAAATTAAACATCAGGCAAATTTTACATGGTAAAGGATTCTAAAAAATTGAACAGAAGCCTTGGGCTTCATTTTTGTGGTTTACAGGTTTAACTTGTACATTTTTTTGAGATTATTCAAAGTGCATTTTCAAAATGGGCAACTCAGTATATTTAATATAAACTGATAACCCAACACTGATTCTGGGCAACATATAGTCTGTTTACACCTAGAAACTCAAAGTGAATTTAGACTATCTGCATATTACTTTACCACTATTATCTGTAAATTTTGGAATATTTCCATAACATAAAACACAAGTAGAAATTTACACAAAAAAAAAGCAAACAAACAATTCCTTTTACATGAAGTATGCTGTGTTGAAAGATTTTTTTCAGTGGCATTTCATGAGTTTGCCTTTTCTGACCCCTGGAAATAGACATTACTCATCTGAGAGAGACATAATCACTTCAAATAGGAGGCCAAACTTTGAAAAGTTGAAACTAAATATATGTCTATAGGGTGCCAAAGTCACATGAAACAGGATTATTTTATGACTTAATTTTACTGATATCTGAATTAAGCTCAGCAAAAAGCAAGTCATATTTCTTGCCAGATTAACATGATATATAGGATGTGTTTAAAAAACCCCTGAAAACAAGTATAGAATTAGAAACGAATGTAAACTTCCTAAACTAACTCAGCTGAGGTAACAGGTAGCCAGTTAAATTGGCTGATTGGGAAACTTATTTCTTCTTTAAAACATACTGTACCTGAATTGGAAACATCAGCAGTGCATCACAACACTAGAGCATTTTCATGTAATTAAAGCAATGGATGGTGATGTAGATTCTACAGCTTTCATGACATTCATTAGCTGCCCAAATTATTGCTGAGTTTTGATCTGTAAATTATAGGTGTCAAGGAGGCTGTAAAACTATATTCAAATTAAATCAGTAATATGCATAAAGTATTCTGTGTTCACTGCAAATATATTAAATATACAACTCTTATTGAGCATAATTTTCATAAAATTAACCCCCAACAAAATTATAATGCCTTTTGTTGTAATTTTACACCTTTATGTATTTGATAGTACATACGAGTTCAGAAATTTATGAATCTTAAGAAATATTACATGCAAAACGTCTCTGAAAGCAGTTTGCACTTCTAAACAAATAACTGAAATGTTCGGTCAGTAAGTTATTGATGCACTCAACACTGGGGTATTTACAATTAATAATTAAAGAAAAAAATCCAAAATCAGTTCTTAATTTAAGTGCAGAGTCTGGGACTCAGTCTTCATTACTAGAATCTGAGTCCTCAGATGACGATGATGTACTGTCAGATCCAGATGAAGCTTCTGCTTTCTCTGAACCCTCATCTGTGCTGTTTTCATTGAGAGGACTTGGCTCAGTTCCTCCTTTGTTTTCCTGATCTCTAACTCTGGAATCTTCTTCCTTTACTTCTGCAGACTTTGACGAGCCTAAGTCACTGTTTTTGTTTTTCTGTACATCAAAAGTGTTGGATTGGGACAAAGTTGGAATATGAAGATTAAGGCCTGGAGTGAGAAGCATCCCTGGATAAAGTATATTGGATAGTAATAGTGGGTTAAGAGCTAATGGGTTGGCAGCTGCAGCTGTATTTAATGCAGCAGTAGAAGACGTTGAAGGAGAACTTGACACAGAGTTTTCTCCACCATTCTCTGAACTTTGGCTCTCTGTCCTTTCTTTTTTTCCTTCTTGCTCCTTAGAGTCACTTCCCTTTTTCTCTTCTGTCCCAGATTCTTTAGGCTTTGTAAGAAGCCCCCCCATGCCCAACAGATTTGGTAATCCCGCCATTCCTGAAAGCAGCATGGGGAACATAGCAGCCATATTTTTAGCTTCTCCTCCAGAAGAAAGGCCAGCAGGCATTCCCATCAACCCTGCAGTTACTTGCAGTGACTGTAAGTTTTGTAGGTTCTGTTGTAAGGCCTGAAGAGTTGTGAGATCCACACCTGGAAGTAATCCATTGGCTAACAAAGGATTGCCTGAAACACTGGTAGTGGCTGCAGCTGCTGCTGCTGCTGAGGCTTTTGCAATTCCACTCTTAGGTCGTCTCCCCCGCCTGCTTACTTCCTCTCTCACAACGGGACCAGTGAGAATACGTTCAAACATACTTTCTGGAAGAAATCCCTGGAAGAAATATACACCATTAATAATAGCTACATGAAAATATAATTAACTGCTATTAACTTACCATATAAATAATCTAATCAAAATAGGCAATTACTTATAATTATTTTATATCAATACAGACTACGTTTACAAAAGAGATAACCTAAGTTTATTTTACTATAAGCAGTGACTTGCTTATAGTAAAAAGCTCTTTTACTTCTCATTTCATCAAGGGATAAAAGAGTAGAAAGTGGCTTTTAGTGGTTAGCCAGTGGTGTGGTGGTTAAGGGAGCTGGATCCCACATGGCTGACTGCCTGGTCCAAGTCTTGGACCTGGCAACTTGAAAAACATGCTGGGGTGAGCCAGCAGGTGGCATAATGGTTAAGAGGCTGGATTCCTACATGGCTAACTGTAGTATGAGTCCTGGACCTAGAGGCTTGAAATTAACACTGTGTGTGTGTGCCCAAAATCCTGAGAAAAGAATGGAGGAGAAGGGATTGCGGTGTAGCCATCCCGCTGGGGAGGTGATTTCTCACTTTCTCTCTCTCTCTGTCTCTCCAGTGAGTGGCCATGACCTATATCAAGAAATCTCTTTTTTTAAAAAAGAGAAAAACATGCTAGGCACATGTGTCTGTGTGCCCAAAATCCTGAAAGGAGGGAGAAACAGGAGAAGGGATTGCAACCTGACTACCTCCAATGGAGACTGCTTTCTCACTTTCTCTCTCTCGCTTTCTCTCTTTCTCTCTCTTGCAACCACATGTGCCCTCCAGTAACTTAAAAGGAAAAAAAAAAAAAAAAAGAGGCTTTTAGTTTTCCTCAATATTTTGAGGAGCACTTGCAGATGGGGAACCAAGTCTAGGAACGGAAAATAATATATGCCACTTTAATGTAATTCTCTGAAGATTTTTTTTGGGGGGGGGGGCAGTTCAAAACTCTAGAAGTTTTAGTATCCTTGGGACCAGCAGTTGGCATAATGGCGATGTCGCTGGACTCTCATGTAGTTGATCACAGTTCAAGTCCCAGACCTGGTGGCTTAAACTCACACCAGGCGCGTGTGTGTACGTGCCCAAGATCCCAAGAGGAGAATGGAGGAGAAGGGATTGCAGCATGGCCATCCCCTCAGGGGATGATTTCTCGCTTTCTGTCTCTCTCTGTCTTTCTGGAGAGCGCACATGCCCTATAGCAAAAACCTCTTAAAAAAAAAAAAAAAGAAGTTTTTTTTTTTTTTTAAAAAAAGAAGTTTTAGTATCCTGTGACAGTGTTTTAAGGAAAGACAGTTGCTGATTACTTTCTAATTTTCTGAATTGATCAATTTATTTTTTTCTCTTTACAAAGGCATTAGGGTTCACTGCAGAAAACACAAAGAAAAAAAATCTCTCATAAGTTTACTATTCAGAGATAACCACTGCTAACATTTCAGGTATGTTCTTCCATTTTTATCTTGTGCACTTACATACATCTTATGATTCTCTTCACCTCCCTTTCAAAGTAATAAAAGAGAATCATACTAAACTTAAGTTTTATAGCCTGCTCTTTTTAGTTGGATACCTAAGAAAAAACACCTGTTAAATATTTATCATTTACCATATGGTTAGACTTTACTATTCTTTTTTTTTTTTTTTTTTTTTTTTTTGAGAGGTTTTTTTGCTATAGGGCGCGTGCGCTCACCAGAAAGACAGAGAGCAACAGAGAGACATAAAGTGAGAAATCATCCCCCAGGGGAGATGGCCACGTTGCAATCCCTTCTCCTCCATTCTCCTCTCAGGATCTTGGGCATGCACACACATGCGCCTGGCGTGAGTTTAAGTCACTGGGTCAAGGACTCGAACTGCAATCGACTATGTGGAAGTCCAGTAACATTGCCATTGCGCCAACTGCTGGTTCTTAGACTTCACTATTCTAAGAGCTTAACAGCTACCGCATTTATTGGGTCATTGAAAAAAAGGCACTTTTGCATAGAAAAACAGGTAATGACTTCTCTGATGACCCAATAATGTATTGTGACTGCTTTGCCTCTTTTCATTTGATGTTTTCTGAGATACATTTTTAAAAAATTGTGGTTTTTCAATATATGGATGAACCATTAGTTTATTCCCAGTTATGTACCACTATACCATAACGAATATTTTCATATATATTTTGTTACCCACATATTTGGTTATTCTTTATAATTTTTTTTTTGAGAGGTTTTCGCTATAGGGCGCATGTGCTCGCCAGACAGAGAGAGACATAGAGACAGAAAGCAAGAAATCACCCCCCAGAGGGGATGGTCACACAACAATCGCTTCTCCTCCATTCTCCTCTCGGGATCTTGGGCACGCACACACACGCACCTGGCGTGAGTTTTAAGCCACCGGGTCCGGGACGCGAACCGTGGTCAACTACGTGGGAGTCCAGCGACATAGCCATTACGCTAACTGCTGGTTCCCTATAATTTTTAAAAAGTTTTTATAAAGAATTATTTATTTAACTTTATTTATTCATTCATTCGTATTTATTTATTTATTTTTCATTCATTTATTTTTAATTTGACCAGAGAGAGACACACAGACAGAGAGAGAGAGGTGAAAAAGTAAGCCACCTTGTCCGGGACTCGAACTGCAGTTGGCTATGTGGGAATGTCCAGTGCCTTAACCACCATGCCTCCTGCTGGTCCTTTTTTTTTTTTTTTTTTTAAGTTTTTGCTATAGGGCACAGGTACTTGCCAGAGAGACAGGGAAAGTGAGAAATCACCCCTCAGGAGGATGGCCACACTGCAATCCCTTCTCCATTCTTCTCTTGGGATTTCAAACCCCAAGCATATGTGCCTGGCATGATTTTCAAGCTGCCGGGTCCAGGACTTAAATGGCAAATTTAGCCATGTGGGATCCAGCACCTTAACCCCTACACCACCTTTGTAGCATTTTTCAAACAGTGTCTTAGAGATTAAAATAAAAACAAGTCAGTATATATTGCTTCTGAATTCTAACTCAATGAGCATCTGAGAAATTTGCAACATGTCCCTTGAAATAAAAATTGTGAAAAAGATGCTATCATATATTTATGAAATTTTATTAATTCTTAAAATTTAATCTAAGATATAATTAAATGTCATCTAATTTTTAAAATGAGGTATGAGTTAGTATTTGTGAAATACTCACAGACTGCTTAACAACCTCTCCCCATTCAGGAGCTACTCCATACTCTGAATTTTCTTTTAGGAATCTACACAAATCTTTCAAGGGGGGAGCAAAGGCACCTCCGACCTACAAATGAAAAACATAATGTTAGATACATAAAACATTATTAAACATGAAATTACTTTTTGCTTTTATTTTGTGCTATACAGTCTCTTTTTTTAAATTACCAGAGGACAAGTGTGTTCATTGGAGGGGCTGGGGGAGAGAAAGTGAGAAATCATCCCATATAAGGGATGGCCATAACACAATTTCCTCTCCTTGGTTCTCCTCTTGGGATTTTAGGCATGTACTTACACATACCTGGTGTATTTTTCAAGCTGCTGGGTCCAGGATTCGTACTGCACAGCTGGTTTTATGGGATCCAGACTCCTTAACTACTACACCACTGAGCTGGCCACAAAGTTTATTTCTTTTTCTTTTTAAAAATAATTTAAAATCTAGGGAACAGTGTGTGGCATGGTGGTTAAGTAGCTGGACATTCCCAAATGGCCGACCAAAGTTAGAGTCCTGGACCTGGTGGCATGCTTTCTCACTTTCCCTCTCTATCTCTCTCTGGTTAAAATAAAATAAATAAATGAATAAATAAAATTAAATAATTCTTTAAAAAAGAATTTAAAATCTAATTTTACTTGTTATTATCTTTTGTTTTTTTTTTTTTTAGCTTGACCCCAGAGAGACAAAGAGAGAAAGGGAAAGTGAGAAAGCAAGCTATCAGGTCCGAGACTCAAACCGTGGTCAGCAATGTGGGAGTCCAGTGCCTTAACCACCATGCCACCTGCCTGCCCCAGAGTTTATTTCTTTAAAATACATATTTTTTGAGCCACTTTTGACAATTTTTATGATATTAAAAAGGAGCACAACTGGTAATGAACTACTGATGCACTCTATAAACATGTGATAATGTACATTTTAAATGTTTTATATAGTATAAATAGAACAGTAAAATGAATAACTACCATTTCCTGTGCACTTACTATGCTTGATAGGCAGTAGAACCTACTTAAGAGCATATCTTCTGGAGTCAAACATACCAGCTATGTGAACTTAAACAAATCAGTAAATCTCTTTGAACTTCAGTTTTCTGATCTGTGCAACGGGCTAACAGTAATATTTCCCTCATAGTGTTTGATAAGGCTTAAATGAGACAATCCAAGTGCCTTAGCACTTATATCTGGCACATAATAAGTATTATTATTTTATGTCATGTTATGTTATTATATGCTAAGTATTGTGCTAAAGACTTAAGTGTACAATTTATTTTAGTTTTCACTATATCCTTTTGAGATACTCTTGTTTCTGATTTTTTAAATGAAGGAACTGAGCCTCAGAGAAGTTATATTATTTGCCTAAAGTCAGCTAATAGGTGTTATCATCAGAATTCAAACCTAGGTCTCAAAATCCCAAGGTCCTGTCTATTACATACATGGACCTCCTAAACACATGCAATTATATGTATCCTTTGTATGTGAAAAGTGATATAAACAACCAATCTTAAGTAAATTGAAAAAATTAAAATTACTACACATAGTAATTAGTATGACACTGAGGCAAAGTATATTACAATTTGAAATGAGAACATTATATTTGGAGAAATGATCTATCAATTTCATGTCCCAGTGGAATTTAAGTATTCTTGCCTAGTATTCTGTTTTTAGAAATTATTTTTCCTTCCTTCCTTCCTTCCTTCCTTCCTTCCTTCCTTCCTTCCTTCCTTCCTTCCTTCCTTCCTTCCTTCCTTTATTTAGAGAGAGAAAGAGAGAGAGAGAGAGAATGAGAAAGCAAGCTGCCAAGTCTAGGACTCAAACCATAGTTAGCCATATGAGAGTCCAGCAACCTTAACCACCATGGCACCTGCTGACCCCCTTATCTAATATTCTTTATCTCTTTAGTTAGTTTCTATAATTTCTGTTGCATTCTCCTTTTTATTACCCCCTTCTTTAAGTTTCAATTTACACTGGAGGCCCTCTTAGGGGTTTATGAGGATTTAGTAGGTAAGATTCTTTTCCGTAGTATCTCATCGATTCGTAAGACTATGCCCTAGAGACTTAAGACAATAAAGAACTGTACAAATTAACGAATATGAACAGGCTCCTGATGTGGTTACAAGAATTAAAAATAAAATTTAGAATGTTTAATGTTAAACCTAACAAGTAAAAATCCAAACTGCTAAATTTCTTTGAAACTGATTAAGACAAATTCATTCATAATATTTAATAATGTGAATTTTTTGTATAAGATGAAGTGCAAAGATTTGTAACACAATTTATACAGCAGAAAATGAAGTAAAATGCTACTAAAATATTTTTCTCTAGGATATCTATCACTTTAAAATATTAGTAACTTAATAAAAGAATTAGTTCTTAGAAAATTGGGAGGGAAATAATATTAAGTTTAAAGAGCTGGTGTAAATAACAATATTAAAGCAACTATTATTTTAAAAAATAGTGTTCTGGGGACCAGCAGGTGATATGGTGGTTAAAGTGCTGGACTCTGCCATGCCAACTGCAGTTTCAGTTCTGAAACCAGCAGCTTGAAAAATCATGCCAGGTGTGTATGTGTGTGTACATGTGTGCCCAAAATCCCAAGAGGAGAATGGAGAGGACGAGACTGCATAGCTATCACCCCTGGGGAGTGATTTCTCACTTTTCTTCTCTCTCTCTGGTAAGCATACACACCCTGTAGCAAAACCTAAAAAAAAAAATGTTTTCTGGGCTGGAACTGCGGTTCAGTGGTTAAGTGAGCCGGATCCCACATGGCTAACCATGGTTCAAATCCTGATATTGGCAGCTTGAAAAACAGTTTGGGCATATGGTCACATGTGCCTAACATCCTGATGGGAAGGAGGATAAAGGTTTGTGGCAAAAAGTTTTCTTCTGGGACCAGTAGATGGCATGGTGTTAAGGTACTACACTTTTTTTTTTTTTTTTTTAAATCCTTACTATTCTTTTTTAAAAAAATAATTATTTAATTTTATTTATTAATTCATTTATTTTAATTTGACCAGAGAGAGATACACAGAGAGAGAGTGGGAAAGTGAGAAAGCAAGCCACCAGGTCCGGCACCTGAACCGTGGTCAGCCATGTGGGAGTGTCCAGCACCTTAACCACCATGCCACCTGCTGGTCCCCAAGGTACTACACTTTCATATGGTGGACGACAGTTGGAATTCCAAACCTGGTGTCTTCAAAATCATGCTGGGTGCATGTGTGTCTCTAAGGTCCCAAGAGAATAATGGATGAGAAGGGACTGAGGCATAGCCATTCTCCCTGGAGAGTGAATTCTCAATTTTCCTCTCTCTGTCTGTCTGGCTAGCACATGTACCCTATGGCAAAAACCTTAAAAAAGAAAAGAAAAGAAAGTTTTCTTCTAATTCTGGATTTTTTTTTGTTGTTGTTAGTGAGATTTTTGCTGTAGGGCACATGAGCTTGCAGGAGAGACAGAGAAACAGAAAGCGGGAAATCACCTCCTACAGGAGATGGCCACACTACATTCCCTTTTCCTCCATTCTCCTCTCCGGATTTTGGGTGGGTGGGAATGCACACACATGTGCCTGGTTCGAGTTTCAAGCTGCGGGGTCTCTTCAGATGTTTATATGTATTTTTATCCTAGCAAGTAAAGGCATTTAACAGATAAATCCAGAATCAGGAAATTATCATGACCTCACAGAAGGTACTTCAGTTTGTATATGAGATAATTCTTATTCTGAGTTCATTTTTTTTCTTATTTATTTTGTTGCTTGCTCATCAGAAAAATGTGTGCAAAGCTTTACATTTACAAAAGGGTGCCATGAGTCTTCTATTAGTTAATTTGTGAGGTAAACGAAGCATGCACCAATCCAACCATAAAACAAACAATCTGAGGAAACAAATGATGAGTTGTATCTGGTTCAGAAATAACCTCAATTCTTACCATTCATCAGTAAAATAAGAAATAAGTATGGGGTGTCATTACACTATGAGGTACTTTTATTTAAGATATTTATTTCTACCTATCAGAAAACTAATCTAATTTTGACAAAACAAGATACTTTAAGGCCATCATATGGAAAATTACAGTAATAAATATATAAATTTATGATGGTTCTTCCATGTATAGACCTTAGATCAAGGTTTATCAAAATCCACACAATAGACAGATTGGTATGGTGGGGAGTTGTCCAATTTATGTAGGAAATTTAGCAGTATCTCTGGCCTCTCCTCACTAGATATCATAGCATCCTTCCCTTGCCTACCACCTCCTCACCCTGCTATGTTGTGGCTACCAAAAATGTCTGCAGATATCACAAAATGTTCCCTGTGTGAATGGGAGAGGGGAGACAAAAATCAAACCTTGACGTGAATCGCTACCTGCCTTAGGTGTAGTGTGCCTATACAGGGCACAACCATATGCAGTGATGCTGCTAAAGCACAGATAAGTTACTTGTAGATTTCAGTTAAAAGCTTAGCCAATGATGTGGGATTTGAAACTAGATTATATATAATTATAGTCCATGTCTTTCCCCAGAAAGCTGCTAGGTTCAATCCATTTCTAAGACTGTTAGAAAATAACTGAATAATGAAATAGTGTTCTATAGGTCTTTTAAATATTGCATCAATAAAAAAAATATATAAATACCTTTCTGGCATTTCTTCTGTTAATCAGCTGAACACGTTCTTCTCCAGTAAGACTATTAATGTCTAGTTTATTGGGGTTTCTGCAACGATGCCTTTTTTGTTTGGGCCTTCCCTCATGAAGTTGCATTTTCTAAAGTATACAGACAAAGAAATAATTTTAAATCTTTACCTGTGCAAAACTATTTAAAATATTATAAATGAATTTACACAAATAAGTTAATCCTATATGACAGCCTTTACCCTTTGTGCACTTTAAAAATATTTAACTTTCAATATTTTAATTACAAGCATTGTATGAATCTTTTCTTCAAATTATACATCTAAAAATATTATTCAGGGGCTGGCAGGTGGCATGATGGTTAAGATGCTGGACTCCCACATGGCCAACCCTGGTTCGAGTCTTAGATCTGGTAGTTTGCTTTCTCACTTTCCCCCTCTCTCTGTCACTCTCTCTAGTCAAATGAAAGAATAATGATAATAAATGAATAAATAATTATTAAAAAATTATTCAAAGCCATCACAATGACACCAACTACGGTTCTACATGATCAGGGTTCTCCTACTGGCTTCCGAAACAAGCAGGACTTTGCTAGTTCTTTTCTTAAATGCTCTCCGTGAACATAGTATTCTTGGAGAATAATATTTGAAGGGGTTATCAATGATGCTAGAGTAGTTTCATTTGACTTCTATAGTTCTTACTTTTCCTTCTGATAAGTTCTGAAACTTATCAAAAGAAATTTATCAGATCTTCTCTGTTTGTGACAATTTATAACATGCCTAGTGACTTTTTATCCTGTTATTTTTCTCATCTCATGTCATCCTCACAGTACTAAAAGATATTATTCTTATTTTACAAATGGAGAATCAAGGCTCAGAGGGGTTATTATTCTCAGAGTCACATAGCTAGCAAGTGGCAGATGCTGATTAAAAATTGATACCTTGTAGTACAGTAAAAACTTCCATAAAACCATGCTGCTATTTCTACAACTGCTAACAAAGCAGGGCTTGATGTGTGGAGCTATTTCTAACCAGTAAGATCATTTCAAGAAACATTCTAACTCTTCATCACAGCCTGCACTATTGAGCTCATCTTTTCTATTATCCTATCATCCTACCATATACAGTCTGCAATATCAAGCTAGTCACTATTTGAATATGCCTTACGGTTGTATCCTCTTTTAACTCTTAATAATTGTTCTATAATGCCTAGACTATCCTCCTTTTGCATCGACCTGGTAAATGCTCATTTATTCTATTTTCGTCCACTAGTCAAATGTCAGCTCCATTTTCTTTCTTTCCCCAGATACCTTAATCAGCTAGGCAGAGTTAACTGTTTATGTCTATTCCCATCATACTTTATACCTACCTCTATTATAGTATGTTCTACACCATATTATAATTATTTAGCTACAGAGAAACCACAATAGAGTCTGAGATAAAAGAAATAATTAATGTAAAGCCCATAAGAAAATAGTGAGTATATAATACTTCAGGGAATAAGGAAAATGCAAATAAATTAAAATGATTTTCATCTTTGATTAACATAATCTCATGGTGCATCTGGGGAAAAATGGAAGCTATACACTTATAGCTTCAAGGCGTAACGGTACTAGTTTGAGGCTGGCCGTATACCATGATGGTTAAGAGAGCTGGATCCCACATGGCTGGTTGTGTGGTTTGGATTTTGAACCCTGTGGCTTGAAAAACATATCAGGCATAAGTACACGCACGTGTGAAATCCTGACACGATGCAGAAATAGAGAAAGGACTGTGATATGACCATGCCCCACTGGGGGGGTGCTTTATCTCCCTCTTTTTCCCTCTGTCTCTCTCTCTCCATTGAGTGCATATGCCCTTTGGTCCAAAAAGAAAAAAAAAAAACAAAAAAAAAAAAACAAAAAAAAAAACAACCAACCAACAAACAAAAATTTAGTTTGGACTCTGGATGTAAGACTTTATTTGCTGTGTGGCCATGGACTATTTAATTAAAAGTTCAGTATTTCTTTTCTTTTTGATGGGGAAGAGGCTTTTGCTATAGGGTACGTGCGCTCTCCAGAAAGACAGAGAGACAGAAAGCGAGAAATCACCCCCCCAGCGGGGAAGACCATGCTGCAATCCCTTCTCCTTTCTCTTCTCAGGATCTTGGGCATGCAAGCACATGCACCCAGCTTGAGTTTAAGCTACTGGGTCTGGGACTCAAACTGTGGTCAACTCCATGGGAGTCCAGTGACATAGCCATTATGCCAACTGCTGGTCCCAAAAGTTCAGTATTTCAATTTATCCATAAAATAGTTAAAATAATGCCATTCTAATAAAATAGCTGTGTTCAATGAACTAATGGATTTTAAGAGATAGGTATAATGACAGGCACACAGTTTAGTTTCAATACATGTCTACTATGACCATTTTTTACAAAAAATTTTTGCTACTGGGCAAGTGTGATCACCAGAGAGAAAGACAGTGAGAGAGAAAGTGAGAAATCAACCCCCAAGGAAGATGGCTATGCCAAAATCCCTTCTCCAGTCTCCTCTTGGGATTTTCTGGCATGTACACACATACACACTCAGCATGATTCTCAAGCTGCAGATGTGGTCTCCAATCCTGCCATGTGGGATCAAGTGCCTTAACCTCTATGCTACCTATTGGCCCCTACTATGACTGTTTTTTAAAAGAATTAGCCAGATGGCATATGTACTTGCTGGAGGGAGGAATAGGGGGAGGGAAGAGTTGAAGAAGGAAGGGTAGAGAGAGAAGGAAAGTGAGAAACACCTCCCATGGGGAATGGTCACACTACAGTCCCTTCTCTTCCATTTCTTCCTCGTTTGAGGATTTAGGGCATGCATAAACATGTACCTGGCATGTTCTCAAGTTGCTGAGTCTGGGACTCTAACTGTGCAGTGGACCATATGGGATCCAGCTGCCTTAACTATCATACCATGGCTGGCCAAACCATTATTTTTAAGTAAATTCTTTGAGAGAAAGAGTTGGAATTTTTTTTGCTTGTTTGTTTGTTTTGTTTTTGCGATAGGATGAGTGCACCTGCTGGGGAGAGACAAAAGAGGAAAGTGAGAAATTGCCTCCCAAGGGGGATGGCCATGCAGTCTCTTCACCTCTATTCTGGGATTTTTTTAAGCATGCACACACAGGCTCCCGGTGTAATTTTCAAGCCATCAGGTCTGGGACCCAAACTGTGGTTGGCCAGTACCTTAACCACCACACCACCTGCTAGACCTTAGGGTTGGAAATTTTACATTTGTACAGCCTTTATTAGGTTTAACAGCATTCTGTATCAAAAATTATTTTTATTATCAAATATTTATTGAGTGCAAAGTGAAAAAATGGAAAGAGACACTATATTGTATCATGGGAAAGATGGTAATCTTTTTCTAATTTTCATAAATCTTAGGCAGAGCACACATTGAGCATAAGTTGATGAGAATTTATATTTCATCAATTATAGGACTGACAAATCACACATATGACATATACCAAGATTTTTTAAGGTATCACCTACAGGAATAAAAGCTCCTAAATCTTCCACATAACCTGGGTGCTCCTTAAGCCATTTTTCCAAATCCTTTCTCTTCGGTGCATCATCACCTGCAAGTCTTGTCCCATCTTTCAGATTAATAACTGGAACTGGACTTTCTATATCAGGAATTCCTTGAGATTGAGTATAGGATAGTGCTGGATTTATTCCTGGGGAAACTTGTGAGGTGGTTAAGCCTAATGTAACCTGTAGAAAAACATCAAATGAAATTTTATTTCCATGCATTATTATTATTATTATTATTTTGGCCAAAAAAAACAGTATTTTGGAAAGAGGGAAAAAATGTTGTTGCTTTAGATCTTTTAAACTTAAATTTTTATGAACCAGTCAACATTAGACTCTACCAAGATATTCTAAAAATATGTAGTGAACTTCTGATTTCCTTATTATTATTACAATTTCACAAAAGAGGGATTTATTTAGATAGAATTTACATACAAGGATCAGTTTGTAAGTACTGATTTACTTACATGATTAGGTGGTTTATTTCTGTTAAAAAAGAGGATGTCAACACCTTCTACATTCTTCCTCCTTCCCCGCCTTTTTTTGACTATAGGCTGGTTGTCTAATAACACTCCATTGGCACCAACGGTTGATTGAATGGAAGTACCTATTCAAATTACGAATGTAAAATAGTGATAAAAATTTAGCTCTTAAGCAGACTGAAAGTACTACAATCAATTTCTTAAATATATATGCAAGTGTTAGTTCTTACTTATATATCCCAAATCAAACAATTCATTAATTCTCTTTTTTGAAAAACTTGTTTTCATAGTTTACTTCTTTCTTTCTTTCTTTTTTTTTTTTTGGAGAGGTTTTTGCTATAGGGCGCGTGCACTCACCAGATAGACAGAGAGAGACAGAGAGACAGAAAGCGAGAAATCACCCCCTAGGGGGCACAGCCACGCCGCAATCCCTTCTCCTCCATTCTCCCCTCAGGATCTTGGGCACGCACGCACACGTGCCTGGTGTGAGTTTAAGCCACCGGGTCCGGGACTCGAACCAGGGTCAACTACGTGGGAGTCCAGCGACATAGCCATTATGCTAACTGTGGGTCCCATAGTTTACTTCTTTCTTAATATCCTTTTCCACATTATATTCTTCTTTTCAACTTAAAAATATATGACCTTACTTAAACAAATGAAAACTTTTTGAGACCTATTTATAACCCCAAAGCTTTTGAAAGACTAGTCTCTATTATGCTCCTTTTATTCACAACCATCTCATTCCTTAATTTCTCATAGTCCATTATTACACCAGCCTACTTAAAGTATTTTCTTTAAGGTCATCAATAACTTTTTTGTTGCCAAATTAAAATGACCTTCCTTATTTCAGTAGGCACTCAATAAAATATCTGTAAAAGGTATGAATTAAAAGTTCCATCAATTCAGCCTTTTTTCCAATTAATAAATATTTATTAACTAGTTATATCCCAGGCAGTATGATGATTCAAAGATGAGTAAGATATTATTCCCACTTTCAGAGAGCACATAATCTTGAATTCTATTAACAGAAAAAAATTATTAAGGTCTAGGTATTTATTTAATAGCTCACATGCTTTTAGTGAGAAGTACTTTTTCCATCATTTGAGGAGAATTTACTGAGCAAGTCCTCTGTATTCCTGAATAATGTGTTGCCCTTTGGTTGGCTGTATTATCTTATGGAAATCACTAACTTTCCTCCCATCTTGATTTCAAAAGATACTTACTTCACATGATAAGAAATAATTAAATACAATGCATAAATATAATTTCTGTGCACCAGCAGGTAGTGTGGTAGTTAAGGTGCTGGATCCCATATGGCCAATTCTATGGTTCAAGTTCCCACTCTTGTTGGCTTCAAAAATATGCTGGGCATGCATTTGTGCATACCCAAAATCCCAAGAGGAGAATGGAGAAGGGATTGCAGCACGGTCGTCCCCTCTTGAGGGTGATTTCTCACTTTCCCTCTCTGTCTCTGGTGAGAGCATACACCGTATGGCAAAAACCTACAAAAAAATCTTTGCTTTCACTTTTGTATATATAAAAGCACTACAGGAATGGGATACAATATTATTCAAGAACAGTTTTCAGGTCAGCAGGTGGCATGGTGGTTAAGACGCTGGATCCCACCTGGTGGACTCTGTGGTTTGTGTTTCCAACATGGAGGCTTGAAAAACATGCTGAGTGTTTGTGTACATGCCTAAAATCCTGAGAGGAGAAGCAACTGTAACATGGCTATTCTCATTTCCATTTCCCCACTATGGGGTAATTTCTCACTTTCTCTCTCTGTTAGTCTCTCTCTCTCCAGCAAGTGCATGTACCTTATGGGAAAAGGTAAAAAAAAAAAAAAAAAAAAAAAAAAAAAAAAGCTTTCATTATATTTAGTGAAACACATTATGACCAGATTAATGAAATATCACAAATATTATGATTTGAAAATACTTTCACTATAGCACATTTTAGCTGTATAACAAAATAACTTTCCTAAAGTACCATTTTTGGAAGGACCAATCTAAGCCCAATTGTGGAGATGCAGTCACAAGGCAATATTGTAGGCCATATAGAGTATTGATTTTTGGTTCCCTGTTGACCTGTACATACTGGGCCTGTGTGCATAAATGTAATCTCTGTCTGTCTGGCGAGTGCACACGCCCTATAGCAAAAAAAAACCTCTCCAAAAAAAAAAAAAAGAAAAAAAAAATTATTATGGTTGATTCATATTTGAGCTGCATTTCACAGATGTCTGAAAGTCTAGTAATTTGGAAATTAAACTGAATATTAATGAATCTATAAGAGATAAAATTGATACTGATGAAGCTAAACTAATTTACAATTAGAAAGTGGTAATAGTAGCAACTGGAAACAGTGATCAACTCAAGATAACCTGAGTAATACCACACTATTTTCCCAAATTGTAGGAATTCTACACACTGTGAACATACACAGTAAGAGTCTTGAAATGTTTTCAAGTATTGCAATGGCAACCAAATTTAGCAGAACACTATAATAGAGTTCCAAGAGTTCCGTAGCCTTATGTAAGAGGAAATTTAAACCATTCATCTGCTTTAATTGAAAACTAGCTTTTTTATTATTTTTAAAAATTTCTGTACTCTACTGCAGAAAAAAACTAGCATTTCTGAAGATCAGTATGCTAAGGTCTACACACATTGAGACTTAGTTGATCTTAAGTATCATTCTCGATTCTTGGCACCATACTTAAAAGAGACACAGATCAAGATCAAACAAAAACAATGTCTAATGTATTCCTCAATGCTTCTAGAGAACATAGCACATTATACCAATTAGGGATTTAAGAAATATTTGTTGATTCAAATTGTCTAAGATTTAAAAAAAAAATACATGTAGTCTCAAGGGGAGATATGATATAAATGCTCCCAAAATATTAAAACTTATAATGCAGACATAGGACTAGGTTAACTTTGTATTGCTTTTAAAGATGGAACATCAGGGGCTGGCAGGTGGTGTGGTGGTTAAGGTGCTGGACTCCACATGGCTGACCATGGTTCAAGTCCCAGACCTGGCGGCTTGCTTTCTCATTTTCTCTTTTTCCCTTTGACTTTCTCTGGTCTAATTAAAAAGTAGTAATAACAAATAAGAAACAAACAAACAAATAAAAGATGGAACATCGATCATTGAGAAGAACCTATAGCAGGCATAATTTACTTGCAAATAAAAAAATCAGAGCTGCCCAACAATAGAAAGGGCTGTCTGAGGTAGTAAAATACTTTTTCCTGTAAGTATTCCATGAAAAAAGATTTTAAGGACCAATCATAAGTAATCCCTATACCCTATAGATGTTAGGTATTTATTATCTATAAGGTCTTTCTCAAACTTCTCATTTTAACTTATTTTACCAATCACCATTTATTTATTTATTAAAAAATATATTTTTAAAATTGCCAGAAGGTGCATGTGTTTGCCTAAGAGAGAGGGTAAGAGAGAAAGTGCCCTCAATGGGGCAGGTCACACAGTAATCCCTTCTCCTCCTCCATTTCTATTCTGTTGGGATTTTTGGAATGCACACTGTACATACAGGTACCTGGTATACACCATTAACTTGTGATTTAGGTGTTTTATAATTCATAATATACTTTCATATTAAAATGCTGGTTGAACTTTTATCTGTATAAAGCTACTTGGCAAAATGATGTTTTCACCCAAAATATTACAGCCCCTAAAACTAAACTGCCATCTCTGCTTTAAAATGTCACAATAAAAGTTCCAATAAATATTTAAGACTTAAATTATACTGATTTCTTTACAGACTTAAGAGAGGTCCTAACATTAAAGAAAAAATGAATTTTTACTATAAGGGTTTATGAAAGAAGATTTGGAAATGATAAGGAATAATTCATAATAATACAATGATTACTTGCATATTCACCTGATACTGGCACAGATTTTGGAAAATTGACGAGGCTGGTCTCTGATGCACTTTGAAGCTCCCGAAGTCTAGTGAGGTACTGCTGCTGCCCCATAGCACTATCTTCACTCTCAAATGGTCTTTTCTGAGCAAGCCCTTGCTTCTGAAATGTCAGCTTCAAACCACCTTCCTATTAAACAAATATAATTATCAAGACAGGAACTGTTAAAAAAAAAATCCCATTGAAAGATATTAAGAAGAATTTTTTACATAGAAAAAAGGGTAAAAATCCTGACAGTATTAGTGTTTTCTTCTCATTCATGCATCAGTTAAATGAGTCATTTTAATCAATGTGTATAAGTTACACTAAACTTTCTATCTTAAATGAATAAAAGCCAGTTACTACATATACTTGTCTCGGCAAAACAAAGTTTTTCATGTGACTAGTACATTGTATCACTTTCAGCATCAGATAAACATCTATGTACATTATATGTATGACATTTTAGAGGCTATTATACATTTTAAACATTGAATAATAAAGCTTCAAGAATTACATTAAAAAAATTAAACATTACTGATGACAGGGCATGCTAAATGTTTAAAACAGAAAGTGCACTGACATACCATTTAAAAATTATATAAAAGAACCAAAACAGTTAGGTACTGTCACACTGTTTAAGAAAGCATCTTGATCAGCAGAAGAACTATTTTCGGAAGTATAGGGAGAGAGGCATATAAAATGACGATCCCGCTAGTAGAATATTCAAGTTTAATAACCTGGATATCAAAAAGAAATAATCAAATACCAGGAAAAAAAGTATGTGAAGGAAGGAAGAGTAAGAGCAGGCAGCCATTTGCAGGAAAAGCATGCTGCACACCGCAATCGCAATCAGGCCCTAGGGCAATAAAAATACACATACGTCTTTGATTTTCACTGTAAACTCCTTTTCTCGTACATGCTTCTTCACCTTTGACATCTGTGTTGACTGATCATGCTCTTCTTTAACACCAGCACCTGGGGGAGTGGGTACACTGGTCTCACTGTATTCTGTGGCTGCTCCAGGGCTGTCCAGCAGTTTTGTGGTATAGAAAGAAGCCACTGTATTAGCATCATAAGTTCTTCTAGCTGAAGGCCACTTCCCTTTCAGAACTGTTTGACAAATACTGTCCAATCGATTGATCATCACACGATCCTAGAAAAGCATTCAATATCAAAATATAATTTTAATAATTTGGCTAGACCGCTGGAGATCCAATAGCCCAAAAGCCTTGGTAGATATAATCTAGGTACAATGTATGTAGATGTAGTATGTATGTATGTATCTATATTCTCACATACTTATTACAATTCTGTAAGAAGTATTCAAGTACAAATTCCCTCTGAGGAAATTAAAAAATATACTATAAAGAGAGTTTTCTATGGGCCAGCAGATGGTGTGGTGGTAAAGGCAGTAGACTCCCACATGGCCAACACAGTTTGAGTTCTGGACCTGGCGGCTTGCTTTCTCACTCCCCCAACCCCAACTCCGGTGAGTGCACATGCCCTACAGCAAAAATTAAATAACAGTAACAAATAAAAATTTTTAAAAAGGTAAGTTTTCTAATCTTATGATTTTAATAGCTATATAAGTAATACAGTTTCCTTATAAAAAATTCAAATAATGAAGTAGTATATAAAAGAGTAGAGAAGGAATTCCTCAATTCTCCCATTTCCATTCCTGAAGTTAAGTATTCCTTTACTAGTTCAGTCTCATAGTGGAAGAATTATAGTAATCCAATGTTAGCTTTTTATGCCACTGAATGTACATGTGATTAAATAAACTTTTCTGAAAAAAATTTTAAGTTATTTTATTAGTAGTAGGATATAATAATTTACTTTCATAAAACCTATGGTTAAGTCACATGAAATGTCAACATTGATATTTCAGTGAGAAGTACATGGTTGAAATGCTACTTTATAAAAAATTTTGATTTGACACCTTTTTTAGAGAGATTTTTGATATAGGGCACATGTGCTTCCCAGAGAGGGATAGAGAGACAGAAAGTGAGAAATCACCCCCCCACCAGGGGTATGGCCATACTGCAATCCTTTCTCCTCTGTTCTCCTCTTGGGATTTTGGGCACACATACTCACTTACCCATTGTGAGTTTTAAGCCATCAGGTCTGGGACTCGAACTGCAGTCAAGTTCATGGGAGTCCAGCAATGTAACCATTATGCCATTTGCTAGTCCCTGCTCTGACGCTTAATACACTGACATAAAGACCTGGTTTGGAGTACCACAGAATTTTACAAACTAGAAACATGGTCCAGCCATGCTATTCAGTAGGCTGAGGTTACATGGGAGGCCCAGGTTCGATTTCCAGCCCACCCTATAAGCCCGGCCCAGTAGTGTGAGCCTATAGTCTCAGCTACTTGAGAGGGTAAGGTGGGAGGAAAATGACAATAAACTTTTTTTCTAGGTGACAACTGGCTATGATAAATTTATTCAAAAGGTTCAGCTGAAGGACCTATTTCATAAAAAAAAAATTGAATATGTAGCTGTAATATAAAATAATTTTTTTAAAAAAGAATGATTATTTGTTTGTTTGTTTATTTATTTAAATTTGACAGGAGAGGGACAGAACAAGAGAGGGGGGAAAGTGAGAAAGCTAGCCGCCAGGTCCAGGACTCGAACTGCAGTCAGCCATGTGGGAGTCCAGAGCCCTTAACCACCCTGCCACCTGCCAGACCCATAAAATGATCTTCCATTCTAAACATTTTAAGTTTATTTTGAGAAGTACACTTCTTAAAGTGGAACTAATTTTGATAATACTAATTAATACTTCTTGATGTTAACATTGAAATGTCATCCTGTATTTTATACTGACCTGTTTTTCCATGTAAGAATATAAACCACCAAGCAATTTAAGAAAATATTTAAAAATGAGCTAGTTAACAATAAATTATTCCTTTACCTTTGGCCAGTATGAGGCTGCCAGCATGTATCCACCTGGCAAGATGTAAGCAGACTCTGGTGTTCCATTGTTCATTTGGAAACTATCCTGGGTCTCATCCTGGGTAGTGCTCAGTGATGCAACACTTTCTTCATCATAGGCTTTTACATGGGCCGTACCTTCTGCTAAGAATAATTATGACCATATAAAAAAGACTGTATAAAACAATTTTATATATACTTAAAAATATTATATAATTATTCAGAAAAATGAGGGACCATCAAAAAACTTATAAAAAATGTGTATTATAAAAAACTACATATGGATTTCAAACATTTTCTCCCTCCCTCCCTCCTTTCCTCCCTTTCTTCCTTCCTTCCTTTCTTCTTTCTTTTTTTTTATAGACCACAGATTAGTTTATTTTTAACACCCATCATGCCATGAATTCATAGGGAATAGGTTCCAGTAGCTCAGGCACCTTTCCATTGGTTCTCACAAAGTGTGCTTCTCTGGGTGGAGCAGGCTGGTGCTTTAGTTGAACCCAGGTACCTTTATCTTCAGCTTCTTTCTTTTCCTGGTCATTTTCCTTCACACGTTTTAGGAAGCTATCTCTGCTCTTAGAATGTTTAATATGCTCAATACGCACATTGATTCTCTTGGCAACAATCTTGCCCTTAACTTGTCTGTTCACAACAATGCCGTTGACAGCATGCTGGGTAACATTGTAGACGCTTCCAGTTTTGCCATGGTAACATTTGTGGGGCATTCTTTTTTGAACAGTACCCATTCCCTTAATGTCAACAATATCACCTTTCTTGTAGATTTGCATATATGTTGCCCAAGTAACAACTTTTCTAAAAGGCCTAGATAGGGTGCCTCTCCTCTTTCCCTTTGTGTTCCTCATTTTGGTTAATTACTGGATGATGGCGGTTCCGGCCAAAAGGCTCAAACATTTTTCATACCAAAATAAACTCACGCTTTCATTCATTTTTCCATGAACTTTACAAAGTCCCTTGGTATTTGAAAATGAAGAAGTTAGAAATAAAAACAAATGGTTTAAAAAAAAGGAAAAAATTCACCTAACATACAAAAACAAAAAACAAATATATATATTTTTTATTTTTATTTATTTATTTATTTATTTATTTATTTTTTGAGCGGTTTTTGCTATAGGGCGCATGCACTCGCCAGACAGAGAGAAACAGAGAGATAGAAAGCGAGAAATCACCCCCCCACGGGGGATGGTCACGCCGCAATCCCTTCTCCTCCGCTCTCCTCTCGGGATCTTGGGCACGCACACACACGCGCCGGCGTGAGTTTAAGCCACCGGGTCCGGAACTCGAACCGCGCGACTACTTGGCAGTCCAACGACATAGCCGTTACGCTAACTGCTGGTCCCATATATTTATTTTATTTTTAAGACAAGGTTTCACTGTCACAATCTTCCTGCCTCAGCCTCCCAGCTGGGACTTTTACTGTTGGCACATGTCACTATACCTGTTTTTTTTTTTTAAGACAAGATCTTATCTTTGTTGCCCAGGGCAGCTTCAAATTCCCAATCCTCCTGCCTCAGCTTTTTGGGATGTTAGGATTACAAGTGCATACTATTGCTCCAGCCTTTAGGTTGGACTGGGAATCAAACCTGGGCCTCACATGTGGTTCAGACTGCAGAGCACAACATCCTAGCAGCATGTACAACCATGGCTGGATCCTCATTATTTGAAAAATGACTTCTGATTGGTAGATTTCATCTGGACTAGGAGGACTATCAATACCTGATGGGATACCATAACTTTCTAAACAAGGTGATTTAGAACTGGGCATGCACTTTGTGACAACCTATAAGTTATGCCTAGAATTGTTATAGGAGACTGGCTCCTGTAGGTTATGATGCTCTTTAAGCCACAGTAGCTCCTGCATAGCTTGATGTCAATTTATTCCTTGTACGTGAACTGTTGGACTGCTGACATGGACACATGCAGGAGAAGACCACCTAACACTACTCTGTGGACAAACTGTGGTTCTTATCCTATATCCTTCTGAGTAGACAGGCATCATGTATGGCGTATGATAGTCTATCTAGTTGGTTTATTTAATCTAACAATCCTGGTAACTGCTATACAATATTATATTTTATTTGCTTATTAATCAACATGTACTTGGAGAAAATAAAATATTAAATTTAAGGCAATCACCAAAATATAAAGATACTGTATAAAATTTCTAATTTCTGTAATATATTTTGCAATACTTTGAATACTGAATAGGGAGTATGTACCAGTAATTCTAGTTTCCTTTTCAATAATGTTTTTCTTTTGTTTTTAGGCTTTTACCATAGGGTGTGTGCTTGCCTGGGAGAGACTGAAAGAAGGAAAGTGAGAAATTACTCCCCAGGGGAAACAGCCATGATACAATCCCTTCTCTTCTATTTTCCTCTTGGGATTTTGGAGATACATGCACACACTCCTGGCATGATTTCAAGCCACCACATCTAGGACTTGAACTGTGGTTGGCCATGTGGGAGCCTCGCACCTTAACTACCACACCATCTGCTGGTCTCTCAGTAGTGTTTTTCTAAGAAAAACTGTACACATAAGATTTAAGCCAGCAATTTTAAACATGTTTAAATTATCTGATCAAGTTCTTTTCATTTTCACTTGAAAAGTTGTCTTAAAAATAACAAAATTACTTTATGCATATACCTCGCTTTTGGACTTCCTCTTCTTCACTGTCACTTTCTTCTGATGAAGATGAAGAGGATGATGAGGAAGAGGAAGAAGAGGACGACGAAGATGAGGATGATGCTGAAGAACAAGTTGAGGATGAAGAAGAACTGGAACCTGAACGAGAGTGGGAACAAGAGGAGGAGGAAGACGAGGAAGACGATGATCTGGAAGAACAGGATGATCTCTCAGAATCAGAGTCAGAATCAGAACTAGATTCTGATCCTCTTTTGTGGACTCTTTGTTTCTTAGAAGCTGGATTTGGGGTTAGGGGTTCTGTTCTGGCTGCAACCATGCGTCTGTCTGTTTCACCTTTTCCACTAGATTTCTGGTCTCCAGTAGCCTGTGGCAAAACACCATTCTTTGGACTAACAGGCTCAGACTTTATTAGTGTCCTGGTTTCTACAGAAGACATAGATTCTTCTTCAGATGACTGAGGCTCCTCTTTAAGGTTTTCACTTTTAACTTTCATATCTTCTAGAATAATACCTTTAGCATCTAGGAGCCTAGGTAAAGAGGTAAGAGGGGAAGCAGAAAGTGCTACTTGATATTGCTGTAAAAGTGGGGTAGAAGTCCTTGAATGAGCCATTTTGCTTTGATTGTAGTTCCTCTGAGCTGCCATAAATGAGAGTTCAGGATCACGAAGAATGTGATAGTCTGTTCGGCTCACCCCATGTTTAGCAGCGCCAATAAGCAAATCCCTGTCATGAGGGCCACATTCCCACCAGACTGGTAAATCTGGATTTGGATGGCAAAGCTTCAAGCGTTCAAACAACTGTGGATGTCGAAGGGCCTGTTCCCGTACTTTCCTCAAAAGTTCAATGCGATACAAAGTTCTAGAAGCACGTTCCTCTGTTATTGGCTGGATAAAAATACTTGGATCCACCAATTCTGTTTTGAAACAAGGACAAAAAATATTAATTTCAAAAATATTTCATTCATAGATTAAATAGAGCAAGTTCTTAAACGTACCTGTACTCAGTATCATTACATAGTGTCTAAATTTTTTAAAATGTATTTTTTAAAATTATTTTTATTTATTATTATTATATTTCTATTTTCTATAGAGCACAAACACTTGCCAAAGAGAGACAGACAGAGAAATGGAAAGTAAGAAAGCAAGCCTCCAGGTCCAAGACTCAAACCACGGTCAGCTATATGGAAGTCTAGTGCTCCAACTACCATGACACCTGCTAGTCCCTCTTTTTAAAATAAAAAAAATAGAATTATTTTCTTAATTTTGTTATTTTATTATTATTATTTTTAATTTGATCAGAGAGAGAAAGAAAGTGAGAAAGTAAGCCAGGAGGTCCGAGACTCAAACCATGGTTGGCCATGTGGGAGTACACCTTAACCATCATGCCATCTGCCAGCCCCAGCTGGTCCCTCTTTTTAATATTTTTAAATGAGGAGACACTTTTAAAAAGTAGTACTAAAAAATCATGCCAGAAAACACACTGGATCTTCTGGAACTAAGTATAATATAAAATTATTTTGGAAGTACATTAATATAACTAGGAATTGACTTTTAAAATATTCCCTATTAGCTATGCTTTTAATAATGCCAATGTTAATAAAAAAACACTTGTTCCAGTCCAGTGAATGGCATAGTGGTTAAGGTGGCTGAATCCCACATGGCTAACTACATGGCTTAAATCTTGGACACGGAGGCTTGAGAAATATGCTGGGTACTGTGCAAGTGTGCCCCAAATTCTGAGAGAACAGAGTAGAAGGGATTACAGTATAGTCATCCCCCCAGGGGTGATTTCTCTCTCTCTTAAGGGAGCACAAGTGCCCTATAACAAAAACAAAACAACTAACAACAAAAAATCCCAAACAACCAAAACACTTGTTCCACCTTATTTATTTTGTTCATATTAAAACTACCAGAGGGCATGCATGCTCACGCACACGTGTGTGCGCACACGTGTGTGCACACACGAGAGACACAGAGAGAGAAAAAGAGAAAACATCCCCCCTAATGGGGTGTAGTCATGACACAATCCCTTCTCTTCCATTTTTTTATTCTGTAGGGATTTTGGGCACACATACATACACACACCTGGCATGTTTCTCAATGTGCTGGGGCCTAGGTTTGAACTATAGTAGGCCATGTGGGATCAAGCTCCCTTAACCACTAGGCCACAAGGTAGGCCCCTAACTTACTTCAAGGACAAATTAGAACTATTAAATGAAACTCACAAACAAACAAAAGTTGCGATGTCTCAAACTACACTTGGTGCACTGCAGTGAACTCACTGGGGCACCAAGGGCTTTCTTAAATTTCAAAGGAAACACTGACACATCTGTCAAACACCACACCAACAATTAACTTGAGGTACTTCCGTTTCAATATTAGAATTAGATCATGCTATGTTCCTTTTGACAGGTTCTTATCTTTATTATTATTATTTTTTTAAGGTTTTGGCCATAGGTTTTGGTCTCTGTGTGTGTTCCCCAGAGACACAGAGAGGAAAAGTGAGAAATCATCTCTGAGGGTAGATGCAATCTCTTCTCTTCCATTTCCCTCTCAGGATTTTGGGCATGCAAACACACACACCCAGCTGAGTTTTAAGCTGCCAGGTCTGGGACTTGAACTATGGTAAACCACGTGGGAATCTAGCGCTTCAACCACCACATCACCACCTTTTTGCAAAGCCAGGTTACTGGCACTTGAAAGTGCCTAAAAAAATGCCTGAAATAACAGGAACCAACCTGAGGAGTTCCTAATGGTCAAATTTATCTAGGTGAAAAATAATGATAACATTAGATTATAAACCATAGAATAAAATTAATATCTATGAACCCATACTGGTATAAAAAATTAAGTCAGTAAATGAGGAAGAAACACACTGTTCTTCCTAGAAGCAGAATAGTAAAAACTGTTGTAGACAAGACTCAGTATCTGCTAAATACTAAAATTAATAGGTGAAAAGAAGAAAGAATTTGTAAGGCTCCTCAAGATTTTTTTTTGAGAGAGACATTTTTGTTATAGGGCTTGTGTGCTCACTGGAGAGACAGAGGGATAGAAAGAAAAAAGTCACGGCCCCCTACGCCCAGGAAGGATGGCCACACTGTAACCCCTTCTCTTCCATTATCCTCTTGGGATTTTGGGCATGCATGCACATGCGCCCAGTGTGAATTTTAAGTCACTGGGTCTGGGACTCGAACTGTAGTTGGCTACGTGGGAATCCAGCTACGTAATCATTATAGCACCTGCTGGTTCCATCTCCTCAAGGTATTTCTTAACTATAGGGGAAAAGACAGTAATTTTACAATGGAGAAATTCAGCATAAACTACCTTGGCCAAGTGATTAAAGTCAACATCATTACAGCAATATGACACTGACATCACCAACCCTGTAACAATACATTCTGAAGATGTAACTTTTTTTATAAGAATTTTTTAAGGTTTAATGAGAAATTTAAAAAATACAAATAGGAGTCCATTTTCTTTAATATTGTACCAAAAAATGAGTAAATAAAACGTAACCACATTTGTTTGCACCACTACCTGGTTCTTCATATTAACTTTACTATTCAAACAGTAAAAAGTAGGTGGCAATTTAGGGATCAGGAAAGAGGTAAAAACAAAAAAACATTTCTACCACGTTTATTCCACTACACTGTGTATAGCTGTGCTCACAGAGATGGCTTCATTTCTCCACTGCGCAGAAATTCAGTTGTACATAAAGTTAAACCTGCTCAAAGCTGAGGGAGACTAGATATATGATGGGTCCATATCCTGGTGCATTGTCATACAACTTGAATAACGGTGCAGCTACCGGTTTATAATTTTTAGGGACTGCAAACAGGGCTTTCTCTTGAAGCTGAACCAGAAACAACTTCTTACGTTCCTTCGGCTTTGTAATATGTGCAGGAGTATATGGATACTGAGGAGGTTCAAAATTTGGTCTCCACCAGTTTCCAATGCAGTCATCAATGACCCAGTCCGGCAGGACTCCATCTTGTCGACCCAGATCTCTGTCATTAAGCGTTTTAGTCCTTCAACTTCATCTTCTCCTGGGTTAAGTTCACCACCGGGTAATTTGAAAAATGTTGCTCCCAGCTGCAGCAGTAACACATGAGGTAGCCGGTGCTCATGTACAATCAGAACCCCTTCCACAGTCCTCCTCATTCCAATTTTATCAAATTCCTCCTCATGCGCTGAAATCTGGCAGCAACAGAACTGTCCTCATCTAGAGGGGTTCTTTTGTACCAAAAGTATAATTGGTAAGAGGGTACAGATTGATGGTGCGCTCCAGGGTGAGGGGCTTGGTCTGCTGGATGTACTTGTTGCCGAACCGGTTGACACCCCGGGGCCAGCTGGTCTGTGAGCGATTGGGCGGTACCACAGACATGCTGGCGTGCTCTGGTTCCGGAGACCAGCAGAAAAGAAAAGCTTTTTCCCGTGCGGGCAGCGGTTATCTGTGTCCAGCTCAGCAGCCGCTGCCCGCCATTAACGTGAAAGCAAAAGAAGAGCAAGATGTAACATTTTTATGGTACTCTCTTTTCTCTTTAAGATTTAAAACAAAACAAAACAAAACAAAGCATTGCTAGAGGACATGTGTAGTTTGCCAGAGAGGGAGAGAAGGAAAGAGAGTGAAAACATCCAATAAGGTGTGGTCAGGCCACAAACCTTTTTCTTCCGTTTACTCCATCTTACCAAGATTTTGAGCTTCAAGTACACTTGCCCAACCTTTTGTTCAAGCCACTAGGGCCTGGATGTAAACCAATGTCAGCCATGTGAGATCTGTCTCCCAGTGCTCAGCATTTAACCACTATGCTACAAGGGCAGCCTTCTAGGGTAACTTTTTTCCAAAATGTTTAACCTCAATCCAATCATATGGAAACCTAAGAAATCCAAATTGAGTGATATATGACAACATAACTGATCAATATTTTTCAAAAGGTATCAAGTCCATTAAGACAAGAAATGACTCAGAAACTGTTACAGACTGCAAGAGTTTAAGGAAAAAGGACAACAAAACACAATGTGGGATCTTGGGGAAAAAATAGACAGTAGTGAAAAAATGGGTAAAATTCAAATAGGAATTGAGATTAGTTAATTGCACCATACTAACATTAATTTCCTGGTCTGATAATATTACTATATTTGGTCACATAAGATTTTAACATTAGGAGAGTCAGAGTGAGAGGTAATATGAAAATTCTCTGACTTTTGTAACTTTTCTGTAAATCAAAAAGTGCTTCAAAATAAAAAAGTTTTTCAAAAAAATCAAGGACCGTGCAAAAATCAATATGGAATAGGAAGAAAGACTAAGTATTCAGTCTACTTTCAAGATTTGAGTACTCGTACAATGTCTGACAGGTGCATATATCTGTTAGTAAGTAATTTGACTAAGAGAAATGAAAGTATTAATTTGTCTTTGTATATTCAAATTATTAAAATTTTAGAATATAGGGACCAGCAGTTAGCATAAAATGGCTATGTTGCTGGACTCCCACGTAGTCAACCGTGGTTTGGGTCCCGGACCCGGTGGCTTAAAATCACGCCGGGCACGTGTGCGTGCGTGCCCAGGATCCTGAGAGGAGAATGGAGGAAAAGGGATTGCGGCGTGGCCATCCCCCCTGGGGGGTGATTTCTCGCTTTCTGTCTCTCTGTCTCTGTCTGTCTGGCGAGCGCACGCGCCCTATAGCAAAAAAAAAAAACCTCTCCAAAATATATATATATATTTTAGAATATAAACACTTGTTAGGTTGTTTGGATGGATTACTCATTAAAACAGAACTGTACAGTATTTCTTTTGGTGTTAGGTGCTGGAAAAAAATTACTAAGACATAAGGATACTGTAAACTGAGGAAATCTGGGAAATTCTGATCTAAAGTAAAAGTTTACTCATATTTCTAACAGTGAAATCTTGCCTTTGTAAAGATTAGTAATTAATAATTTTATTTTCTTTTAAAACTAGGACCAAAAGTGATGAGTCTATTCATATGATTTTATTGCTGATGAGAATTAAGAAAATAAAGAAAAAAAATGAGAGCCTCTTGTCAACCACAAACAATTACCCAATACTTTGCTTTATCTCTTTTTTTTTTTTTTTTTTTTTTTTATCATGGACACACACACACACACACACACACACACACTAGTATAATCAGAAAAGACTCCAAATTTGAACTAGCAACCTTTCCATGTGGGACTGCCTTACAGTGTTGTGTGTTTATGGATGTTCTACTGCCTGGCCCTTTTTATTTATCTTTTTAGAACTATGTGATCTTCCAACAAACCTGAAAACTGACCGAAACTTACCCTGAATTACCTGGGGTTTGGTAACCAAGTGCTATGGTTTGGTTATGGCTTATCCTTCTGAGGTTCAGGTGTCACAAGCTTGATCCCCAAGGTAATGGTGTTGAGAATTGGTGAGATCTTTAGGAGCAGGGGCCTTGTAGGCAGTGTGGATTATGAGTGTACTGCTCTCATGGATAGATTAGAGTGTACTGCTCCCATGCCATTTTGAGGGAGGCAGTTAGTTCTCACTCTTGTGGGAATGTGTTCCCATGAAAGTGGGTTGTTAGGAAAGCAGATGGTTGTCTGCAGGTTGTTCTCTCTTTTTCTGTGTACCTGCTTTACTCTGCTTCTGTTAACCATGTAGTGACTTAGCACGAGAGGCCAGCCAGATGCTAGCCCCATGCTCTGGAACTTTCTAGTCACCAGAACTATGAGCCAAACCAACTTTTTTCTTCTTCTTTTTTTTTTTTTTGGAGAGGTTTTTGCTATAGGGCACATGCACTCACCAGAAAGACAGAGAAGCAGAGAGAGAAAAAGCAAGAAATCACCACCGGGGGGGGGATGGTCATGCCGCAACCCCTTCTCCTCCATTCTCCTCTCAGGATCTTGGGTACACACGCACATGTGCCCAGCACAAGCCACTGGGTCTGGGACTTGAACCGTGGTCGACTACATGGGAGTCCAGCAATGTAGCCATTATGCTATCTGCTGGTCCCTTTTCTTTCTTGCTTGCTTGCTTGCTTTCTTTCTTTCTTTCTTTCTTTCTTTCTTTCTTTCTTTCTTTCTAAGAATTATTTATTTAATTTTATTGTTATTAGTTTTTAATTTGACAGGAGTGAGACAGAGACAGAGAGTGAGGGAAAATGAGAAAGTAAGCCACCGTATCTGAGACACGAACCATGGTCAGTCACATGGGAATCCAGCACCTTAATCACATGCCACCTGCTGGCCCCCTAAACTTCCATTCTTTATCAATCATCCAGCCTTTGGTATTTCTGTTAAGCAGCACAACAGTGACTGGCTACTCTATTCAGTGAATCAACAATAAATTTTTTAGGAAATAAAGTAAATATGCGTGACATTTTATAAATGACTTGTAACACATATGTTTTTTAAAATTTCATTATAATGCAGATTATATTCTTCTGTTAAAGTTTATTTATTTCTTCTATGAGTGAGAGACAGAGAGACCAAGAGAGAAAGCATCCCCAGCCTCAGATCATGGGCATGTACCCGGTATTCTCAGGAAGGTCTCCAAACATGAACCTAGAACCTTCCCACGTGTGTCAACCTTGCAGAGTTTACATTGTGCCACTGTTTGGCACCCAATCACTTACCATGAAATGTAAATATGAATAGGAGACCATAAGGTTTAACGGATATCATACTCAATAAAGAATGGAGACAATGTCTTATAGCATTACTGAGAGGAATTGCTGCTATTTCTCTGGGGTAAAAGCAATGAAATTCAACCCAGAATAGTTCTTTAGCTAAGTATCAGTACTTCCGATTAGCTTTTTTTTTTTTTTTTTTTTTTTTTTTTTTTTTTAAGTTTTTGCTATAGGGTGTGTACACTCACCAGAAAGAGACAGACAGACAGAAAGCTGGTCCCACCTGGAGAGCCTTTCTACCAAAATTCTTTAAAATGTCTTACAATTTGGGACCAAATTCCTCACAAAATTATTCAGTAAATAATCCCTCTAGTGCAGTTCCTATACAAATGGACTTAAAATATAGGTTAGTTCTATTTATTAAAGGGTGTCCTTTGGGGCTGGCAGGTAGCATGGTGCTCTGGACTCCCACATGGTCAACTATAGTTCAATTCCCAGAACTGGCGACTTGCTTTCTCACTCCATCCCCTTCTCTCTCTTGCTTCCTTCCGCTCACTCTCTGGTCAAATTAAAATAAATAAGGTTAAATAAAATAATTCTTAAAAAAAGGGTATCCTTTATCTTGTCCTAATCATAAATCTACCATTACGCACTATCTTATTCCTTTCTTTCTTTATAAAACTTTATTTATTTCTTCCAAGAGAAAGAGAGACGGAGAGCATGTGAGAGAGAGGTGTTCCCAATTTTGTCCTTATGCTGCAATCCACTCCCAGCCAGCCAGGATCACGGGCATGCGCACACGTGCCTGGCATACGCAGAGATAGGGGGACAGGAGCCTGGGATCGTTCCATGTGGCCTCAGCATCACAGGGTATTGCCTTACTGCAGTGCCACTGCAACTGACCAACACTAGCTATTATCTTAAAATTGAATGTATAATTTTATTCTCTTTAGTTTCCTTTTAATATTAGGTCATTGGGAAAGTCATGATGTGTTTTTCTATGCAAAACTGTCATGACTTTCCCGATGACCCAATAGTATGATTAAGTAGGATAGAGACTCTCTAGGCATAGTTTATAATTCTGAAAAATTGCCGACATGTTGAGTAAGACAGATTAAACTATTATATAAATGAGATAAACTGGGAATTTTTGAATTTTAGTAAATTTACTTCCTAGATTGAAACATGGAAATAAAGAAATTTTATAAATACCTTCTTTGGAAGGAAGACGACAAACCCTCCGACACATGGACATGAATGCGTACAAGTATTTCTCCAAACTATCATCGGTTTTCTTATGTAGCCTAGCCATAGCTCTAAATTTTGTCCAATCAAATTGGCCTCTGTCAGGATCAAAAACTACTCCAAACGTAGATACAACTCTATAAAAGTCAGCTTCTTCTCTTCTTGTCCATCTGTTTTGAATCAGATAAGAAAAAAAACTATGTTAGTCACTGAAATTACTATTTATTAATACTGAATATAGCAACTACAATATAAACTTAAAATATTTCAAGTATCTAATACTTTAAAAGATTAAATCCAGAGTTACCTGCCTTGTAAGTATATTTTTAAATAATTGTTGACACAACTATCCAACTATATTTTTAGTTTATACTGTTCTTTCAGACAAAAATAGCTTATTGCACATTTACTATATGAAAAACTAATGCAAAGAATATGAAATTATGTAAGATGACCCTATCTTTTTCTTTTTTTTTAAACATGGCTCTCATTTAATAAAGGGAAATATACATATTCCTTAGTTGGGATAAACTTCAACTTTGTTCTGATACTAAGTCCCAACAATTTATAACATGAAAATGACTCTATCCTTCAGGAAAAAGATAAAATATTTTTAAACACAGTAACAGTAAAAGGTAGTATTTTACAGTTATATGAGTTATAGAAACCAAGAATTTCAGGAAAGCAAAGAGATTGAAGGATTAGTTCAGACTTGGGCAATTAAGAAAGGCATCACAGAGTAAGTGGCATTTCAGATGGGACAAGGTTAAGGTTAGGGAGGGAACACTAGGAAAAGGGCATAGAATAAGGAAAATAGAAAATATTCTGCTTTGTGGGATGATGAGTCACATTGACAAGGAGGTGGTTCACATTGGGGACAACATGAGATTGGGCTGGAGTCAGCTATAAAATACATTAAATGCCTGGCTAAAAATATTTTTCCCTTAATTGAGAGTTCTTGACACTTTAAGAGGGTAACAGTGTTACAAACCACATATCCCCAAATTTCAGTCTATCTGTAGAATCTTTTCCTACCTTACTTTACAGGATTGTTGTGTAAATAAGAAAAAGTATATGGGAAAGACCTTTGAAACTTATTAATGGACCATTTTTTATCATAAGAATTTTTTTAAGAATTATTTTATTTGACCTTATTTTATTTATTTTTAATTTGACCGGGGGTGGGGGTGGGGGGGGGGGGGAGAGTGAGAAAGCAAGCCATCAGGTCCAGGACTCAAACCATGGTTGGCCATGTGGGAGTCCAGCACCCTTAACCACCACACTACCGACAAGCCCCTATCATAATAAGATTAATGTGATGACAATGTAAAAACAGCTTGGGAAACTAATCAAATCTTATGAACCTTAGACTTGGGTGATAAGACTAGGAATGAAAAGGCAAGGATGAACTGAAACACACACACACATACAAATGACCCCAAGACTACTCTAAAAATTTATCATTTAGAAAGACCAGACATAGTGGGACCAGCAGTTAGCGTAATGGCTATGTTGCTGGACTCCCATGTAGTCGACCGTGGTTCTAGTCCCAGACCCAGTGGCTTAAACTCACACTGGGTGCATGTGAATGCGTGCCCAAGATCCTGAGAGGAGAATGGAGGAGAAGGGATTGCGGCATGGCCATCCCCCCTTAGGGGTGATTTCTTGCTTTCTGTCTCTCTGGTGAGGGCACATGCCCTATAGCAAAAAAACCTCTCCCCCCCTCCCAAAAAAAAAAGAAGAAAGACCAGACATAGAAATGAAAAGATAAATATTATCATGATACTATGTATTATTGTACCAAATGACTAGTCTATTTAGGTAAGTGCTGCATGAGTACCAAAAAAGGAGTACCAGTCTACTAAGCTAGACTGGCTAAGAAAAAAATGAATACAGGGGATGGCCCATGTGCTGAGCTCTGAAAGGATGGGCTAGTTTGGGCTAAAGGGTACACTGGATGATACAAAAACCCTAAGCTATGATATTGAGTCAAGAGTAAGAATATTCTGGCTGATGGAACAGTAGTAAATAAAGTGAGAAATGCATGCTAAAATCTAAATTGAAGAGATCTTTGAATTTAGGTTTAGAACTTAAGGGTTTTTTTTTTTTTGGGGGGGGGGGTTGCTATAGGGCACGTACGCTCGCCAGAAAGACAGAGACAGAAAGCGAGAAATCATCCCACAGCTCAATCCCTTCTCCTCCATTCTCCTCTTGGGATCTTGGGCATGCACGCACATGTACCCCGCGTGAGTTTAAGCCATCAGGTCTGGGACTTGAACCGCGGTCGACTACATGGGAGTCCAGCGACATTGCCATTATGCCATTTGCTGGTCTCAAGAACTTAAGGCTTTAAACCTTAAAACTTTATACCTAATAAAGAGCCATCAAACATCCTGATAAAACTAGTATTTTATGAAGATTCATCAGATCTGACAGATCACAGAAAAATGTTGGTAGATTAAAGATGGTCACTTTAATCTTTGCCATTCTTTCCATTGAGAGGTGGAGTCTATTTCTCTTTTCCTTAATATAGGTTTGTACTGTAGCTTTTTTTGACCAACAGAATGGCAAGGATGAATTGAAACACACATACATATAAATGACCCCATGACTATTCTAAAATTTTACCATTTAGAAAGACCAGACATGTCACTTTATAATTGCTGAGACTGGTTCTTAAGAATATACAGCAGGGCCAGCAGATTTCTAGTGACTAAGGAGCTGGACTAACACATGGCCAACTATGGTCCAAGTCCTGGATGCGGTGGCTTGAAAATCATGCCAGGCACGTGTTCTGAGTGCCCCAAGTCCTGAGGGGATAATGGAAGGGAAGAGGTTGTGGAGTGGCCATCCCCACAGGGGGTTGATTTCTCATTTCCTTCTCTCTCATGAGTGTATACACTCTATGGCAAAAACCTTAAGGAAAAAAAAGAAAAATCTGCAGCTTTTGCATTTGCTATTTGGAATGATCCTTCCTGGAATCTGAGCTCCTAGCTGGCAGCTAGTACCAATTGTTAGCCGTGTGAGTGAGCCTACTTTGGATCTTCCAGTTATCTCAGAAACAGCACAAAAAGTAGAAGAATCACTTCACATAACCAAAAGAAATAAAAAATGCTATCTTTAATCATATGTTTTGGACTGGTTTATTATACAACAATAGACAACTGAAACAGTATATTTACAGAGGCATAGTATTTGAAAATGATGACTAGGATAGTTAAAAATTATAAGTTCAGACTGACTAAATTATGGCTACAACAAACTGAGTTGGAAATGAAACAAAAAAACAATAGTTTATCTTCCTGAGAATGTCTAGTGACAACAATTAACAAACAGGTCAGGTTACTGTTAAATGTAGCTGTTCTTTTCCATGTCCTCTATTCTCAAGAAGTTAAAGCTTTTGGAATGAGGTAAGTTTTCCTGTCTTCTTAACAAGACCTCTTGCAATCTGTTCTCTTTGACATCAGTAGTTCTAATGATTCATCCTCTGTATAAAGCAGAGGTGGACATGCCTTCTACACATTCTCATAATTCATAAAATTCTTAATGTAAAATAAGATAGAATGGAATTTTATTTCATATAACTTAAAGTTATGTCTACTGACAATTCAATTAAGTTTGCTCTGCACCTTAACTGTCCTAGAAATTCCTAAATATGACAAGAAAATGATTAAGTATGAAGCACAGCTAGTAATTACAAAATTCAATAATCTTTAATAGTTTTACCATTATTTGTGAATATATGGTTGTGAGTATATGCGTATATATACACAAAACACCTTGTTTTGACCAGCTTCTCTATAGCTTTATTGTTTTCCACAAAGCACAATAATCACACAGGGACAGCCTTAAGAATAAACAATTATATTTCGATAATCTACATTAAAAATTTAGTATTATTGTCTTACCTCTGTTGTCTTTCTATCTTGGCTGCCATTTTAGGATTAAGAGTGGCTTCTTCATAAAGAGGCTGCATTACACTGGCAGGCACTGAGAAAGTAGGCTGTATCTGCTGGATTTGTCTGTTTTTATTAGTACGCTGATATGCAGTGATGAGACGCCTCAAACGTGTGGTTAAAGCTGACTGAGTAGGCCAATATACTTTATCACCCTCCATCAGTTGACCATCTATATTTAAAGAAACTCATGTCAATAATAATAATAACTGAATAGGTACTGTATAAAGTTATCCAAAGTGGCAAAATCCACTTACTAAACATTTTTTTCTTTAATTATTTTTGGGAACAAAAGACCACATCTCTCAGCATACAAGTTTTTCTTTCTTTGCCAGACTCATAGCCTAGTGGATATCTACCCAGATAGTAGATGATATACCTAATTCTGGTCTTGTTAGCTTTGAAAACATGCTGAGCATCTGCGTGTGCATGCCCGGAATCCTGACAGGATAGAGAAAAGGAGAGGGGACTGTGGTGTGACCATGTCCCACTGGGAGGTACCCTCTCTTTTCTCGCTTTCTCTTTCTCTGGTAATTAAAAAAAGTTTTCTTTTGATTATGGCTATTAAAAAAATTACAACAAACTTTCAAGAGCAGTTCAAAGTAAGATTCAGTGTTATCTATTTAAAGAGAACTTCACTTGCACAGAAAATGCAACTCTTACATTTTCAGGCCCAATATATCATATTGACTGGCAAATACTCGATGCCTAAACTTAAATAAATTAAAAGCCTAGCTGAAATTGATGAGAACTTAAATATCATAATTTGTTCTAACTGATGCCATTTATACTAAATTTATCTCAATTTAATTAGAATTAAAAAAAATTATCGGGACCAGCAGTTGGTGTAATGGTTATGTCGCTGGACTCCCACGTAGTCGACTGTGGTCTGAGTCCCGGACCAGGTGGCTTAAACTCACGCTGGGCGCATGTGCCTGCGTGCCCAAGATCCCAAGAGGAGAATGGAGAAGGGATTGCAGTGTGGCCATCCCCCTGGGGGTGATTTCTCACTTTCTGTCTCTGTCTTTTTGGCGAGCGCACGTGCCCTATAGCAAACGCCTCTCAAAAAAAAAAAAAAAAAAAAAAAAAAAAAAAAAAATCAAAGGGAGGAAAACAAACAATTGTCCCTTAGCATCAGTGAGGAATTGGTTGGAGGATGTCTGTGGATACCAAAATGTACAGATGTTCCAAGCTCTTTTATAAGGTGGTGTAATATTTGCATTTACCCTATGCACATTTTCCTGAATAATCTAAATTACTTATAATACTTAATACAATGTAAATCTTATATAAGTAGTAATTATACTGTGTTTTTAAGTTTTTAAAAATTTATTTCTTTTGGAACCAGTAGTTGGCATAATGGATATGTTGGTGGACTCCCATGTAGTCGACCACAGTTCGAGTCCTGGACCTGGTGGCTTAGATTCAAGCTGGGCGCGTGTGCATGTGTGCCCAAAATCCTGAGAGAAGGGATCGTGGCATGGCCATTCCCCTCTAGAGGGTGATTTCTCACTTTCTGTCTCTCTGTCTTTCTGGCGAGCACATGTGTCCTATAGCAAAAACCTCTCAAAAAAAAAAAAATTATTTCTTCCATGAAACAGAGTGAGAAAGAGAGATAGGCATTCCTAACAGGATCCTCACACCACCCCCAGCTTCAGCCAGCCAGAATCACCAGCATGCTTGTTTGTGCCTGGCATGTGCAAGGAGACCTTGGGAGGCAAACCTGGAGCCTTTCTATGTGGCCTCTCCATCATGGAGCACTGTGTTACTGCCCTGCCACCATGGCTACCCCATAATTTTTTAAATTGTTGTAGTATTATTTTTGTTTTTATTTCTCCCTAGTATTTTCATACTACCGTTGGTTAAATTTATATAAGATGCGGAAAGTGTGACATGGATAGCACTGCATTTAAAAAATTTAGTATGACTATGCTGTAACTTTTGCATTTATTTATCTAATAAGGCACAGGACCTAACTTTTTTTTTTTTTTTTTTTTTTTTTTTTTTTTTTTTGAGAGGTTTTTGCTATAGAGAATGTGTGCTTGCCAGAAAGACAGAGGCAGACAGTCAGAAAGTGAAAAATCACCTCTCAGGGGGATGGCCATGCCACAATCCCTTCTCCTCTATTCTCCTCTCAGGACCTTGAGCACACATGCACATGCGCCCAGCATGAGTTTAAGCCACTGGGTCCGGGACTCAACATGGGAGTCCAACAATGTAGCCATTATGCCATCTGCTGGTCCCAAACTAACTATTTTTAAGATGCAATATTATAATTATACATACCATAATCAAACTGTCATCATTCATACTAACAAAAACTATCTCATTACTAGATGAACTATGGGAGGATGAGGCACTGTTTCGCTTGGGTGCAAGGTGGAAATGAGGCAATGCTAGTGATAGCATGTTTCTATCTTGATATCACAAGGAAACAGAAGCAAGACCTTGCATAGAAAATCTTTGCGGAAACTGGGTGATAAAAAATAGCACCTAATGGGAACCAGCAGTTAGCGTAATGGCTATGTTGCTGGACTCCCACATAGTCGACTGCGGTTTGCGTCCCGTACCCGGTGGCTTAAAACTCACGCCGGGTGCGTGTGCGTGCATGCCAAGATCCCGAGAGGAGAATGGAGGAGAAGGGATTGCGGCGTGACCATCCCCCCTGGGGGGTGACTTCTCGCTTTCTGTCTCTATGTCTCTCTCTGTCTGGCGAGCCACACGCCCTATAACGAAAATCTCTCAAAAAAAAAAAAAAAAAAAAAAAAGAATAGCACCTAATGTATGTATGGAATAAAAAAATAAACGTATTATTAACATTTTAATGATAAACTTTCACATACAAGTCTAAGAATTAAGCAATGGGGGGAGGACCAGCAGATGGCATGGTAGTTAAGGCACTGAACATTCTCACATGACTGACCATGGTTTGAGTCTTGGACCTGGTGAATTGCTTTTCCACTTTCCCCCTCTCTCCTGGTCAAATTAAAATAAATGAATGAATAAATAAAATAAAATAAATAATTTTTAAAATAAATACATATCTTGTTATAAAAAAAAAAAGAAAAAAGAAAAAAGAAAAAGAAAATCGAGCAACAGGGCCAGCATGGTGGTTCAGGCAGCTGGATCCACATGGCTAACTGCATGGTTTGAGTCCTGGACTTCAGGCCTTGAAAAACATGTCAGGTGTTGTGTCCATGCTCAAAATCCCAAAAGAGAGAGAAATAGGGAAGAAGAAATGGCATTACCATCCCCTATGGGGGTGGCGTTTTCTCACATCACCCCCCACTCCCAGCAAGTACACATACCCTCTGGCAAAAACAAAACAAAACAAAACAAAACAAAACAAAAAAAACAACAAAAAACAAAAACGTAACAAATCATCAAACCTCTATTCTATAAAGCTCATCAAGTTACTCTATAAAGATTTGCAACAATTGTTAGATATTGGTAAATTAACAATTAACTAGCATGTTCTATACTGATTATACTGATTATTCAAGAAAAATTCCATATACAGGGCCAGAGGGTGGTGTGGTTGTTAAGGTGTTGGATTCTTACATGGCTGACTGTGGTTTGAGTCCCAGACATAGCAGTTTGCTTTCTCACTTTCTCCCTCTCTCTCTTTGTCTCTCTCTGGTGAATGTGCGTGTCCTATAGCAAATAAAGTAATAATGATGATAAATAAAATTAAATAATTCTTTAAAAATGTTTATATATATCAGCAAGATTACAAAGGTGTAACAGTTTATTGGTCTCATAGATCATGAAAATGTGACTTATAATAAGTGAAGAAATAAATGCAGTTTACCTCCATCTGCTATAACAAGATCTCCTGGTGAGGAAACATCATCCTTTTAAAAAGAAAACAGAAATTTGTCACAAGGTAATTAGATCAAGATACATAAAATTTCTTTATAATATACAAAAGTTCTTCCAATAAAAAAATAAGGATTTAGCAAAAATAAAACTTTTTATCCCTGTTTTCAATTCTTAGCCTTTCATCCTTATTACCTTTGACACATCAGCCACTATTCACTATGATTACTTTTAAGTCAGTTTCTTTTCCTTTACCCTTCTTCTATGTCCTAAGTTTTATTGCTAACCAACTTTTTTTTAAACTTTAAAAAAACACAATGATTTATTTTACTTTTTAAAAATTATCATTATTATTTTGAATTTGCTATAGGGCACATGTGCTCACCAGAGAGAGAAAGAAAGTTAGAAAGCAAGCCTTGAGGTTTAGGACATGAACTGCAGTTGGTCACATGAGACTCCAGCACCTTAATCACCATACCATCTGCTGGGCCCTATTTTTTTCTTTTTATATAACAATTAAGACAATTTATTCATTTTCATATTTGGTTATTAGATAGCCTATTAATCTTTTATTTTTCAGCCTTGCATAGTTTGCTTGTACGTAGATACAATTTTTATCTGTCAACAGAGCATCTTGTTAGGAATCACATTACCATAAACTTAAAATTCATAACTTTAACAATTCTATTTCAATGACTACTAGCTTCTGCCACTGTTTTGAAAAAAGTCTGAAGTTAGAATAATCTAAGTTCCTTTGTAACTGGGTCTTTTTTCTCCGGTTGCTTTTAATAGTTTCTCTTTTCTTATCTCTTCAAACAGTGCTTCTTCCTTATTCTCTCTAGTGTCTTCTTTGGGAACACCTATTAGATATGTGCCAGACATTATCATACAGACATTATCATACTCTCTTTCTGTTTTCTAAATTTTTTAATACATTCCATTGTGTTGATTATTAATTTATTGCCTCTCAGGCCTTTTACCTGCTCTAAGAAAATAGATCTGAGCTCTTTAAACATTTCCCCCCTCTGGTCAGTATGATGCTAAACTTTGTCAGCAGAGGGAATGTGGAGGCATATCAGAATTACTTCCTAGTTCTGGTAAGCTCCTTCATTGCTCAGCTCCCTGAGCACAGGCCTCTTCTCTAGCACCTAGCACCTTCCTGCAGCCTCCTTAGCACCCACCAACCAGCAACTATTTCCAGCAACTTTCCCTAGGGTGTTTTTACAGTGGAATCCCTCCATTGAGACACTTTCCCAGGAAAAGCTTCCTTGACAAGGCTTCAGGGCAATTTCAGCCAATTCTAGAGAGTATATCTCTAGCAAGTTACACCAATGTGGCAACACAGCAACTTTCCTGCCATCCAGTGAGTCACCTTCCACTTCTTCCCTCCAAAGTCTGGATCTCAACTCTGGTGGGGATGAGACTTTTCCTTTCTCTGTGTGAAGCCTTTTAGTGGTAGATGCTCCTTATATCTACTTTAAAGTTCTACTTTTTACTAGCCAATCTCTCATTATTCCAAGCTCCCTTTTTAACTAATAATTCAACTTTCTCTGTTCAAATTACTATGTGGTTTCTCTTTTATGACTGGTCTAGACTGGCCCGCTATGCTACACTTTGGATAACTTCCTCATACTTATATTCCAAGTTATTTCTTCTCTCATAATCATGTCTAATCTGCTTCTATAGCAGGATGTTTAACCTATTTACTGAGTTTTAAATGTCAATGACTGTTTTCCACTTAAAAAAAAATGACAGGGTCAGTCCTATCATGCAGTGGTTAAGTGTTGTGCATTGGAAGCTGGATCACACATGTCCAGCCATGTTTCAAGTCCTGGTCCTAGCAGTTTGAAAAACATGGTAGAGTGTGTGCATCTGCAAAATCCTGACAAAGTGAAGAAATGGAAGAAAAAAGATTGCAGCATGACCACACCCACTGGAGGGTGCTCTCTCATCTCTGGTGAGTACATGTGCTCTCTGGCAAAACAAACAAACAAAAACAAAACAAAAAACACAAAAAAACCCCCCAAAACAAGAACACTTGACAAATAATACTGCCTATTTTTCTATGGAGAATATTTTAAATTTTTCAAGTATTTTAAGTTTTAAAGTATATGTCTACTGTAGTTAAATCCAGTTAATTAACAAATGTATTACCACACATAGTTATCACTTTTCCACTTTTAAATCTACATATGATTCTGGGCTAGCCAGTGGCATGGATGACAAAGCACTGAATCCCACATGGCTGACTGTGGTCTGAGTCCCAGACACGGTGGCTTAAAAATCTTGCTTGTGTGTGCTTGCCCAAAATCCCAAGAGGAGATAGGAAGAGAAGGGATTGTGGCATGGCCATCTCGGCTGTAGGGTGATTTCTCATTTTCCCACTTTCCTTTTCTCTCTCTGGTGAGTGCACATGCCCTATAGAAAACTGGGGGAAAAAAAAAGATAGATATAATTCCTTTTCACATCTTCCTAGTATATCTTGTCTTTGTTACTGGTTCTTAATGTTTTTAAAAACTATTTATTTAATTTTACTTATTATTATTATTTTACTTTGACCAGAGAGAGAGAAAGGGAGAAGGAAAGTGAGAAAGCAAGCTGCAAGGTTTGGGACTCAAACTATGGTTAGCCATGTGGGAGTCTGGCACCGTAACCACCACACCACCTGCTGGGCTCTTTCTTTATAATATTTTAAATTATTTAAAAATTTACTTATTTTTTATTTCAACAGATATATTTTCAAAAATTCTTGGGGATCTAATCTTATTCTTGTTGTAAGATAGCATTCGCTCATGGTGAATTCTTTCTTGTGTATTTTAAAATTCTGGATTCTGACTTCATTTTATAGAAGGCTTCAAGGCTTACATGTAGTGTGAATTAAAGTTGTTCCTTCTTTTTTCTTTTTGTTTTCACCAGGTACCTCAGGGAGATCACCAGTCAAGGACCCCTTTTGATATTATACTGAGGGTTCCTGGACCATGCAGCTGAAGTAAAACACTAAAACTTATCCATAAATTCTCAGGATTGACAATATTTTTCTTCCTCAGAGTCCATGCTAAGATAAATTTCTTTGTTGTTTCTACATGTTGTTTGCTAGAAAGTATGGCCTTTTGAGAATGCCGACTTTTTACAGTATTTTAGTTCTCACTGCCCGCACACTGGAGTAAGCCTCTTCTCTTTTCCTCAGCAAGGCATCGATACTAAAACCCCTAAGCTACTAAAACCAGTAAACTTGACTTCATAGCTATAGCATTATCTAGTTTTTACCATACTCTCATAAATATTATAGACATTCCTCTCTCTTTTATTTATAGACATTCCTCTCATCTTTTCCCTTACTACACTGACTATTTTCTTTTTTTTATAAAAAAAATTGTATTTACTTAGAATCATTCAGAATGTCAACAAAACAGGTGCAACTTTTTTTTTTTTTTGGAATTACAGAGTAGTATTCAGTTAACAGAACAATTATTTTGTGTCAGTTGCCATCAGAGACAACTGAAGATGAAAAAACTACCATCCCCATATATACCTAATTTGTGAAGTGCACCAACAAGAACCTGCTTTAAATTTCCATGCCAATTTACAACTCCCATACTGTACTAGGCAAGGTTAGTGGCTAATGAAAATACCACCAGGACAGAGCTTATCTAAAGACACATTCAGTAATGTGTTAACTATACAAAAAAAGATACTGTACAGTTTAAAAATAAATCTTATACAGTCTTACATTTCAATTTTTTTCTTTAAAAGGAGTGAGTTGTGTACAGTGGGGTTAAATGCTTTATAAACAACTGTGGAAAAAATAACTGCACTAGAACCAACTTATTCATCATCATCTTCTTCATCTTCATCCTCTTCATCTTCCTCTTCTTCCTCATCTTCTTCATCTTCCTTGTCTTTCTCCTCCTCCTTCTTTTTCTTGCTCTTTTCAGCCTTGACAACCCCCTTTTTTGCTGCATCAGGCCTTCCTTTAGCTCAATATACAGCAATATCCTTTTCATATTTTTCCTTCAGCTTAGCAGCCTTCTTTTCATAAGGCTGTTTATCATCTGCAGCAGTATTATTCCACATCTCTCCTAGTTTCTTTGCAACATCACCAATGGATAGGCCAGGATATTTTCCTTTGATTTTTGGGCAATATTTAGAACAGAACAAGAAAAAGGCAGAAGGAGGCCTCTTGGGTACATTGGAATCCTTGAACTTCTTTTTTGTTTCCCCTTTAGGAGGGATATAAGTTTTCATTTCTCTTTCATAACAGGCCTTGTCCGCCTTTGCCATATCTTCAACCTTTCCTTTCTCTTGTGTGGTCTTCCACCTCTCTGAGCACTTCTTAGAAAACTCTGAGAAGTTGACTGCCGCATCTGGGTGCTTCTTCTTGTGATCCTCCCAGCAAGTTTGCACAAAGAATGCTTATGATGACATTTTGCCTCTCAGTTTCTTAGGATCTCCTTTGCCCATGTTTAGTTATCTTTCCTCTGTGAGGCACAGAGTCTCCCAGTGGCTGTCCGGCTCTCACTTGCCCTGGTACTGCCTCTATGGAGCTGAATGTACTGCAATGGTTCTATTCTGATTGTTTTCTGTATTTTTTCCATCTATTTTCTTTCGACATTCTATAAAGTACTTACGACTATGCTTTGGCAGCTCAGAATTCCTCTAGATTGTCCCCTCTGTTTTAAACCTCTTCATGTAAGTATAATTTTTTTCTCTTGCTATATACCTTTAGTATGTAGTTCTCATTCTGCTGTGATTTTTGCCCTGTAAGACTGTTTCTTAGTTCTAATAAGTATATAGCATGTAGGCAAGCGCTATTCGAGCCACACATCCAAATCAACCTCCAAATCTTGCTCAGGAGGGGAGAGCAAATAAATTTCTGTATGATTATTTGTGATGTTTGTCAAGCCAAGTTGACCATTTACTTGGCTAACCTTCTGAGGAACACAAGAACTATGTATAACAAAAAAGGAAAAAAAAAACAGTCAAAAGAAAAAGCAAACAAATCAAGGAATTTAAAACTTAGGATTTGAAAATATGATCTAAAGCATACCTCTATATCATCTTTAAAGATGGCTGGGGCAGGCTTATATTCTGGATCTTCTACATCCCTGTCAAAATACCAACAAATGGAGTTGCATTAGAAGGATCTGAAAATATGTTTTAAGGGTCAGACTGAAGTCTCTGTTCTCTAGCCAGACGAGTCCCAAGCCAAAGTATGAAGGCTATTACATTACATGGCTAGTTCTAATTTATTCCCAAGTCAACTTTTAAATATACTATTGGGTCATTGGAAAAGTTACAACGTATTTTTGCATAGAAGGACATAGAAAAATATGTCATGACTTTCCCAATGACCTAATATTATTAATGTCACATGTCTCCTATTTCTTTTGATAAGAAAAGAAAGAGTATGTAAAACCTTATAATACACATAGTAGTCCCCTGACTTATGTTTCACTTTTTAGAGTTTCAGTTATTCAGTCAACTGCTGTCCAAAATATTAAGTGGTCTATGGGCATACCATCCTATACGTACCTGATCTCTTATGATCTCAGAAGCTAAGCAGGGTTCGGTCTGCTTAGTGATTGGATAGGAGGCCAAAAATATTAAATGGAAAGTTCCAAAAACAAACAAGTGATGAATTTTATATTGCACACTTTTTTTTTTTGGTGGGGGGAGAGGATTTTGCTAGAGGGCATATGTGCTGGCCAGAAAGAAAGAGAGAGACAAAGAGACAGAAAGCGAGAAATCACCTCCCAGGAGGGATGGCCACACCACAATCCCTTCTCCTCTGTTCTCTCGGAATCTTGGGCACACATGCACATGTGCCTGGCTTGAGTTTAAGCCATCAGGTATGGGACTCAAACCATGCTTGACTACATGGGAGTCAAGTGACGTAGCCATTACGTCATCTGCTGGTCTCAAATTGCACACTGTTTTACGTAGTGTGAGGAAATCTTGTGCCTTCCTGCTCTGTCCCACCTGGTACACAAATTATCCCTTTGTCTAGTCTATCCACATGGTAAATGCCACACACCTTCGTTACCAGATTTAAAAAATAAAGACTATAAAGGGTTTATACTACCTGCTCTTTCAGATAGCTGTCAAGGATCTTGGAATATATCCCTTGTAGATAAGAAGGGACTACTATACATTTTATTGTTAATAACAATTGTTAATGAACAATAATAAAGTTGACTTCAAGTGTAAGTACCTCTCTCATTCCCTCTCATGCCTTTAGAATTTTGTGAACTTAATGGTCATGACATACTTGGTAGAATGGAAAAAACAGAGACATCATCAAAAGAATGGGTGTGAGGTAAGTTCACTCTCTTCCTCAATTACACTTTGTTGGACAAATGTTAACTTGTTAAAGTATCATTACCACCTTCAGACTGCATACTCCAATTCTTTTACTGCTACATCATTTAAAGATAAATACACTTGACAGAATGTACTGATGCTGAATAGAAGAAAGAGAATTCTTAACTCTAAAATGTACATACCCATCCATATAATCATTTGCTCTCTGTTCAGCAGCAACTGCTTTATCATCAGGTTTTCCCACTCTTTCCAAAAAGCATAATGCAGGGTCTGCTCGGATAGTGTTATATTTTTCATAACCTGGAAGCATCACCAATTACAAGGGTAAAAGGGATTAAAAAGAAAGGTGTCAATATAAGTGTTCCTCAATTTATGGTAAATGATATTCCTAGACTAAAGAGACTACGCATTAGGGTGATATAAGTTAAGCATATTGTCTAGAAATTATCACAAATAATATATGATCTAGTAATACATATGTATGAAAATATAGATTAAATTTATAAGATAAAGCAAGGTACAGTGGTACAGCAGTGGTGTAGAGTGCGATGATACGAAGGCTGGGGAATGGGCAGGGGGTGGGGTTTGTGTCTGAGGTTTCTCTATACATGCCTGTGACCCTGGCTGGCTGAAGCTGGTGGTGAATTGTGGCATAAGAATTCTGTTGGAGGTGCTACTTTCTTTCTCTCCCTCTCTGTCTCTCAGAAAAAATGAATGAGTAGACTTAAAAGAGAATTGTATGAAAAATAGCATAAGCTAATCAGTCATACACACACATAAATGCATACTCACACACTTCACGTAAGAGCTCTTTCTAAAACAGGAAGTTGTGAGATTTACATACAGGAGGGGCAGGTCACAAAAAAATACCATCCTCTCATGAGGCGATATAATGACTGATAAGACATAGCTTGGTAGTGAATGCTTTTACTGTTACATATATAGCATGGGTATTACTGCAGTGAGGCTGTAACTGGAAATCAATAAACTAAATATTAGTTGAATTACATTTACATAGAAGGGGATCTTACCTACCTTACTTCTTTCTTACCATGTTTAAAAACTCCAATAAGGAGTGACTTATCAGCATCAAAATCCCACCACTCAGCAGGAACTTCTGAGTGGTCTGGTTCTGGTACCCAAACATCAATGTCACTTTAAACAAACAAACAAAATACATGATATGAGATTATGAATTATAAAAATAAGTCAAAAAGGAGAAAAAGATACTATCAAACTTTAAAGCATTTTTTAAAAGATTTTTGCAATAGGACATGTGCACTAACCAGAGACACAGTGAGAAGGAAAGTGAGAAATCATTCCCTAGGGAGGATGGCCATGCTTAAGTCCCTTTTCTTCCAACTCCTCCTGGAATTTTGGGCATGCATGCACATGTGTCTGGTGTGATTTTCAGGCCAGGACTTGAACCATGGTCAGCCATGTGGGAGTCTAGCACCTTAACCACTACGCCACCTGCTGGCCCCAAAGCATTGTGTTTTTTTTTTTTTTTTTTTTTTTTTTTTTAAGAGAGATTTTTGCTATTGGGTGCTCATGCCCTCCAGAGAGCGACAGAAAACAAGAAATCACCCTCTCAGAGGGATAACCATGCGATCTTTTCTCCTCCATTCTCCTTTTGTGATTTTGGGCATGCATGTACACGTGTATGCATGGATTTTAAGCCACCAAGTCTGGGACTCGAACTACATGGGAGTCCAGCAATATAACCATTATGCCATCTGCTGGTCCCGCATTGTGGTTTTTAAGAAAAAGAGGTTAGAATTTCATTTCATTGATTTAAATTTTTTTTCACAATTACTGCCAATTAAAATTATAAAACATATAACAACAGATATCATTAAATAAACTGGTATTGGTAAGTCCAACAAAAGAATAAGTTTCAACAAGGTTTGCTAGGTAATTATGTTAAATCTTTTGCTTTCCACCAATTTCCTTTAAAAATAGTTCTTTTGGAAAGTAGACACTTATGTCAGAAACAACTTGGCAAAAACTATTTGGTTCAAATATTTATTTTGTGTATAGGAGACTGAATTCTTAAAAGTATAAGTGAATTGCTTTAGGATGCAAAACAAGTCATAAAGCATCTTTTAGACTTCTTTTGCTAAGAAAATCACATGAAAAATGCCAACTTCTTTATTCATAATTTGAATGAACATTTAACTTTACTAACTAATGAACTTTAAGACATTCAAAGTACTCTTTTTACGTGGTATATAAATAATAGCATGCCATATAAAATAAACACAATAGGGGCTAGTAGGTGGCATGGTGGTTAAGGGCACTGGACTCTCACATGGCCAAATGCGGTTTGAGTCCTGGACTTAGCAGCTTGCTTTCTCTCTCTCTCTAACTCTGTTCCTTTCTGGTCAAGTTAAAATATATAAATAAAGTTAAATAAAATAATAATTTTTTTGGGACCAGCAGTTAGCGTAATGGCGATGTTGCTGAACTCCCATGTAGTCAACCGCAGTTCGAGTCCCAGACCCGGTGGCTTAAACTCACGCCAGGCACGTGTGCGTGTGTGCCCAAGATCCTAAGAGGAGAATGGAGGAGAAAGGATTGTGGTGTGGCCATCCCCCTGGGGGGTGATTTCTCACTTTCTATCTCTCTGTCTCTCTCTTTCTGGCGAGAGCACACGCCCTATAGCAAAAACCTCTCAAAAAAATTATTTAAAAAAAAAAAACAAACATAATAGGGACCAGCAGTTAGCGTAATGGCTATGTTGCTGGACTCCCATGTAGTTGACCGCGGTTCGCGTGCCGGACCCGGTGGCTTAAAACTCACACCGGGCGCGTGTGCATGTGTGCCCAAGATCCCGAGAGAACGGAGGAGAAGGGATTGCGGCATGGCTATGCCCCCTGGGGGGTGATTTCTCGCTTTCTGTCTGTCTCTCTGTCTCTGTCTGTCTGGCGAGCGCATGCACCCTATAGCAAAAACCTCTTCAAAAAAAAAATAATAAAAAAAATAAACACAATAGAGTGCTAAAACTACAATAATCAATCCAAAATTCTCTGGTAACTTGGCTCCCTCTATGAGTACAAAATAACTATAACACCGATAATTTTACAAACATAAGAATCTTGTAATAATAATAAACAATAATTTTCTTCACTCATCATTTCAAATTATTATTATCTTCTCAAAAAACCTTTTTCAACTAACACATAACATCTCTAAAAAGAAAATGATGTCTTGTATAGGACTGAAATGTCCACTTTTTTTTTTTTTTTAATACAATTTTGCTATTGAGCGCATGTGCTCACTAGAGACAGAAAGTGAGAAATCACTACCTGGTGGGATAGTCATACCACAATCCCTTCTCCTTCATTCTCTTCTTGAAATTCTGGGCACATGTGCACAAGTACCTATCTCAAGTCACTGAACTGGAACCATGGCTGACCATGTGGGAGTCCCATGCCCCAACCACTAGCCACCTGCTGATCCTGAAATGTTCACTTATTTACTATAGGGATTTAAGCCACTATGTCCTTTAGTCTAATATATATTAAGAGCTTATACCTGACAATGATTAGAAAATAAGTATCAATTTTTACATATATTCACGTTTTCTTATATTCAACAAAGAAGGAGTAAAGACTGAATAGGGTAACTCTAGTTGAAAATTTCCTTATTTTCAAAGAATTAAGAGCTATAATAAAATACATTACAAATTAGGACCAGCAGATGGCGTAATGGTTATGTCACTGGACTCCTGCATGGCGGATTGCATTTCGAGTCCCAAACCCAGAGGCTTGAAATTTACGCCGGGTGTATGTGCGTGCATGCCCAAAATCCTGAGAGGAGGATGAAGGAGAAGGGATTGTGGTATGGCCATTCCCTCTTGGGGGTGATTTCTCGCTTTCTGTCTCTGTCTTTCCGGTAGGGGCATGCACCCTATAGGAAAAAAATCTATTAAAAAATAAACAAACAAGTAAAACCCCCAAAATTCACAAGGTTGAATTAAAAGACAATGGTAGTGGAGACCAGCAGATGGCATAATGGTTACACTGCTGGATACCCTTGTAGTCAACCATAGTTCGAGTCCCAGACCCAGTGGCTTAAAACTCACACCGGGTGCGTGTATGTGTTGTATGTGTGTGCCCTAATCCCAAGAGGAGAATGGAGAAGAGAGTGCAGCCTGGCTGTCCCCCATGGGGGATGATTTCTTGCCTTCTGTCTCTCTGGCTCTTTCTGTGTTTCCAGTTAGCACATGTGCCCTATAGCAAAAATCTCTTAAAAAAAAAAAAAAAAAAAAAGACAATGGCAGTGAAAACAAAAGATCTGTAAGTTTAATTAGTTAACAGAAAATGGTTAATGATTTACTTTTTGCTTTTCAGAATTGTTTTGTCAGAAAATAAAAGGTAAGGGACCAGCAGTTAGCGTAATGGCTATGTCGATGGACTCCCATGTAGTCGACTGCGGCTCGTGTCCCGGACCCGGTGGCTTAAACTCACGCCGGGCACATGGGCATGCATGCCCAAGATTACGAGAGGAGAATGGAAGAGAAGGGACTGCGGCATGGCCATCCCCCCCGGGGGGGGGGGTGATTTCTTGCTTTCTGTCTGTCTGGCGAGCGCACGCGCCCTATAGCAAAAACCTCTCTCAAAAAGAAAAGGTAAAAAAAATTTTTTTTTTTGCCAGAGGGTTTATGTACTAACGAGAGAGAGAGAGAGAGAGAGAGAGAGAGAGAGAGAGAAAGAGAGAGAGAGAGGAAGACAACGCCCCTCAATGGGGCTGGAAACCTTTTTTCTATATTCCTCCATCCTGTCAGGATTTTGGGCATGCATATACATGTGCCTAGCTTATTTCTCAAGTCTCTGAGCCTGAGATTTGAATTGCAGTTGGCTATGTGGGGTCTGGCTCCCTATGCACAGTACTTAACCTCTGCAGTATGGGGCCAGCCCGAAAAAGTTTTTAATCAAAGGAATCTAAAGAAAGACCTTTCTCTAGATTCTTAAAATAATATATTAACACTTTAAACAAACACCTTATTATATCTAATTTTTCTTTAAAATAAAAGGGCTATAATTGAAATATTTTGTACCTTAGTGCAGAAAAAGGAAAAAAAATGTTTATTTTCTTGTGATATAGAAAAAGTTGAAAAAGAGTTTAAGAGAAATACGGTTAAATAAATTTATTTTGGGAGGCCAGCAAGCGGCGTGGTGGTTAAGACACTGGACTACCACATGGCTGACCATGGTTTGAACCTGGTGGCTTGAAATTCACACCAAGCAAGTATGCGTGTGTGCCCAAAATCCCAGAAGAAGAATAGAGGAAAAGGGACTGTAGTGTGACCATCCCTTCTGGGGAGTGATTTCTCTTTTCTTCTTACTGTCTTTGTGTTTCTGACAAGCACATGTGCCCTATGGCAAAAATCTTAACAAAAAAAAAGGAGATATTCATTTTTTATTTGAGTTCATAACTAGGACTAAACAAAAACAAAGCATTAGAAATGAAAGAGAAAGAGAAAAAAACATTAGACAGGATTGGGAAGGCATGGGGCAGTGGGGTAGGAGGGTGTCAAATAGTTTCAGTTCTTCTTGCCAGCCATCAGATGGCACTCTAAGCTTAAAACATTGTGATTATCACCTAATGTGGAGAATTTTCCTGCATATAGAGAGGAACAATAAACATATAACTTACAGTTTAAACATAAGTGCCACATGCATGTCAGATATTTGTTAACTGCTAAAGAAAGGGTATGACAAAGTAAATATGCACCTGTTGTTTATTTCTGCTTCTAAAGATAGTTCATGTGCCATCTCCTGCATAAAATCTTTAACTGCCCCAGGATAGATAGTTCATTCAAGATCTATTTAAACAGCACTCACTACGCTCCAATAATGGAAATAATATATCAAGAGAGACATGTCTCTGCCCTTGTAAAGAGATACCTGAAATGATGCATGATATAGGGAACCTGAGAAGTCAACTGAGCAAGATTAGAGGATAATGAAGGAAAATAGGAAAGAGAATGTTTCAGAAAGAATGCAAAGGCCTAGAGCAACAGTAATTAATCATGGCACACACTTGATACTTATGGATACTATGTTCAAAAAAGAGAAGTGAACTGGAGATAGAGAACTATAACACCATGGAGATAAAAACTGAAACCACAAAGACTAAGAACACCCAAAGAGTTAACAATAAAAAGAGGGTGTGTGGGGACCAGCAGAAGGTCTAATGGTTATGTTGCTAGACTCCCATGTGTCAACAGTGGTTAAAGTCCTGGACTGGCAGCTTTGAACTCACCCCTGGTGCGTGTGCATGAGTGCCCAAAATCCCAAGAGGAGAATGGAGGAGAAGGGACTGCGGCATGGTTATTCTCCTTGGGGGGTGATTTCTTGCTTTTTGTCTCTCTGTCTCTGTCTCTCCAGAGAGTACACATGCCCTATTGCAAAAAATCTCTTTTAAAAGAAAAGAGGGTGTGAGTGGAGACAGTTTACATTTGGGAGAGAAGTAGCCTGAAAAGCTGTAAAGACAAAGCTAAAAAAAAACCATAGGAAAACATTACTGATAAAACACTAATGAATTACTCATGAGAAGCCAGATTACACATACGACTGCAGTTTGAATCCCTGGCTCAGTCAGCCTGTGACATACCAGGTATGTGCATGAGTGCCTAGGATCTGACAGATTGGAGGACTTGATGAAGGGGATCATGACATGACCAGACCTTGTAGAGGATGCTGCTCTCTTTCTCACACACATATGCATTCTATCATAAATAAAGAAAACATTTTTAAAAAAGAAGGAAGTGGTCAAGAAAGGTAAAAATAAGATTAATACTGTGTTATAACCACCAAATGTTGCAACAAGGATGTTGGTGAAGATCTTGAAGTGCATGGTGGAGTGAGGAGAAAGAAGCTGCACTGCGGTGGAGTAAATAGTGAAAAGGAAAAAGGAAACAATAAATACAGATATTTCTTAAAAGAATTTGGCTGTGAAATTAAAGAAAGTAATAATGTGGTAGTTTGAGGAGACACTGGGTCCAAAACAGATGAGTATCTGAATGAGTATTTATACAAGCACATGCCGGGGCATACGTGTAATGTTAAGATTAAAGAGCCATAGACACGATGAAATCTAAATGAGAAGACAGAGATGAGGAGATTAATGAAAATGAAGGAATAATACAGGGAGAGCTGTCTCTGGAAAACCATAAGCAGATCTGATCCAGTCAGGCCAAGGGAAAGGAGTTAATTAGTCAGCAAATATTTACTTAGTGAATACTGCTTAGTATGTTCCAGATTCTGGGGACTGGAAATACAATAATCAATAAGACAGATAACACAGTTACCTTTCAGGGGCTTAAATTGTAATGGAAGAAGAAAGAAAATATAAAAACAAATACACACATTTTACGTTTTTAAATTCTTTTCCTTTATGGGAGTGGGGCATGGTAGGGGAAGAGAGACACAGAGACAGGAATTTTTGATAGAGTTTGGCTGTACTCTAATTCTCATGCACTTATTTCCTAATTAGCTCAGTTACAGGCGCATGCCCAAGGTGTAAAGGTTACTCTAGGAACTGAACCAGGAACTCCCACGTGGCTCCTTAGATTCTCAAGCAATAGTGCTACCTGTATACTACTGAAGCTTGGACCATAGTTTAAAAATATTAGTAGGCATCATAAATGAGAAAAATATGGTTGAGTAGTACAAAGTGACTGAAGGGCTATCTTAGGTAGGGTGTGTAGGGAAGACCTACCTGAGGAGAAAATATTTGAGACCAGAATAATTTGAACAGGCAGTTCTATGGAAAACTTGGGAAAGGAGTTTATTTGGATGAGAAGGAACAGAATAGAATGAGCTTGACATGTTGGAAGAACAGAAAGACCACTGAGCTGGAGCATTGTGGGTGAGACCTACAGTGAAGAAAGGGGTCAAGGGACCAGCAGTTGGCGTAATGGCTATGTCGCTGGACTCCCACATTGTCGACAGCGGTTCGCGTCCCGGACCCGGTGGCTTGAAGCTCATGCCGGGCATGTGTGCGTGCGTGCCCAAGATCCCGAGAGGAGAATGGAGGAGAAGGGATTGCGGCATGGCCATCCCCCCTGGAGGGTGATTTCTCGCTTTCTGTCTCTCTTGTCTGTCTGGCGAGCGCACGCGCCCTATAGCAAAAACCTCTCAAAAAAAAAAAAACAAAGAAAAAAAAAGAAAGAGGTCAAAGGGTCATACAGGGCCCTGTAGATCATAGGAGTTTAAATTTTACTCTTATTTTTTTCTTTCTTTTAAAATTTTCTTATAGGGTATGTGTGCTTGCTGGAGATAGATAAAAAGAGAGAGAGGAAGTAAGAAATCACTCCCCAGAGAAGATGGCCACACTGCAATCCCTTCTCCTTCTGTCTCCTTTCAGTATTCTGGGTGTGAATGCACAAATGCCCAGCGTGATTTTCAAGGCACTGGGTCCTGGACTCAAACAATGCGGCCAACTATGTGGGATCTGGCCACTTTAACCTCCATGCCACCTGTGTGGCACCTAGATTTTATTCTAAGAGAAATGAGAAACATCTGGAGGGCTTTAAGAAGGAGTACCATGGCCCAATTTTTCTCATAGAAATGTTGCTTTGGGTCTAGCTGATGTTAAGTGCACTGGATGCTGCTGCATGGCAGGTTGAGGCCACATGGGAGGCTGGCCCACCCTAAAAAGCTGGACATGGTGGCATGCGCTTGTAGTTCTAGCTATTCAGGAGGCTGAGGCAACACAGCAAGACTGTGTAAAACTCCATACATATACTCTACCAAAAGAGAAAGATCACTTTGGCTGTGCAAAGTGCATGCTATGGAGAAAAAAGCATGCAGGTAAAGAAATTCAGTAAGGAGGCCACTGCAAACTCTGGGTAGAACTCCATATACAAATTCCACTAAAAAAGAAATGTAACTTTGGCTGTGCAAAGTGCAGGCTGTGCAGAGAAAAACATGTAGGCAAAGAAACTCAGGAGGCCACATGTGATAACGATGGCATGGCTAGGGATTTACCAGAGGAGATAGTGAAAAGTGCTCAGAACTGTCACATGTTTTGTTGGACTAAACGGTCTTCCTGAAGGGTAAGGTAAAAAGGGAATCTAGGATACCAGAGCAACTGGGTAGTACATTTCCTAGGATGGAGAAGGTTCATATGGAAAAGGGGAGGTAAAGGATTGGAGAAGGTATATTTGGGAGAGCCAAGGGAAATTTAAGAAGTCAATTAGACTTTTAATTGAAAATACTGGGAGGTAGTTGACTTAGAGCTTAAAACTCAGGGAAAAGCCCTAAGATAACTATGTTAATTTGAGGATCGCTTGTTTTAAGGAACCTATTTTGTTTGATGAAACTGTGTAAGTTCACCTGATGGGAAAGTACAGACAGGTAAAGAGCTGAGGATAGAGCTCTTGCTCTGTTAGAGGAGAAAGAGCCAATGAAAGAATGAGAAGTAAAAAGTAGTGACAAAAAGGACAACCAGATGGCTATTGTAGCATGGATGCCTATAAAGAAAGAGCAGAAAGGTAGAATTCTAGAGAATTGATCACACTGTATGTAGATCATTAGCAGCTGTGTTAAGAACCATTTCAGTGGCATAATGGAGATGAAAGATTAAGGACCAGTGGGTAGCATGGGGGTTAAGGTGGCTGGATACACATGGTTAACTGTAATTTGAGTCCTTGACCTGGCAGCTTAAAAAAAAAAAACACACTGTGTGCATGTGCTTACATGCCCAAAGTCCTGAGAGGACAAAAGAGAAAGGGCTGTATTGTGGCCATTCCCCTGGGTGGGAGGATGCTTTCTTACTTTCTCTCTCTCTCTCTTCAGCAAGTGCATGCACCTATAGCAAACAACAACAAAACCCAAAACGGATTTACTGAAGTGACTTGAAGAGAAAATGCAAGGTAAAGAGCAAAGAGAGTAAATATAGATAACTCTATAAAGAAGTTTGTTGTGGGGCAAACTCCATGGCCTTGTGGTTAGGCAGCCAGATTCAACATGGTCAACTGTGTGGTTCAAGTCTTGGACCCAGTAATGTGAGAAGTGCACTGGTCCATGTGCACCTGTACCCAAAATCTCAAAAGGAAGAAGGGCTAAAGGAGAAGGAATCACAGAGTGACCATTTCCCATGGAGGTGATTTCTCTCTCCCTCTGTCTCTTGCAAATGTACCTGCCTTCTAGAAAAAAAAAAAAAAAAAAAAAAAAAAAAAAAAAGTTATTGCAATAGGGACCAGGGAAACAGACTAGTAGAATGTATATTAAGGGAGTTCCTTCTCCTTTTTTTGTAGTGAATGATATGAAGCCATGTATATATGCCAAGAGAATGACCCACTAAAGAGAGAGAGAGGGAAAAAAAGATGATTCAGGAAAGAAAGATTACCACAGAGTAAAGTTTTTTAAAGGTTAAGAAGAGGTGGGGTAGTTAAGATGGCTGGATATCACAAGGCCAACTGAATGGTTGAGTCTCAGAACTGGCAGCTTGAAAAACATGCTGGGTGCCTGTGCGTACATGCCCAAAGTCTCAAAAGGGGGGAGAAATGGAGAATAAGGGGTTGCAGTGTGACCATTCCCCATTGGGGGTATTCTCTCTCACTTTCTCTCTGTCTCTCCCAAGAGAGCACATATCTTTTGGCAAATTTAAAAAATAAATAAAATAAAAAAGATAAGAAGGGAAGAGCCCCAAGGCACAAGGTTTGTCTTGGGAAGAAGAACTTTTCTACTGCATCCTGAAAGAAGGAATAGGTGGGCATACTGGCAGGTAGAACTGAATATAGTTCTGGTCTGATTGTATCTATTTTCTCCATGAGATATATAGCAGGGTCATTATTGGAGGGTGGTAGGGTATTGCGGAAAGATAGTATTAAGAGAGAGGTATGAAGTGGTCCTCTTAAAAAGCAGAAATCTGAACATACCAGTAAGAGTGGTAAAACAGTCTTTACTGAATCTCATTTGAAATCTATGCTCAAAAATTTGAAGTGAATCTTTCAGCATGGTTTGCTTTTCTCCAGCAATGTTCAGCTGCTTAAGTGTAGAAAAGAAATAAATGGATATGAGAGTTTCACTTAAGCTGGCATTATGGAGGGGTTGAACAGAGGGAAAAGGAAGCAATGGGAGTTAGGGATTTTAGTTAACATGTAGGGTTCTGCATGACAGAATCTAGGCTGAATAATTAGGAAAAGGGGGCATAAAAGTAGTGATGGTTAGGAAGTAAGTGCTAAGCTGTGCGGAGATCATAATGAAGTTATAGAATTTTAATGTAAAGTTAAGCGAGTTGGAAGGAGGTGATGACCAAAATTCACATGAAAAAATAGTGCTGATACTGGTAAGATCAAGTGCATGACTGTGTGAATGTGGCTGTGTAAAGAGATGACTGTAGATGAAGGTTAAGGAACTGAACTGTTGGATGAATCACATGTAGATACAGAAGTCAGTTACTACTACACAACCTCTTTTCCATTATAATAAGAAAGAAGAAGAAAACAAGCATAGAAGAGTCAAGTACCTTATTTGTTATCAGGAAGCAGAGAACGTCTGCTTGTTGGCATGCTTACAGAAATTTTCTCTACAAAGCAGAGAGAATTAAGTTGCTGAGAATGAAGGGTTAACTAGTGAGTTTAAGGTAAAGAGAGTGAGAAGTCTGCAACAGACACTGTAGAGAATGAGGAAAAAAACTGGGAAAGATTACTTGTAGTATTAAGAGAAAACATTATACTAGAAATAGCAAATTTCTTATGGCTCTTTATCCCATACATACATCAAAGGAGATTGCAATATAGCTATCTGCAATATCTATTTCCTCCTTACTGGGACCACAAACTCCTTAAGGATAAGGATTGTTTTATCTTTGTACCCAAGTGTTTTACAGTGTCTAGTCTCTAGTGGGTACTCAAAAAATTGTTTCTAAGGGAATAAATGAATAAATTTTTATTTACTTTTTAAAGTTTGCTAAAGGGCATGTGTGCTCTCCTGAGAGTCAGACAGCAAGAAACACAGAGAGAAAAAGTGAGAAAGCACTTTCATGGGGGATAGTCACACAACGATTCCTTCTCCTCCATTTCTCTATTATTTTGGGCACATGTGCTTGGAGTGTTTTTCAAGGCCCTGGGTCAAGGATTTGGGTCAAGGATTTGAACTGTGCAGTCAGCCATCTGGAACACAACTACCTTAACCAGCACAGTATGGGTTAGCCAAAATGAATCACTTATTAAATTTGAGCCTGCTTAATGGAATCTAGGTTAGATATACCATTCTTAATATCACTACTATTTGGCCGGCCCTGTAGTGCAATGATTAAGCACTCTGCAGAGGAAGGTAGATTCCCACATAGCTGACCAGGGTTCAAGTCCAAGCCCTAAAGGCTTGAAAAGCATACCAGGAACATGTATGTGCCCAGAATTCTGAAAGAATAAAGAATGGGAAGAAAAGGATTGTAGCATGACCAGGACCCACTGAGGGTCACATATGCACGTGCATGCTGTTTCTCTCTAGGGTGTGCAAGAACCTCTAGAATTAAAAAAAAAGTTACATATGTATATTATGTATACATACACACACATGTGTGTATACAACTACTGTTGTTTTTATGTTATGAATTTTAGCAACAGGACCAAAGAAGAGTAATGGAAGGGCAACAAATTGGCAAGGGTTAAACTCCTTAAGTCTGATGGATTTTCCTTCTTATATATTTCACTGAATCAGGAGCCATCTAACATAGAAGTTTCTGGTCATATAATTGTGCCTCATCATGTTACTGAAAATTAATGTGTTATTTAATTTACCTTGCATCGACTCCGTCAAATACTTTCTGACACTCATTTCCAATGACTTCTTGCTTTAGATAATACAGCATTCTCACACGAAGCAGAACTCTAAAAGCAAGAGGAATAAAAAGCAAAATCAAAAGGCACAAAGATATAATAACTAAAAAATCCAAAATAAACCAAAACAAAAACCTCATTCATGGGGTTAAAATGAGGAGGGACATTGTATACAGATTTTAAAAATGAAATAATAATCACTTCTGATTAAATTACTCTCATATCATATATATAAAAGGTTTCTCCAAAATCTCAACAACCTCATTATTTAATATCCAAGTCAGATATAGTGAGTTCACTTGGAAGCCAGCTTTATTTCTCTCTTGGTGAAAACAGTGATCCCAAGAGGTACTATGACTTGTTGATAAGATTAAAATAATCCCAGACCACCCTTTATACTGTACTCAAAACCAGAATTCTTTAAACTTGTCAATAAATGTAAAAAGGTAAACTTGTAGGCAGTTATGTTAAAAATACCCTACTACCTACTTGTTACAGTGGTGTTTTATATGTTTTTTGTAGCCTTCATCTTGAAGCAACTGCTCAGGATTGTATTTTCGAAGCCATTCTGCTTTTTGTATATCAAATGAGCTTGTTTGAGTCTTTACTTTCTTCCCTTTTCGACCCCTAGGTACAGGAGCTGAAAGGCCTGTTAAAATGAGAAGGAATAATATGTATAAAAATATGCAATCTGAGGCCAGCCCAGGACCTGATGGTTAATGGAGCTGGATTCCACATGACCAATCATGTGGTATCAGTCTTGGACTCAAGGCTTAAAAAATAAGCCAGGTGCATGTGTGAGTGTGCCCAAAATGTCAAAAGGAGAGAGAAATGGAGAAAGGACTGTGGAGAAACAGAGAAGAGACTGCAGTATGGTCATACCCCGTAGCCTTTCTCCCTCTCGCTGGTGAGTGCTTACATCCTCTAGCAAATTTAAAAAAACAAAACAAAAAAAACACCCCACAATTGAAAATTTTTTTTGGGGGGGGGGGGGCACAAAATTTCTGAGGTCTGTGAAAGCTATATAGATATTGCTAAAATGTTAATGATCAAAATAGTGATCCAATCACAAGTCAAGATGATGGTTTTTCATATATTAAAACAATTTCCCAAAATTATCTAACAATTCTGTATCTCAAATTAGAGGAATTCTTCTTACTTTTTATTTGTTCCATAACAGTCTTTTTCATCCAAATATAAAAACCAAAAGATCGAATCTGTCCCTCTGCTTTACTTTTGTTTCCCTTGCAACTAAAAGACATATTTTAGCCTTTCTTTTCTTTTTTTCTTAAAAGAATTATTTAATTTTACTTATTATCATTATTACTATTATTTGTTATAGGGCATGTGCACTCACCAGAGACAGAGAGAAGAGAGAGGGAGAGAGAGAAAAAGCAAGTCACCTGGTCAGGGACTCGAACTGTGGTTAGCCATGTGGGAGTCTAGCACCTTAACTACCATGCCACCTGCTGGCCCTGGCCTCTTGCTTTTCAAAACAGATTTTACTAATAACATGTAGATTAGGTTAGCCAATGGGAGTTCCTGTTCAAAACAGCTAAATTATTTTATTTCTTTCATGTTTTTGCTGTGAAATACTTCAAAAATACAAAAATGGGGCCAGGACGTGGTGTGGCAGTTAAGGTGCTAGACTCCCACATGGCCAACCATTGTTCAAGTCCTGGACCTGGCAGCTTGAAAATCATGCCAGGGATATGTGCGTGTACACCCACATGAGAGAAGGGATTGCAATATGGCCAGCTTCTCTAGGGGGTGATTTCTCACTTTCTCTCCCTCTCTTTCTGGTGAGCACATATGCCTTATAGCAAAAAAAACTTCAAAAAAATGTATTTCCGCTCTTCATGTTTATATATTTCATATGTGCTCATTTAAAAAAAATTAAATTATACACAGTTGAAAGTCCTCATGTAGCCCTCTCCCATGCAATTCATTCTTTCCTTCCCAAAGAACACTACTACCCTGAATTTTTTTTTTATTCCATGCAGATTTATAGTATTACTACTGCTATGGTTTGAATGCGTCCTCCTCAAAATTCATATACTGAAATCTAGTGAATTATTCTAATATTGTGGAACAAGTAAAGATTTATAGCCAACAATGGAGTTGAAAGGAAGGACCTTTGGGAGGTGATAGATTAGATGAGGTCATCAGGTTGGGGCACTCACAACTGACTCCTACTACAAGCTTTATAAGAATTGTAGAAACAGACATACATGCTCTGCTTTTGTTCTGTCTCACCATGTACTACCCAGAACTGCCTTAGGCCTCTGCAGAGTCTAGCAGCAAGAAGACCTCTACCAGATATGGTTTTCTGACCTTGGACCTCCAAATCTTGACACTAAATAAAACTTATATTCCTTATAAATTACCTAGAGTATAGTAGCCAATTGTTAGTCACAGAAAACAGACTAAAACAACTACATATGTTGGAGAAATATTTAAAATTCTAGACCTAATATCATACATATAATCCTGTAAATTATTTTAAAATAATTATTTATTATTATCATTTTTAAAAATTTGCTATAGGGCATGTGTGCTCACGAGAGAGAGAGAGAGAGAGAGAGAGAGAGAGAGAGAGAGAGAGAGAAAGCCACTAGGTCTGAGACTTGAACTGTGGTAGGCCACATAGGAGTCCAGCATTTTCACCACTGCCACCTGCTGGCCCTGATTCTGCAAATTATTACTCTCTTTTTTGAAATTTAACTATGCTGATTTGTGAGGCTCTAATTCTTCATTTTAATTGCCATGTAATAATTTATTGAGTATACTACCTCATATTTATTCATCTTTCATGATGTTTAAGTTGTTATAGTTTTTCATAATTCCTACTAATAAAGTTTGACCCCATCTTCCAATTCTTATCTGTTATTTCCTTGCCATATTATACTAGGTAGGATTTCCATTAAAATGGTAAATAGAAGCACTATGTAGATTTATCCGTCTCTCCATATAATTTTGGAAGATTTTGTTGCTTTTATACTTTGAGATTTTGTTAGATATGTATATGTTCATACTTGTTATAACTTCTATATATATTGTTACTGTTTTTGATCATTAGCTGGTGTACCATTTTTATCCAAATCAACACCTTCCATCTTAACTTCTATTTTGTCCTATATTAATAACATTAGTGTAAGTTTATATGGTTTAGGATTTGCATTATATAGCTTCTACTAAATCTATTTTTATACTTCTTGCTTGGTGCTTAATAATACCTCTTTGATGTACAAAAGTACTCATGTTTTTCCCCCACCTGATAATTTTTATCTTCTAACAAGTAAAGCTACACATAATCTGCTTACATATATTTATGCTTATTTTATTATTTTATTATTTTTTTTATCATTCTCATTACTGTAATTTTGTGGAATGATAGAGTTCTATATTTTAGTTCTTTTCTCTCTCATTGGTTTGGAAACTCAACAGTGCACATTTTTAAATATACATACTTACATTTTCTTACTAAAATTTGTAAATATTTTATATTTCTTTTTTAAACAATTATTTAATTTTTATTTATTCATTTATTTATTTATTTTTAAGATTTAATTTAATTAATTTAATTTATTTATTTTAATTTGACCAGAGAGAGTGACAGAAAGTGAAAAAGCAAGTTGCCAGGTATGGGACTCAAACTATGGCTAGCCATGTGGGAGTCCAGTGCCCTTAACAACCATACCACCTGCCGGCTCCTATTCATTCATTTATTTTAATTTGACCATAAAGAGAGAAAGGGAAAATGAGAAAGCAAGCCACTAGGTCCAGGACTTGAACTGTGGGTGGCCATGTAGGAGTATCCAACACCTTAACTACATACCACTTGCTGGCCCCATAAATATTCTATATTTCTAATCTTCTTCCTATCAAGGTTTTCTCAGACTCATAATTCAATCTTTCTGTTTATTTTTTTCATTTCTTCTACATGTTCATCTATAATTTATTGTAGGTTGTGCTTTCAATTTTTTTACATTAACTTATTCTTCTTTCAAAGTTACAGTATATTTGAAGTATCTTGGAAAGTACTAATGATAGTTCAAAAAAAGTAGTCATCTCTTTTATAACTCATTTCCTCTAAGTTCTTTTTTTTTTTTGAATTACTTTATTTTATTTATTTATTTATTTATTTATTTTTTTAATTCGACAAGAAAGAGAGAAAGGAGAGAGAAAAAGAAGAGAGGGAAAGTGAGAAAGCAAGCCACCAGGTCTGGGACCTGAATCATGGTCGGTCATATGGGAGTCCAGCACCCTTAACCACCACTTCACCCGCTGGCCCTCTCTAGGTTCATTTTAATGGTTTGTTTTTAGTATCTATTTTTCACGTTAGAGACTTTTCAGATGTCTGGCAATGATAATCTTTGCTCATATTTAACAATGACAGATCAAAAAAGGTGATAGTAGTCTTATTGATTGCAGGCTCACTGGAAAGGTAACTGGCTGAGTTTTGTTTCCCTCATATCTACAGGTTTTGGGCTGGTCAGATTCACTGAAGAAAACTCTTCACTTTTATTCCTTGAGTATCTCATCAGCCGTATACAAACATTCACTTAATCCCCATATAGTAAGTAGCTCAACATCTCAACTGCCAATGTAACCCAGAAGTACTCCATTTTACTTTCTCCAGAAAACAGACTTCCAGTCAACTTTCATCTTGTGTACATGAAGTTGAAGAAAGTATGCAGAATCTAACCCCCTTATAAACAGTTTCTATCTGAAGTCCCTATCCTTTCACATAAATTTCTAATTATCTAACAAATAATAGAACATTTACCCTGAATTTTATATTTCAAAAAGGATCTAAATAAAGCCCCATACTTTAATTAGTTGATGACTCTTAAATCTCTTTTATGTCATAGGAAGACTTTGATCTCAGTACTATTGATATTTTGAGCTAGACAGTTCTTCACTGTTTGGGGAGGCAGGCTATCTGTGCAGCCCTGACCTCTCTACCCACTAGGTATCAGTAACATCGCCAAAGTTATGACCATCTGTGGTAGAGATGAGACTAGGGCACAAAATCAACTCTAATTGATAACCATTGGTTTACAGATAATCTCTCCATTTACTCCCACAAGTTACTTATTGAAGAAAGCAGGTATTTTACTCTAGGAGTTTATTAAACTTAATGTCTTACATCCCCCTCCTCACTTTAGAAGTAGAAGTTCAAAGAAGAGTAAAATTAGGGACCAGAAGTTAGTGTAATGGCTATGTTTGGACTCGCATGTAGTTAACCGTGGTTCAAGTCCTGGACCTGGTGGTTTAAACTCACGCCGGGCACGTGTGCGTGAGTGCCCAAGATCCTTAGAGGAGAATGAAGGAGAGGGGACTGCGGTGTGGCCATCCCCCCTGGGGGTGATTTCTTGCTTATCTGTCTCTCTGCCATTCTCTTTGTGGCGAGCACACGTGCCCTATAGCTAAAACCTATAAAAAAAAAAGAGTAAAATTATTACTTGTGTGATTCTTCCATCTTTACCCAGAAGTCAACTCTTCACATTAATTGATTTCATTGTCTCCTGTTAATCTAGGGCTGCACTAAACAACCTATTTAAAATAGGTGCTTTCTATTCCATCTGATTAGTTTATTTGCTTCACAGTATTTGATCCCACTATAATTATTTAATTAAATTACCTACATTTTTACTATGCCTGTCTGTTTACATGACTAGAATGCAAGGTTCATGAGTTCAGGGATCCTGACTATCTTGCTGCTTCTTATCTTCCCAGTACTTTGCTCAAGCAGCATATAGCAGTCAATAGAATTTTTGATTAAATATTGGGTCAATGGGAAAGTCATGATGCATTTTTTTGCATATAAAAATACATCATGCGGGTGCGTGCGTGTGCATGCCCAAGATCCCAAGAGGAGAATGGAGGAGAAGGGACTGTAGTGTGGCCATACCCCCTGGGGGTTGATTTCTCACTTTCTATCTGACTCTCTCTGTCTTTCTGGCAAGCACACACAACCTATAGTGAAAACCTCTCAAAAGAAAAAAAAAGAAAGGAAGAAAAATACATCATGACTTTCCCAATGACCTAATAGAATAAAACTGTAATACAAATTTAAAAGTATTGTAATCTTTTACAATTTTTTTAGATAATTCAATTAAGAGTATGACATAAAAGAAACATTTTATGCAAAAAAGAATATTTTGTATGCAAAGCTGTAGAGAGAAAAGTATTTGCATATCCCTTTTTAGAACTATAACCTGGTATAGCTGGTTTTCTTTTTTTAGTTGTTGCTAGGGGGCATGTGTGCACACGAGAGAGAGAGAGAGAAAGGAAGAGAGAGAGAGAAAGAAAGAAAGAGAGAGAGAGAGAAAGAAAGGAAGAGAGAAAGAGAGAGGAAAGAGAGAGGAGAGGAGAGGAGAGGAGAGGAGAGGAGAGGAGAGGAAAGGAGAGGAGAGACGTATGTCGCTGGACTCCCACATAGTCGACCACGGTTTGTGTCCCGGACCCGGAGGCTTAAAACTCACGCAGGGCGCGTGTGCGTGAGTGCCCAAGATCCCGAGAGGAGAATGGAGGAGAAGGGATTGCGGCATGACCATTCCCCCTGGGGGGTGATTTCTTGCTTTCTGTCTCTATGTCTCTGTCTGGCGAGCGCACGCACCCCATAGCGAAAATTTCTCAAAAAAAAAAAAGGAGACACGGAGGGCAGTGAGAGAGAAAAATCACACTCCCAGGGGGGTGGCCACACTACAATCCCTTCTGCTCCAGTTTCTTCTCAGAATTCTGGGCACACATGCACATGCACCTGGCATGATCCTCAAACCACTGGGTCCTTGAACCACGCAAGTCAGCCATATGGGATCCAGGCAGTCAGCCTGCTGGCCCAGTACAGCTGCTTTGAACAGAAAGTTTCTCATAAAAAATTTAAAATGTAAATCAAAGTTCAATATGCATATTAATTGCTGAGAATCTTGTTAAGATGCATATTCCAATTCCGTAAACGTGAGGTATGACATTCTGTGTTTCCAAGAAGCTCCTAGGAGATGTCGATGGTGTTATCACAGAACACATTTTAGGTACTAAAGATGTATACATACTGTATGCTATACCTTTTTTTTTTTTTTTTTTTTTGGTAACTGCCAGAGGGCACATGTACTTGCCAGAGAGAGCAAGAAAGCATACCCCAATGGGGCATGGTTATGCTGCAATTCATTCTCCATCCTGTTGGGATTCTGGGCATGCACACATACAGGCTCAGTGTGTTTCTCAAGTTGCTATGGGTGGGATTCAAATCACAATTGGCTATGTGAGATCTGGCTCTTTTAACCATTAGGCTATGGGGCCAACTCTATGCTATGCCTTAATAATTCTATGTTTTGATATCTATTTTAGTGCACAAGGAGGAATACATAAGGATCTGTACCGAAATGGCTTTTTAAATGTTCTAAAATTGGAAATAGGCCTAGCACAGTGGTATAGATGGCAGGTTCCACTGTGCAATACTGGAACAATATGGAAAACTCCAGGGTTCAGATCCTGGGTCTACCAAAACATGCCAGGGGTACTTGCAGACATGCCAGTGATCCAGGCTGGCCAGAAGGTTAGGGGAAAAAAACTGTGGTGAGACAAGGCCCTGCTGGGGGTGTCTCACTCATGGAAAAACATAAATAAACTCTTAAAAAAATGAGAAACAACCTAAAAGACTATAATGTAAGAAGATGTTTAAGTTATCAATATTATGGAATGTCTATACTGTGAAATACTAAGCATAAGTTAAAAAATGAGATAGACCTACAGGAACACAGGTGGAAAGACCTCTATGAACTGTTAACTCCCATGCTGATATAGAGTTGATAACCATATGCAAAATCCACCGAACTGGCGGCACTTTTCTGAAGCTGGAACTTGAATTGGGAGTGAAGGTTAAGTTAGTATTATCTGAAATGCTTTAATATTTTATAGGACACGTTAAGTATTACATATATAACTAAAAACAAATTTAAAAAGAAAATGACTTACCTAGATGATTCTGTAGCTCTCGTGTCTGCCCATCTTCAGTTGGAGTAATGAGATCCCATATGAAACCTTTAATTTTCTCATCTCCTCGGTAGTGAACAAGGCAATATGCTAGGAGGGCTCTACAAATTATTTCTACATCATGCTCATTGAGTTGCCTTTTAAAACGACCATGAGATAGAATCTCTCTCCATCGGCCCCACCTATTTAAAAATGTGTATTTCCATTAATATTGAGTTAAGTTCTAGAATAAAACATAATTCATGGATAAAAGGTATAAAAAACTAAAATTTTTATCATTAGTAGGATTTACTAACAAATGTTTCTCCTTCATGTATATAACACAGAGGCATTGCATAGTAACTTCTAGTGTATTTTACTAACTAATGGGTAACTTTATCTACTTTGTATTATTGAACATATAAATTTAAGAACAAGGAGTTTGACTTTAGTTATAGAATATAAGAACTTAAAGGATAGCCCATCATTCTGCTATTAAATATGTACTAAATACAGAAGTTCTAAGTGTTTAAAATAGATTTTATTGATTTCAATGAGAAGAAAAAAATACTTAAAAACAGTAGATATCACCTACAACTTTTATATACCAGACTACTTACAGTAAACAGAAAAATAATATTTTACCCATAAACTAGCAGGTTTTTCTCTACTCTGAAACATTCAGTTCTTCCATAGCCATTGGAACGGTCACAAGGTCTCCGGAGTTTGGGTTTTTCATCTCCTTCACTTTCAGCTTCAGATAATTCAGCCAATTCATCCTTTGTAGCACTGAAGGGTCTTGTTTGCTTCCTGATTCTTGGAGTATCGATAACCAAGCTGTTCTGTAAAATTTAACAGCTATTACTTGAAGGTCCTTTTACAATTTTGTGTACAATAATGTTTTACATTATCATCTTTAAATCATACAAACAATAAAATAATTATAGAAAACCAGACAATTCCAACCTACCAAAACAACTGAAAATTCTTACTGCAACACATATATAATCTTTTAACATTAGTCATAGGAATAGAAAGAACTTGGTACTTAATTATCAACATAAAAATGACTCTGCTTTTGTAATAAAACATATTTTTAAGCTAGATTTATGGCTCATAATTTTCTTTACCTAATTAATTAATAACTTCATTTAGATTGTTTTCCATTTTTAAAGCAAATAATGCAGACTGGCTCCATGGCCTGGTGGTTAAGGCAGCCAGGTCACACATGGCCAACTGAGAGTTCAAGTCCTGGGCCCAGGAGCTTGAAAAACATACTGGGCATGTGTGCCCAAAATTTTAAAAGGAGGGAGAGGATTGCAGTGTGACCATTCCCTGTTGGGAGTGCTTTTTCCTCTGCCTCTTTTTTTGGTGAGAGCACACATACTCTAGCATAAAAACAAACAAATAATGCTAAAGTAAATCTTTGCGATCTAAGATGATCCTAAAGATAAATCCAAAAGAAAAGAAATAGCTAGGAATAGAAATATTGGTCAAAGATTATTTTTATAGATCAAAAAATATGTTTATAACCACAAGAATTATACTAATATACAAAGTGCAAGGCAGTGAATGCATCGACTCAGTATATTCATTTCAGTTCATTTATTCAAAACCACTTTGTTGAGACACTTGAATAAATAAATTTCTGTAAGTTAGACATTATACTATGGACTGTGGATATAGAGATGAATAACATAGCTATTTATAAGGAATCCAGAGTCCTCAGGGACAGAGAAATGTGTGAATAAATGAAATATTTTATGCTACAAGTGGATACAAAAGAAGTCAGGGAAAAGTTCACAAACTAGTGAAACCAGAAAGAATTCTTGAAGAATGAGAAATAGTTTGCTAGATAGCCATGGAGGAGATAGCACTACAGGTAGAGGAAAGAACAAGGGGTCTGAAATGGCATCGATGTTCAGGAAATGTTCAAGTCCCATAGCAGAAGAGGGTAAGTGGTAGAAGTCTCTTTTTGGGAAAATTTGTTAACAAGGGGAAAAAGGACCAGACTATGAACATCTTGGCATACCACAGTATGTATGCAGTGTATTGTACTTATTAAGGTGGTACATGACATTTATAAGCCTTATTACAGGTGATGTTAATCTTTGCTAAATTTTTCCATATAAAGTCACTAATTTTCCCTTTATAAGTAATAACTATTTTGGATGATACACTTTGAGAATACAAAGATATTCTCTTCTAAAACTTTCAATTAATTTTAGAGTTTGTTGATGGATCTTGTCTGCTGTGTATTACTACAGTGGATTAAAGGTGATTTTCTATTTTTGTCAGTATTTCTACATTTATTAAATGGGAGTCTTCTGTAAAGAAGAGCTGTCCCTTTCCCATTTACCAGGTTTTTTCCAAACGCTAATTCTGGGCTAGTCCTATGGTGTAGTGGTTAAACACTGGAGCTGGATCCCACATGGCCTACTGAAGTTTGAATCCTAGCCCTGGTGGCTTAAAAAACACACTGGACACATGTGCATGCATGCCCGCCCAAAATCCTGATGGGATAGAAAAACAGAGGAAAAAGGACTGTGGGGTAACCATGTCCCATTGGGCATTCTCTCTTTCTTTTTTTCTCTCTCTCTCGCAATCACATGCACCCTCTGGTAATAAAAATGAAAGAAACTAATTGTATTTTTTCCAAGTAAATATTCTTTTACTCATAACCTTTTAAGTCAACGATAAATTTCTGATCAATTTATATTAGCTTTTATTCAATATATTAAAAAATAACTTTCACATATGCATCTACTGCATAATCTTACCATTCTGGCACTTTCATTTTTGCTACATAATTCTCAGTCTTACATATTTGATTTTGCCAATTACTTTATTTGAGATTTCTTTTTTTCTTTTTTTCTCAGGAGGTTTTTGCCTTAGGGCACATGCGTTCACCAGAGATACAGAGAGACTGAGACAGTGAGAGGAAAAATGAAAAATTACCCCCCAGGTGGATGGCCATGCCGCATTTCCTCTCCATTTTCCTCCTGGGATCTTAGGCACACATGCACACATGCCCAGTGTGAGTTTCAACCCACTGGGTCAGGGACTCAAGCCGTGGTCGGCCATGTGGGAGTCCAGCAATGTCACTGCTATGACATTTGCTAACCCCATTGTTTGTGATTTCTTCTAATTTAGAATATTTTCCTGTCAAATATTTGATAAAAAAGAAATCTAGTTCCTTCTGTATTGTATGCCTTGTTATAAAAAATACTTAAAATTCCATCACAAATTAGTTTGTTTGGTATACAGTATTATAATGCTCACCCAAATGTTGGTCCAATATCCTAATTACCATTTATTATTCTATTTCTCTGTTTCCATATTAAAATCTCATAGTTTGACCTTTTTACTATCTTATTATTCGTTCTTTATATCTTTTTCTCAGTACCACTCTATTTAAATTGCTACTGCTTTTCAATACATTAACATCTTTTGATACTAAATTTAAGTTATAAGGAGTCTTCACAAGTTCATGGGAAATGCTTATTATGGGAAAACTATGGAGAGATTTCAAATTTTTTTGTAACAAAATAAACTTGTACTTCAATTCCAATTTCCACAAACTTTCTGAAGTCACCTCATAAAAATTTATTTATACAATTCTTAACTTTTGAAGATAGCCTACAAGGCCCTGTTGATTTGACCCATGTCTATGGTTCTGGTCTTACTTGTTACCACACACACTAACTCTGTATTCTGCCACAATGTTTTTCTGTTTTTGGAATATGCTAAGCTTTTTACAGCAAGGGCCCATCGTCACTCTTTCTGTCTCTAAAGCTTTTCCTCCTGTCTTTATGTTATGCTGGCTCATTCTCACCATTCAAGTCTCAGTACACAATGTCCTCTGCTTGACCCTCTTTCATTGCTTTAATGCTATTTCCATTCCTCTGGCATTCTCTTACTATCTTACTGTTTTATTTTCTTTACTCTTTGAAATCATCTTATGTATGTTTTGACTGCTGTCTTATCTGCTGGAATGTAAGTTCTATAAAAGCAGGGGTTTGTGTGTCTTGATCGTATTAGCTCTAATGTGAGAATGGTGCTTAGCTCATAATGTGTACAAATGTGTGTCTATTTTCAATAAATACAGTTGAAATAATCATAGAGAACATATTATAAGTATGTTCTGTATCTCTCTCTTTTTAAATTCAACTTCTTTGAGCTCTTTTTGTGTTAGTACATAAGGATGTACATGAGCATTTCTAATTATTGCTTTGGATAGTATGGATGTACCATTCCTCTACTGTAGGAAATTTAATTAGTTCCTACATTTTGCTATAACAAAAAATGCTGCAATAATCATGACTGTACTACGTTATCATTGTGCATATGTGCTTTGCTGGTGCAGGACAGTTGTGAGAGTGTATTCACAGATGCCTGGCATGTTACACAAGCTGCCAAAACCTGTATTCAAACCTTGCAGTTGCCCATATGGAATTTGGTTCTCTTATCTACTAGGACACGGGACTGTGCCGATTGCTTAACTACATTTTTCCCCTATGTATTTGTTTTTAAGAATTATATAACTTTATTAATTTATTTTAATTTGACCAGAGAGGGACAGAGTGAGTGAGTGAGAGAGAGAGAGAGACAGAGAGAGAGGGAGGGAAAGTGGAAAGCAAGCCACCAGGTCCAGGACTCGAACCACAGTCAGGTATGTGGGAGTCCAGTGCCCTTAACCACCACACCACCTGCTGGACCCTCCCTTTCTGTGTTTTACTGGATCATTGTTAATGGCTTCTGATACTGAAGAAAAAAGAAAAAAGTTAAAGAGTAGAATAAAAGTAACCCAAAATTCAAAAATTTTTTAAAAACTTAATATAATTTTAAGAATGTAAATTATATCCAAAAATCAAGCTTTCCCTGTATTATGGACAAGACAGATATTAGCAATAGTAAACTGAAGCAGCACTTGGTAATCATACCCCACCCACTTCAATTTATGTATGCAGCAATTTATTTCAGTAACTACATAATCGAACATCTTAAAATATCACAATAGTATTGCTAAAGTGTCACAAAAGAGATTTTTTTTTTAAGAGAGAAATACTTACTCTGCCACTAATGGCATCTATATCTATTTCTGCCTTTTTAGCCCATTTTTGCCAGAAGTTAGGATCATCTAGGGAAATATCTGTCCGGTTTCCAGATGCCACAAAACTCGCCTGAAATACATAATGTAAGTTTTTCAAAATGTTATGAAGCTTAGAGGAAAAATCTAACAAAATATACATAAAACATCATCTCTTTTCATTTATATGGGTAGAATTTGAATTCAGCACATCCAAAAATATTTGAAGGGTGTTTCAAATCCAACGGTCTGAAACACAGCACAGCACATGATTAAAGCAAATGCTTAATTAATGCCAACACAGACAGAAGTTAAGAAGCAGAGTTAAATTATAAACAGTTATTCTGTTGGTTAACTCTTCAATTTTAAATAAGAAAATCCTCTTTTTGGTGGGGCAACTACACAGGACAAAATTATGCTTTCTAAAAACACATGAACATTAAAAAAATCAGGTTAGTTGAAAATTAAAAACCTGTTTGCACTATACAGTTAATTTTCTGGTATACTCATATTTCATTTCCATCACATTATTGGACAGTTACGTCTCCTAAAGAATATGCTGTACAATATAAATTTTTTTAAAAATTATTGACTTTATTTTTAAAACTCTGTTCTTTTTTTAGAGAGAGATTTTTGCTATAAGGCATGTATACTCACTAAAGACACAGAGCGAGAGAGAGAGGGAGAAAACAAGAAATCACCTCCGGTGGGGGGGGGGGGGATCGCCATACTGCAATCCCTTCTCCTCCATTCTCCTCTCAGGATTTTGGGCACACGTGCACACGTGCCCAACGTGAATTTCAAGCTACTGGGTCCAGGACTTGAACTGCAGTCAGCCATGTGGGAGTAATAGTCATTTTTTATTTCTTTGACATGATGAGTGTGTTAGGTTGAATACTGAGCCCCAATGATATCCTAATATACTATTGCCTTTATACAGCAAAAGAAACTTAGCAGATGTGATTAAGTTTAAAATCTTGGAATGGGGAGATTAGAGTGTATTATCTAAGTGAACCCTAAATGTAATTAGAAGTATCCTTATAAGAGGGAGACAGAAGAAAATTTAACTATAGAGGAGGAAAAGGACATGATAGAGCTGAAGTAGAGACTGGAATACTATGGCTATAAGCCAAGGAATATTAGCCTCAAGAAGTGGAAGAGTTAAGGGACCAGCAGTTAGTGTAATGGCTATGTTGCTGGACTCCCACGTAGTCAACCGCAGTTCGTGTCCCGGACCAGGTGGCTTAAAACTCATGCCGGGTGCGTGTGTGCCCAAGATCCCGAGAGGAGAACAGAGGAGAAGGGATTGCGGCGTGGCCATCCCCCCTGGGGGGTGATTTCTCGCTTTCTGTCTCTCTGTCTCTGTCTGGCAAGCACATGCGCCCTATAGCGAAAACCTCTCTAAAAAAAAAAAAAAAAAAAAAAAAAAAAAAAAAAAAAAAAAGAAGTGGAAGAGTTAAGAAACGGATTTTCCCCGGGAACTTCCAGAATGAACCAGCCCTGCTGACACCTTGATTTTAATCCTGTAAGATGCATCTTGGACTTCTGACATCTAAAACTGTAAGAGAATGAATCTGTGCTGTTTCAAGTCACTAAATTTGTAGTAATTTGTAACAGTGGCAACAGAAAATAATACAATGAGATACCTCTTAAAGATAAAGTATGTACTATAAAAATACATATCTAACTTGATAGATCAAAGGCTAACTATTGAGTCATTGGGAAAGTCATGATGTATCTTTTCATTGAAAAACAGAAAAACAGACAGCTCCATGGCTCCTGCGATCTAGCCATTTTGGGAGAAAGGAAGATGTTCCACTGCTAACTGGGCCTCCAGCATACAAAACCCGCGTGTTTGAACTTCCAAGTTTGGGAAGAAACCGACCATCCACCAGATGACTAGAAATCGCTGCAGGACCACAAGAAATATGGGGAAGCAGGAAAATACCTCTCCCACAAGGGAAACGGATAGCTCCTCTTCATCCACACACAGTTCAATGGAAATCATGGAAATGTCTGATAAAGAATTCAGAACATTCATAATGGCAAAGCTAACAGAGATGGAAAAGAAGAGAGAAAAAGAACTGCTCAAGAGGAAGGAGAAAGGAGTTGAAGAGTTCCAGGAGGTGAGGAAATTCATGCAAGGTCTAAAAGAGGAATTTCACACTTTACAAAAGAATCAGATGAAACTGTTAGAGATGAAAGCTATAATACAAGAAGTCAAAATCTCCCTTGAAAGTATTAAAAGCAGACTAGATCATACAGAAAATAGAACCTCCAATGTAGAAGAGAAAATGGCTGGCCTAGAAAAATCCACCATGAAGACTGAGAAAATGGCCCAAAAATTTGAGAATTATATGCGAGAAGTACTAGATATAATTAAACGTCCAAACATCCGGATAATAGGCATCCCAGAGGGCGAAGAGACTCATAAGGGCATTGATAATCTATTCCATGAAATCCTGCAAGAAAACTTTCCAAACCTGGAGAGGCACTCAAAGATTCAGTCCCAAGAAATACAAAGGACCCTAAATAGAATCAACCCAAGATCTTCTCCAAGACACATTATAGCCAGACTGACCAAAACCACAAACAAAGACAAGATACTAAGACTGGCAAGAGAAAAAAGGCAAGTTACCTACAAAGGGTATCCCATCAGACTAACGGCAGACCTCTCATCGGAAACAATGCGAGCGAGGAGAGAATGGGAAAATATATTCAAAGTATTTAGGGAAAAGCAATTTCAACCGAGAATTCTGTACCCAGTAAGGTTATTGTTCATTTGGGAAGAAAAGACACGAACTTTCCCAGATAAACAAAACCTGAAAGAATATACCAGCACCAGACCAGATCTCCAAGAAGTTCTTAAGGGAGTGCTATGTCAGTAAAATTAAATGCAGACACACAGAAATAAGAGTTCAAAAACTAAGAAAATGGGCAACTTAATTGTAGGGACAATGTTTGGAGATGAATATTATATCCCAGAATTCAATCTGGAAGATCGAACCTTAACAGAAGAAAGATTAAGTACATGAGACTGAACCAATGAAACAACATTCTGTGACTTGACTGAATTATTGCTGCTTTTCTCCTAAGCTTTGTTTTCCGGTTTTAAAGGATTTTTGTCCTGTCTTGAGCTGTTGATAGGTGCATGTACCTACTATTTGAACAGAATACTAACCTGTTTCTAGGCTTTAAGTTTCAAGGAAATATCATTACCAGTTCAAAACTACTCTTCTTGAAAATACTTGCTGAAAGTAGTTAGATTACTTATGATATTGTGTGATGAACAAAATGTTGGGGAAAAAGGAATGGAAGACAACTGTATATAGCAAAGATAGTGTAATAAGAGAGTGGGAAAGGGCAGAGGGTTAAACATGGGGTAAAAAACATATATATACGTATACATATGTATGAAAGTAGAAATGGAATATTATTGATAATAACATGCATGATTAAGCCACTATGCAGTTTATTCAAGATGGGAAACCACATTTAGTACGTTGTGATGATGCTCAGGGAATGAATGTTAAGTAATTAAAAAAAAAAGTTGCAGGAGAAAAAAAAAACGGTAAAACTGTTCGTATCGAAATTTAAAAAAAAAATGCATATTTGATGACTGCAGTAAGCTATATAGCCCCAGCTGGGTACTACTTTATAATATGTTCATTCTACTCACTGGGGTTTATGCCTAAAGTCAGACTTGGGTTCATGTACAGGTATATATCAGCTGTGCTAGCTATTGGATATATTTAGACTAATTAAGTTCATTAGCAAATCAATTAAATGGGTGGGGGAAGGCATAGAAAGCAACCATGGATACCAGAGACAATGTGGGAGGAGAGTGGGACATGGCAGAGGGTGAGGGATAAGGAATCAAGGATGGCAAAACAAAAAACAAAGTATACAAGACATAAGAATTGGAAAATTATTTGCTGAAAACATGTATGTTGATGTGCTTGATTGAGCCAATACACAATGTATTTTGGATGGAAAATTCATTTGTATGCTGCAATGATGTATAGTGAATTAATGTAAAAAATAAATAAATTTAAAGAGGAAAAAAAGAAAAAAAAAAAAAAGAAAAACATAAAAATAAGTCATGACTTTTCCAATGACCCAATAGTTTAGCAGAACAAAATCAAGATAGCTACCATCATATGTATAAAAGTAAATATATGACAATTCATCAAACTATGATTATGAGAGAAAGAGAGACATCTAACTATACTCAAGTAATTCCTTAACTATGAGGGGACTTCATTCTATTAATTCATAAATTCACCCCCCAGGGGGATGGCCACACCACAATCTTTTCTCCTTCATTTGCCTCTTAGGATTTTGGGCACACATGCACACATGCCTGGTGTGAGTTTCAAGCTGCCAGGTCCAGGACTCAAACTGCGGTAGGCCATGTGAGAGTCTAATGCCTTAACCACTATGCCCGAGGGTTAATTCTGTACTACAGTTTTCCTGATATGTGCCTCTTGAGATTTAATCAATCTAGTAAATAAGTATTTGCTTTATGCGAGTCAGAGAACATTTAACAGAAAAAGCTATCAAATATGAAAAGTTACTGAAGGGAATTACTCAGATTTTTAAATAATATTACTTTCTGACTGCTTACTCACAGAAAAGAAAAATTCTAATTAAAGTGGATAACTTTTATTTTGCTATCAGAACTGTTGGTAACTGAAAAAATTTGCTAGGAAGAACCTAAACTTCATGATAAATAGCTTTCATAAATTTATTATCAAAAAAATAATAAATTTTTAAAGTAAAAACTTCTAAATGATTCAAGACACCATTGCTAATTGACACGTAATCTATTTCAAGATGATACATGATTCTCAAGGATTGTGACAATGGATTAATGTCTACAGAAATGAAATGCCCGTTGTGGAAGATGTCATGGTGTACACGTTTACTTTCAAATGTTAAGCCCTAGTTCTCTCAAAGTTATTTTCCTTTTTTAAAAGGTTTTTGTCATAAGCCATGTACACTTGCTGAAGAGACAGAGACAGTAAGAGGGAAAGTGAGAAATCACCCCAGAGGGAATGCTCATACCGCAATCCCTTCTGTTTCACTCTCTTCCTGGGATTTTGGGCAAACATGCATGCAGGCCGGGCATGAGTTTCAAGCTACTGGGTCTGGGACTCAGGCTGTGGTTTACCAGGTGGGAGTCTAGAGCCTTAATCACTACACTGCCTTCTGGCCCTTCAAAGTTATTTTTCTTAAAATGTATTCCTTCAGTCATTTAATCCTTTTAGTATTTCCAAGTGATGACTTTTAAATGGTGAAATCTGTCATCCTACAACAGAAAGCAGCAGCAAGACGATAGGTATGACAGAAGAGCCTTACAAATAAGCAATTCACCTGAAGCATTCAGGCTGTTTGTAAATCAAATAATTCAAATTTTTTGTTTATTACTACATTTTTAAAAATTAGGCTTACACATGTGGGAAAGTTTCAGGTCCATAGTATCCTTCCTAAATATGCCCAGTGCATGCCTGCCCATAATCTGGAGCTGGCTGACACTAGGGTGGATTATGGGCTGAAGACCCTGTTAGGGATGCCTATCTCTCTGTCTCTCTCTGTGTCTCATAGAAGAAAAACAAACTCATGGAAGAAAGAAAGAAAGAAAGAAAGAAAGAAAGAAAGAAAGAAAGAAAGAAGGAAGGAAGGAAGGAAGGAAGGAAGGAAGGAAGGAAGGAAAGATTAAAGGAAAATATTAGATTAGAAACTTTGCTATATCTGGGACCTACCTGACTGCCCTTATGAAAATCTCTCAAAACAAGGTCTATGCAATGTAACCAGTATAAATGAAGTTACCAATAATGAGTTCTATTTGATGGGTATGTACTATGCCTAACTAGTCTTATAAATATCCTGCTCCACATATGTGACTCCTTATGAAAAATTACTTGATAATGCAAAGAAACACAGATTGCAACTATTTTACTACTTGAAGTCTGGAAATTTTAAGGAAAAGTGTAGAATATTAACAACTCAACATCTATGGTGCCACTATATAGTGGTGCAATATTCTACAATGCAAAATACCTATTAGCAAGTGTCATTCCTATATAACTTCGGAAAGGAACACATTACTTGAGAAATGAACATATTATAAAACAACTCTAGCAAACTCTTCAGACTCCCCTCAGCTATTGCACTACTTCTTCAATGAGCTTTCTTTTCTTTCTTTTTATTTATTTTTTTTTTTTGAGAGGTTTTTGCAATAGGGTATGTGCGCTCGTCAGAAGACAGAGAGGCAGAAAGAGAGAAATCACCCCCGAGGGGGGGATGGCCACTCTGCAATCCCTTCTCCTCCATTCTCCTCTCGGGATCTTGGGCACGCATGCACACATGCCTGGCGTGAGTTTAAGCCACCAGGTCCGGGACTCGAACCACGGTCGACTACATGGGAGTCCAGCGACATAGCCATTACAACTGCTGGTCCCAATGAGCTTTCTTTTGAAATGCAATAGTTAATACCCTCATCTGAAGTTCTAAAATAGATATTTAAATGCTTAAGTATTTTTTTATTCTTAGAGCATAGCTGACTATGATTAGCACATGCCCGCATCACCTAAGGTAAAGAATAGTTACATGGACTATATAGAAGAGGCCAAAGGGCCAATTGGTGGCATGAGTTTAAGGCAGTTGCATCCAACATGGCCAATTGCACAGTATGAGTCATGGATCAGTTTCAAAAACATGCCAGGCATATATGTGTGCATGTCCAAAATCTGGAGAGGAGAATGGAAGAGTAGAGATTACAATCTCTGAGTTGTTTTTGACCTTTCATTCTATAAAAACATTTTTTTCAGGATTTTTTTCTTTTGTTATAGGGCATGAGAGGGACAGAAAGAATGAGAAAGTGAGAAATCACCCCTGGGGGGTATGGTCAGGATGTAATCCCTACTTCTCCACTCTCCTCTTGGGATTTTGGGCATGCATGAACACGCGCCCAGTGTGGTTTTCAAGTCACCAGGTCCACCTAGAACCACGCACTCAGTCACATGAAATCAAACTGCCTCAACCTCCATGCCACCTGCTGGCCCTCTACAAATGTCTAACTGACCATCTGTTCTGACTGATTCAAATAGGTCTCCACTACCCTAGTTCACACAAAATTATTTCCCTACATGAACCTCTTAAGTAATTTCCCTGTCTCCAGTCTTTCTGCTTTGCAACTTGTTCTTTTTTTTTTTTTTTTTTTAAATATTTATTTATTTATTTATTTATTTATTTCCATTTCCATTTGTTATTGTTATTTTTTTCTTTACTTGATGAGAGAGAGAGCGAGAGAAAGGGAAAGTGAGAAAGCAAGCCACCAGGTCCGGGACTTGAACTATGGTTGGCCATGTGGGAATCCAGCGCCCTTATCCACCACACCATCTGCTGGCCCGCAACTTGTTCTTTATACTAATACTAGAGGTTAATTCCTGAACTAAATTGCTTTAAAAGTTTTCTAACTACTTCAAAATCAAATTTGAATTCCTCAAATGGACATACAATTTGGGTTCAACTTTCTTAACTTTTTCAGTTTCACCCCTTTCTTATTCATCCCATACATCCATACATAGCTATGCTATATTCCTGAAACCTTCTTTACAGTTTAACAACATGATTCATTTGATTGTTTATACTTTCTCCTCGCAACACAATGAAATACATAATTCCTTCAAGACTCGGCTTAAATGTTATTTTCTCTGCAAAGGCTTTTCTTATTCTCTGTTCTTCCACTTTACACAGAAATAATAATTTTTTACTTTATTTTTTCCCCAGCAACTATTATCCTTTCATTTTAGTATTCTAAGCATTTAGCAAAATATACGACATAAGAATTCATTAGTTTGTTGGGACCAGCAGTTAGCGTAATGGCTATGTTGCTGGATTCCCACGTAGTCTTCTGTGGTTCGCGTCCCGGACTCGGTGGCTTAAAATTCACGTCGGGCGTGTGTGCGTGCGTGCCCAAGATCCCGAGAGGAGAATGGAGGAGAAGGGATTGCAGCGTGGCCATCCCCCCTGGGGTGTGATTTCTCGCTTTCTGTCTCTCTGTCTCTCTCTGTCTGTCTGGCAAGCACACACGCCCTATAGCAAAAAGAAAAAAAAAAAAAAAGAATTCATTAGTTTGTAGAATAAATGACAATAAATGTTTTCATCTGAAGACTGATACTGTTCCTCTTGTTATGGTGCCTGCATTCTCTGTTATAAGACTCACAATAAAAATAAACAAAGATGGGGTCAGCAGGTGGCATAGTGGTTAAGGTGCTGGAATTCTGCATGACTGACTGTGGTTCAAGTCCCAGACCTGGAGGCTTGCTTTCTCACTACTCCCTGCCCCATCTTTTCTCTCTTATGAGGGCACAAACCCTATTGTAAATTGAAAAATAATAATAAATAAAATTAAACAAATAATTCTTTTTAAAAAAGTTTTCTTAAAGTTCATAAGATGAGAAAGTATTTCTTAAAGAATGTTAAAGAACCCAAGAAGTCACGTTTAAATTGCCTTTTTTTAAAAAGAATGATTTATTTATTGATTTAATTCCATTTGTTTTTGTTTCTTCTTCTTCTTCTTCTTCTTTTTTTTTTTTTGGTTAATTTGACCAGAAAGAGAAAGAAAGGGAAAGCAAGCAAGCAAGCTGCCAGGTCCAGAACTCAAACCACGGTTGGATATGCGGGAATCCACTGCCTTTAACCACCATGCCACCTGCCAGCCCCAAATTAATGATTCTTAAAGAAATATAAAAATAGGGGCTGGCAGGTGGCGTGGTGGTTAAGGTGCTGGACTCCCACATGGCCGACTGTGTTCAAGTCCCGGACCTGGTGGCTTGCCTTCTCACTCTCCCTCTGTCTCTCTCTGGTTCAAATTGAATAATAATAATAAATAAATAAAATAATTAAAAAAGATAAACAAAGACTTCTGGGTTGGAAGCAGACAGGTGAATGAAGGAAAATGGAGAAAGGATTAAAATGCAAACAAGAAAACTTGTATGAACAGTGCAGGTGAGACAGAAAACTGTAATAAAAAACTCTTCAGATGAATGGAAGACATAGCTTTACTATGTCTCTGTTTCTACCCTCTCCCCCAATAAAGGGATTATAAAAGCATTATAAAGGCATTAAATATATTTTTTCCTAATAGGATATAGGAAAATTATTAATGCTTCCTCTGAAGATACAAATTTCATTTTATCCCCTCAAATTTGATTTACATATTTGAAATTTCTTTTCTTTAAGCTCTTTAATTACTGTAAGATAATTTAACTGCCTACATTATTACTTACATATTTGCTTTGCTTTTGGTATAAATGTTGTTAAGATTCTAAAATTTTTTTATTTCAAATGTTATGCTCTAATTAATAGTTAGAACTACTTCTAGTTATTATACTTACTCCATTTCACTGGGATCAGAAGCGTACATGTGAAATTTTGTACTCAATCAGAAAAATTAAGGAAAAAATATGTTAACTACTACTTTGGTGGTAAGTCAGTAGGTCTATATATTTAGAATAAGTGACAGTCAATTTTTTTTTCAACAGTGAGATGTGAACATCATTACAATAATTATAAAATAGCACCAACTGTTACCTTGGCAAATGTTGACCCACGTCCTTCTGATTCAATTGTAATAGTTTTTGTACGACGTAGTAAAATCTGATCAATATCCTCTTCACAGAACTTAGACCCTTCATCTTCTTCCTCCATAATGGCTCCATAAGCACCTCTTCGAAGCAGGTCTTCTATCTCCTTTTTGGAAAGCTGTTGGATCTAACGAGAAAATAATTTTGGTTAAGACTTTTCTTAAAGTTCATAAAATAAGAAAGTATTCTGTAAAGAATGTCAAAGAATACAAGAAGTCATGTTTAAACTGCTTTTGAGTTTGGGATGCAATAAGAGAAAACTCACTGAATTAAACCAAAGCTGTTGACTCTGCTTTATTAGCTTTGAAATAAGAACTATCCACATGCCTAGAATTGCTTTAGTTAAAGCAAAATCCAAGGGTTAGGTAACTCTCAAGGCTCTTAGTATCAGAATTCTATTACTGATACAAACACAAGGTATTAGAATCTTGAGAGGAAAAATGGTCAAATACCTTAATTTATAACAAGAAAAAGCCAATGCCAGTAGTTTAACACTAATAGAAAACTTTAATAACTGTTTCTATAAATAATACAGAAAATTTCACAAAGTGAAGATTTCTATCTTGAAAACACACTCTTAAAAAATTTTTTTTGGAGAGGTTACTGCTACAGGGCGTGTGCGCTCAACAGAAAGACAGAGAGGCAGAGAGACAGAAAGCGAGAAATCACCCCCCAGGGGGGATGGCCACACCGCAATCCCTTCTCCACCATTCTCCTCTCAGGATCTTGGGCCTACATGCACATGCTCCCAGCATGAGTTTAAGCCACCGGGTCTGGTACTCGAACCGCAGTAGACTACATGGGAGTCCAGCGACATAGCGATTATGCCAACTGCTGGTCCCCACACTCTTAAAAATGTACAAGCTTTGGAGTGATACAGATAGAACAGGATTCAAAAGTACTTGCTAAACATAGCTCTATTCTGAAAATGCCTTCTTGTATATATTTATCGGTATGAAACAAAATTAAATGATACACTACCTGAGATAAAATAAATGGCAACAAAAATAACACAAAAATCTCAAGTGAAAAAGAATATACATACACCACCAACATTATTTTCTCTTCCACTCATGCTCTGTAACACAGCCTTATCCAGGCCCAGTTTCAGACTGGCTCGGTCAAACATCTCTCTTTCATATGAGTTACGAGTTACCAGTCTGTAGACTTTAACTGCTTTGTTCTGACCAATTCTGTGGCAACGAGCTTGGGCCTATTAAAAACAAGCAAACAAACAACAACAAAAAATAATGAAAAGTTATAGATTCAATTTTTCCCACAAAGGGCATTTAATGGTAAACTACATAGATGGACTATAACAGTACATAAAATAAATAATAAGACTTCTGGGTTGGAAATGGAGAGGCAGATGAAAGATGGAGGAAAATGTACAAAGAAGTAAACTGCAAATAAGAAAACTTGTACGAAAAGTGCAGAAGAGACAGAAAGAAGAAGAATGCGGCAGCAACCATATGTTGCCCACAACATCTAAAATATTTGCTAACTAGTCTTCTACAGAAAGAGTTGAACCCTGGTTTATTCTATTAATTTTGGGTAAGGCTTTGATACCTTTTTAAAATGTTTATTTGTTAGAAACTCTTGCTATTAACTATAACCTTTTTCTAGAAGTTAAGGTAGAATTTAGAATAAGAAATGATCCTACAGTCAGCAATAAATTAAAAATTTAAGCTTACATTTTGAGAATATAAATACATGAAGGTTACTGTGGTTTAATGGAGGTGTAATCAGTATAAGTTTAGACACAAAACACAGTCTATAAACAGATATTTTAAAGATGATGGCCACTCAAGCATTAAAGACTTCAAAACCAAACCTAAATTTCCAAATCTTTTTCTACTCTATTAACAACAATCTTCTCAATATATTTTATTCCTTGGTTAATTTCGAGGAGAAAAACGATCCTAAGGTGAATAAGTGTAGAAATCTAAATTTTACATAAATGGAAGAAGTTACCAGTTATATGCACATGTTAAAAGTGGAGACAACAGAGGTTATATAAGATTCATATTTTATCTTCAGTTCCTACTAAATTTAAACTTAGTATAATATGATCCCAAAGTTTCTGTTAAATTTAGTCTTTTTTCTAAATTATTCATCTCCTTACTATTATCTTTAGAGATTAAATAATAAATTGTGGCTTTACAATTTATAGGTGGCACTGATGCTAGGTCCTGGTGGCACCTGTATTCTTGCCATATTTACATTGTGCTGTTTGGAGCCCAGAATTGTAAATAAGCAACTTTGCTCTAGGTTTAGGGAAAATATAAGTGGCCAGTTTTTTTAATTAGTAAAAACTAGATCTACATTAGCAGTAAATAGGAAAAACTACATGAGAAGAAAAAATTAAGGGATTTAGTACTTTTTCTGCAGTTTCTCCTCAAACTATAAATTGTGACTTTATTATTTAATTTGACATTAGATTTTGAATATCACGTGTGCTATGTGCAGTTTAAAGTACTGGGTTGTCTGAAAAGTCATATTGTACTTTTTTATGTTTTTCTGTGTAAAAGTGCATCATGACTTTTCCAATGACCCAATGTATATATGCATTCCAAAGGTTAATAATTATGATTTAGGTTTAACCTAGGGATTGACAAACTATATCCCGTGGACCATATTTGGACTGCCAACTAAGAATGGCTTTTTCACATTTTTAAAGGATTGTGGAAAATGAATAAAGAATGTGTGGCAGAGACCTTTTGTTGCCCACAAAGCCTAAAAAAATATTTATTATTTGGTCTTCTACAAAAAGCATTGATTCCTGGTTTAATCTATTAATTTTGGATAAGGCTTTGATACATTTTTCAAAAGTTTGTTTATTTATTCCATGAGTGACAAACAGCAAGAGAGAATGAACCTCCACCAGGGTCTTGATGCTGTCATCTACCTCTGGACTTCAGTCAGCCTCAGATTATGGAAGTGCATCCCCAATGTACTCAAGAAGATCTCTAGACTTGAACCACGAACTCTCCCAGATAGGACTGCCTTGCAGAGTGTTGCATTTTACTGATGCACCACCATCTGGCCCCAAGGCTTTGATATTTTGAACTAGGTAATGTACAGTTACACAAATGAGTATTTTAAAATATTATCATTTATTAAGCCAGGTAAATTCTCAATAACAATTTATTATATTTGGTTTTATAGCTATTAAAAGTAATAATACAAATTACAGTACAATTAAAACTATCATCAACAATAAAATAATTTCTCTTGTACTTTAAAAAATATATTTAATTTCAATTTCTTTTATACATTGAATCACATATGTTACTTAGTTGTACTTGGAAGTCCTAATGTAATCATAACATACGTATGTCTTGATTTTCTATAGCATTTTCTAAAAAAGCATACTATATTACATCTCAATTCTGTGTATATTATATGATGATTAGAAGATGAAATTAGGATAAGTAAGTACTTACTTTTAAGGAATTAAAATTATGAAACATTTATTTTATTACAAATAAATTAGTCTTAGAGTTTAGGTCTCTCAAATTTATATAGTCTATTTAAACTGTAACAATACTGTACTCAATTAGATATAACTTTTTATAAGTTAGTAAGACATTTAAAAAAATATAATTTATTTTACTATCATTAAATTAAAGTTATTTCCCCTATTTTATTTGGTACAGGTATTTCTCAGGGAAACATACATCTTAGTTTGCCAAGATAAAAACAGAGATTTAAATGACCAAAAACAGTTACACACATTGGGAAAAAAATATATATATATAATCCTTTTTACTGAGAGAATTTATTTACCTGAAGGTCATTTTGAGGATTCCAATCAGAATCAAAAATTATACATGTATCAGCTGCAGTTAAGTTGATGCCCAACCCACCAGCTCGGGTACACAAGAGAAAAACAAATCGATCTGAATCAGGTTTACTGAATCGATCAATGGCAGCTTGTCGAAGATTCCCTCTGACTCGTCCATCAATTCGCTCATATAAATATCTATCAAATGAAATGTGATAAATTTACATAGAAGAATATAATGAAAATGAAGACACGCTCTATTAAATATCAGCTGTCCTACAACATTCTGTTTACTATGAAATTAAGCAGTATCATCACAAGTAGTTTTTGAGGTTTTATACCTCTTAGTGTTGGTGCCAAGAAGGAAACACAAATTAACATAAAGATACAAAATCTCTGCATTCCTGAACGTACAGATAAAATCGCATCACAATGTCTATCATTTTGATGGCAAGTTGGAATGACAAAAGATAGTCTATAAAAACTACTTTGCTGGGGGGGGCTGGCAGGTGGCATGGTGGTTAAGGGCACTGGACAGTGACATGGTCAACCACTGTTTAAGTCCTGGACCTGGCAGCTTGCTTTCTCACTTTCCCTCTCTCTTGCTCTGTCCCTCACAAATTAAAAAATAAGTAAGTAAGTAAATAAAGTTAAATAAAATAATTCTTTACAAAAAACTACTTAGCTGAATTAGAGCCAGCAGGTGGTGCAGAGGTTAAAGCGACTGAATCCCACAAGGCAAATTGCATGGTTCAAGTCCCTTACCCTGGGGCTTGAAAATAACGCTGGGAGTGTGTAAATGCATGCCCAAAATCCTGAGAAGAGAATGGAACAGAAGAGATGATTTCTCATTTTCCTTCTCTCTCTGGTGAGCACACGTGCCCTATAGCAAAAAACAAAAACAAAAACAAACTACTTTGCTAAAACTCATCATGTCCCGCTTATTTATTTATTTATTTATTTATTTATTTATTTATTTATTTATTTATTTATGGAGAGGTTTTTGCTATAGGGCGCATGCACTCGCCAGACAGACAGAGAGAGACAGAGAGACAGAAAGCGAGAAATCACCCCCCAGAGGGGATGGCCACGCCGCAATCCCTTCTCCTCCGTTCTCTCGAGATCTTGGGCATGCACGCATACGCGCCCGGCGTGAGTTTAAGCCACCAGGTCTGGGACGCGAACTGCGGTCGACTACGTGGGAGTCCAGCGACATAGCCATTACGCTAACTGCTGGTCCCTATGTTTCACTTTTTAAAGAAGACTTTGCAATAGGGTGCATACACTAGCTGAAGAGAGAGACAGTGAGAGAAATAAACTGAGAATGCACCCCTAGAGGGGATGATCACACTGCAATCCCCTTTTCTCCACACTCTTCTTGGGATTTTGGGCACACATGCACACACAAGTGTGTTTTTCAAGCCACTGGGCCAGGACAAGAATGGCAGAGTTGGTCATGTGGGATCCAGCTGCTTTAACCACGACACTACCAGTCTGGGCCAACAGATTACTTTTTCACAAGATTTTCATAAGACTTTATACAAGAAGTCTATGAAGGTTTCTTGCTGTCCTTAGTCCACGTTATTCTCTCAACTGATTACTTGCTTGTATACTATTATGTACTGACAGCATGGTAGAACGCTGTTGAATTCTTTATAGTCACTACTACAAGGCAAGTATCTTTTAATTGATTTTATTCTTTCACATTCATTATTTAAAAAATTTAAAAACTACAAAACTTTAAAAATACATAAAAACTTAGCAGCTAAGAAGAACATGACATCTGCCATATTTCCTGTTGTGAGACATGTCTTTCCATACACGATTTACTAGATATTCAGCAGTAATTCCAGTTATTTCCAGCACCAATAAAATGGTCTAATTTCTAAAAGTTACTATGACAACAAAGACATGGAATTTCTAGAAATTTTCCATGAAATTCATTGTAAAGGAAATTTATTAAGTGCAAACTTCATTCTAGAAGTTCTGCATGTACTGAGATAAAAGAAATGGCTATTTTTAGAAATACTGCAATGTAATGTTCATATCACTTATATAGCATGAAATCGAGAATACAGGTTGACTATCCCTTATCCCAAATGCTTGGAACCAAAGTTCCAAAACCATATTTTGGGTTTTAGGAACCAAACATGTTTTGGGTTTTAGCATATTTGTATATATGCAATAAGATATCTTGAGGATGAGATCCAACTCTAAACATAAAAGTAATTTGTTTCTTATATGCCTTATCTACAAAGCCTGAAGGCAATTTTATATAATACTTTTTTATTACAGTATTTTGACTGAGAGCTGTCACATGAGGTCAGATGTGGATTTTTCCACTAGTTGGTTATACTAGCACACAAAAAGTTTTAAATTTTGAAGCATTCTGGATTTTGGCTTTTTGGACTAGGGATACTCATCCTGTAATATACTTTCGGAATGAGGTTAGCATGATGGAACACTGAAATAAAAATGAAACTAAAAATAATTAAAAAATAAAATGAGCTACATAATCTGTGATAATATAAATTTGTATATGGTCAAAAATCTGTTGAATTAAAATCTAAAGCAAAAATTTCTGATTCTTTTATACTAATATGCTGATATCAGATAGAATCCTAATATTCTGATAAAATATCCTACGATAACTATTCAAATGATCTAAATATCAATTAGATTTACTGCCATGCACTAAAAAAAAAAAGCCCAAATTAAACAAATGGAAAAAAAATTAAAGGATGAACAAAACTATATATAACATGTAAGAATAAAGTATTATAAATTAAAGTTCTGATTATAGCAATGAAATAGATAAGTCTTCTTGAATAACTTATTTCAATTTTGAAGATGACTATCTTGAATTTAAGTCCATTAAAAGTGTAAGTATTATGAGGTGCACTAATCAAGTAAAAGGTACACTAATAAACCCATTCCTAGCTCAACACATACCTGTTAATTTGTAAACGTTTTCTTAATGAGCCCCCTCAGCTGATCATACAAATGATCACCTACCACTGCAACATATGCAGATTAGGAGAACATATAACACATAATCTTTAACAATCTTTGCTTATAGATTTAAATGGATTCTTATCTATAAAATCCTTATCTATTTTTAGATTTTAAATATGAGTAAAGTTGTGTTACACTACAGGGCCTCACAAACCTTGATGACACATACTTAGCATAATCCAATGGTATACAGTATGCCTTACCTTTTATGTATGAGATAGTCCTCCAGTATATCAAGGCAGCGAACCATCTGAGAGAAGATGAGCACTTTATGACCTCCTGCTTTCATTTTGGGGAGTAATTTATCAATAAGGACTAATTTACCAGCAGACTGAATCATTGCTTGAAGATGAAAATCAGAAGCAGTTGGATTATATGTATCTCTAAATTCCCCAAGTATTTTTTCCTCAGCACCTGTAAAAGAAATAGAAGATAGCAGTAATGCACGAATGCAGACAATTCTCAACTGCTTTCTTTTAATCGGAATTATTGCTTCCCTGTGTTTCTGTAAGGTATTTAATTTTCTGATGGTAGGTTCATATATATATTACAATTATCTATGTTTATGGCTAAATTCTCAACAACACCAGCCCATAATTCCATTTAGGTCACACAAAATACTTTAAGCATCTTTTTATCTCCCCAGATACATGACATAATACCTTATACAAATTTGTTTGTTAAATGTTTAACGAATGCTATTAGGAAAAGAATTAGTGAAACTGTGATGCCTAACCCAGGTGAGTAAACACACATATTTTGAAAACAAATATTTAATATTTAAACACTAATTGTAACAGTGGCCATCACTATTCTGGTATTATACAGATTTCATAATGGGTGTTCATAATCTGGATATGTCTATGGGCATTATAACAAGGAAACAAGAGAAAATTAAGAGTCCTATTGGGCCAGCCAGGTGGTCTGGTGGTTAAGGCAGCTGAATCACACATGGCTAACTGTGTAGTCTGAGTCCCAGACAAGGCAGCTTGGACAATACGCTGGGTGCATATGCATGTGTGCCCAAAATCCAGAAAAGAAAATGGAGGAGAAAGGATTGTGGTGTGGCTGGTACTTTCTCACCTTCCCTCTCTGATGAGCGTACATGCCCTATAGCAAAACAAAACAAAACAAAAGTAAGTCCAGTTATAGATCCTGATGCATATCCTCAGAGTATGGATCAGAATTAAAGAGACTTTCTGTATTCCTTTCTTATGGCCTATCCTAGCCATAAGAGTACTAGCATTATAAGAGTCATTTCAGCTAAACAAATAAATAAACAGATGAGGAGTAAACTGCCAGGAGTAAGTGAAAACATCCAAATTATACAGACAGAATATTGGTCATAAACCTGACAAAACCTTAAAAAGTAACATGACCACAGCACCAATACTGAAACACTAACAGCGATACCTAAACTGTAAAGAGATGAAAGAGAAAATGTAAATACAGAAGTGCAAAGGTAGGTTTTGTTGTCTTGGTCCATGAAAGGATTAAAGTGGAGGAGAAATTCCAGTCTAAGTTTGACTGAACATGCTCCTGCTCTTGGAATCCGGTGTACTAACATGAGACACTGTAATGAAGTAGTTAATATTGGCCTTGATTTTGATACTTATAATCTCTCAAAACACCAGTGTGGACGGTAGTAATAGCTACTATGGCTGTAGATGCCTTTTGTTAATTTATTCAACAGTCTTTGTTGAAAGAAAAACATTTGCTGTGATCCTTCTGAGTTACCTTTGATAAGATATGGATGATTACAACACTTCCTGAGCTCCATCATGGTATTGACCAAGTTAGGTACATTAGTTTGCCCAGCTCCTTTGGATAAAAATGAAAAGTTCTTCTCCAAAATAGCCCGGTAGTATTTCTTCTGAATGTTAGTAAGTTCTACTTCAATGATAGTTTCCTCCTTAGGTGCCAACTTCTTTTCCACATCTTCTTTTAATCGCCGCAACATCATTGGTTTCAGGATAGCCTGCAGTTTCTGCACCTGAGTAAAATATGATAAAAAGATGTATAATACAAATGAGTCTTTGGTTAGAAATACATGATCTGGAATTTAGTGTACTTATTTACAAAGAGCAAAAGGGTACCTGTTCCTCTGTTTTCAGATCCCCAAATTCTTGCATAAATGTTGATTCAGAAGGAAACCTTAATGGTTCGAGAAAGTGAAGGAGACTGAATAGTTCTTCAACTGTATTTTGGAGAGGTGTGCCAGTCAAAAGTACCTTGTGCTCCTACATAAATCAAGAACAATTTATATCAAATTACTAAAGTTCTAGTAAAGCTGACTTAGGTTATCAAAAGTTCAGTGTTTATCTGAACATAATTCTCAAATACATCTCTGTCCATAAATCTTCAGTAGTATATTTTCTCAGTCATGTTTTAAAACTTCTGTATTATTCTTGCTAATAGCTTACTTTATAAGCTATTAACTTTTACCTATTCATTCTTTAAAATGTTCTAAATAATTTTAGAAGCATATTTTAGGTCTTCTCAGAGAAATAAACTATATAAAGATAGAGAGGGTATTTGCTTCTTTTGTATAAACCATCCTTTGTATATTTGTGTATCAAAAATTTTTTATAATTTGGATGATTATCATTTAACTTTTCACATAAGAAGTGATCAAATCATTGAGGTTACAATTCAAGAATGTAAAGGGCTGACTGGAATTTGCTTCTAAACTGGAAGTCTATGAAAAATTAAACATAATAGTAACAAGAAAATAAAGAATACTTTCAAAGATAATAGTACAAACTGTTATAATTTAAAATTATATCTGACAACACCTTTAAATTCCCAGATTAAATATTTGTATACATGTCTATGTATCTGCATGTATATGTATATGCTAGTGAATGGTCTAAAAAAATACACGTCGGGGACAACAGGTACTGTAGTGGATGAAGTGCTGGACTCCCACAGGACCGACTGCAGTTAGAGTCCCAGACCTGAGGCTTGAAGATCATTCCTGGCACATATTCCCAGGTGCCCAAAATCCTAAGATGAAAATGGAGGACAGGGGACTGAGGTGTGGCCATCCACCCTGGGAGGTGATGTCTCACTTTTTCTCTCCCTTTGCTAAGTGCATACACCCTAAGGCAAACCTTAAAAAAATATAAAAAAAGATACATGTCAAACAATAAATACTGGGAGAAAGGAGCCAAACTGGATGTGGGTCATAGATGAAAAGGGAGTAAAAAGGAACACTTTAATTTTTAATGAATGTGGTTCTACTATATTTGAATTATTAGTTCGAGTACTCATGCACTGATTATGTGATCTTAATTAATAACCAAAATGTTAACTAATTAAATTAATTAATGTTTAATTTGGAAGAAGTAAATACACTAATAAAAAGATAACTTTAAGAAATGACATTGGGACCAGCAGGTGGTGTGGTGGTCAAGGTGCTGGATTCCCACATGGCTGACTGTGGTTCGAGTCCTGGATCGGGCATCTTGCTTTCTCACTTGCCCTTTCTCTCTCTCTGGTCAAATTAAAAATAATAATAATAATAATTAAATAAGTGTTCTTAAAAAAAACATTAATTATAACCAACATGCATTAAGCGTGTAGAACTGTGAAGGAACTCTTTCTATCATAATTAATCTAAATAATGTCTTAGCTTTGATAAAATGGCTTGCTTTTTTAATTAAGAAATTGATAGCTTAGGGCCAGCAGGTAGCATGGTGGTTAAGGACTGGACTCTCACATGGCTGACCACTGTTTGAGTCCCAGACCTGGTGACTTACTTTCTCACTTTTCTCTCTCTCTGTGTCTCTGTCTTTCTCTGGTAAGATCGTGTTCCTTATAGCAAACTCTATTAAAAAAACTAAATATATTAAATAATAAAAATTAAATAAAAAAGAAATAAATACAAAATTTAAAAAATTGATAGCTTAAAATTTATGGTCTTAGTTTCTTCACAACAGTATAAACTCTACAGAGGTATTTTTAAATTTTAGAACATAATTACTAAGATTTTTGGAAGAAAGAGCTGAAGTCTTAGAAAAGAGATGAGATTTGAGGCCACCAGGTGGCATAGTGATTAAGGTGCTTGACTCTCACATAGTTTAAGGTGGTTTGGGTCCTGGACCCCCTGGCTTGAAACTCACACCAGGTGCGTGTACATGTGTGTGCCCAAAATTCTGAGAGGAAAATGGAGGAGAAGCGATTGTGCCCATCCCCCGTGGGGGATGATTTCTTGTTTTCTGTCTCTGTCTCTCTAGCAAGGAAATGTACCCGATAGCAAAAATCTCATCAAAAAAAGATGAGATTTTTTTAAAGGATTTTGCCTTGAGAGTGTGTCTGTGTGTGTGTGTGTGTGTGTGTGTGTATGTGTGTGTTTATAAAGTTTTAGCATTAATGCTCTATTATCACTTATTATGAACTAAAAAACTGAATTAAATATTAAACTTAATACTGCTGATATCAAAATACTTACCAGGTTCATGAGTTTCAGACCTTCTAGGAGTTTACAATTTTTATTTTTCAACCTATGTGCTTCATCAATAATCACGCATCGCCATTCAATTGCATTAAGCTCTCCACAGCCCCCAAGAATCATTTCAAAAGTGGTGATGATGGCTTGAAATCTGTAAGCTCCGCGAATAATACGTCCCTAGAAATTATCATATAATTTGCTAAAATGTCTTAATTGCATATTTTATTCCTGTTAAATGGCATAAAAGTACATCTAATGACATCTGCTACAAAACATTTTCCACTGAAATTTTTACAGCATACACACTCCCTCAAAATGGAGTTTAAGCATTAAACTGTTATTAGATTGCTATTTTTCAAAACTAGTGTCAAAAGTTATACCAAGCAATTATATTATTATACTTGTATCCAAATAAATAGTTCTTAGTAAAGTGTCTTAAGTATTGTAATAACAATGTTATGTGACGAAAGGAATGATCATTATAAAATCTGGCTAATTAAATTTTAGTATTGGGTATGGTGATTACTGTGGCTGGATCCCAAATGGCTGACTGCAACAGTTTGCATAATGGCTATGTCACTGGACTCCCATGTAGTCGACTGTGGTTCAAGTCCTGGACCCGGTGGCTTAAACTCACGCCGGGAACATGTAACGTGCGTGCCCAAGATCCCGAGAGGAGAATGGAGGAGAAGGGATTGTAGCGTGGTCATCCCCCCTGGGGGGTGATTTCTCACTTTCTATCTCTCTGTCTCTCTCTGTCTGGCGAGTGCACGCGCCCTATAGCAAAAAGCCTCTCCAAAAAAAAAAAAAAGATTAAATAAATAAAATAAATAAATAAATATCCTTTTATTATACACAAAAAATCTTTCAACTTTTTTGGCCATCATATTTATGTCAAATTCACATATACTAAAATTGTAACTTTGTTAAAAACCTCAAAGTCTCAGGATTTTAGTTGTGCCTTCTATGAAAAATAAGGTCAAACAAATCATTTTAATGACATGACACAGCTTTAAAATTCTACAAATATATGATTACAGATAATAAAACACTATTGGAAGAGAATCAAACTATAACCTAAGATGTCATAGACTCCAAAGATAAAAAGTTAATAGTTTTCAATAGAACTAAAGAATAATTGAATGATTACATAGGTGCTTAATTGGATATAAATGTAATTGTTTCAATCTCAGCAGCAGAAGGGACAATGAGGTAACAAAATCATCTAATTTACTCATTTTCAGCTTCATGAAAGTAAAGAGAAAACTTATAATTGGGAGGCGAAAGTAAAAGGCTATGTACTTATCTTACTTCAACTTCTGTCATATCACATGACCAGGCCATGCATTATAATGATTCTTTTAGTATAGAAGAATGAATTAAACAAAAATAACATATTAAGGTGCTTCTGAGGAAACCTTTTCAATAAAAAAAACAATTCTATATGAATCATGTTTATTAATTTTATTTCTTAATAAAAACTTTTATCTAAAAACATTATATTAATACTCAAGATTGCAACTTGGCACTTCATGTTTTTTTGTTTTTGCTGCTAGAAAAGTCTTTCTTACATTGTCATCATCTTGTTCTATGACCTGTGTAGGACCCTTTCTTTCCAAAAAATGTGGTCAAAGTAAAATAGAAAATGTGTCTCCAGGATCCAGGGGAGAGGAAAACCACTGAATCAATAGACTACTGAAGCAACCAATCCTAAGAGGAAAAAGACAGAGGTATGGTGCCAGCAGGTGGCATGGATATTAAGGCAGCTGGATTCCACATGGCCTACTGCACAGTTTGAATTCTGGGGCCCAGTGGCTTGAAAGTCATGCCAGGCCTTTGTTCATGCATGCCCAAAATTCCAAGAGGAGAATGGAGGAAAGGGACTGTGGCATGGCCATCCCTCAGATGATTTCTCACTCCCCACCCACCTCTGTCTCTTTCTCTGGTTGGCATGCACAACCTACAACAAAAACTTAAAAAAGGAAGTATGCTAGTATCACATATAGAGTACACAAAGCAAATAAACCCAATTTTAAAAAGTGTCTAAACATCCATTGGACATGAAAAAAAACCTATGGTCTCACTTCAACAGGTATTTAAAACCATGGCGTTCACTAAAACTTAGGGAAAAAAGCTGGAGAACAACCAGAGAGACAGTTTTTATTGTAAAAATAAATTTAATGCTTATTTAAAAATAAGTAGTGGAGGGGGCAGGTGGCATGGTGGTTAAGGTACTGGACTCTCACATGGCCCACCAAGGTTAAAGTCCAGACCTGATGCCTTGCTTTCTCACTTTGCCTCTCTCTCTGTCCCTCTCTGGTAAGTACAAGTACCCTATAGCAAAAATTAAAATAACAATAACCAAATAAAAAGGTGTAAAAGAAAAAGAAATTACTGGGGCCAGCAGGTGGTAGGTGGTTAAGGCACTGGACTCCACATGATTGACTGAGGTTTGAGATTTGGACCTGGCAGCTTGAAAAATCACACCAGGTGCTGTGCGTGCATGCCCAAAATTCTGATAAGAGAATGGGGGAGAAAGGATTGTGGTGTGGTCATTCATTCTGGGGGGGGGGGGGGTGATTTCTCACTTGCCTTCTCTCTCTTCCCAGCAAGTACATGTACCCTATGACAAAAAAACAAACAACGCTCCCCAAAAAATAGTAAAATAATTATTCTAGTTGAAAAATTAAGGGTTATAAGCAAATCTGTACATCTGAATAAATTAGTAAACTAACTTTTTGTCACTGTTCTTTTAGCTAATGAAATTTATTGTAAAATATGATAAATTAGAAAGTTTAAACTAAGATCTAAGTAGGTCATTAAAGTCTATGCTAGATTTAGAGTTGGTACATAATGCTTATCATTTTTAGTCCTTACCTTTCAAATAATAAATAAAATCATCAATAACACACCTGTGAGTCCCTGAAGTACATCTCATATTGCTGTATCATCTGTCTGCTGATCAGGCTCCCATGATAAACCACAACATTAATGTCAGTCCATGTACGAAATTCTCTCTCCCAGTTTGCAATCGTAGAAAGTGGAGCAATAATCAGGAAAGGTCCTCTTATACCAGTCAGAAGGATTTCGTAGAGGAATGTAATTGATTGAATAGTTTTGCCAAGACCCATTTCATCTGCTAAAATGCAGTTTCGCCTGAAATAAACAAATATATTATCCATGCATACATTGGGTTTCTCGATATACTATAATATTTTAAAACATAAATATACAAAAATAATCAAAGATCAAATAAAAATACTTTCATTTATAAAGACGTAGAAGTTGCTGAAGAATAAAGGAGACTCAAGATTACAATTTTATTATAATCCTGTAAAGGGAAAACTGAAGATATTTGTAGTTCTAAAGTAAAGGTACCTCCTAAATGTTTGATATTTTTTAGAGTGAAAAGCATGAACAAGGCAAACTAAAAATATTATCTATTCAGGAAGCATTTTTAATTACTTTCTGTATCTCAGGACAGTAAGAGAAGATAAGGTACAAAAGGAACAGAACATATTCTCTGCCTTGTTGGGGATTATATCCATTAGAGAAGCTCATAGGCAAATGAGTAAAGTGCAATCATGCAAAGTGCAATCACAGAATAAAGCACCATGTCTAGACGTTAGAAAAGTCTATAAAGCTTGAATAAAACAGATACCCAAGTCCTTTCTCTACATGTTCTTGATTCAATGTGTATGGAGTAAATATGTTCTTGATTCAATGTGTATGGAGTAAGATCAAATCAGCTGTAATTTAAAAAATAAGCTCCAAGATGATTATAATCAGTGGCCAGCTGAAAAATCAGTAAAAAGTTTATTACAGAAGCTCAGAGAAGTGTCAAATTCTAGTTAGACAGATGATTTCCTTCAGATAAGAGACCAGTAATGAGTAGGATTTTGCCAGGACACAGTAAAGGAGCAGAAGTGTAAAGAACATTATCAACTTGGGACCAAACTTTTTAATATGGCTTACAGGGGAGAGTAAAGGGAGGAAAAATTATAGAGACAAGTAGGGGTCATAAATAAAAAAAGTTAGACATCAGTCTGTTATGCAATGGGAATCACTGAAATCTTTAAAAAAAAAAAACCAAAACAATGAAATTAGGTTTATATTTAAGTTTACTCTCATGATACTGTGGATAACACAGGGTAAGAAGTTGGGACAGTACCATAACAGCAGTTGGGAAACCATAATAACAGAGGGTAGAAAATGGGGACACCTGGACTAAGAGGAGAAAACTAAATATAGAGTTAAATTTTGAGTTAGAATAAATTGGATCTAGTCCTCAACTAGATGTATGGAGGGCAGGATGACAGATTATAGTTGGGGTAAATAATAAGTTGTGCTATTATTAACCAAGATGGAAAACACAGAGGAAGAACAAGTTTGAAATGTCGGAATTAGGACATTATTATAATATTAAATTTTGAATCTGTTTTGTTGGCAGAGACATTCAGGGAGCAAGAGGCAAGCAGGAATATGAACCAGAGAACAAGGTCTTAAGAGATAAAAATGAGACCATGAGAGTATTATTGCTAGGTGAAGACATATAGGAGTATAAAGAATGTCTCAGGGAGAATGAACATGTAATATGACAAGAAAGCTAGAGATAGGACCTGGGGCAAGGAAAAAAAAAATTTCTAAAAGGCATGTGGAGAAAGACAAATAGCAGACTATTTAAAGGAATCATTACAGAGGTACTCAAGAGCTAAGAGGGAGTCACACTGTGAAGGCTGTTGGTGGTTACAATCTAAAAAAGTTTAAAGGAAAGGAGGTATACCAATCACTGTCCAATGGAGCAAATAGAACAAATGTGGGATAAAAAATAGCCCACAGATTGGAAAATTATGAGTCTCGGAGAAGAAAGAGAAACAAAATCCAGACTACAGCAGATTCAAGAGAGAAGCAGAGATGAGAGAAGCAGAAATGAAGAGAGGTAGTACAAGCTACTCTACCTAGAAATTTGCCCAGAAGTTACAAAAAGGACTTGAAGTTGCCAGAAGGAAAAGCAAAGCCAAGAAAAACTTATCTTTTTTTTTTTTTAATAGATCGATTAAACCCAAATTTGTTCACAGACTGAAAGGATGATAATCATCATCAGGGATGGCTTGAAGATACAAAAGAGAAGGATGATAACCAACTGAAGTGAGGCTCTAAGAAGACTAGGTGAGATGACATGTCAAGTGTTGTGGCAGCCTTGGGCCTGGACAACGACCTTGTAACTTCTCACACATGAAGTCAGGTAACAATGGTATGGATGGTGAAATATCTGCAGGTTTAGATTTGATGTTGAGCAAAAACCTGAATGAGTTCACCTACCCTGTGTTTCTCTTTAAAGCAAACATATACAGAGAAAAAATGGCTAAAGGAAAGTAGTTAAAGTTTAAAATAGCAATGTAGGTGTGGGAAAGGGTACTGTTCAGAGAAGACAACTTAAAAGAAATACTGGGTTGTTGGAAAAGTTGTGACGCATAGATTTTTCTGACAGCCCGATATTTGTTAACTATTTTACCTGGATGGTTTCCAGGAAAAATGACTAATATTTAGAAAATATAAACCAAAGGGAAGAGTGCTACATGGGATAACAGGGTCCTTTCATTCTATCTAACTGAGTTGTATAACACATCAAGTGTTAACAACTCAAAAAAACAAAATCATGTAACAAGTAAAAACAAAGAAAAATGATTTTGAATAAGTGTCATTAAATTTTGCTATTAATACTAATAAGAGTGACTTCATTTGCTCTTTTACATACACTACTTAGTAAACTTCTCTCTTAATCATAGTATCATACTTTACTTTCTTTGCAATTATCTTTTCATGTCAATAAGGAACATGAGATATGGTCAATAAAAGCATTTGAACAACTTGAAAAAGAAATAATAACAATGAAAAAGTAATTCATTACTAGGTTCTCATGTTCGATCTTTTATGTGTCAGCTATTTCATTAGAGACATATATTAAATAATAGAGATCTAATTCCAAACATGTACTTTGCTCACAACTCACTAACGAGGATCAATTACTGGCAAACAGTAATATAAGCTAAGAAAGACGCCAGAATATAGCAGATGATTTAGGACTCTAGAAAAGGTATTTTAAGATTATTAATCAACATGCCAACTTTTTTCTATTCAGATTGGTACACATATAAAGAAAGCAATTACAGATGAAATCCTAAATTATAATTTACATATTTTGCTGAGATAACCTTACTTTAAATAATAAAGACTTCATGACAATAACAGTACAGCCATATCAGTACCTATTTCACTCAACATATTTTGGTACATTTTACGAAGCAAAATACTCTAAAATGTTTTCTGTTAAGATATACTACATACCTGTTGTACCAATTGAACAAGAGCCAGTTGAGTCCTTCCAGTTGATATTCCCTGAGTTGATTGCCATTTTTATAGTCCCTGGATTGATCTATTTTCTTCCAAATATTAGAGGGAGGACGGTCCTTCATGGGAAAAAACAAAGGAAAGATGATGTATATCAGATGTTTAAATCTTCTATACATCTTATTCATGGCAAAAAGCACTGCTTTAGAAATAATCCTACAAGCAGGACAGCTCTGTGGCACAGTGGTAGTGCATTGCTTGAGAGAAGCTGGGTCCTATATGGTGACTGTGGTTCAAATCCCCACCCCAGTCAACCTGAGACATGCCACATACACAAGCATGTGCCCAAGATCCAACGGACTAGGGAACTAAGGAAGTGGGATCACAGTGTAACTAGACCCTGTGGATGGTGCTCCTCTCTCTCTTGCTGGTGTACATACATATTCTCTTATCATGAGTTAAAAAAATAGTAATCCTATAAGCATAACAGTATATAATGTTATAATAAAATTTAACCTAACATTTAAATATCAAATTAATTCTGGGGCCAGCAGGTGACATGGTGGTTAAGGGTGCTGGATTTCCACATGGCCAACTGTGGTTCAAGTCCTGGACGTGGTGGCTTTCTTTCTCAGTTTCCCTCTGTCTCTCTATCTGTCTTTGCTCAAATTAAAATAATAACAACAACAAATGGAAATAAGTAAATAATTCCTGAAAAAAATTAATTCTAAAAAAACTCTTTGGGGGAACCAGCAGTTAGCGGAATGGTTATGTCGCTGGACTCCCACGTAGTCAACCGTGGTTCGCGTCCCGGACCCGGTTGCTTAAAACTCACGCCGGGCGCGTATACGTGCGTGCCCAAGATCCTGAGAGGAGAATGGAGGAGAAGGGATTGCGGCGTGACCATCCCCCCTGGGGGGTGACTTCTCGCTTTCTGTCTCTATGTCTCTCTCTACCTGTCTGGCGAGCGCACGCGCCCTATAGCAAAAACCTCTCCAAAAAAGAAAAAAACCTCTTCGGTAAAGATGGAGAGGAATATGTAATTCCTAGCTCATTTTATGAAGCCTTGATAACCAAATTCAGAAAGAGAAACTATAGGCTAATAGCCTTTGAACAGAGATATAAAAATTCTTTACAAAATTCTACCAAATGGAATCTAACAATATATAAAAAGGAGAGTACATAAGGACCGACTATGGTTTTTTACAAGAAAAAAGATTTAAAATTTTAAATTAATCAATGTGCTCAACAGATTTAAAAACAAAAATAAGATGATAATTTCATATGCAGAAAACATATTTAAAAAATTCAACGTCCATTCTTTTTTGTTTTTGGAGAGGTTTTTGCTATAGGGCGCATGCGCTCGCCAGACAGACAGAGAGAGAGACAGAGAGATAGAAAACGAGAAATCACCCCCCAGGGGTATGGCCACGCCGCAATCCCTTCTCCTCCATTCTCCTCTCGGGGTCTTGGGCACGCACGCACACGTGCCTGGCGTGAGTTTAAGCCACCGGGTCCGGGACTCGAACCGCGGTCGACTATGTGGGAGTCCAGCGACATAGCCATTACGCTAACTGCTGGTCCCGACATCCATTCTTAATAAAAAGCTCTCTTCAAACTCTAAATAGAACTCCTTTAACTTGTTAAAGAGCATCCATGAAAAAGCCAAAGTTAACATTATACTTAAAGGTAAAAGACGGAATGCTTTCCTCTTAAGATCAGGAATAAGGCAAAGATGTCCTCTGTGTGTCCCTCAACTTCTATTCGACACTGTACTGTAGCCTCCAACAGTGTAATCAAGAAAGAAAAACAGATGAAAGCAAGATTGGAAAGGAAAACCTAAAGCTGTGTTCATAGAAAATGATTTGTCTATATAAAAAATTCTGTGGACTACAAAAAAACAAAACTAAATACTGATTTTAGCAAGACTTCATAATACGAAATCAATATACCAAAGTCAATCGTATTCTATATTGTAACAAAAATCATGAATAAATAAAAATAGCTATTTTATTATGGCATTCAAAATATACACTAGTTAGGAATAAATATGACAAATATTATATAAGACCAGTATATTTAAAGCTAGATAACACTTAAAAAAGAGAGAGAGTAAATAAATGGAGGGAAATATGTCATGTTCGTGAATTAAAACACTTAACATTTTTATTAATTCTTCCCAAAATTGAACAATAGATTCAAAACACAACCAAAATGCCATGAAGGTTTTTGTAGAAATTGAAAAGCTGATTTTAAAAGCATACGGAAATATAAAGAACTAGAACAGCTAAAAACAACTTTGAAAAAGAAGAATGAAGTTGGAGAACTTACACTGACTGATTTTAAGTCAAGGTTATGAAAGTTGCAAAATCAAGACTATGCAGAATTGATGTAAAGGTAAAAAAAAAAAGTCGGAACATTAAAGCTTATAAAAAATAAACCCACAGGTATTTAGGTAACAGATTTTTTTTTATAAGTTTTTTTTTTTGCTATAGGGCGCGTGGGTTCGCCAGACAGAGAGAGAGAGACAGAGAGATAGAAAGCGAGAAATCACCCCCCGGGGGGATGGCCACGCTGCAATCCCTTCTCCTCCATTCTCCTCTCGGGATCTTGGGCACGCACGCACACGCGCCTGGCATGAGTTTAAGCCACTGGGTCCGGGACGCGAACAGCGGTCGACTACGTGGGAGTCCAGCGACATAGCCATTATGCTAACTGCTGGTCCCCTAGGTAACAGATTTTTTTATAAAGTTAAATGCAATTCAGTGGAAAAAGTTTTCTAAAGAAATAGTGCTTTAACAATTAGATACTCATGAGCAAAAATAAACTGTGATTCACACACTGCTCTACATGCAAAAATTAACTCAAAATGGGTAACAGACATAAATATTATCTAAAACTAAAAAATTTCCAGGAGAAAAATCTTTGTGAACTTGGGTCATGGAACTATTTCTTAGATTAAACCAAAAATACAATTGACATTGAAAGATAAACTGGACTTAATAAAAATTAAGAACTTTTGCTCTATGGAAGACTGTTAAGATAATGAAAATGAAAGCTAAAGAATATGAGAAAACATATGCAAATAAGTAATATACGGAATAAAAAAACCTTTATCTAGAATATATACACAATTCTTAAAGCTTTAATAAGAAAACAAATAATTAAAAATACACAAAATATTTGAACAAGCACCTAATTAACGAAGATAGACTAATGGCAAATGTATACACAAAAAGATGTTCAACATTATTAATCATTAGGAAAATACAAATAAAAATTATAACTACAGTATCACACCATTATGAATCTAATGGAATTGCTAAGATTAAAAAGTGTGGCTATACTGGAGCCACCAGGTGGCATGGATTAAGGTGCTGGACACTCTCACATGGCTGACCATTGTTTGAGTCCCAAGTCCCAGACCACCTGGTGGCTTGCTTTCTCACTTTCCTTCTCTTTCTCTCTGTCTGTCTCTGGTCAAATGAAAACAAATGAATAAATAAATAAAATTTAAAAATATATAATTATTTTTTAAAAATGTGGCTATACCAAGTGCTGGCAAGGATGTGAAACAATAGAACTCCTATACACTGCTGGTGGGAATGTAATATGGTATGACAATTGGAAAAATGTTGGCAGTTTCTTAAAAAGTCAAACATACATCTCCCATATGACCTAGATATTTTACTTACAGATTTTTACTCAAGAGAAATGAAAGTATATGCTTATACAAAGACTTGTACACTAACGTTCACAGCAACTTTATTTCTAATAGCCAGTACAAATATTCATCAGGTGAATGGATAAACAAATTGTGGGACATTGTAGTACAACAAATACTATTTAGTAATAAAAAGGAATGAAATAGACACATGCAATGACTAACATTTATGCTTATGAAATAAGCTATATGAAAAAGAGTATATACTATTTATGTAAAATTATAGAAAACAAAAAGTGAGCAATATAAAGATCAGTAGTTCTTTAGGAAGGAAAGAAGTAGGGAAAGGAAAGATTTGTGAGGGAGGGGTTACAAAGAAACATGAGAAAACTTTTGGGAATGATAGCTTATTAGCTTGATTAGGATGAGGGTTTCATATGTCAGAACGTATAAAACTGTACTTTAAATATGTGCAGTTTATTATATGTCACTTCAGCCTCAAGAAAGCTATCTAAAAAGGAAGAATAGTGCATATCAGATTTTTCTCACATAGATTTTAAATCTTCCATACAGATTTACTACTTTCTTTTTTGGAGAGGTTTTTGCTATGGGCACGTGCACTCACCAGAAAGACAGAGAGACAGAAAGCGAGAAATCACCCCCCAGCAGGGATGGCCACGCTGCAATCCCTTCTCCTCATTCTTCTCTCAAGATCTTGGGCATGCAATCACATGCGCCTGGTGTGAGTTTAAGCCACCGGGTATGGGATTCAAACCGTGGTCAATTACATGGGAGTCCAGCAACTTAGGTAGCCATTACGCTACCTGATGGTCCCCAGATTTACTACTTTTAACCACAATACAACTTATGATAATCATGGTACAAAGTGCTTCCTCTAAAAGAAATCTAGAAAGCTTAGCATTATATGTTAAATTTTAATTCATTTACATGTATGTATATATATTCAATAATCTTCGTTCCTCATTGATAAAAAATCTATCACAAATTTATTCTGGGCAGCTAATATCTGAAGATTGCTGAATAGGTAGAGAAATAATATCCTAGGTCCCAAATTTTAGGGTCTAGGTATCAGGATACATAAGTTACTGAGAAACATGCAGAAGTTTTTCTACTGTCTAAAATTGTATTGTACAGCTACTAATCAACAAAATTACACTTCTAAAAACTGTTTGGGTGGGGAACCAGCAGTTAGCGTAATGGCTATGTTGCTGGACTCCCACGTAGTCGACCGCGGTTCGTGTCCTGGACCCGGTTGCTTAAAACTCACGCTGGGCGCCTATACGTGCGTGCCCAAGATCCTGAGAGGAGAATGGAGGAGAAGGGATTGCGGCGTGACCATCCCCCCGGGGGGGGGTGATTTCTCGCTTTCTGTCTTTATGTTTCTCTCTGTCTGTCTGGCGAGCGCACACGCCCTATAGCGAAAAAACCTCTCCAAAAAAAAAAAGACTGTTAGGGTGACCAGGGTAAGTATATGGTAATTATACATGAAACAATAAAATAGGTTATCAGTAATGAAAAAAGAACTGGTTCATGAAACTATACCGCTACCTAATACAATCAAGCTTTATTAAAGAAAATATTTCTTAATGGTAACCAATGAACTTTAAAATAATGAACATATAATATTTTAATTGTTGCTTAAAAGAATTTCTATATTAAATCATATTCTCAATAGGCTCCCTTTCAGTAGTCTAATCACTATTCATATTTCATTAGTTTGAGATAAGGAGAAAATTCATTTACAGATCATTAAAAATACTTTACATGATTTATATTCTATTTACTTAACAATAATAGACTAGCAAAAAAAAATCACTTACCTCCTACATGATTTAACTATAACAGACTAGCATTATTGTCATCAATTTTACATTAATTAAAGGGATTAATTATATTGGCTGAGTCCTCATTATCAGGGAATATACTATATATCTACGGCACTTGTAATTTTTTTTTTTTTTTGAGAGGTTTTTCGCTATAGGGCGCGTGCGCTCGCCGGACAGACAGAGAGAGACAGAGAGACAGAAAGCGAGAAATCACCCCCCAGGGGGTATGGTCATGCCGCAATCCCTTCTCCTCCATTGTCCTCTCGGGATCTTGGGCACGCACGCACACGTGCCCGGCGTGAGTTTTAAGCCACCAGGTCTGGGACGCGAACCACGGTCGACTACGTGGGAGTCCAGTGACATAGCCATTACTCTAACTGCTGGTTCCCAGCACTTGTAATTTTTAAAAAGCTCCAAGAGATTTTGATGTATACCCCTAGTTGAGAACCACTAATTGAAACAGTAGCTTACTTGATGAGACCAAAGGTCTGGTTACCACAAAGACATAGTCTCTACCCAACCTTTCATGATATCCCCATACTCACTCTTTTCCCTAATTAAATGACACTTCTATTTTTTGATTCAAGAAAAAACATTTAGCGGTGAAAATAAGTGGGGGCACTGGATAGTGGTGCAATAATTAAAACACAATGTTCTGTGAGGCTGACTCAAATGGGAAAGTTTCTGATTTATGTCCAAAAACCTCCCTGAGTATGTCAGGCATGCATGTGTCCATGATCTGGCACTGGCTGAGGCTTGAGGTGGATCATGGTGTCAAGACCCTATCGGGGGGGGGGGTGGGTGTGCAATCTCTCAGTCTTGTGCTCTTTGGGGAAGAAAGAAATTTCTATGACCAAATTATATTTGAAATAGGACATGACAAAATATTTAATAAAATTACAACATGTCTCCTCAGTGTGAATTTCTTGGTTGGATACCCAAACTAGATTTATATAGCAACAATCTCATGTCTGAGAGAATGTAAAAAAAACAAAATAACTATTAGCAATATCACAATTTGCTACAACCTTCTAATACTCTATTCCTTCTTTACTGAAGAGAAGATCAATCATCTACTGAGTTTTTTTCCCCCCCCCCCCAGTGGGGAGAGGTTGGGTTTGAGGGAGCAGGGGAGAGAGAGATGCATGTAGTCAATAAGAAATCAGTATAAGTAATTTACACAAGCCTTTAACAATATTCTACATAAAAGGTTCTTCTAGGAAAAAAAAAAACTATTATAGAAATAGATAAACAATATAATTCCTGGAGAAATAACTGGTTTACAGAAAGAAGGAAAAGGTAGTATGATATGGATTTGTCTTTGAATAAAGAACTGAAAACTCTAGATTGGAGCTAGAACTAATATTATTATTTATATAAGCAATCTAAGAGAAAGACTAGTGAGAAAATTTTAAATTCCAGAGATTGAGATAAACATACTGAGTGGAGCAACTTTTCTGAGGGGAAATTTGGAAGGAAATACTAATCAAAATTTTAAATACACATATGCTCTGACAAAGTAATTACATTTTAAATTTATCTCACAGAAATTTGTACAAAGGCTTCATGTTTAATGTGGCATTATTTCTAATAGCAAAAAACTGAGACATCTACTAATGAACGAACAGCTAGATTAATATACACACAATGTTATGTAGAAAGTAAAAAGAATACAGTATTAATAGTGTACCAAGGACTAAATTTAAAATTCTAGGTTAACATTAAACATGCTAAACAAACATGCTAAGATTTTAGTTGGCTAAGACGGGTTCTTACCAAATGTCTTGTATCAGGTCTTGAAGCTTGCAATTGTTCAAACTCTTCTATTTTTGCAAGATCTACATCTTCTTTTAGTTCCCAAGTACTATCTTCATATGGCAATGAGCACCATTTTACTAAGTAGTAAATAACGGGCTGTAAAAAAATTTTTCATTTTATCATTTTGAAAAAGAGAACAGTGAGAAATAATTTAAAAAGAGAAAAGTTAGAAACAGCTTAAATATACTATCCTATGTCAATAAAAATCAATGAAACAATGTTTTAGGCTTTAACTCTTAAAAAGTACTAGGTCTTAATATTTTTGAAAGTTTTAGGTTATCACTTATTTAAATATTTTTACCAAATTATTTACCTCACCAGTATCCTTATCTTCACAAAAAGAAACTTCTAAAACTCTGTCTACTTCAACGTAGTCTGGGTTAAATGGTTCTTCTTCCATCTAAAATTAAAAAGTAACTTAATTGATATTTGACAAAGAAGTAAAAGAATAAACGTAAGGACAAATCTACTAGTAGTTCCTTTAGAATAAACATGAAAGTTGGTTTCAACTGATTCCAAAAAGTGAAATTCTTCTCATTTAATTTCCAGATATTAAGAATCACCATGTTATAAATAATATTACCAACTAAATAGCACTAACAGAATAAGGTACTCTAGACAACTAAGTTACTCTAGAAGGTAAGTTCCTTAAAGGTTTATTTAAGGTGTACAGAATCTACTTTTAATTCTAACTGAGATTGGTTCCTCCTTCTTTATTTCTTACTCACTTATCACTTCTTTCTTGGACCTTTATAAATAACCTCCTAACTGGTCCTCCAACTGCTGTCTTGCCTCTGTTTCATCTGGTTTTCACACTGTCCCCAGAGTGACTTTCTCAAACATAAATCTTATATATTGTTTTCTTGCTCAGTATCCTTCACTGATTCTTCCCTGTTTGTGAATCAGTTCCACATTAGGTTGTGTGGAAAAAAAATCTTTTCCTTTGCCTCATCTCTTATCATTTGCCATAATTTTAACCCAGATTCCAAGCCCCAAATGTACAAAAACATGGTTTTTGAAGCTCACTGTTTTGTCATACCCCTTTTTTACCCTCATTCCTTTCTTTTCTGAATAGATTCTTGTTTCTTGGCTGCACTGATACTTAAAACAGGCATCTCAACTTTTGGTGCTGCCCCTTCTCCTCTGCTTAACCTATAAATGTTGTAGTACAACAGTGTCTTGCCTTTAGTTCTCTTCACTATCTTAAACCTTTCTGGAGTGATACTATCATTCCTACGTTTTTATATAGGACACACCCGATAACAAAAAGGATTGCCCGATACCAGAATGGTAATTTGGGAGGGAAAGAGAAACAAAGGAAAGAAAAAAAGAAACTACTTGGGGTAATGTCATGTTACTCAGTTAGAGGTGATTATTTCACAATGTATATCCAGTCATCAAATTATGCACTTTAAATATAAATAATCTTAGGCCAGCAGGTGGCACAGTAGTTAAGGCACTGGACTCCCACTATCAAGTCATCAAACTATGCACTTTAAATATAAATAACCTTAGGCCAGCAGGTAGCATAGTAGTTAAGGCACTAGACTCCCACATAGTCGAGCATGGTTCAAGTCCTGGACCCAGTGGCTTGAAACTCACGCTGGGCACATATGCATTCGTACCCGAAATCCCAAGAGGAGAATGGAGGAGAAGGGATTGTGACATAGTCACCCCCCTGGGGGGTGATCTCTCACTCCCTCTCTTTTCATCTCTCTGGCACCCTATAGCAAATCTCGCACACATGCAAAAATAAAATAATATATATATATGTGTGTGTGTGTGTGTGTGTGTGTGTGTGTGTATGTAGAAAAACAACCTTTGTCGAATATATCTTAATAAAAAAAAACAAAACAAAACAAAAATTCTTCACTGGTTAAAAGGAAAAAAAAGAAACCCCACATGGCTTATTTATGTTATTATATCTAAGTGAGGTGAGAAATATTAAAGATTATTATTTCTAAAAACCTTCAGTTCATTGGGAACGTCTGTATTATATCACAGTAAACAGGTGAAGGATCTGCCAGCATCCATAAACCGATAGATCATTAGAATCACCAAATTTTTTAGGTGAATTTAGTATTACAAAGGCAATAAAAATAATTTTACATGAGAAATCTGCTGGGTACTACTTTAATTTAGTAATCAAAGTTAACCACCACTACGGGGACAAATAGGGATCACATAACACCAGATATGATTCACTAAGAATAATGCTTTGGGGACAGTAGGTGGTATGATGGTTGACGTATTACATTCCCACATGGCTGACCACAGTTCAAGTCCTGGACTACTATTTTTATGTATTTGTTTGAAGGAAATAAATAATGACGCTTTTGCAACTTACATTAAAATGGTTAAGAAACAATATGTGAGTGCAAGAGACAAATAGACAAAGTTCCAGATAGAGACAAAGAGAAAATGAATACAAATGATAAAGCAAACAAAATCTTAACATTTGGGAAATTAAGTTAAAATAAATGTGAAAACCTATACTATTTTTGTAACTACTTTGTTCAAAATAAAAAATAAAAAAACATTTTCAAGGGGCCAGCAGGTGGCACGGTGGCTAAGGTGCTGGACTCCAACACAGCTGAGGTTCAAATCTTGGATGAGACGGCTTGAAAATCATACTGGGCACATGAGTATGCATGCCCAAAATTCCAAGAGGAGAATGGAGGAAAAGGAATTGTGGCATGACCACCTCCCTTGGAGGGTGATTTTTTATTTTCCCTCTCTCCATGTCTCTCTCTCTCTCCGGTGAGTGCATATATCCTATGGAAAAAAAAAAAAAAAAAAAAAAAAAAAACTAAAAAAATAATAATAATAAAATAAAAAATATATAAAATTAAAATTAGATGGGGGCCAGCAGGTGGTGTGGTAGTTAAGGTGCTGGACTCTCACATCACTGGCCACAGTTCAAGTCCCAGACCAGGCAGCCTCAAAATCACACCAGGTGCATGTGCATGTCCCCAATATCTCTCAAGAGGAGAATGGAGGAAAAGAGATGGCAGCATGACCACCCCCTTCTGGAAGGTGATTTCTCAATTTCCTTCTCTCCAGTCAGTGCATGTGCCCTATACCAAACAAAACCTAAAAACAAAAAAATAAATAAATAAGAGCTGAAAACTACTCCTCTCAAAGAGTTTTGAGGGTTTTTTTAATAAGAAAAAAATTTTTATAAGAAAAAAATCAGAGAAGGAAGAGGCATTTGTGGTAGTAATGCGTTCAACAATGAACACCAAAATACACTCTAATTTAAAAATACCGCCGTTATTCACTGTCCAGATTTATTAACTTCTGTTTCAATAAGTTTCCAAGGTAATGTGGAGGAAAGAAAAACAGTCTATGTAGACAGCATTTATATTCAACTATTAATGCTAGAAATTTAATATTTAAAATACTTAAATTTTTGATAAGTAATACTACACGTGTTCAGAGTCCAACATATAATTGTCTTAATTATATTTTCTTACGTCTGCAAAAAAATGTGCTCTTTGTGCTTGTCTCAGTTTGAATCGTTTGATTTTCTGCTGGATTCTTTTATCTTTCAAAAGCTGCTGTTCTGTGGCCCACTCACAGTGAAGATAGGAGCTAAAATTTTTATAAAAGCAATATATTAGAATTATATAGAAAACCATGTTCTGTAAGATGTTTTTTAATCATAAATCCAATACACAATATTACCTTTAAAGTTCATCACTTCATTTAATTTCAATAGACCCCATACAGTTTATAAAATAAAGCCACTGTGGGGAACCAGCAGTTAGCGTAATGGCTATGTCACTAGACTCCCACGTAGTCGACCGTGGTTCGTGTCCGGACCCGGTGGCTTAAAACTCACGCCGGGCACGTGTGCTTGCGTGCCCAAGATCCCGAGAGGAGAATGGAGGAGAAGGGATTGCGGCCTGACCATCCCCCCGGGGGGTGATTTCTCGCTTTCTGTCTCTATGTCTCTGTCTGTCTGGCGAGCGCACGCGCCCTATAGCAAAAAACTTCTAAAAATAAAAATAAATAAAATAAAATAAAATAAAGCCACTGTGATCACTATATCCTAAGATTGTAGCTTAAAGGTCTACAATTAGCTGTATAGAAAAAAAGTGGTAAACTGATCAAAACTGTAACAGTAAGATGGGATTTATCTTTTATTTTCTTCAGTGTAACAGTATGTTCATAATCAAAGAGCTAACTTGTTTTGAGAAAAGCTGAAAAGCATACAAAGAAGAGTAAATAACTGTCCCCAAATTAGCACTCACTCCTATAACTTATTTCACTATATCCAAGATTAAAATTAAGAACTTTAGTCAAAGCATCATATTGTGTACACTTGATGCAGTAACATAACACTCATAAATCTTTTATTCAAAAAGAATAAAATCTGAAAAATTTGACAACAGGAATATAATGAATAATGTTTATAATCTATAAAACCTCATTTTATAAAGCTTCCAGCATTTTGGTGTAGTAATCAAAAAAAAAATTATTCCATTTTAACATGAAAGGTTTTAAATAATGCCTTAAGTTATGCCTTCTCACTTCTTGTTGATTTTTAAGAATTGATGCAATTATAATAAAATACAGATAAAATGAAAACAATAATTTTAACAGATTTATATATTATTAATTTTATTTAAATCAATATCTTTCTATTATTTTTCTAATCCAAATACTTACTAATTCTTGTATTTTACAAAAAACTCTTCTGTATCAATCATCACTCCAGGTGATATCTAAGAAAATAAAATCAATCACTGTGATTCTTAAACAGGCCATGGAATACATTGGTGTAAAATATAATGTACCATTACTTACTTCCTTTTTTATAGTTCTAGAAGACAGTATTTTGTCTACAATTGCAGCATCTTCTTCACTTGGATTCTCCTGTAGGAGAAAGATAAATAAAACACATTGTGAAAAATCTTTTATTTGCCACTTTGTACATTTATGAATATAGTAAAATTCAATATACATTAATTTAGCACATATGCCAGGCGTATACTAAGTGTTAGGGATACAAAAAGGGAAAATACACATCATTGTTATAATTATCCTTGTAAATATCTGCATCATCATCATAGCAAAAATATTGTATATTTGAATATTGTAGGCCATATTGTTTAGGTACTTAACATATTTATTGTCATTGCCACTATTATCTCTACTCTTATCATCTCTCTTTTACAGATCAGAAAATTTAGGCATAAACGGGTAAGTACTTCCCCAACGTCTCAGTTCACTCAGCTGCTTACAATGCAGATAGGCAGGTTTACAGAGAGGCCAGCAGATGGCTTGCTGGTTAAGGCACTGGATTTCCACATGGCACACTATGATTCAAGTCCTGGACCCAGCAGCTTGAAAAATCACACTGGGGGGGACCAGCAGTTAGCGTAATGGCTATGTCGCTGGACTCCCACGTAGTCGACCGCGGTTCGAGTCCCGGACCCGGCGGCTTAAACTCACGCCGGGCGCGTGTGCGTGCGTGCCCAAGATCCCGAGAGGAGAATGGAGAAGGGATTGCGGCGTGGCCATCCCCCCTGGGGGGTGATTTCCTGCTTTCTATCTCTCTGTCTCTCTCTGTCTGTCTGGCGAGCGCACGCGCCCTATAGCAAAAACCTCTCCAAAAAAAAAAAAAAAAAAAAAAAAATCACACTGGGCACATGTGTGCATGTCCAAAATCCCCAGGAGAGAATGGAGGAGAAGGAATTGCAGTATGGCCATCTCCCTTAGAGGGGGCGTTGATTTTTCATTTTCCTTCTCCCTGTCTCTCTCTCTCCCTCTCCACCCTGTGAATGCATGTACCCTAAGGGAAAATAATTACATAAAAGGAAAGTGCATATGCAAAGCAGAGGTGTCAAAACATAAGGCAGAGGATTGAGTGCTTATAGAGAAGTAGTAGGAGATGAAGTAAGAAAATTCAGACAAAGGACTTTACATATAGTGCTAAAAAGACATCACTATTTTTATAGGATTTATGAAACTATTAGAAGAGTTCTCATAGAAAAGGAATTTAGGGGGGCAGTAAGTGGCATGCTGGTTAAAGTGTTGGGCTCCCACATGGCTGACTGCGATTTAGATCCCAGACCAGGTGGCTTATTTTCTCACTTTCTCTGTCTCCCTTCGGTCAATTTGTTTTTTAAAAGGGGTCAGCAGGAAATGTAGTGGTTAATGCACTAAACTCTCACGTATTGGAACATGGCCTGAGACCTGGACCTGGCGGCTTAAAACTCACGCCAGTTACATGTGCATGTGTGCCCAAAATTCTGAGAGGAGAACGAAGGAGAAAGGATTGTGGTGTGGCCATTCCCCCAGAGGATGATTTCTCATTTCCTGACTTTCTCTTTCTCCAGCAAGTGCACACACCCTATAGCAAACATAAAAAAATAAAAACAAACATAAATTAATTGAATAAAATAAAATAACTCTTAAAAAAAAGAAAAAGAATTTAGAAAGATTTTGCAGAATAAAATACTTAAGTTTGGAGTTATTTCAGGAATATTTAGCTATGAGGTAGAAAATATGGTGACACAACTGCATGAAGAAGCAAAAGAAACCAAGAAGATGAAACGTAGGTTTCTAATTTGAATGACTCTACTAATATGTAGTCTAGAAAGATAAACGAGAGCAAGTTTTAGGAGGAAACACAGTGAAAGAATTTTAAAGAATTTATGTTAGTTTATGATGTTTTGTTATCATAATCTCTAGTATCTCTTACCACGAATAATTGTAAAGGTTGTTCCCCAGGTAAAGGAGCTGAATTCTTTTTTATTTTCATAGAACCCTTAACCTCTTCTTCAGACTGTTTCCCTTCTGCATCTTCTGCATATTTTTTTCTTTTAATTTGTCGATTTGATCTTCTTTTCTGTAATAAACCACAGGATCAGATACATGATTTATTTTTTTAAAAAATTTAAATAATTACTCCTAAGGTTGGCAATTTTATACATTACATTTTAAAATTATATTCAAAACATCTCTTATTTTTCTTTATAAAGGAAGATTATAATTTGCCCTTTACAGCAGGTTTATAATCTTCCTAAAGTTTTATTTCCCAGTTTCAAATAACAAAGATTAATAACAGGTTTATTATTTCTCTTTAGGTATTAAGAATGAAACAATTTCTGTTTTTTTTTTTAACCATTTCACGGCTTTGGCAAAATATATTTTATTAGTAATACCTTTATTGCTATTTTATTTTTCTTTGGAAAATATTGTTAAAGAAAATGAAACGGTATCTGTTTTATTTAATCTTCATAACTTGGGCAATATATATTTTTAACTGTCCATACTTTCAGTTTTTGCCCAAATCCTAAAAAACATCAAATGAATATTGATTAAATAATTAATATGGGGCATAAACCTAGAAGAAATGAAATATTTGCCAAAATGCATGAAACTTTGTTTAAAGCAGAATAAAATAAAATGTTTTAAAATAAATACACAAAATAATAAAGTATTAAATCTATCAAATAATTAAACATAAATGAATGAAGAAAGTGTTTCACTAACTTTCTGGCTTTCCTTAAAAATGAAAAACATCACTATCATAAAAAATGATTGTCTTTACAAAAAGTAACATAATTTTAGAATAATCTAAGTAATTTTAAATCAGGAACCAAATATACATAGCTTTACTTACCTCCCTAAATAGCTAACATTTGTTTCAAAGTTTTATATTTCAAGGATTATTATATTTCAAGAAAAAGTTACAAATCTTTTGATGTTCTTACTACAAAAACAAAATCACAGATTGGTTTGAAAGTCCTAAAGGATTTATGTTTACTTTTTAAATTTTCCCTAGAATATTGTGGGGTGAATGCATATCAGATAACTGTTCTATTGCCCTATATCTGGTAAATCTATCCCTTCTCCCTCTTTCTATTCTATTTTCTTCTATATGTTTAGTAACTCTCATGAAACTCCCTCAAAATGGAGTCTGCAAAATAACTCATGTGTTCTTTTGATTTCTGTCAATGTCTTCTACAATATTTAGCAGGTCTTTCCTTTACTTTCATAACCATGACAAACATGGCTGAATCATTGCAAAAGTGTGGAAACAAACTGTTCCTTGTATCCAGTAAGGTTGCAGTGGCCTTTAAAATCATGTTTCTGGTGTTTCTCTTGTTAGTAGTGAATTCTGAGGGGGAAAAAATGGCACTAATATTCTCAGCCAAATGGGCTAGACAACTCCCTACATCATTTAGGATGGGTCACTAACTCTTATCCATGAAGGTAGCTACATTTTCAAACTTCAGTTACACTTCAGTTACTACATAAGACAGGCAGGTGACATATAAAAATTATAATAAAAAGACTATTAGAAACCAATTTTCCCACATGATACTTTAAAAAAGATATAAAGTATTTATTGTTTTGGGGGAGGGGAAGGGGAGAGAATTGTATAGACGTTTAACACTAGGCCAAAGAGCAGAATTCTATTATAGGCATCATATAAATCTTAATGTTCAAGAATAGTTTAAATTAATAAGCAACTATGATATTTATTATTCTAACATGTATTATCAGTATCTCATTGGGCATGACATATAAATAATGAAGTCTGAAAATAATTCAGTACATTTTTAGAAGATTCTGCTAGATATTGTCAGCATTATACTTCCATTTCTGGTCACTTAAGCCATCTAGTAATACTTTGAGATGTCTCACTTAGGATTTACTAAATAGTAGACAAGTGGCCTGAAAAAATAACCCTTTAAACTCACAAAACTAAACACTTAGGCAATTCTTCAGATAGAATGAGGGTCACCTAGTATAAACTGTTGCCTCATCTTATTGAGACTTTATCAGACAAAGGTATTAGTTTTAAAACTCTATAAATTCTGAGCTTATAGTTGATTTCACCAAAAATTCTATATCACTAGAGTAAATACACATTAGGCAAAGCCAAATAAGGTGTCACTCTAATCAGTATCTTTCTGTGTCAATATAACATCTCTACTAGCTCAAAAATATAAAAACTATCTTATATCTATATTTTTGACTACTTGCTTTTTTCCTGGCTTTCTTTCTCCATAATGTTTTTTAAAGTACAATTTAAAATAATGACAAATTCTCCATTCTAACTTTTCATGTATATAATTTTTCTTCTTATGACTTAGAATAAGCTTCAATAGATCAGGCCACAGCATTTTGCCTAAGAACCATAATTTTTTTTTTTTTTTTTTTTTTTTTTTTTTTAATTTTGCCACAAGGCATGTGCATTGCCTGGTTGAGGAGTAGAGAGAGAGCCAGAAAGGAAGAAATCACCCCCCATTGGTCACGGTCCAGCTTCAATCCATTTTACTCTTTCTCTCCTTTTGGGATTTTAGGCTTGCATGCACATGTGCCTGGCATGTTTCTAAAGCTGCCCTCCAGAACTCCTAACTGTTCAGTTGGCCATACATGAACCAGCACCTTAATGAACATGCCACCAGCTAGTCTGCAGTATGCTTTTAAATGACTAATACTTCATATGATAATATATTACTTGTTTTCTATAAAGATCCTAATACAATTTACTGCTGGGGCATTTTTGTTTATTTAGGTCTCTAAACGTAGTTGGACTATTAAGTATTATTTACTAAGATTAAAAGTAACAAAATCAAATATCATATTCAATTTCTAGATTTCCACCTGACACCAAATCTTTTAAGAGTTTAAATCTTTACAATCCATTCTTTTTTTTTTTAGAGGTTTTCGCTATAGGGCGCGTGCGCTCGCCAGGCAGACAGAGAGAAACATAGAGACAGAAAGCAAGAAATCACCCGCCAGGGGGGATGGTCACGCCGCAATCCCTTCTCCTCCATTCTCCTCTCGGGATCTTGGGCATGCAGCACACGCGCCCAGCGTGAGTTTTAAGCAACCGGGTCTAGGACGCGAACCGCGGTCGACTACGTGGGAGTCCAGCGACATAGCCATTACGCTAACTGCTGGTTCCTTACAATCCTTTCTTATGGTTGAAAGCCACATTGAACTTTCCACCAGTTACGTAATGACACAATCAAATTTATCAATAGTATATCTTCCCCATTTATTTTTTGTGTTAAATCAACACACCTGTCCACGCAACCTAATACTGTAGTGAAAAGCATGGAAAAAATGTGCATGTTGGCCTATTCTACTGTTACATTGTTTGGTAAGTACATAATGGAAAAATGGCCAGCATTATTCTAGTAAAAATTAAACTAATTTTCTCATATAGAAAAAGTTAAATATAAGTTTGCCTAAGTTAAGGATAACATATGAAGAAAAAGCCAGGCCATATAATATTAGGAGCTTTGGTCACTGCCCTTACCTCAACTCTTGCAGCAGCCCAGGAGCCTTGAGCCACTACTCTCCCATTGGATAAGAAGCTGCATAAGGAAGAAGAAAGGCCATTCAGGGGCTTTCTGGCCCCATAATTCAACAACTGCCACCAACCCTATGGCCTACAGTCATACTTTATTTATTAGAGAACAGAGGGTGGCCTGAATTATTATGACCTTCACTATATATATTGTTTTTACTTCACAGGGTTATTTTGAATATCCACCTAGTCAAAACAAACAAAAAAAAAGCAAAATGTACAGTATTTATGACTATATTAGGGGATTTTTAATATAACCAAGAAGCAGAGCAAAGGAATTATCTCTAGGAACGATTCAATTCATTTGCTTTATTATTTGTAAGTGATTTTAGAAATTAACATCTCAGTCATTAAGTTCATTAAAAGCACTCTATTAAGTACAGGATAATATTGGTAGATACTTCTCCATGCTAAAAGTCATAAAGGATTTTGTATTATTACTTAACCTCTCCAGGCTTTAGTTTCATTGCCTGGAAAATGAGGGGTTTGGAGAGGCTGTTTTAGTTTCCTCCCACATCTAATATTCCATGGTAATACAACTAAGAGTACATTTGTAGTAAGGCTGTCTTAAAAGGTCTACCATACAAAAAATGTATTTTTACTACTATAGTGTAAATATCCATAAGACAATATTATGCTACCTAAATAATTCTAACAGCACTTCATTTCTCAGAAAATATTTTAGTACTCACTTGAGAGTCTTGATCTTTGAAAGTATGCTGTGGCATCTGCTCTGCATCAGATATTTCATCGGAAGACTCATTCTTTCTTTTTTGTTTCTTACCCAATGTAATAATGAGTTTGCTGTTTCAAGAGGAAATAAGAAAACATAAGACCTTGAAAAACACCATACTAGTATACATGTTAACTACTGATCAGCAAAATTCTATTTCACATTATCTGTATTCCAAAAGTTGAAAACTCCTCAAATACTTTTAGATATGACATATCAGAATTCTTTCAAAAATTATTTACTCATGTAGGAGGAACATGGAAGTGAAGAACAGGCACTTTGATTTTTTTTTTTAGGAGGATTTTACCTTATTGTGTGTGCTCGCTGGACAGAGAGGAAGACAGAGACAATGAGAGGTAAAAGTAAGAAATCATCCTCCAGAGGGGATGGCTTGGCCACAATCCCTTCTCCATTTTACCCCCAGGACCTTGGGCATGTATGCACATGCACCTAGTGTGAATTTCAAGTCACTGGGTCTAGGACTTGAACAGCAGTCAACCATGTGGGAGTCCAGCGACATAACAGGTATGCCATCTGCTGGCCTCAAACATGCACTTTGAAATCACAAGGTCAAAAATTTAAACCCTGATTTCACCATTTACCTATCTGTGAGATATTGGAAAAATTATTTTATCTTTTAGATTTAGTTTCCTTACCTGAAAAATTGGGATATTTACTAGCTACCTCCATTGTTGTTAAGAATTAAGTGAAATGATATATGTTAGCTTTTAGTGCAGTCTTGACACATAAGTAATTTCTCAGCGAATATTTAACATCTTTTATTTTTTAAAGAATCATTTATTTAATTTAGCTATTATTCTTCTTCAATTTGACCACAGAGAGACAGAGAGAAATAGAGAGAAGAAGAGTGAGAAAGCAAGCCACCTGGTCCAGGACTTAAACCACAGTTGGCCATGTGGGAGTCCAGCACCCCAACCAACATGCCATCTGTTGCCCTCCCCCTTTTTTTTAAGAAAGATTTTTGCTATAGGGCATGTGTGCTCACTGGAGAGAGAGACAGAAAGTGGTAATCACCCTCCAGGGGGTAATGGCCACACCACAATCCCTTCTCCCCCATTCTCCTCTTGAGATTTTGAGCATGCGTGCGCGTGCGCACACACACACACATACACACACACGCCTGGTGTGAGTTTTAAGTCATCAAGTCTGGGACTCGAACCAGAACTGATTACGTAGGTCCAGCGAGGTAACCGTTAACGCCATCTGCTGGTCCCGGTTAATTACTTCTAATCCCCCCCCCTTTTTTTTTAAAGAGTACTTTTTTTCTATGGGATGCATGCGCTCACTGGAAAGAAAGAGAGACAGAAAGTGAGAAATCATCCCCTAGAGGGTATGGCCACACTGCAATCCTTTCTCCTCCATTTTCCTCTCAAGATTTTGGGCATACATGCACACGTGCCTGGTGTGACTTTTAAGTCTTAAGTCACCGGGTCTGGGACTTGAACTGTGGTTGACTACGTGGGAGTCCAGCAATGTAACCATTAAGCCATCTGCTGGTCCCAATACTTCTAATTATTATATACCAGGCGCTTTTGTAAGTTCTAGTATTGGAAGGTAAAGTGACACAGTTCTTAAAGTATCATAGCTGTACAATGATTACTGATAAAATGCTAAAGTGGAGGTTAGTAAGATACAATGCAAACACAAAGCAAGATGTGCTTGTGTTTACTGAAGAATATAGGAGGGTACAGAAAAGGAAAAATTTGAAACCAAAATTGAATAATGAAAATAAATTTAACAGGTAGTAAAATTAGTGGTCACATTCTGGGATGAGGATGCTATGGAATAGTGAAGAGAATGTACAGTGGTTAACAGCACGGCAGGAACACAGAACACAGCTGCAGGAAGAAGCAGAGAGCTGGACAACTCACTAAGTTGAGGATTACAAAAGTCTAAGTATGACTTCCAAGGAGTTAACATTTTAAAGTCATCTTTTAAGTTCCACCAAGCAGCAATGAAAAAGGTATCTGTCTTGCTTATCACTAGCAGCAAGTTTTTAATGACTAGGCACTGAGATATTTTCAAGTAAATAATTTTTTTTTAGATCAATTGGCAGACATAAGAATTTTAAATAAAGAACAATGTGATTAGAAAAAGAAGTGGAGGGACCAGCAGTTGGTGTAATGGCTATGTCGCTGGACTCCCATGTAGTCTACCGCGGTTCGAGTCCCAGACCTGATGGCTTACACTCACGCCGGGCACATGAGCGTGTATGCCCAAGATCCTGAGAGGAGAATGGAGGAGGAGAAGGGATTGCGGCGTGGCCATCCCCCCTAGGTGGTGATTTCTCACTTTCTGTCTCTCTCTCTGGCGAGTGCATATGCCCTATTGCAAAAACCTCTCCAAAATGAAGAAAAGAAAAAGAAATGCAATGTGAGGTAGAAAACCCAGTAGTAAGGCAAATGACAATTCTAGTAAGGGGTGAAGAACATATCTTAGGCCATGGCAGTGTGGACAAAGAGGTAAAGAAAAATAGAATTTTCTGGGACCAGCAGTTAGCCTAATAGCTATGCCGCTGCACTCCCATGTAGCTGACCATGGTTCGAGTCCCAGACTTGGTAGCTTAAACTCACGCCAGGTACGTGTGCATGCGTGCCCAAGATCCCGAGAGGAGAATGGAGGAAAAGGGATTGTGGGGTGGCCATCCCCCCGGGGGGTGATTTCTCGCTTTCTGTCTCTCTGTTTCTATCTGTCATTCTGGAGAGCACCTGTGCCCTATAGCAAAAATCTCTCCAAAAAAAAAAAAAAAAAAAGAAAGATTTAATTTTCTTTCTTTCTTTTTTTTACAGAGAAAGCAGAATCAACAGGACTTTTGTTACTGACCGGATGACCAGATGTGAGGCAAAACAAAAAGTTGTAGAATGACTTACTATTACATTATTCTTGTATTGGTATGATTACCATGTTCAATAGGGTAATTCTTAATATTCAATATTGCACCTCACTGTTATGAATATGGAGAGAACGTAAGTAAAACTATATAGCTAATATTGGAACCAGGAAATCAGAGGAAATACAAAAATTCAGTCTGAAATGACATTAAGGAATCACCATCGTTACATGTTACTGACTCACACCATTTCCATTGTTTATTTCCTCCTTCTAAATTCCCTTTCCTTACTCTGGTTTCTAAAATAAAAAACACCCCTAAGGCCATATCTACTCTTAGGTATCACATGATTTTGTTCTTCTGCCTTCTTATCCATAGTTATCAAAGACGTAATTTCAGTTTCATTCCTCACCCCACCATAATCTGAACTCTCGAAACTACTGTACTTTTTCATATTCACAGCTTACATTTACTCATTGTTTACTATGAGTCAGTCTCATAGCTGACTTTGTTCATATTTTGTCACTAGATATTCACACAACTTTGAAAGGCAAGTACTATTATTTCACATGGAGAGGTAATTGAGTCTTAGAGAAGTTAAATACTTGCTCAAAGTTACACATAAATAGAGACAGAAATTAAGTATGCCTCATCTCAAAGCATGAACTGTCATGTCTACAGCCGCAAACGATCTTTAAAATTTTTTTATACTTAATGTTTTAAAGTCTTATCAACCAACATGTAACTAACCACCGTTTCCTATTCTGTACCCATGGCTCCACGATACAATAGCCTCTGGTTCATGCTGCACTTTCACTTGCTAAACTTTGTCTCTTCTTCCTCCATCTACTCCTTGAATATTTGTTTTCAACAGGATTCAGGCCTTGACGACTCTTCTCTGAGAGTCCCTTAAACTATTATGTTTCTTGAAGTTGTCTTTAGCCTTCTTCCCTCTCTCTATCGTATCCCAAAGAGATTTAATATACTCTATTCTTAACTACCAGGTAGAAATTGAAAATTCTCAAATCTCTTATTTCTTGTTCAGACCCTTCCTGCAAGCTTCAGAGGCATATAACCAATGTCTTATTAGACAAATCCATATGGGTATTTCACAGGCATCACCATGTCACATTGTTCCCTGATCTAATACCTCATTTTCTCTAAACCTAACATTGCAACAGTCTACTAATATTAAAGTACTCTGCAAATTCAGAAAAGCACATGAGTACAGTTCAATGAATTTTCTCAAACCGATAATTTCATGTAACCAACTTTCAAATGAAGAAACAATACATTATGGGACCAGCAGTTAGCGTAGTGGCTATGTCGCTGGACTCCCACGTAGTCGACCGCGGTTCGAGTCCTGGACCCAGTGGCTTAACACTCACGCCGGGAGCGTCTGCGTGCGTGCCCAAGATCCCGAGAGGAGAATGGAGGAGAAGGGATTGCGGCATGGCCATCCCCCCGGGGGGTGATTTCTCGCTTTCTGTCTCTCTGTCTCTCTCTGTCTGTCTGGCGAGGGCACGCGTCCTATAGCAAAAACCTCTCCAAAAAAAAAAAAAAATACATTATTAGTGCTATGGTTTTAATGCTCCTCTAAAACACATGTTGTAATTTAATAGCCAATGTAATGGCATTGGGAGGTGAGGCCTTTAAGAAATAATTAGGTCATTCTGGCCTCAGGAATGGATTAATGCTATTATTAAGTGAGTGGCCTCCTAATAAAAGAGTAAGTTTGATCTCTGTCTCTCCAACCCACTTGCCCTTCTACCATGGTATAACAAAACAGAAAGTTCCTCACCAGATGCCGAGAGATTCTGGCACTATGTCTTGGACTTCTTAGCTTCTAGAACTATGTAAAATAAAATTTCTGTTTTAAAGTAAATTACCCAGTCTATGGTATTTTGTTATAATAGCAGAAATGAAGCCCCATTTCATGCATCTTCTAGTAACAAATTTCTCCAAAAGGTACCCATAATTCTGTCTGTAATTATTTGATAACAAACTAAGGCATTAGGTAGTAGAAATACTTATTTTTATGATCTATCCAAATTGCTATCCATCTCCAACCCAAGTGAGTATTTCAGACTAGTTTAGAGATGAGAACAACACTAGTAAAAGAAGAGTTTAGTCGGGACCAGCAGCTAGCATAATGGCTATGTCCCTGAACTCCCATGTAGTCGACCTCGGTTCAAGTCCGGGACCTGGCGGCTTAAACTCACGCCGGGCGTGTGTGCGTGCATGCCCAAGATCCTGAGAGGAGAATGGAGGAAAAGGGATTGTGGCATGGCCATACCCCCAGAGGGTGATTTCTCACTTTCTATCTCTCTGTCTTTCTGGTGAGCGCATGCGCCCTATAGCAAAAATCTCTCCAAAAAAAGAAAAAAAAAAAAAGAGAGGGAGAGAGAGAGAGAATAATTTAGTTGCTTAAATAACAATTTCCTATGAAATCCAAACAAGGTCCGGTTAATACTCTTCATTATATTGCTTAAAGGGGCACTTTCTCAAAGTTTGGTAAGTTAAATAAATTATGTGAAAATACATATTCTGATACAATTATCTAGGTGTCTTCTTAAAAGACTGCAATCCTGGGACCAGCAGTTGGCGTAATGGCTATATTGCTGGACTCCCATGTAGTCGACTGTGGTTTGAGTCCTGGACCCAGTGACTTAAACTCACGCCAGGCACGTGTACGTGCGTGCCCAAGATCCTGAGAGGAGAATGGAGAAGGGATTGTGGTGTGGCCATCACCCTGGGGGGTAATTTCTCGCTTTCTATCTCCCTGTCTTTGTCTTTCTGGCAAGCGCACACACTTTATACCAAAAACGTCTCAAAAAAAAAAAAAAAAAAAAAAAAAAAGACTGCAATCCCACTACATAAAAAGTTCAAAGGAATGATAAGCAGAGTTTTTTTAATTGAAATTTATGAATGACAATGAAGTTATTTTGCTGTTTCTTTCCAGTGGTATAAGGGAGTCAAAAGAAGATTCTCTAAAGACAAAGGACTTAAGAGTCTTAAATGTCATTTTCATAAATATGTTTCCTAAAATTCTAGGGGAAAAAAAAAAAAAAAAAAAACTAAGTAGTAAGCACTGCCAAATCCATCTTAAACATCCACCCTTTTTGGATATGGAGGTAGGACAGATAAAAATATTGCCTATAACAACTTGGATAAGCCTTTATTATATTAATTATTTGAAAAATTTTCTTAAAAGGAACTTTTACTTTATTTTCCATATATTCTATACTTTTCTTCCAGCACTGTTAGACAGGTCTGGAATAGTATCTTATTTTATAAGCTCATTAACCATTTAACAACTTAAGTAAAAATCTTTTCCAAATTCTAACTTTGTAAGAGATTTTCAGTAATACTACCTTTTAAGTCCAAAATGTTACACATGCCCTTTCTATTTAGAAAGGATATATTTCCATGATAAGAAACAAAGAAAAACTATGTAAGTTGAAGTCATTCATGACTGGCTGGCATAACTGTGAGTTAAAAATACATTGGGAAGAGCAGTTAGCGTAATGGCTATGTCGCTGGACTCTCACATATTCGACCGCAGTTTGAGTCCGGGACCTGGTGGCTTAAACTCACGCCGGGCACGTGTGCATGAGTGCCCAAGATCCTGAGAGGAGAAAGGAGGAGAAGAGATTGCGGGGTGGCCATCCCCCCGGGGGGTGATTTCTTGCTTTCTGTCTGTCTCCAGTCTGTCTGGCAAGCGCACGCGCCCTACAGCAAAAACCTCTCAAAAAAAAAAAAAAAAATTCACGTGTGTATACACATATACAAGCTGAGTATCGCTTATCAGAAATGCATGGAACCAAAAGTGTTTTGGATCTTGGGATATTTGCACATACATGAGATATCTTGAAGATGAAATTCAAGTATAAACATGAAATTCATTTATATTTCAAATATTATCTTATACACATATCCTGAAGGTAATTTTATATAATATTTTTGTATTGTAGCATTTTGACTATGACCTACTGCATGAGGTCAGGTATGGAATTTTCTATGTGGGGTGTCAAGTGGCACTTAAACAGTTTTGGATTTTGGAGCACTTGGAATTTAGGATGCTCAACACGTGTGTGTGTGTGGGTGCATAAAAATGCATGTATAAACATTTTAATTGCCAGTTGCATGCAATTATGAGAGATAGACAGACAGACAGGGAGAGGGAGAAAGCATCCCAGTGAGGTACAGTCATGCTGCAATCCCTTCTCCTCCCCTTTTTTAATCCTATCAGGATTTGGGGCATGCAAAAACATGTGCCCAGCATGTTTCAAGCAGCTAGGGCTGGGATTCAAAATGTAACTGGCCATATGGAATCCAGCTCCCTTAACCACCAGGTCATGGGGGCAGTTCAATATATTTTTTTAAACATTTTTTAAAGTTTATTTCATTCATGATAGAGAATGCATTCATGTGCATGAGAGCAAGAGATACACCTTTGACAGAATTTTATCATGCCTCTATCCCCTTTCCCCAGTGCTTCAGCTTCTCAAGATCTTGAGCACATATCCACACACCCAGTATATTTTCAAGACAGTCCAGGGATCTGAACTATAGTTGGTCACATGGCTTATAGCATTGCAATTCTAGTATGCTATGTCACCAGGCTGAGCCCATGTATATTCAAGGGTTTTAGAACTAGGATTACTTACATGGAACACTCAGTCCAGAAACTGTGAAGTCATATCACTTTATTGGGCATTCTAAAATAGTATCTAGTTGATACTACAAAGGGAACAGTTAATATCATATCAGTAGTTTCTAATTGTGTGGGCTTCAGTAGGAAGCTATTTGTTTAAAAGGCCATATGGTGGTACCATGATAATACAATGCTCTGTGAGGCTGATCCACATGGGAGTTTTGCCTGGGTTTGCATTTAGAGACCTCCCCAAGCATGATGGGTATGCATATGTGCTCATAATATGGGGCTGGCTGAGGTTAGGGATAGATCATGGCATGGAGACCCTGCCGGGAAAGAGCCTGTCTCTCCCTCTCACTAATGGGATAAATGAATAAACTTAAAACTTGAAAAGAAAGAAAACTGTTTAAAATACAGAGTCCTCATAAGGAAACATCAGATAAACGCAAATTGACAATCTACAAATTAACTGGTCAGTGTGCTTCAAAATGTCATAAAAGACAAAGACTGAGAAATTAACCCAAATAACAGGGAATTAAGGAGACATGATAACAAAATTAAATGTAGAACCCTGAACTGAATTCTGGCCAAAAAAAATTTAAAGAAAATTTAAAAGAAAATAAAATGAAAATCTGACATTTACTTGAGGTCTGAAGAATAGTTAATAGAATGACACAAATGTTTATTTCTTGATTTTGATAACTGTCTATGCTTATATAATATGTAACATTTCAGGAAGCTGCGTGAAGAACCTAAGTAACTATTTTTGCAAGTCAGAAATTATTTCAAAATAAAACAGACAGACAAAACAGATTTATGGATCCCAATCCCAGAACTCTGATTTAATAAGTGGGATCCAATAGAATATTTTTTTAAAACTGAATTTATTCTTTTTTAATTTGCTGTAGGGCACATGTGCCTATGGGGGAATGGGGAGAGGGTAATTTGAGGGAGGAGAAGGAAGAAAGCAAGCCACCAGGTCCAGGACTTGAACCGTAGTCAACCATGTGGGAGTTCAGCACCTTAACCACCATGTCACCTACCAGAACCCCTAATACATTTTTTTTAAAAGAGATTTTTGCTATGGGGTATGTGTGCTTACCAGAGAGACAGAGACAGAAAGTGAGAAATCATTCCTCAGGGGGATGGCCATATTGCAATCCCTTCTCCTCCATTTCTCCTCTCAGGATTTTAGGCACACATGTACACACAAGTGGCCTTGAGTTTCAAGCCTCTGGGTCCAGGACTTGAACCTCAGTCAGCCATGTGGGAGTCCAGCAACATAACCACTAGGACATTTGCCAGTCTCCCCCATAGGGCTGCTAAAACTATCCCCCAAGAGATTCTGGTGTTCCACCAGGCTTGCAAACTACCAACTCCGAGACTAACTAGTGTAGAAAACTCTAGAGATATTCAAGATAATAAAACTATTTTATACTTATGAAGCACATAAAATTTCAAGTACCTCTACCTACAATATCTCAGCTAATTCTGAGAGAAACTCTATAGGCAAGATAAAGAAAGTTCAGCTCTGGGACCAGCAGTTAGCGTAAAGGCTATGTCACTGGACTCCCATGTAGTCGACCGCGGTTCGCGTCCCGGACCTGGTGGCTTAAAACTCATGCCGGGCGCGTGTGTGTGCATGCCCAAGATCCTGAGAGGAGAAGGGATTGCGGTGTGGCCATCCCCCCTGGAGGAGGGGGTGATTTCTCGCTTTCTATCTCTCTGTCTCTCTCTGTCTGTCTGGCGAGTGCACGCGCCCTATAGCAAAAAACATCTCCAAAAAGAAAGTTCAGCTCTAAAAGATGAAAGAAACTGCCAAATCACAGGTTTAGTAAAAGACAATAATAAAGGTCTCTTTAATTCTAGATTACTATTTCTAACATATCTTCTTGATTTTAAAATAAAATGACATATATACTTCACCCAATCAATAAATACTTAGTATTAATACATAGTTCAATTAATAAAGATAAATATATGAAATTAAATATATATACATCTTTGTTTGCCATAGGGCATGTGTGCTTGCCAGAGAGAGAGAGAGACAGAGAAAGTGAGAAATCACCCTTTAGGTGGGATGGCCATGATGCAATCCCTTATATTCCATTTTCCTGTCAGGATTTTGGGCACATGCATACTCATGCTGGCATGTTTTTCAAGCTGTGTCCAGGACTCAAACTGTGGGGTTGACTATGTGGGATTGAGCTGCTTTTACCTTTGAGTCACCAGTTGGCCCTATATTATCTTTTAGTAAAGCATTAGGTTAAAATTTATCTGACTTCCAAATCTACAGAATCTTTTGACTCTACAAAAGATCTCTATAGTCATGAATGTTAACTGAAGGAAATCAAATGATTCAAAAGTAGAAAAAAAATAAAATCAATTAAACAAAATATTCAATTGCCACAAAGCACTGCATTCTTCCATAATGTATTATAAATAGTTTATTAACTCTAAAATAAACTTTCACTATAAATGGAAACAATTTTATTATAAATGCATTTTTCCAATAAATCAATAGTTTGCAGTTCTAAGGAGAAATATCCCCAAAGTAAAACAATGAATAAAGTATACATTAATAATAAAGCTTTAATACATAAATTTTGCTTTTACAAAACATTAAAAGGATCTGTTATCAGTGTTGGCAAACTGCAACAACAGATACTCAGGCAATTAAAGGTACCAAACATGAAAACTTAAGTTGTTTCTGACAACAAAGGGTAATTTCAAACTAAAGTATAAACTTGAACTATTAATTCATTTGATAAGTACAGGCACTAGAAAACCAGTATTTATACTTGACATGTCTATATTTGATTTTCAGATGTAATTTATGCACTCATCTAAATCCTGCCCACCCGTTATTAGTGGATGCTGTGTAACATGCTGCGTTTTACACTGCGTCAATCTGTAATTGCACCATTGATTCTTTCATTGCACTAATTGGACAGACCATGAATCTTACCCAATTAGTCCATTTGTTGCAATTAATACACCTAATTCATCATAAGGAAACAGGCAAAAGTACTATTTGCTATTATTTTTTCTATATAAACCATGTGAAAGGTATTGAGATTATTTTTAACGTCATCAAATACATAGAGATTTTAAAAGAAACACACTTAACTTGGTGAAATGACTCCCATCTAACATCTAATTAAGACCTCAGTCATGTCAGAAAGCAAGAAAGTTTTAAAAGTGTTCTTTATTTTAGTTAAAACTAAAGTCCTTAAATTTGTGAAAATAACACTGTATTTTAAGTTTTTGGTAATCTGAACTATTCCTTATTTCTTGTTCAAATAAGTTTTTTTTTCAAAAAACTTTTTTTTCCCAAAAAGTTGCATTCACTGATTTGTTTCATATAAATGATCACTAAGGATTTAATTAGTAGCTAAGTACTAATCAGTTGATTATATTTTAAAGTTGGACATCTTTTTTCAAAAGTTGAATTCATTGATTTGTTTCATATAAATGATCACTAAGGATCCAAGTATTAGCTAAGTGTTAATCAGTTAATAAATTTATCATCTCAGTTTGATTTTAATTTTTAAGAGGTATACCTTTTCTCACGTATTATTAGTAGCATCTCTGTGCTTATTTGTTTAATAATCAAAGATAGGTCACAGTTTTGTTTTTTGTTTTCTTTCTTTTGGGAGAGGTTTTTGCTCTAGGGCGTGTGCACTCACTAGAAACACAGAGAGAGAAAGAGAGAGAGAGACAGAAAGCGAGAAATCACCCCTATTAGGGGATGGCCACGCCATAATCCCTTCTCCTCCATTCTTCTCTCAGGATCTTGGGCTCGCACGCACACGCGCCCTGCGTGAGTTTAAGCCATCAGATCTGGGGCTTAAACCGTGGTCAGCTACATGGGAGTCCAGTAACATAACCATTACACCAACTGTTGGTCCTGATAGGTCACAGTTTTAACTGGCAACATTTTAAAAACATTTCTTACTAACATAAAATAATGATGTCTTATAATTAATAGCATCTTAAATTTAATGGAATATGGAATAGTAAACCTTGCTGGTATTATTTTATATAAAAACAATTGTTTAACCTTTAATTAATTTATTTTTATTTGACCAGCGAGGGACAGAGAGAGAGAGAGAAAGAAAGACAGCAGCCAAGTCCAGGACTTGAACTGTGGTCAAGCATGTGGGAGTCCAGCGCCCTTAACCACCACACTACCTGCCAGCCGTTTTTTTTTGTTTTGTTTTGTTTTTGGCCAAAGAGCTTGTGTGCTTGCCAGAGAGGAGACAGAGGTAAAATGAGAAGTCACCCCCCACCTACCCCGCCAGGGAGGATGGCCACACACAATCCCTTCTCCTCCATTCTTCTCTCAAGATCTTGGGTATGAACCCACACTAGCCTGCAGTGTTTTTAAAGCTGCTGGGTTTGGGACTTGAGCCAACGCGTTGGACACGTAGGATCTAGTACCTTAACCAGCATGCCATCTACTGGCCCTATACCACACATTTTTATAACTGCTGTTTTATTTGTCATATACTAAGCAACAACTAATTAATATACTTATATTTTACTTAAGCAGATATTATTTCAATTTTTCTATTATTTTGAAAAACTTGTTATCGGGAGCTCAAGTCACTTTATTTATACGTGATTACAAAGTGACAGTTTCTAATGACTCATTTATTTATTTATTTTAGTTTGCTATAGGGCAAGTGCCCTTGAGATAGAAAGAGAGAGAGAAAGCAAGAAAGCACCCCCCCACACAATACCACTGGCAGATGGCCATGCTGCAATCCTTCACCTCCATGCTCTTCTCAGGATTTGGGGCACTCACACACACACACACACACACACACACACACACCCAGCATGTTTTTCAAGCTGCCAGGTTAAGGTTGAACCTTAGAGTCAGCTAAGTATTATAGAATCCAGCTGCCTCAATCACTAAGCTACTTAGCTGGCTCTCATTTTATTTTTCTGTAAAATTTTGTCTATCTTGTTTTTCCTTTAGATTTTATTTTACAGATACAAATGTCTCTAAAGATACATGTGGACATACATGTTAGCATTGTTAAAAAAACACAAAATGTCTCTAAAGATACATATGGACATACATGTTAGTATTGTTAAAAAAACACATAAGTACACATATATTATGTATATATTGATGGTAGATCATTAACAAGGTTATTTTCCTCCTTCTTTATGGAAGTTCAAAAGACTAGCAAACAAAAGCACAGTATATTTGTGATACTAATTTAATGTTTGGTTTATATTTTTCATAACATTAACATACTTAATTTCTACTTTGTTTTAATAAATGTCTTCAAATTTATGTATTTTCCATTTTAACGAAAGACAAAAGCTATTTTTACTACCTGATAACAAGTATTCCTGTAACAGAAAGAACAATTATAAATAATATAGTTTAACCATGAAGGAGTATAAGGACAATTTTAAGTATCAAAAGCATTCTACATACATCAGTCAGATGATCTGTAACAAAAAGAAGTAAATTCTGACTGTATGGAAACAATTTAAATGTCAAAGTTATAAACTATAAATTTAAGAATGTTTTAGTTAAATCATGTGAAATGCCATCACATAACCTAAAACCAAACAGAGCCATAAGAAAAGTCTACCAGAGGCCTTAAAATGAATTATTCTAATTAATTTTAGAATCTAACTCTAGTATTACTAAACCATTAGATACATACATCCCTGTGGTTTTATGGATGAATTAATTACCTTGCCTTTTTTCCATTTACCAAATCAAATTTAACCATTTGATATCATTTAATATTTAATCCTCTTTCCACTCATTGCAGTCCATTCCATTCATGGAGCATCTGTTATGGCCCTACCATGACTGAAAAAGTACTTGCTATCTATGTGAAAGGCAGCTTTTTAGAACCTGACTGATAAGATCATGAAAAACATCAAAGAAGAGAAAGTTGTTTTTCTGTTCTGTATCACTGTTTATTTCTTACCTGCTATTTCCATTTCAATTCATACCCTTCCACATAATCATAGGACTTAAACTCCAGGAACATTTTCAAACAACACTTACCTATACTAAATGCTAATTTACGTAACCTGATGAGCCAAGGCATGCTCAAGTGAAAACAGTCATTAATAAGTTAATCTATTGTCTCCCTTAACAAGTTGCAACTTTTTTTTTTCCTATTTGATTTAAAAACTGATCTTAGGAGAGACCGGCAGTTGGCATAATGGCTATGTCGCTGGACTCCCATGTAGTCGGCCACAGTTCGAGTCCCAGACCCGGTGGCTTAAACTCACACTGGGCGGGTGTGCGTGTATACCCAAGATGATGAGAGGAGAATGGAGGAGAAGGGATTATGGAGTGCCACTCCTCCTGGAGGGTGATTTCTCGCTGTCTCTCTGTCTTTCTGGTGAGTGCACAACCTATAGCAAAAAACCCTCAAAACACTAAACAAAACAAAACAAAACCTGATCTTAGTTAGGAAAAGAACCTTAATGGAATGAAAGCCTAGACAACTAAATTATCGTAGGCTTGAAGAAAGGCTTTGCCTTTTTCTTTAAATAGCTATACGCTACTCATGTTTTTAGAAAATAATAGTGGCTAACATTTATTGAGCATGAAGCACATTTCAGGTTCTGTTTTATATGCTTTAAGTGTAATTAACATGTTTCACCCTCAAAATAACACTACGAGGCAAGTACAATTATTATCTCCATTTTTCAGATGAAGAAGCTAAACCCTTGGAGAGGTTAAGTATTAGTCCAGGTTACAGAGTTTTTTTAAGTGATGAAACTGGGATTTCAACAAATGCAACCGGTTCCAGAGACAAAGAACTTAACAACATAATCATACTATAATATATACTCAATCTAACTCATAGAATTGTTGTAAAAATGCAATGAGACTATATGAAAATGCTCTGAAAAGGACAGACTTTTTCTTATACTGGAAAAATATCATTCTATAAGAATGACAAATAATAAAAAGGTTTCATGCATACTAGCAAGCAGAGGCAGTACTGTTTTTCTTTAGACTATTCTTTCTAGTTTATATCAAATCACATCTATGTGTTAAACACCATTTTGACTATACATTAATGATAAATTAATGTTTACAAACCTAGTAACTTCTAAAATTTATATTTTATACTGTTGGTGGTTAAGTTGCAGCCTACAGCTTTCAAATGATCTGATGTCAATATGACCAATAGCTCAATTATTCTAAAATTAGTAGAAAAAGAAGTTTGTTTGTCTTAAGAGAGATTTTTGCTATAGGGAACATGTGTTCACTGGAGACACACAGAGAGACACAGAGAGAAATGAGAAATCACTCTCCACCCTGGGGGTAGAGGTGGCTATGCCACAATCTCTTCTCCAATCTCCTCTCAGAATTTTGGGCACACACATACCCGTGTCTGGCATAAGTTTCAAACTGCTGGATCTGGGACTCGAACCACAGTCTATCATGTGGGAGTCTAGCACCTTAACCACTACGCCACCTGCTGGCCCCCAAAAATAAGATTTTAAGAAGGAAATGTTTAATATATCATAAAATGCTGCTAGCTGAAAGGATACAACTAAACTTTAAGTAACTCTTCACACAAAAACTGAAAACAGTACGTTTAAATTATGTTCAGCAGCTTATTGAAAGGCACAGGAAGGAAATGTTTTAAGTGGCTAATACTGGCACTCTGGATTATATATTAATTTCATTTATTCCAACCATGCCTTCTCTTCCAATACGACCAAAATTTTTGTCTTTGGGTAATACAGATGATCAAGATAGTGTTTATTCTGACAGCTTAATAATACGCAGGCAAAGTTCAATTTTACACACTTGTCTGCAACTTACACATTCTTCTACCAAAAATGCCTTTATGCTCAATAGGTAGCTTGCTTGTTTGGGGTGTATGTACACTTTTAGACATAATTTCCAGTACAATTCTCACTTATTTTCTGTTTTCTAGAGATTACCTGTAAAAAAAAATGCACTAAGCTGATCAATACTGTGCAATATAAAAATAATTTATTGTGCATAATCTACCCATTTTTATTCTTCTGAGAGAAAGACAGCATGAGGAAAAAAGGAATAAGAGAGGAAGAAACGGAGAAAGAGAGGTTGTTTTGTTTTGTTTTTACAGAGTTTCACTATATTATAACCTCCTGGCCCCAGTCTCCTAGTCAGCTACAACCATAGGCATGTGCCATAGTGCCTAGCACTTAGGTTAGGACAGGAACTGAACCATGCATCCCACACAGCCTCATCTACCACACCATAGCATCCACTTATGCCCCTGCAGCTGGCGGGGTGGGGGGGTGGAGTGGGGGATCTACCTACTTCTTTTTTTTTTTTTTAAAGAGATTTTTGCTTTAGGGAGCATGTACTCACCAGAGAGAAAGACAGAAAGCAAGAAATCACCCCTGGGAACCAGCAGTTAGTGTAATGGCTATGTCACTGGACTCCCACGTAGTCGACCGTGGTTCGTGTCCCGGACCCGGTGGCTTAAAGCTCACGCCGGGCGCGTGTGCGTGTGTGCCCAAGATCCCGAGAGGAGAATGAAGAAGGGATTGCAGCGTGACCATCCCCCCTGGGGGGTAATTTCTTACTTTCTGTCTCTATGTCTCTCTCTGTCTGTCTGGTGAGCGCACGCGCCCTATAGCAAAAACCTCTCAGGAAAAAAAAAAAAAGAAATCACCCCTGGCCCCCCCGGGGACTGGATAGCTATGTTGCAATCCCTTCTCCTCCATTCTTCTCTTAGGATTTTGGGTATGCATGCACATGCACCAGGCATGAGTTTTAAGTCATCAGGTCTGGGACTTGAACCACAGTAACCTATGTGGGAGTCCGACAACATGACCATCACACCATCTGCTGGTTCCCCCAAATCTACTTTCTTTTTTTTTTCTGAAAGAGAGATTTTTGCTATAGGACCTGTGCGCGCTCACCAGAGACACAGAGAGACAGAAAAAAAGAAATCACCCCCTTGGGGGATGTCCATGCCACAATCCCTTCTCTTCCATCTCCTCTTGGCATTTTGGAGACACATGCCTGGAGTGAGTTTTAAGTCGCCGGGGCCAAGATTCAAACTGAGGTTGACTATGTGGGAATTTAGCGACATAATCATTACGCCACTTGTTGGTCCCGAAACTACCTACTTCTAACAAGTAAGTACTACACTATAATGTTCATATTCTCTTCCACACTAATTCACATTTTTTCAGAATCCATGTTTCTACTTCCTCACCTCGGCAGCACGTATACTAATAAGAATTCATGTTTTTAATTATTTTGAAATTTTCAATTGTCTTTTCTAAAACCAGATTCATTTCTAATATCCTTTACCTCTAGCTGCCCCTTCTACTTAAAACAAATAATAATTACAACTTCTGAAATGTATCTACCCATTCTTTTTGAGATATGCATCGCTTTCCAAAATGTTACTCACCCAAATAGTACACTACTCTAGACATATCTCTGAATAAGCTGAAACTAGGATACCTTGATTATGTTACCTTTTTAGTACAGGGAAAATTAAATGTGTAGTTTTCTAAACTTGCTTTAGAATTTTGGAAATTTAAGATATTTTCATACCAAAAACCTTTTAAAAATAAAAGGACTCTAACTTTCGACTTTCATTTTAGCTGTCTGCAAATAAAATACAAAATGAACAATACTACTTATTGATCTATTATAACAAGAGAGTCTATATTATTAAATGGTTTAGACTGCATAGTATCAACTAAATAATTTAGTTTGGTGGCTGCATTTAAAATGCCAAGAATCCAGTTGGTTTACAAAATTCTTTTAGTCCTAAATATCTGTATAGTGAACCAATAATTTCTTACACAAACAAAGATTTTCACAAGGAAATTTTTCTTTATTGTGTATTTTTTGTAAAAAAGAGAACTTACATTAAGTACTTTAGGTACAATTCCACATAAAAATCTTTAAAAAAATGACCAAATAGTGAAAAACAATTATTAATTATGTTGGCTTTCTGTGTTACCCTTGCATGCTTATAAATGAACATACATATAAACGATAATACATATATTTTTTGAAAATATATCAGATAAGTAAATAAAAATACATTTGATTAGTGAATCCTCCTAGAGCAATTCTTTAACCTTACAAGTCTCCTGGAGCATTAATCCTTATGTGGCCTCTTTATTACATAAAGTAAATTAGAGACTGTATGGGAATAAATCAGGATGAGCTAGGAGCTACTTTTTGTTAATTTTTATGGTGTTAGTTTTCTTGTAATTCTATTCAGTCCAAAGTCGTGAGTTTTTGGTAAATATATTGTACTTCATGTTTCCAAACAATTAGATGCCCAGTAAGGCACAAGTACAACTAAGAAGTAAAGAAATCTTACAAAGAATTTCAATGTACATTCTGTAAAGAAAGTAAATTTTGGAACTGGTACAACCTTGTAGATTTTATTTCGTTTATTTTCTTCCCTCTTCTGTTTCATATACTGAAACTTCCTATTTTAAGTTCCTTTTTTATAATATTAATGTACAAAAAGCTACGAGCATAGGACAATAACATTTAGGAGATCCTGAAATATTACCTAATTAATTCTAAAGGAAATAAAGTACACACAGTCTCTAGCAATTTAAAACTCTAATATGAGAGTAAATATATCACACTCAAATCCAAAGTAGATTAGACAGGTTGCGCACTTTAACAAAAACTGGAAAGATATTAAATTAATAACCAACTTACCCAATTTTTGTCTTCTCTTTTAACTTAGAACAAGTTTTTGTTTTTTTGCTGTCTTTGTCCTTTGGCTTGGATTTCATCCGTCTACCTTTCTTTTCCTCTCTTCCTTCAACTGAAGCACTAGGAAAGTTTTCGGGGCTCATTACTCGTGGAATATTGCGTTCCCCACGCTCCTTTGCTTTTGCTATGGCCTCTGATATTATACGATTAGCTTTTTCTTGCTTGCTTTCTGATTCCACCTTTTTTCTCTGCTTCTTCTCAGACATGACTCTCACCTGGGTATTCTGCAACTTAGTATATGTCCCAGAACCATCGTTCTTCTTGGAAGATGGAGGCTGGAAGAAACAAAATATTTTTTATAAAATATACCACAGTACATAAAACAACTAATATAAATATCTGAAAATTTAAAATTAAGCTTAAGTAGGAGTAAAATTACATGAGCAACCATGTGAGTACTACAACAAATATAAAATTAAGACATTTTGCTTACTAGAAATTAGTATAGGTATAAACAGCTCAACTCCTATTTTTAAAAATGAAGGTTAAAAAAGGATAACATAGATTCTTTGATATTTTCATAGCATTCTAGGTTAGTAAATAGAGATTTTGTCCTGTGAATATAGTTGATTCAAATCTTATTGTGTGAGTATTCTGTGTGTTTGGAATAAAAGTCTTTTCTTTCCTCTGTACTCCCAAACTCTGAAAATTATTAATAAATTTAAAATAATGATTTTAACTTAGAATGACTACTCCTTACAGTTTATTATAAATTTTAGAAAAATAAAGCCTCTGCTTTCAGCCCAGAACTAGAACCTAAAATCATTTCAATGCAGCAACATAGCTCGTTAGTAAACAGACATTCTCAAACTTAAAATTAGAGAAAGTTTTAGTTTTCCCATGAAAGAGTTAAACAAGGATTTTTTTTCTCTCTTTCCATATCATAATTATTTTGATCAAGCATTTCGGGAAAGAAACAAGTCATAGTTTCACATTAAAATTATTAATATTTTAGCAATATCACAGGAAGCAGATCAAGAGCATTTTTAAAAGAATTTCTTCTTCAAACACGCATTCATCCACTATACTTAGATCACAGTTTTGTTACGTTCTTACCCGTAAACATGCCTCTGACTATAGCAAAGGAAAAAACCATCAGGAATTTCCAAACACATTTTCATGCTGATTCCAGTGTGTTTCACTGGATATCTTTTCTATACCTGCCTCATCAAAGGTTTCATAGCAGTGCTACAGCACTGGGAAAGGAAGGAAGGTTTAGAATCACTCGCTAAAATGCCACCTTAAGGCCTACAGGCTATAACAAATAACCAAGACTCCAGAAAACAGCAACAAGCTCAAGATGGCGATGCAGTACGACTCCCGCAGCAGCAGCCAGTAATAAGGAAGGTTATTCAATCCCATTAGCCTTTTAGCCCAACGAACCCCTCCTCCTCCCACTCATTCAGGCTTTCACTTACCCTTCCTCTTGGCCTCTTCACTGAAGACATTTTTGGCGTCAGACAAAGGCTTGCCCTCTGCTTTTTCACCACCCCAGGCAGTGCTCAAGAAAAAAGCATTGAAAGAAGATTCCTAAATGGCCTATTTAGCAAGCTGCAACCAAGAGATGCACAACCCTCCACAAATACACATTTTGATTTATCAACACATTTTTGCCTTGGCAAGTTGATATCTACTGCTCTTCCTATTTAGGTATAATAGAGGCTATCAACCCTCCTAAAATGCTGAGTTTCCTCAATAGCTGTAAGCAGATAGCCAGATTCCAACAAAGCACAGAAAGAAATGAATGCACAAAGCATCAAAATGCATCAGCATGAATATTAGAGATGTCGTTAAAAATACTGACTCCTTCTGCGGAAGTAGGCCAGCAGATGGTGCTACCAGTTATTATTCCATTAGACTCTGCAATTTAACCCCCAATGGACTGTTCTTCCCTCCATGTAGCACATTAACTCTCGCTCTGCCATTTTCTGCAATAAAGTTTTTAAATATATATATAAACTAAAACTGGGAAAAAGGCTTTCTAGGGCAATCAATATTTTAAAAATAAAAATCCAGCACAACTTACTGAAGAAAAATACTTTTCTTCTATCATACTCTAAAATATTTAAAAGGTAAAATAGCTGAGGGTGAGGAAAGGGTTAAAGAGGTCATGCAAATGAACACATAACAAGTGACTTCTCTTTAAGAAATCAGATAAGGTCTCTTATGATTTCTTTTAACAAAAAGCTAACTTATTTTAAAAATAGAAAAATGAAGCTATGTTCACTTAAATTCTAAAAAGGAGCTTAAGATTTTGAAATGAACAAATGAGAGTTAATGATAAAAAATTACTATCTATATTAATATTAAATGTTCATCATCTTAATCTGGATGGATATATTAATTTATTTCTCTGACATAATAAACTCATAAAATCTTTCTGACTTTTAATCCTTGTGCTCTATTTTAACTGAAAGTTTTTCTAAGTATTCAGATAAAATTTTAGGTTTTGCTCCATTCTAAAAAGTATTAGGTCCACTTGAATTTGGCCACTTGTACAACTTTTTTCTTACAAAAAATTGAGACTATTTCAATAAGTAGCACCCGTAAATATCTAAAATAAAATCTGACTGCTTAAAAATTCATGTTTATTAATACAATTTTTTTTTCAGTTCATCTCAACGAATCATCTGAAATCACTATTAAAGAACACCGTTTTGTTTGTTTGATTTCTGCGTATTGTTTAAGGCACCAAAGGTCTCAAAACAGAGAAGGTCTCAAACACAGAAACAATACTGTTTGAACAATGTTCTAGAAAGACCAATCCAGACAGCATGGGAAGTGAGTAAAAAGCAAAGGACCACTAAAGGCAAGGAAAAGGATCTGACAGACCTGAAAGGTCATTGATGTAAATATCATAATAATACTGAGAGCTAACACTTACTGAGTTCTAAGTGCCAGACGTTATTGTAAGCAATTTACATGTAATAATTAATTTAAAATGGAACGATAATTGAGTAACAAGAGTGAAGTGATAAACAAATGAGCTGTTCTTTAAGCAGCATTACAAAATGAAAGACGGAACTCAATTACAGAAATCACAATGACAGCAATAATAAAAGTTAAAACTTTGTGCTCACTCTGCCAGTCATCATTTCCTCATATTCCATAATACTGACTCAAGTCTTCAAAACCGCGAGATACATACTATTATTCTTATTTAGAGGAGGATACTAAGACACAGTGAAGTGACTTGCTCAAGATCATGCTGGTACTGTGTGATGAAACAAGGATTAAAAGATAAGATGGGGGGCCAGCAGATGGCATGGTGGTTAAAGGCGCTGGATTCCCACATGGGTAACTACTGTTCAAGTCCTGAACCTGGTGGCTTGCTTTCTTACTTTCTCTCTTCTCTGGTCAAATTAAAATTAAAAAGTATATAAATTAAATAAAATAATTCTTTAAAAAAAAAGATAAGATGGCCTTAGTGTGGAGATTATTCTCTTACTACACTAGGTGACTTCAAACAGTTCATGGAAAAATGGAATTAAGGTGCACACATATTTGTGGTACAAAAAATCTGAAATCCATGCATACTTTTTTTATAATAATCATTTTCCTTGCACTTTTGGAGCCCCCCCCCTTTTATGAAACAATTAGTTCAAACACCATAATTTACAGATTAATTTCAAGACAAAAATAAGTGACTTTATCGAAATTGCAGAGATACTAGTAAAAAAAAAAAAAAAAAAAAAAAAGAAAAACAATAAAAATTTGCTTTTTTTCTAGTACCTGCCCAAAACTGAACAAATCAATTAAATAGGGTGGGGCATGGTTGAACAGCAGGAGGAAGAGGAACGTTTTACATAAAGTACTAGTACAGCGAATGTAAAATAGAAAATCTAGCTGAGAAGAGATGTATGTTGGGGATTTCAAAAATTTCATGGATAATGGAAGTTTATTTGGGTGCTAGTAAATTTTAAAATCAACACAGTTTTTTCATAATACATATATTCCATGAACTTTTTGAAGATCCTGTGTCTGCATGTGATAAGTTCAATTCTTTTCCTACTGAGTTTGGAAAGGAGAACCTTAGCAATTGGAAAGTTGGGACTAGATCCAGTGAAGAGAGATCAGGCCTGGAATATAAAATGTGGATTCCCTTGCTGTTTTGCCCTTAAGTCAATGACATGCTCCATTCACAGAATGTAGGAGGATTTTCAAAATATCTCACTTCTCCAATAAAGCTTTTCAATAGACTGTATTACCTGGTTCAAAATCCCAATTGTTTAATAATCAATCTTAACAGTAAACAGTAATCTGTGATCAAATACTACAATCTGCCCAAAATCCCAAGAGGAGAACAAAGGAGAAGGGACTGTAGTGTGGCCATCCCTCCCCTTTGGGAGGTGTGATCTCTCACTTTTCCTCTCACTATGTGTCTCTGGCTCTCTCCAGTGAGCCCTTATGCCCTATGGCAAAGACCTTGAAAAAAATGTAAAATAAAGTCACAGGCCCTGTACTCCAAGAACATGGATCAAAAAAATGTAGTGGGTCCTAACTAGCATTAAAAAATCAAATACTGGGACCAGCAGTTAGCGTAATGGCTATGTCGCTGGACTCCCACGTAGTCGACCACGGTTCGAGTCCCGGACCCGGCGGCTTAAACTCACGCCGGGCGTATGTGCATGCGTGCCCGAGATCCCGAGAGGAGAATGGAGAAGAAAGGATTGTGGTGTGGCCATCTCCCCTGGGTGGTGATTTCTCACTTTCTTTCTATCTGTCTTTCTCTGTCTGTCTAGCGAGCACACGTGCCCTATAGCAAAAAAAAAAAAAAAAAAAAAAAAAAAAAAAAAAAAAAATCAAATACTTGGGCCAGTTCCATGGCCAAATGAACAGTTCAAGACCTGGACCCAGCATGTACCTGTGTCTCCAAAATCCCAAAAGGGAGGAGAAATGGAGAAGTGATAGTGGCTTGACTATTCCCCATGAGGTGCTCTTTCTCCTACCCCTCTCCCCACCTCTGATGAGTGCACACACACTCCAACAAAAGGCAAAAAACAAAGGCAACAGAGTGGAAGAGAATGGTGTCTGACCCTTTTGGATATACTTAATGCTTCCTGTGAAATTAGGAAATTTTCATACCACCTATTACTACCCTTTTTCCTTTATGAGAGAAAGAAACAAAGAGATTTAGGCAAAAAAATCAAAAGATTTTAAAATACATTCTAGTCTAGACTTTCTAGTAGATTTTCCTCTTGGTGCAGTAATTTTCTTATCTAGCCACCTACCCATATTACAGGACTCATCCATTTCAGATGTTCTAGTTGTATACACATAAGTAAAATGACTGAATTACTAGTACGTGGACATAAGTGGAAATAATAAATTTCCAAAGAGAGAAGGGAAAAATGACCACATGGGTACCCTATCTATCTTTAGGGTCACTGGAAAAGTCATGATGTATTTTTCTATTAAAAAATGATGACCCAATATCTATTTATCTATCTAAAATAAATAGGTTTTAATTGACTTTTTTTTTTTAATGACCAGAGAGCATGTATACTTGCCAGAGCGTGAGAGGGAGGAAGTATTTCCTAATGAGACGTAGTCACTCCATAATCTCTGCTACGAGATGAGCCCTACTTGAAATATTTTTAGAACAATATGAAGGAATAGAGGCCTCAAATAATGAAGTACATGTAAGTCCTTACTAAAAATAAAACACAGAACCAGAGATTTTTAAAAACATGATATAAATGCATTGTAGCTAAAAATTTTCCAACCTTTATCAAGAGAGAAGGAAGGGGACCAGCAGTTAGCGTAATGGCTATGTCACTGGACTCCCACGTGGTCGACCGCGGTTTGCATCTCGGACCCGGTGGCTTAAACACATGCCGGGCGCGTGTGCGTACGCGCCCAAGATCCCAAGAGGAGAATGGAGGAGAAGGGATTGCAGCGTGGCCATCCCCCTGGGGGGTGATTTCTTGCTTTCTGTCTCTCTGTCTCTGTCTGTCTGTCTGGTGAGCTCACGTGCCCTATAGCAAAAACCTCTCCAAAAAAAAAAAAAGAGAGAGAGAGAAGGAGGTGGCCTAAGAGACTACGTGGATGCAGATCTAATGGAAAAAAATATATATATATAAGGGGACTTCAAAAAGCTGGTGGAGGGACCAGCAGATAGTATAATGGTTACATCACTGGACTCACACATAGTCAATCACAGTTCGAGTCCCAGACCTGGCAGCTTAAAACTCACGCTAGGCGTGTATAGGTGTGTGTGCATATGTGCCCAAAATCCTGAGAAGAGAATGGAGGAGAAGGGATTTTTGTGTGGCCATCCCTCCTTAGGGTGATTTCTTGCTTTCTGTCTGTCCCTCTGGCGAGCACACACACACACCCTATAGCAAAAATCTCTCTTTAAAAAAAAAAAAAAAAAAAAAAAAAAGTTGGTGGAAAATGGAATTTATAGTATGAGCTTATTTTAGAATTCATCGATGGTGTTTTCATCAAATGGATTTTCCATGACCTTTTTGAAAATCCCTTGTAGACTAGAGCTAAGAAGCCACAAGCAAGAATGAACCTGACTGCCTAGAGGGATGATATAGAACAGACAAGAACCAGTAGTGAAACCCCAAAACATTAAGTTTAGTTAAAGGGTCATATGATTTAAATACGTCCCTCAAAAGTTCACATGTTAGAACTCGGTTGCACTGTGAAACTATTAAGAAGAAACAATCTGGAACCAGCAGGTGGCGTGGTGGTTATGGTGTTGGACACTCCCACATGACTCAACACGGTTCAAGTCCCGGACCTGGCAGTTTGCTTTCTCAATCTTTCTCTCTCTCTGTCTCTCTCTGGTCAAATGAAAATAAATGAATGAATAAATAAAAATAAATAATTATATTTAAAAAAAAGAAGAAACAATCTAATTATGGTGTTGAAAGGTAGGGCCTTTGGGAAGAGATCAGACATCAGGGTAGGACCCCACAACTGAATCCTAGTGGGTTTATAAGGAAAGGAAATGACAAACAGACCCACAGACAAAGATGCATTTACTCCTGCTCTGCTGTCTTGCCATGTGACCCACCAACATGTGGTCCCTGGACCTTGGACTACCAAACTGTGAGCTGAATAAACCTCTACTTACCAGTTTCAGGTATTTTCTGTTATGAACAATAAAATGGACTAGAACAAGGGGCTAGCAGATGAACAAGAGATAAGTAAAGGAAAACAAAAACAAAATGTGAAAGTGGTAAAATACTATCAAGAGAGTGATATCATGAAGGCAGAAGGAAAAAGCCAAAACCCTGCAGTCAAAAGTCAAGTAAAAAAGGTTCAGCAAGTGGTGTGGTGGGTAAGGCGCTGGACTTCCACATGTCCAATCACAGTTTGAGTCTCGGACCTGCCGGCCTCAAAGTCATACCAGGTGCAGGTGCATGTGCATTTGTGCCCAAAATTCCAGGAGAAGACTGGAAAAGGGATTGCAGCGTGGCCGTATCTCCGGAGAGGAGGGGAGAGTGATTTCTAACTTTCTTCACTATCTCTCTCTGCCCTTCCCCAGGAAGCCCACACATCCTATGGCAAAAAAAAAAAAACTAAAGAAAAAACGAAATTATGCTGGACATGTGCACATGTGTGCCAAAAATCCCAAGAGGGGAACAAAGAAGGGATTGAGGCATGGCCATGGTCCTGCCCCTTGTGGGTTGACTTCTCACTTTCCTTCTGTCTCTCCAGTGAGCACATATTCCTTATGGCAAAAACCCAAAAACAAAAACACAAAATAAAGGTAAAGTAAATATTGTGGCCAGCACATGGCATGGATACGGCAACTGGATCCCATGTGACCAACCCTGAGGTTTGAGTCTGGGACACACCAAGTGCACATGTGTGCATGCTCAAGATTCTGAGAGGAGAAGAGAAATGACTGTGAAATGGTCATCCCTCTTGGGGGGTGACTTCTCACTTTCTCTCCCTCCCTCTAACCCTCATTTCTCTCTAGTGAGTACATGCATCCTATAATAAAAACTAAAAAAAAAAAAAAATGTAAAGGATCTGAAGTACTTTTTTAGAGTAAAATCTCTGAATTAAATATCTTATAGCAATTTTGTATTAAAAAGATAATTTTTAAGACATTTTAGTTCTTCAAATTTTTTACAGTATGTGTCAAGCAGAAGTTTGACTTCCTGTGGTTTTTAATGCAAACAGCATTTTTCTTTAAGCTTCCAATAAGAAGAGAAAAGAGGGAAAAATAATTGATTTAAGAGCAAATTATGTCAGTCTTTTTCTGAGCTTTACCCTTAGACTGATTTTCTTAATTGTTTATTCATTTATTTATTTCATGAGAAAGGCAAGTGCCCTCAACAGGGTTTTTTTTTTTTTTTTTTTTTTTTTTTAAGAGATATTTTTGGGGGCCAGCAGGTGGTATGGTGGCTAAGGAGCTGGACATTCCCATATGGTCAGCCACGGTTCAAGTTCTGGACCTGGTGGCTTGCTTTCTCACTTCCCCTCTCTCTTTCTCTATGTCTCCCTCTGGTCAAATGAAAATAATGATGAATAAATAAAGTGAAATAAAATAATTTTTAAAAAAGATATTTTTGCTATACTGGGTGTGTGCTCACTGGAGAGAGAGACAGAAAGCAAGAAATCACCTCCAGGAGGAATGGACACGTTGCAATCCCTTCTCCTCTATTCTCCTCTCTGGATTTTAGGCATGTGTGAACATGTGCCCACAGTTGAGTTTTAAGCTATCAGGTCCAGGACTTGAACCATGGTTGACTATGTACAAGTTCAGTGACACAACCATTACGCCATCTGCTGGTCCCTCAACAGGGCCTTATATTGCCTTCTCCAAGCCTTCCCAGCCAGTAAGGATCACAGGCTCACATGCACACTCCTAGTATGTACAGGCCTACCCAGGAACCAAACCCTTATCTTCATATGGCTTGCAATATTGTACAGTGTAATACCACTGCTGCGCTATTCCATTTTTATCATTTACATGGACCTCAGCTTCCTCAACTATAAAACAGAGATACCAGCAGTATCTACCCTGTAGAGTTATTGTGAGACCTAATAGATAATGCTTGTAAAATGTTTAGTATGGTGTTTGACACACAAATACACAGATGTGGATATTATTATAGTTACTGTTGTGATGAGATACTGTCTTCTACTCAGTACATGGTGTCATGGAACTATCTCATCATATGCCTTATCATTGGTTACATTAACCTTGATTACTTACTTGAAATGGTATCTGCCATAATTCTCCACTATAAATATCTTCTTTTATATTTAACATTTATTTATCTTATGGGGAAGTATTTTGAGACTATACAAACATTCTGTTTCTCATATACATTTGCCCAATAACTTTAGCACACATTGATGATTCTTGCCTATAATAGTTACTACTGTGATATAAGCCTAATGAAAAATATCTATTTATATCATTCCTTCTACAGTTTCCTTTGGAATTCTACTATAAGCAAGAGCTGTCTATTTTTTCCAATTGTTTATTTGTCCATTCACTGATTAAATTATTTATTTATACAAGTATAGAATTGCAAGATATTTGTTTATTCTATGGGTTATAATCTGATCCCATGATTAATTTTTTGTTGCTCAAATTATTCCAACTTTGACCATTTGGTAATACTTCGGGTTAGTCCCTGTGTTTGCTTCATATACGTCAAGCACTTTGTATTTTCTGCCATTGCAATGGGAGTGGTTGAGATGGATACCATACTATATTAAGTTAAGAAGTAAATAGGAAGAAAGGCAGTAGATGTAGTTAATGCTAAGTATTCTGCCTTAAAAGTGAAGGGAAAAGTAGAAAAAGTGGAGTCTGGAACTTACTGAGTATTTTTGGAAAAGCAGTCAATAAAGTGCTTGAAAATAGAAGAGAAAAAAAGAACATCTAGAGTTTTATAACTTGAGTATAAAAAATTTAAAGCACTTTCCATACAACAGTTCAAAATATCAAATCACTAGTAAAATATATGCAGATACCATTTTGGTAAATAATATAAACTTTCCACAGAACCTTTTCTAAAATGCTTTTGGCAGGGCAGAGAAAGACACTGAAAAAAAAAGACTTTTGAACAAGCTGGTTCACAACCATATTCCTTCTAAAAGTTTCCACATTTTTTAGTACATTTTCTTATTTGATTTTATTATATTCCTATGTGGTAACAAAAATCCTAACTTTGCAGATGAAAGAATTCAGGCACAGATGAAAACTTGTCTATTACACTGAAATAATAGTAGAGTTCAACACTTTGAAACCATTTTGCTAAGCATTACCTTTGTCTGCTATTTCCACAGAGGTGACTATTGAACCAAAGTTCACAAAGTGCCAAGTTTACGACAATATATTTAGGAATCAGTAACCTTTTCAAAGCAGTACACCAAATTGCCACCATCTATTCTTCCCCAAACTATATAGGTCCTGATAAAGTTGAAGGGCAATAACAGTGTAAGGGAATTAACCCAGCAGTTGTATGATGGGCTTAATAACACTGACCGCGATGCTCTAAATGCTACTGGCGATGTTTCCAAATGTCTTAATAAAATAAATATAATGGAAAAGAACCTCTTTCAAGTCTTTAAAGGAGACATAAGAGTTGGTTCTATTAAAGGATATTTGTGGGCCAGCTGGTAGCATGGATCCCACCTGAGCGATAGGGTAGTTTGAATCCCAGGCCCAGCAGCTTTAGGAACTTGCTGGGTGTGTGTATGTGCATGCCCAAAATCCCAAAAAGAGGGAGAGATGGAAAAGAAGAGACTGCAGCATGACCATTCCCAATGGAGGATGTTTTCTTGTTTTCCTTCCCTCTCTCCCTCCCTCTCTGTCTCACACACACACAAGTGCCCTCTGGCAAATTAAAAGGAAACAAAAATAATGACAGAAAGAAGTTGTCAGAAAAGATATGGCCCACAATAATATCAGGTTTGACAAAATGATTAAGATAATTAAAAATTCTCTCATAGGGTTAGCAGGTGGCATGGTGGTTAAGGTGTTGGACTCCCACATGATTAGTCTCAGTTCAAGTCTTGGACCTGGGTGGCTTGCTTTCTCACTTTCTCCTTCTGTCTGTCTCTGATAAGTGCACATGCCTTATAGCAAATTAAAAATAATAACAATAATAAATAAATTAAATTAATTATTCTTTTTAAAAAATTCTCTGGCAAGAAAGGCTATGATCTTAAGACACGGTTATGTGAGGGTGGGGTGGATTAGAATAGATGAGAAAGAATAAAGTAGATGGGAGAAGAATGGTAGAGAATGTAATTCTTTGCATATTACTATACTTATTTCCACACTATGTGACAAAGAGAATGTTTAGATAATATAAACTTAACAATGCAGTCTACATCTGGTGGAATCATAATATATATATTTTTAAGAATACTTAAGCATTGTCAACTGAGTTCTTCCAAAATTTATCCTACCGACTCTTCGTCAGCTTGTATTAACCTCTCTAATTCAATTTTTTCTATTTAAATTTGTAAACTGCTGCCATCTGGTCTATTTCCTGGGTTTCTACTGGCCTTTCATTTCAACTTAGTATCTCTTCAGCAACTGTACCATTAGTTCTTAACTAGTCTCCCCTTTAGTTGGACAATCATACCCCAAAAAATGTTAACTACAAAAAATATTTTATGAGGTTGAATCTATAACTGGACATGCATGTGCACATACAAAACAATTACTTGATTAAAAAATAAGTGGCTCATGCCTGAAGAGCAGCTCATATAAAAAATACCAGAGGAATTTTAGTTCATTGTCAACTAAATAAATTTATGCTGTAACGAGCTAATAAAAAAAAAAAGGAAGTGTAATCTTAGATTGCGCAAATAGAAATATGGTCTATAGAACAAAGGAGGTAGTAATTACACTATACTCTAGTCTCACTAAGAGACGCATATTTTGTTTTGGTTTAAGAGGAACACAAGCTAGATCACTCATTCAAGACACTGTTTGAGTACATTGTTATAAGTCGTGAGAATAAAACAATACAGAAGAGAGAAAAAGTTCCTTTCCTAATGTAGTTAATATTTTAGAAAGGGAAGTAAGCAAATAGGAAAAAATATAAGGTAAGGGTAATGGCTATGCAGAGAATGAAAATAGTTTTTAGTAGCTTTTGTGACTCCTGATAGTAAACTATTGAAACCAGAGTTTGCAGTTGGTGTAAGAAATAAGTCAGTCTTAGCAGTGTGCTAATTCTGTAGTTTGGTAATTCTGAGTAATGCTCCTCTAGTGGAAAAATAAAAAGAGTCTGGTAAGAAAATAAAGACATCCTAATCTGCTAACTATCTTCAAATGTTAGCTTCAATTAATAAGATTGTCAAATTTTTGTAAGATTTATAAAAGAATAAAAACTAGTACTGACAATGTTTCCATTTTATCAAAGGCTTATCTATATGATATCTGGGCTGAGAAAACTGCTTCCTTAAATATTCCTAAGCAAAAGTCTAAGAAAACACTATATATAGAAACTCATCTATGTGACAAGACTCAATATTACTCCGAATTAAAATGAAAAATCAGTCATGTTTGACTTAAGAGAAAAAGAACGCAAGAAGAGGAACTACATGACAGCTCACTTAAAATATCACATAGAAAAGGAATTACTTTTCAAAAAAAAAGTTTGATTTCTTAAACAAATACCGAATGTCTATAATGAGTCAGGCACTACCTGGGTGTTACAAAAGTAAACATATAGTCTCTTATCAAAATAAATTTATGGGGGGACCAGCAGGTAGTGTGGTGGTTAAGGTGCTGGACACTTCCACATGGCCAACCATGGTTCGAGTCCCAGACCTGGTGGCTTGCTTTCTCACTTTCCCTCTTTCTCTCTGTGTCTCTCTCAGGTCAAATTAATAAATAAATGAATAAATAAAATATAAATAAATAAATAAATAAATAAATTTATGGGAATCAGCAGTTAGCATAATGGCTATGTCGCTGGACTCCCACGTAGTCGACCGCGATTCGCGTCCCGGACCCGGTGGCTTAAAACTCATGCCGGGCGCGTGTGTGTGCATGCCCAAGATCCCAAGAGGAGAATGAAGGAGAAGGGATTGCGGTGTGACCATCCCCTCTGGGGGGTGATTTCTCACTTTCTGTCTCTATGTCTCTCTCTGCCTGTCTGGCGAGCACATGCTCCCTATAGCGAAAACCTCTCCAAGAAACAAATAAATAAATAAATAAAGTTATAACCTGTTAGAATTATTGCGAAGAGTTGAAATGCAGAGAGGATCACAGTTACAGGATTTATCATCACTATGCTCCTCCCATTTAGCATCCTCTACCCAACACTTTACTCATATTGCTTCTGAAAGCCACAAAAAATGGAAATATAGGGAAGAACACTATAGAATAAGTTCATAGGTGAAGAGTAGATACCCTTGAGAAAACAAAATAGGATACCTGGGAAGGAAGATTTCTGTAATTCTAGTCACCGATAGAGCACAAACAAACAAAAAAAATGCTAGAGAGATTATTCTTTTACTAGTCTACCAGTCTCTCAATCTTTTCTCTTTTTTACTTCCTTCTTTTTCATAGGGTTAACACATGACCACTGTAAAACATCTCAATATTTAGATATCTAATTGGTAGTGAAGTGGCACATGTTAGTTTGATAAATTCCCTCTGAGACTCTGGAGAAAAGCATCTTTCCTGCCACCTAATATGGTAAATCTTCATTCCACACTTTTCTTCTGAAGCAAACACATTAATTATTAGCCCAAAAATCTCAAACTTAAAAAAAAAATGACTCTATGAGCAAAAATAACTTAATTTCAATGGAAATGAATCATGTAATAGTTTAGTTTGGTTTGGAAGTTCTAAAATTGACCCACAATTTATAAAACATTTCAATCCTAAACTGAATTTTATCATTGTTTTTAAAATTTCAGACATTGGGACCAGCAGTTGACGTAATGGCTATGTCGCTGGACTCCCACATAGTCGACTGCAGTTCTAGTCCCAGACCCTGTGGCTTGAACTCACGCTGGGCACTTGTGTGTGCATGCTCAAGATCCCGAGAGGAGAATGGAGAAGAAGGGACTGTGGCATGGCCATTCCCCCAGGGGGTGATTTCTTGCTTTCTGTCTGTCTCTCTCTCTCTGGCACGTGCACGGTGCCCTGTAGCAAAACCTCTCCTCAAAAGAAATAATAATAAAATAAAATTTCAGATATGGATCCTGAATGTCACCTGTAAAATATTGCTATCAGGGACTTAAATAAAGATTTTCTGTGGAGACTTCCCACTCCACACTCATTTGTAGAAAGGAACAAATCCAGACACGTCGTCACATGGATACTAAACTTCAGCTGTGATATACTGCTTTCAGGGACGTAAAAATGAAGATTTTCTTCTGAGACTTCCCCTTCCACACTCATTTATACTACTATACACTAAGTGTCTACAGACAGGTCCAAGTGAACAGGATCTAAACATGTGAAGATGATTAGGGTCAGAATTTTCCTCTATTCCCACTGATTGTGATGCAGTCAGTAAGAGTGAAAACAGAACAGAAGAGAGATTGCAGATCACCTTGAAATTCAAGAATTAGGGAGAAATGCACAATCCATCAGATGACTAGAAATCACCGCAGGGTCACAAATACAGAAAAACAAGAAAATACCTCTCCTCCAAGGAAAAATAATAACTCCTCTTCATTCTCTGACAGTTCAATTAAATTCATGGAAATGTCAGATAAAGAATTTAGAATTTTCATGGTGACAAAGGTCACAGAGATTGAAGAGAAGAGAGACAATCAACTGCCAAAGAGGCAGGGGAAAGAAGCTGACAAGCTCCAAGAGGTGAGGAAATTCTTGCAAGATCTAAAGAAGGAAATTTACACTATAAAAAAGAATCAAATGGACCTGTTAGAGATGAAGACTATAATACAGGAAGCCAAAACTTCCCTTGAAAGTATTAAAAGCAGACTAGATCATACAAAAAATCAAATCTCAGATGTAGAAGATAGAATCGCTAGCCTAGAAAAATCCACCACGAAGACTGAGAAAATTGCCCCCAAAATTAAGAATATACGAGAAATACTAGATACCATCAAATGTCCAAACATCTGGGTAACTGGTATTCCAGAAGGCGAAGAGACTCATAAGGGCGTTGACAGTCTATTCCGTGAAATCTTGAAGGAAACTTTCCAAACCTAGTGAGCCATTCAAAGATCCAGACCCAAGAAATACAAAAGATCCTCAATAGAATCAATCCAAGATGATTTTCTCCAAGACACATTATAGCCAGATTGACCAAAACCAGAGACAAAGACAAGTTACTAAGACTGGTAAGAGAGAAACGTCAAGTTACCTACAAAGGATATCCCCTCAGGCTGACAGCAGACCTCTCATCAGAAACAATGTGAGTGAGGAAAGAATGGAAAAATATGTTCAAAGTGTTAAGGGAAAAGCAATTTCAACCAAGAATACTGTACCTGGCAAGATTATCCTTCATACAGGAAGAAAAGACAAGAACATTCTCAGATGAACAAAATCTGTAAGAATTTACCAGCACCAGAACAGATCTGTAAGAAGTTCTGCAGGGAGTGCTATACCAGGAAAATTAAATACTGACATACAGAAATAAGAGTTCAAAAACTAAGAATGGCTAACTTAATTGTGGTGCCAAGTCTGGAGTTGAATATTATATCCCTGAATATTATTGGAAACATTTGACCACAACAGTAGATTAAGTACATGAGACTGAATTGGTAAAATAGAATTTTATGACTTTTGACTATAAAACATTGCTGATTTTCTTCTAGGTTTTGTTTCCAGTTTTAAGGATTTTTGTGCTGTCTTCAGCTGCACATAGGTTCATGCACCTACTATTTGAACAGAATCCTAACCTGTTTACTGGCTTTAAGTTTTAAGCATAGTTCCTCAGCATTTCTTTATTAAAGCTAAAACTGCTTTTCTTGGGATTAAAAAATATAGTAAAAAATACATAATTAATGACTAGTAAGCTATATATATAGCATCAGCTAGGTGCTACCTTATAGTATATTCATTCTACTCAGAAGTTCATGCCTAAAGTCAGACGTGTATTCATAGATATGTATTTATCAGCTGAGCTTGCTATTGAAAAGTAGATTATTTAAGAAATTTTGTGAGTCAACAAAATGTGGGGAGGAAAAGGAATGGAAAACAATTGGAAAACTGACATAGTGTGGGAGGAGGGTGGGAAATGGCAGAGGATAAGAAATGAAAACTAGAAATGGAAAATTACTGATGATAACATGTATGATTAAGCCAGTACGCAGTATATTCTGGATGGGAAATCACATTTTGTATGCTGAACACTCACTCTAATCAAAATTCTAAGTTGAAACCCTAATGACTTATGTTCCTATATAAACCCTGCCCTTTGAATGTAGGTAGGCCAAAACTGAAAATGATGGAGTATTACAGTGTATGTAGCAAAAGTTAAAGTACTTTACAAATGTAATTAGGTCTAAATTAGTCTTTGAGTTAATCAAAGGAAGATGAACTAAGGTTGGACCTGATCCAATCAGATGAAAATATGTATACAATTTCATTTATATAACATTCTTGAAATGACAAAACTATAGAGATGAAGAATAGATTAGTGGGGGCCACAGGGGATATGGATGGAAGAGTAGGGAAGGAGAGAACTACGTATGAGTGTAAAAGGGCAAACTCAGGAATCCTTTGGTAAAATTATTCTGTATCTTCATTGTAGTGGTGAACACATTAACCTATAGAGGTGATGAAATTTCATATAAATAAATACACAAATACACACAAATGAAAGAATATAAAGCTAGAGAATACAAATTAGATTGGTGGATTGTAATTTAATTTCTTGGATGTGATATAGTACTACAGTTTTGTAAGATGCAACCATTTGTTGAGATAATGGGTAAAAGGTATCAGGATATCCCTGTATTATTTCTTTTTTAAAAAAAAATTTAAAATAGCAAGTATTTATGGAGTACTTACAACATGTCAGGTCTTTTAACTCTCAATCCTCACAGTAATTCTTTTCTTTGTTAAAATTTTTGCTACAGAATAAATGTGTTTGCAGAGAGAGGGAGAAACAAAGTGAGAAAGCACTTTCCAGGGAAGATGGCAGTGGTATAGCCCTTTCTCTACTCTCTTCTCAGGGTTTTGGGGATGCATGCATACATACATGGATGGGTATGTTTTTAAAACCACCTAGTCTGGGACTCAAACTGCACAGTTGACCATGTGAGATCCAGCTACCCTAACCACCATGCCACCAGCTAGCTCTCTCTGTATTGTTTCTTATAATTAATTGTATGTAAATTAGCAATCAGCTCAAAAATTTTAAAAAGTGGAAAAATAAAAAGTTAAAAAAAATAATATAAAAAATGAGGGGCCAACCTCTTCAGAATGGAAGAAAACTGATCACAGCATCACCATCCTGCCTGGAAGGTGATTTCTCACTTTCCCTCTCTCTCTCTCCCTCCTTCTCTTTGGTGAGTGCATGTTCCCTATAGTGAATTCTTAAAAATAGTGCTTTTTGGGGGACCAGCGGGTGGCGTGGTGATTAAGGTGCTGGACACTCCCATATGACCAACCACGGTTCGAGTCCCAGACCTGGTGACTTACATTCTCACTTTCCTTCTTTCTCTCTATGTGTCTTTCTCTGATCAAATTAAAATAAATAAATGAATGAATAAATAAAATTAAAAATAAATAACTTTTTAAAAATTAGTCTTGTTTTGTATTTTAAAAAAGAGTTCAGAGACACTCTCCTCCTAGTCTTGAAGAAACAACTGCTATGAGTTCTTCAGCTGCAAAAAAATGCATTTTGTCAACAATCCTGAGAGCCTAAAAGAGGACCCCGAGCCTCGGATGAGATGCTATAGCCCCTGTTGATACTTTGGTCATAGTCTTGTGAGAACTTGAGAAGAGAGCCTATCTAAAGCTGCATACAGATATATAAAGAAACTATGAGATAACAAATGAGTGCTGTTTTATGACAATAAGTATGTGGTAATTTCTTACTACACAGGGTTAGAAAACCAATACACTCACATGTTTGTGATTAAACAATTCTACTCTTGAATATATACCCAAAGTAAATACAAAGATCGATAACACACAAAATTAATCTTTAAGATTTTAAGTGAGAATGGTGGTTTCCCTTGGGGTGAGGGAAAGAAGTGACTAGAAGGAGGCCTGAGAGAGATTCTGTTGTAGCTTCTAAGATGGTGATAACTGTTTGTTGTCCCTCTCTTGTTTTCTTTTTTTTCTCAATTTATTTGCCAAAGGCCAACCCCCTGCAATCCCTCTCCTCCACTTCTCCATCACATCAACATCCGGAACATCCACACATACATGCCCTGTGTGTTTTTCAAGTCACTAGGGCTAGGCTTCCAAAGAGTTGGCCATGTGGAATCCAACTCCCTTAATCACCAGGTCATGTGGAATCTAGCCCCTTAATGGCAGGCCATGTGGCTCCCTTAATCACAGGACCAGCCTTAATTCTTTTTTTCTTAATTTTAAAATTTTTAGTTATTATTATTATTATTTATACATTCAGTCACTATACATTATTTAGATCATAAAGAGACTTTACCCAGTATAATACACATCTCAGTCCAGTTGAGAATACTATACAGATCCTCAACAGATAACAAACTGTATCTGTGTCTCACAAATATCTCACCATTTTTCCCCCTAATTTCCCTTCTTGCACTCTTCCCCTCTCACACTCTCCTTCAGCTTTGTCTCTAGTGTCCATAACAATGTTTAATGCTTTTATGTCCTCTAGTTTTTCAGTCTCTATAGAATGTGGACATTGTGTATATGTTAAGTGGAGACATACAATGCCTCTCTTTCATAGCCTGACTTGCTTCACTCAGCAACAAATCTTCCACATTAGTCCACTTTCTATCAAGTTCCAAGGACTTGCTGTTTTTTATGGCTGAATAATATTCCATGGAATATATGTGCCACACTTTTTCAATCCATTCATCCATTTGTGGACATTTGAGTTGGTTCCATGTCTTAGCAATCATGAACAGTGCTGCTATAAATATAGTTGTGCAAGTACTTTTCCAACTGAGCATTCTCCTGTCCTTTGGGCAGATAGCCAAGAGCGGAACTGCTGAATCATATGGTAGTTCTATTTGATGGTCTTTGAGGAACTTCCATATTTTTTCCACAGTCCTGCCCTAATTCTTGTATTTTCTGTATGTATGTTATAATCCAATGAAATTCATATTTAAAGATAACTCAAATTGGAAGTTGTTATTTAACCTTATTAGTACCATTAACCTGAGTAAAACAACAATTTATCACATCCAGGAATTTAAGGGAAAAAATGGACTTTCTCTTAATGCATTGATATCTTAACACTAAAATCAAATTATTTTTAAAAATTATATTAGCAGGGGGCCGGCAAGTAGTGTGGTGGTTAAGGGCTGGACTCTTACATGGCCAACTGCAGGTCGCATCCCAGATCTAGTCGCTTGAAAAATAATGCCAGGTGCACATATGTGTGTGCTCAGAATATTGGGAGGGAAATGAAGGAGAAGGGAGTGCAGTGTGGCCATCCACCTGTGGGGAGGTTTTTGGCTTTCCTCTCTCTAGCTCTCTCTGTCTGGCAAGTGTACACATCCCATGACAAAAACATAAAAACAAATAAATATATTATTTTTAAAAATTGTAACAGCATGGCATTTATTTTTTAATTTTTAAAAATAATTATTTATTAAACCTTATTTATCCATTCATTTATTTATAATTTGACCAGAGAGAGACAAAAAGAGAGAGAATGTGAGAAAGCAAGCCACCACATCTGGGACTCGAACTGTGGTTGGCCATGAGGGAGTGTCCAGTGCCTTAATCATCACACTATCCGCTGGTTCCCAACAGCGTAATATTTAAATGATTTCCATTTAGAAACAAAACAGTAAAGGAGAACTAGTGTTTTCAGAGAAAAAAGAAAAATGAAGATTTTCTACTGATAATTCAGCCTCCAGCCCACAAACTCCAGTGGTAGGAAGCCCTTCAAGCCTTCTCTCTGTCTCTGTCTCTATCTCTCTCTGCCTCTGTCTCTGTCTTCTCATTTTTTTGTAATTTTTCCTTTAAAAATATTTTAAGGTAAAGTATTTTCTCAGCTTTCCCCTCTCTTGCTCTCACCCAGGAGAGGCAAGGGGCAGGCCTTCAGAAGAAGATACCTTCATGGCTCCTGAAAACTAGTTTCCTATTTTTTGTTTTTTAAAAAAAAATAAATTATTTTTTTAAGTTTTTTTCCCCTTCTTTCTCTGTTTCTTGGTAGTGGTTGTTGTTTCTCTGTTTCCGTTTTTTTTCTTTTACTCATCTCTTTGCTCTTCAATCTCCATTCACTGTGTTTCTAGACAGATCTAAGGGAACTACAGCCAAACATCCAAATACTATTAGGGTTAACATGTTACTCAATATCTACTCAGTCTGCCACACAAAAGGATCAAAACAGAACAGCAAAGAGATTCCAGATCACCTCTTTCTGCACGCTCCTAAATGCTCAGATTGAACTCAAGTTTAGGAAGAAACACACCATCCATCAGATGACTAGAAATCACTGCAGGACCACAAGAAATATGGGAAAGGAAGTAAATACCTCTCCTCCAAGGGAAAAGAATAGCTCCTCTTCATCCACAGACAGTTCAATGGAAATCATGGAAATGCCTGATAAAGAATTTAGAATATTCATGATGGCAAAGCTAACAGAAATAGAAGAGAAAATAGACAATGAACTGCAGAAGAGAAAGGAGGTGACGAGTTCCAGAAGGTAAGGAAATTCTTGCAAGATCTGAAAGAGTAATTACACACTTTTAAAAAATAATCAAATGGACCTGTCAGAGATGAAGGCTATAATACAGGAAGTCAAAATCGCCCTTGAAAGTATTAAAAGTAGACTAGATCATAGAGAAAATAGAATCTCAGATGTAGAAGAGAAAATTGATGGCCTAGAAAAATCTACCACGAAGACTGAGAAAATGGCCCCCCAAAATGAGAATAATATACGAGAAATACTGGATGCCATCAAATGTCCAAACATCCGGATAATTGGTATCCTAGAAGGTGAAGAGACTCATAAGGGCATTGATAATCTATTCCATGAAATCCTGCAAGAAAACTTTCCAAACCTAGCGAGCCATTCAAAGATCCAGTCCCAACAAATACAAAGGACCCCAAATAGAATCAACCCAAGAAGATCTTCTCCAAGACACATTACTGCCAAATTGACCAAAACCAGGGTCCTATAGCAAAAACCTCTCCAAAAATAAAAAAAAGGCACTGGACTTCCACATGGGCAACTGTGGTTCAAGTCCTGGACCTGCTTTCTCACTTTCTCTCTCTTGCTCTGATCATACTGGAAAATAATAATAATAAATAAAGTTAAAAAAAATAATTCTTAAAGAAAAGAAAAAAGAAAATGGCCAAGTTAATCATAGGAACAAGCCTGGAGTTGAATATTATATCCCAGAATTTAATCAGGAAGATTGGACCACAACAAAAGATAGATTAACTCATGAGACTGAGCTGGTGAAATAGAACTTTTGACAAAAATATTGCTAATTTTCTTCTAGACTTTGTTGTCCAGTTTTAAAGATTTTTGTCCTGTCTTGAGCTGTCAATAGGTTCATATACCTACTATTTGAACAGAATTCTAACCTGTTTCCTGGCTTTGAGTTTTAAGCAAAGCTCCTTAGCATTTCTTTGATTTATTAAAGTTAAAACTGATTTTCTTGAAATTACCAGCTGAATTTGCTATTGAAAGTAGTTAGATTATTTAAGAAATTGTGTGATCAATAAAATGTGAGGAGGAAAGGAATGGAAGACAATTGTAAACACAAGACACAGTGTGAGAAGAGGGTGGGATAGGGCAGAGGGTCAGAAATAGGGGTAAATATATATATATATATATTACATATATATATATATATATATGTAACTAGAAATGGAAAAATTATTGACAATAACATGCATGATTAAGCCACTATGCAGTATATTCTGGATGGGAAATCACATTTTGTATGCTGTGATGATGCTTAGGGAATGAATGTAAATTAATTAATTAAAAAAATGTTTCGGGAAAAAACACGAGAACTTTTTCTTGAAATTAAAAAAAATGCATCAAAAATACCTATTTGATGACTGCAGTAAGCTATATAGCCCCAGCTAGGTCCTACTTTATAGTATGTTCGTTCTACTCACTGAGCTTTATGCCTAAAGTTAGACTTGTGTTCATGGATATGTATGTATCACCTGTGCTTGCTATAGAAAATATTTAGATTAATTAAGAGCTTTAGTGAATTAATAAAATGGTGGGGAAGGCATAGAAAGCAACCAGGGATGCCAGAGACAGTGTGGTAGGAGGGTCAGAGATGGCAGAAGGTGAGAGGTAGGGAATCAAGAATGGGGAAAAAAAGCAAAATATACAGGAAACAAGAAATGAAAATTATTTGTTGACGATAACACATATGTGATGTACTTGATTGAGCCAATATACAGTGTATTCTGGATGGAAAATCTCATTTTGTATGCTATAATGATGTATAGTAAATGGATGTAAGTAAATAAATTTAAATTTAAAAAAGAAACAGAACAGTAAAAGAGAAATGTAATAGCACACATTTCCTGCAAATCAAGAGAAATCTACAAAATGATGACAGGGGCTTAAAAGACACCAATGTTATTAGTGATTAGAAGAAGAGAAAGAAAGAAAATTTTCAAATCAAAATTACGACACAATGTGAATGTGAAGAAACTAAAAAAGAATGTTTAACTCTTTAACAATTATAGGTCTTTATGTTTCTAAATAACATGGCTGTCATCTCTCTCTTCAATTACTTTTCCAATTCTCAATACTTTATATTCTAGCAATACTAACAACCTACATTCACTTTTTTAAAAGATGTATTTAATTTGGTTATTACTGTTATTATTATTATTTAAAATTTGCTATACAGCATGTGTGCTCATGAGAAACACACACACACACAGAGAGAGAGAGAGAGAGAGAGAGAGAGAGAGAGAGAAGGATGAAAAGTGAGAAGAAAGCAAATCATTAGGTCTAGGACTCAAACCACAGTTGTCCACATGAGAATCAAATGGCCCAATTACCACCCCACCTCTACTTTCAGCTTTTAAGACATATTATAATAAAAACTTGGAATTTACTGTTCCATTTTTATAGAGTACCCTTTTCTTGAAAAGGTAGCCTAAAAAATGTCTATTCAAAAATTCACTTTGGGATATCTTTTCCTTTTTACTACATGTAATTTTACTATTATATTTACTATAGTTATATATAAGCCAAGGTCATATTCAGTTTGTATCTCTAAAATTCAGCCAGCGTTTAGCAGTGTTTCATTATCTGTACAATGAAGACTATAGTACTATCTAACCGAACAGGGTTGCTGTGAATTTAAATGAGATAATTCAAAGATTTTAGAACAGTGTCTGATATATACACATTCAATAATTTTTTGAGGGCAGTTGAAATTTACTGAGAAAATTACATAACCATCACTAAATTCAATTACCTGGTATGTACGTCTTTTTTTCTTATGCGTGATTTTGTACATATGGCTATTTTTCTTTTCATTATTATTATTGCTACTACTTATACATTCAATCGCTATACATCATTTAGTTTGTAAAGAGACTACCCAGCATGATATACACCTCGGTCCTGCCCAGTTGAGAATACTATACACATCATCATCAACAGGTAATAAACATTATCTGTGTCCCACAAATGCCTTCCTCTCTATTCCCTCCCCCATATTTCCTTTCCTACACTCTTCCCCTCTCCCACACTCTTTCCACTTCGCCCCTAGCGTCCATAACAATTTTTAATGTTTTTATGTCCTCTAGTCTTTCAGTCTCTACCATAGTGTGGAGTTGGTATATGTTAAATGGAGATATACAATGTCTGTTTCATAGTCTGACTTGCTTCACTCAGCAATAAATCTTTCACATTCATCTACTTTCTATCAAATGCCAGGGTCTTGTTGTTTTTTATGGCTGAACAATATTCCATGGAGCATATGTGCCACACTTTTTCAATCTATTCATCCATTTGTGGACATTTGGGTTGGTTCCATATCTTAGCAATTGTGAATAATGCCGTAGTAAATATAGATGTGCAAGTGCTTTTCTGACTAAGCCTTCTCCTACCTTTGGGTTGATGCCCAGGAGTGGAATTGCTGAATTGTATGGTAGTTCTATTTAAAGGTCTTTGAGGAATTGCCGTATTGTTCTCCATAGTGGTTGGGACAATTTACATTCCCACCAACAATGTAGGAGAGTTCCCCTTTCACCGCAAACCCACCAGCACTTATTATTTTTGTTTTTTTAATCTTAGTCATTTAGGTAGTATCTCATTATGCCTCAGATAAGGACTGGTAATCAGTAAATGTTAATTCCTGTGATTAGGATTACATTCTGGAGCCCGCAGGGGGCATGCTGCTTCAGGCACTGGACTCCCACAAGGCAAACCACAGTCCTGTCCCGGAAAAATCACACTGGGTGCATGTGCATGCATGCCCAAAATCCCAGGATGAGAAGGGACTGTGGCATGGTCATCTTCTGGTGGGATGGAAGGGGGAGAGATTTCTCACTTTTCTTCTTACTGTCTCTCTCTGTCTTTCCAGTGAGCACATACATGTGCCCTATGGCAAAACAAACAAATAAAAGAAAACCTTAAAAAAGAAAAAAGAAAGAAAGAAAGATTATATCCTGTTCCTACCCTGTGGTGCAGTGGTAATGAGCTCTTAAAGAAAAGCTGGATCCCATATGGTGAATATGATTTGATTCCTGGATCAGGTCAACCTGAAATATGTTGGACATGCATGTGAGAGCCCAACATCCAATGAGCTGGAGGGCTGGAAGAAAAGGATTACATCATAACTGAACCCTTTGGAAGGTGCTGATCTCCAACTCGCTCTCTCTCCCACTCTTCATTCTCATGTGTGCACACATGCACTCTATCATTAAAAAAGGGGGAAAAAGATAAATGTTCTTTATATAAAGTTTCAAAACTTGGTTATTAAAATAATATAAAAACAGGGACCAGCAGTTAGCGTAATGGCTATGTCGCTGGACTCCCACGTAGTCAACCGCGGTTCGAGTCCCAGACCTGGTGGCTTAAACTCACGCCGGGCACGTGTGCATGCGTGCCCAGGATCCTGAGAGGAGAATGGATTGTGGTGTGGCCATCCCCTCTGGGGAGTGATTTCTCACTTTCTATCTCTCTGTCTCTCTCTGTCTGTCTGGCAAGCGCATGAGCCCTATAGTAAAAACCTCTCCAAAAAAAAATAATAAATAGGGAACCAGCAGTTAGCGTAATGGCTATGTCGCTGGACTCCCACATAGTCGACCGCGGTTCGCGTCCCGGACCCGGTGGCTTAGAACTCACACCGGGCTCGTGTGCATGCATGCCCAAGATCCCGAGAGGAGAATGGAGGAGAAGGGATTGTGGCGTGACCATCCCCCCGGGGGGTGATTTCTCATTTTCTGTCTCTATGTCTTTCGCTGTCTGTCTGGCGAGCGCACGTGCCCTATAGCGAAAATCTCTCCAAAAAAAAAAATAATAATAATAATATAAAAACAAAGATTTCAATTAATAAAAGGGCAAAAGATTTGACACACAATATTTATTTATTTGAATAGCTTAAAAAGTTATAGTGAAAAAAAACACCTAACAATATTAAGTACTGGAGAGAATATGGAGGAATTGGAATTCATACACTATTGGTGGGAATGATAAACAGCAGTTTGGTAGTGCTTTAAACAGTTAAACATAGGGGCCAGCAGTTAGCGTAATGGCTATGTCGCTGGACTCCCACGTAGTCGACCGCGGCAGTCACCCATATATACGAGGGGACTCCAAATATCGAGTTGTTGGAAAAGTCATAACACATTTTTGCATTAAAAAAAAAACAAAGAAAAAATAAATCATGACTTTTCCAATAACTCAATAGTTTATGGAAAAAGAAAATTAAAGTATGAATTTTGTTGCAAAAAAGAAAGGAAACTCATGCATAGTTTTTTATAATACATGTTTTCTATAAACTTTTTGAAAACTCCTGGTATGTGTCAAAAGAGGATGACATTCTACTATATGTAAAGTATATCCCCCCAAAAAGGGAAAGAAAATCGTGAACTACTGATATATGAAATAACATAGATAAACCTCAAAAATATTATGCTCATTGAGAGAAAGCCAGACACAGAAAAGTATTTACAATATGACTTCATTTATATGGAATTTAAAACAGGAAAAACTAATCCATAGTGACAAAAAGTAGATCAGTGATTGCCTGGGGCCAGGGATGGGAAGATGAAATATGTTGCGCACGCATGTGAGTGCCCAACACCCAATGAGCTGGATGGCTGGAGGAAAAGGATCACAGCATAACCACACCCTGAAAAGAGCATAAAGAAACTTTTGGAGGTTATGGAAATGATTTGTATCTTCATTGTGTCAACTGTCGAAACTCATCAGTTACACCTTAAGTGGGTACACTTTACGGTATGTAAGTTACATCTCAATAAAATTGGTTTTAAAACGTACTTACCAAGTGAACATAAATGAACAGAACTTTAGCCCAACTAATTTAATAATTCCTTTTCTTTTATTAGTTTTATTATAAACTAAAATTAGATTGTATTATCCTAATTTCCATAGCTTACGGCTGTTGCTTAGTGGAAGATACACAACCTTGAAAATATGAGGGGACTTCAAAAAATTAATGAGAAAAATGAAAGTGTGAGTTTATTTTAGTGCAAAAATGTTTTGGAATCCATGTGTACTTTTTCATAATCTGCATTTTCCATGAACTTTTTGATGACCCCTTGCCTTTGCTAAGAGCATCCTACATAAAAATGCAGCAACAGATACTCTGGAAGATAGAGAAAAAATATGAATTGAATGCTGCCCACAAAAGAGTTGATATTTAAAAAGCTGCTTTTAGTGATAAAATTCATATAACATATATAATAACATGAGAAAAGGAAGCAAGACAATAAATGATCAGATGTTATGGAAAACCAGTAAGTGATTATGAACCAGAGAAGCAAGGAAGACTTGGAACTCAAAATTAACTTATTCCTTGAGAATTATTCTCTATAATAAAGAGGTAATGAGAAGATAATCAAGGAAGTTAAACATAAGCAGAGGCATGACAAATGAAAAAAGATTTGTGTACAATAGCATTTCAGAAGCTATACTATGAAATTGTAAGATGTTAAAACATTCATATTTATATAAGATACTGAGATGCTGTCTGGGATTTCCCCTTTCTTGGATCATCATGACAAAGTTTAACATATTCAACTTTCTAAGAGTCCCAAAAGAATTAGTTGAAAATGAGCTTGAATGAATTGTATAAGGCAAAATTATGAAGAACCTTTGAGTCTCAGTGTAGATAAAACAACTCTTTTGTATCTTTTTAAAAAATTATTTAATTATTATTATTATTATTATTCTTTTAATTTGCTATAGGACACATATGCTCACCAGAGACAGAGAGAGAAAGTGAAGGAAAATGAGAAAGCAAACTGCCAGGTCTGGGACTTGAACCACGGTTGGCCATGTGGTAGTTCAGTGCCTTAACTACCATGCCACCTGCTAGCCTCTCTTTTGTATCTTTTAAAAGCTATAGACAGGCTCTGTAGTCTGATGGTTAAGGAGGCTGGACCCACATGACTGACAACATGCCAGAATCTGTGCCTTGAAAAACACATCAGAGGTGTGTGCATGCACATTCATACCCAAAATCCTGATAAAAGGGAGAGATGAAGTAGAAGGGATTGTAGCATGACCATTCCCCATGGAGGATGTTTTCTCGCTTTCCCTAATTCTCCCTCTGTTTCTCTCTCTCTCTGGCAAGCTCACATGCCCTCTGACAAATTTACAAAGAAGAAAAAAGAAGCTACTGTTTCTTTTTGTTTTTGTATTTTTTGGGAGAGGTTTTTGCTAGAGGGCACATGTGCTCGCCAGAAAGACAGAAAGCGAGAAATCACCTCCCAGGGGAATGGCCACTCTGCAATCCCTTCTCCTCTATGCTCCTCTCAGGATGTTGGGCACACACGTACATGCACCGCCGTGAGGAAAAAAACCTCTAAATGTGTGTGTATATATATATATATATATATATATATATATATATATATACACACATACATACTGTGTGTGTATATATATATATATATATATATATATATACACATACATACACACACACACACACAATGTGTGTGTATATATATATATATATATACACACACACACACACACACATACACACACACACACACACACATACATATATATAATGAAATAAAAATTGGAGAGAAAAATGAAAAAAAAGATCTTTGTATATCAAATAACATTTAACATGTATTTTTATATGAACTTTCATATAAAAAATTCTGAGGAAAATTACAAGTCACAGACTATATGCAGAATACATAAAGAATTTCTACTACTCAATAAATAAAAGACGACCCAATTTAAAAAATGGGCAAAAGGGGACAAGCAGTTAGCATAATGGCTGTGTCGCTGGACTCCCACGTAGTCGACTGCGGTTCGCGTCCCAGACCCGGTGGCTTAAAACTCACGCCAGGCGCGTGTGCGTGCGTGCCCAAGGTCCCGAGAGGAGAATGGAGGAGAAGGGATTGCGGCGTGGCCATCCCCCCTGGGGGGTGATTTCTCGCTTTCTGTCTCTCTGTCTCTCTCTGTCTGGCGAGCGCACGCGCCCTATGGCAAAAACCTCACCAAAAAAAGAAAAAAAAATGGGCAAAAGATGTAAATAGGTATTTCTCCAAAGGAAAATACACAAATAGTCAATCATGATAAGATGCGAAATATCATTAGCAATCAGAGAAATGCAAATCAAAACCACAATGATACCATTTTACAAAAATCACTAAGATGGATATAATAAAAAAGACATAGGGGCCAGCCAGTGGCACGGTGGTTATGGTGGCTGGATTCCACACAATCAACTGGTTGGTTCAAGTCCCAGACTTGAAAAACTTGCTGGGCATGTGTGAATGGGTATCCAAAGTCCTGAGATGAGAATGAAAAAGAAGGGATTGCAGTGTGGCCAACTGCCCTGGGGAGTGATTTCTCATTTTCCCTATCTGTACATGTGTGTGTGTATGTGTATATGTGTGTGTCTTTCTGGCAAGCACACACACTCTATGGTAAAACTAACAACAAAAAAGACATGTAAGAACACGATTTGGCACGTAGAGAAAAATTGGAACTTTCATATACTGCTTATAGAAGTGCAAAAGAGTACAGTCTGAAAAGCTACTCAAAAGGTTAAATATAAAATTATCGTATAAGACCAGCAGTTGGTGTAATGGCTGTGTCATTGGACTCCCATGTAGTCTACTGCGGTTCAAGTCCTGGACCCAGTGGCTTAAACTCACACCAGGCACATGTGCGTGCATGCCCAAGATCCCAAGAGGAGAGTGGAGGAGAAGGGATTGTGGCATGGCCATCCCCCTGAGGGGTGATTTCTCACTTTCTGTCTGTCTCTTTCTGGCGAGCGCATGCGCCCTATAATAAAAAACCTCTCCACAAAAAAGGAAAAAAAAAATGATCATATGACCCACCTACTCTATTCTTAGATATGTAATCCAAGAGAAATGAAAACTTGTGTAATAATATTTATAGGAGCATTATTCATGAAAGCCAAAATAATGTAAACTCAAATACTCATCACTGATAAATGACTAAACAAAATGTGATATACCCATACAACAAAATATTACTTGGCAATAAAAAAAGTTAAATAATGTTACATTCTATAGCATAGACAAACCTTGAAAACATTAAGGTAAGTATGGAAGCCCATCATAAAGGACAACATGGCTGGTTTGGTGGTACAGTGCCAATGCACTGCTCAAGTGCTGGTGGTTCCATACAGAAGATGATGGAACAGTTCCACAGTCAACCTATACATGGTGGGCATGCACACCCTTGATCCTGACTGACTGGGAAGATTGCGGGGAAGAATCAAGGCATAAGACTGTTAAGGGTGCTTGTCTCTCTCTCTCTCTCATGAAAGAAATGAATAAACTTAAATATACAAATAAATAAAGGACCACATATTATGATTCCATTTATTTGAAATGCCCACAATAGGGATATCCATAGACAGAAAGTAGGCTGGTGGTTGGCTATGTCCTGTAGTGTTAGTAGGAAATGGGAGCAAATGCTGTGTGTATGGGTCTCTTCTGGGAGTGATGGAAATGTTTTAAAATTAATTATCGTGATGGATGCATAACCCTATGAATATACTGAAAACAATTAAATAATACACTTTAGATGGGTGATTTGTACATGTATACATTTGTATATGAATTACATCTCAATAAACTATTTAAAAAATAATGAATTCAGGACCAGCAGCTAGTGTAGTGCTTACATTACTGGCCTCCCACATGGTTGGCCTCAGTTCAAGTCCCGGACCCGGAGGCTTGAAACTCACGATGGGCACATGTGCATGCATGCCTAGAATCCCAGGAGGAGAATGAAGAAGGGACTATAGGGTGGCTATACCCTTTTGGGGGTGATTTCTCACTCTGTATATCTGTCTCTCTCTGTCTTATCTGGTGAGTGCACAAATACTACAGCAAAAATCTCACTTAAAAAAAAATTCAATGCAAGTTATTCTTACCATTTACTTGAGAGTTACAAAGTGTAATAGAATTTACACTGTACTACTGTACTATTAGAAAATACTGTCATTTAAGAGCTGTGCTCTTTTTTCTAGTATGTTCCTTTATTTAATCACTTAAATATCAAACAATTCACTTGTTAATTAAGATCTTATTTCTTCTATAGGGCCTTTCTGTGTATATAACCTTTGGCTCAAATTAGAAAATGTTACTGAATTATAATGTAATATTAGGTAAGTCTGCATAATCACCAAGATTAATTTCTTCTGCACAAATACATGATCTGTTTTTTAAGTTTTTCAAAATAGTAATCAAAAGCTTTCAATACTAATTTAGTATATTATATATAATCACATTACTAGAAGTTTTAGATATATATAATGCTAGCATTTAAAATACTCATTTCTGCTTTTCTTACTTTTCAATGATCTATTTTTTAAGTGTGTCAAAATAGTAATCAAAAGCTTTCAATACTAATTTAGTATATTATATATAATCATATTACTAAAAGCTTTGGATATATATATAACACTAACATTTAAAATACTGATTTCTGCTTTTCTTACTTTTTAATATAATTCTATTCCTTTTCATAAGCAAACATCTCAAAGAGTTAACAATAGCTGATATCCCGATTTTTTTTCTTTTTTTAGTTTTTATTGCAATAGGGCACATGTGCTCACCAGAGAGAGACAGTGAAAGTGAGAAATTGAGGGGATGGCCACGCTGCAATCCTTTTCCTCCATTCTCCTGGGATTTGGAGCATACATGCACAGTCACCCAGTGTGATTTTCTTCTTTTTTTGAGACGTTTTTGCTATGGGGTGCGTGTGCTCACCAGAAAAAGAGAGACAGAGAGACAGAAAGCGAGAAAGCCCCCAGGGGGGGATGGCCACGTCACAATCCCTTCTCCTCTATTTTCCTCTTGGGATCTTGGGCATGCATGCACACATGCCTGGCGTGAGTTTAAGCCACTGGATCTGGGACTCAAACTGAGGTCGACTACATGGGAGTCCAGCAACATAGCCACTATGCCAACTGCTGGTCGAACACCCAGTGTGATTTTCAAACTGCCACATCCAGGATTCAAACTGCAATGGATCATGTGGGAGGGAGTCCAGTTCCTTAACCACCACAACACCTGTAGGCCCCAACATCCTGATTTTTCTTACCACCTATAAATTCCTTTCATTAGGTTCCTGTTCCCCTATAATCTACAAAAAATTTTATATTCAAGGTCACCAATTGCTTTTCATAGTTACCCAATAGTCTTTTATCAGTTGTTATACTATATAGTATCTTTTAATGTCTGTTTACCACTTTTTCTCAACTCTGTTTCTACGGATTCAAGGATACTAAAAGTACACATCTGATTCTTCTTTTATTCCCTAGTCATCCTCCTTAGTTTCTGCCTCACATATACAGGAGGTTTCCCAAGATTTTGGCTCAAACTCTTGTTCTCTCACTCTACTATTCCATTTCAACCACACTATCATTTATTAATTTGTAGTTGAAATTCCCAAAACATAAGAACTTCAGAGAATTATTGAAAGATTACATTAAAAGATGAAAATTTAAAAGCATAAACATTATTTCCCAACACAGGTTCCATCAAGTTCAAGACACTTGTCAGCAATGATACCAGTCATTTAGTTCATGCCTACAGAACTGAGGGTTCTAAAATTTAACCATATCAATGTAGTCTTTGTTACATTATTAACTGAAGACAAATGGGTGACCTGTAAATATTTTTTAAGATTAGTAAAGTCAGAAGAAGCCAAATCAGGCAATGGCATGGTGGTAATGCATCTGAACCCACATGGGAAAGATACTGGGTTTGTATCCCAAGACCTCTCTGAAAACAGTGGGTGCAAGTGTGCATGCCCATCATTCAACTTGGCTGAGAGTAGGGTTAGATTGTAGTATGAAGACTCTGTTGGGACCAGCAGGTGGCATGGTGGTTGGAGGGCACTGGACACTCCCACATGGCTGACCATGGTTCAAGTCCCGAACCTGGTGGCTTGCTTTCTCACTCTTTCTCTCTCTCATTCTCTCTGACTGATCAAACTGGAAAATTATAATAATTAATAAAGTTAAATAAAATAATTACTTTTTAAAAAAGAAAGAAAAAGGACTCTGTTGGAGGAATCTCTCTATTTTTTTTTTTTTAAGAGGTTTTGCTATAGGGTGTGTGCTCTCGCCAGAAAGACAGAGAAAGACAGAGAGACACAAAGGAAGAAATCACTCCCCGGGGGGATGGCCACGCCGCAATCCCTTCTCCTCCATTCTCCTCTTGGGATCTTGGGCACGCACGCACATGCGCCCGGCGTGAGTTTAAGCCACCGGGTCCGGGACTCAAACTGCAGTCACCTACATACATAGGAGTCCAGCGACATAGTCATTACTCCAACTGCTAGTCCCGGAGGAATCTGCCTTTATTTCTCTCTCTCAGAAAAGAAACAAATGAATAAACTTACAATAAAACAAAACCCCACAAGTATTATGAAGGTAAATGGTTGGTTATTGTGATTGTTGAAAGGACCTCTGTTCCTAAATCAAACAGAACGTTAGTTAATATACAGTTTTACATATATACTTATGATATATATTTACACATTCACATATACAAGGTATATAAATACCTGATCTTGTTGGGTATTTCCAGTTCTACATAATAAAATTCAATGAAAAGTAAGTTCTCTAAAACATTTTGTGCTTTATTAATAGAATTAAGGACATATTGGGCTGATCAAGTTTTGAATTCCAGCCTGGCAGCTAAAAAAATATTCTGGGTGCCCAGAATCCCGACAAGATGTTGAAATGGAAGAGAAGGGATTGTATGTAGCATGTCCATGTCCTACTGGGGGTTGCTATCCATCTCTTCCCTTTCTTTGGTGAGTGTGTGTGCCCCCTGAAAATTAAATTTAAAAAAAAGGGGTATATATGTATATTTTAAATAATTAGACTTACTTTTTCATTTAATTGGGCTAAATTTCTGCCTAAGCTCAAATTCCTATATAGATTTAAATACTGAAGTCTGACTAATGAAGAATCATTCTAATAAAAATAAGAAATATGAAAAAAGACTGAGTCACCTAAACATAAGAAATCCTTAACTCGGGACGAGCAGTTAGCGTTATGGCTACGTCGCTGGACTCCCATGTAGTCAACCACGGTTCATGTCCCGGACCTGGTAGCTTAAAACTCATGCCAGGCACGTGTGCGTGCATGCCCAAGATCCCAAGAGGAGAATGGAGGAAAAGGGATTGCAGCATGGCCAATCCCTCTGGGGGGTGATTTCTTGTTTCTGTCTCTCTGTCTCTCCCTGTCTGTCTGGCGAGCATACGCGCCCTATAGCAAAAACCTCTCCGAAGAAAAGAAAAAAGAAATCTTTAACTCAAACCTCAAATTGCAGGGCCAGCAGTTGATGTACTGGTTAAGGCTCTGGACTCCCCACTTGGCTGACTATGGTTCAAGTCCCAAACTCAACTAGAAAAATCACACTGGGCATGTATGCCTCAGTGACTAAAATCCTGAGAGGAGACTGAAGGAAGAGGGACTGTGGTGTGGCCATCCCCACTGAGGCCAGGGTAGGGGGGTGGGAGGTGGGAGGTTCTCACTTTCCCTCTCTCTGTCTGTCTCACTGGCAAGTGGTTTTTCCCTATGACAAAAACCTTCAAACAACAACAACAACAACAAACTCAAATTGCATTAGACTTAGATGAAGAGTTCTTATTAATACTTTTCCCAGATAATGTCAGTTTCCATGAAAGTGTCTCTAAAAGATTATCCTCTGAAGTTAATAAATTAGACTAACCAATTAAGAATAAAATCACTGGGGCCAGCAGTTGGCATAATCGCTATGTCACTGGACTCCCATGTAGTCGACTACAGTTCGAGTCCCAAACCCAGTGGCTTAAACTCACACTGGGCATGTGTGCGTTTGTATTCAAGATTCCAAGAGGAGAAGGGACTGCAGCGTGGACATTACCCCTGGGTGGTGATTTCTTACTTTCTGTCTCTCTTGTCTTTCTGGTGAGTGTACACACCCTATAGCAAAAACCTTTCCCCAAAAAAAGAAAAAGTAAAAAAAGGATATAATCACTAAGTAAAAAGAAAAGCCTTATAAATCCATTATGTTTCTGTAGTAAATGAAATACTCTGATATAACTAAATTAAAGCAACAAACTGAAATAAGAGTGCATATTCTTAGTCAATCGTGCATAGTAGAATATTTGTCTTTCTATGCTCAACAAGCTTTTGAGGATTATTATCAACTGAAGAAATTAAATAATGCTCTAAATGTTAACTCATCCATTATCATGGTAATACATTATGCTTATCTTGGATATAGGGAAAAAATTACTTTGGGGGAAGGATTTTTCTGCTATAGGGCATGTACACTCACCAGAGAGACAGAGAGAGGCTGAGAGACAGAAAGGGAGAAATCACCCTCCAGTGGTGATGGCCATGCTGCAATCCCCCTTTTCTTCTTGGGAATTTGGGCACACACACATATGTGCCTGGCGTTGAGTTTCAAGCCACTGCGTCTAGGACTCAAACCATGGTTGGCCATGTGGGAGTCCTGTGCTTTAACCACTACACCACTTGTTGGCCCTGAAAAAAATATTTTTAATTGCCAGAGAGTGTCTACACTTGCCAGAGAGACAGAGAGAACGTGAAGAGAGAGATCACCCCTCAATGGGGCACAGCCATGATACAATACCTTCTGCTCCATTTTTCCATCTTGTTAGGACCTGGGGCATGCACACACTCACACATATGAGCTCACTGCATTTTCCAAGCCACAGGCCAGGATTTGAACCAGTCAGTCATGTAAGATCCAGCTCCCTTCACCATTAGGCTACAGGGCCAGCCACAGGAAAAATTTTTAAAGAAATATTTTGATTTGACTTTAAACATTAAGCCCAATTTAATATTCAAAAGTATGAGCTGGGATTCAAACGGCACCATCAGCATGTGGGAACAGGTTCCCTTAAGGACTAGTCCATGGGCTCGCCTGGACTCATGGCTATTAACAACCCACTGCTCCTCAAAGGACACCACAATGATGAGAAAGTTAAATGTGCTTAGTTAATAACTTTTTAATAGCAGGTGGCATGGTAATTAAGGGCGCTGGACTCTCACATGGCCAGCTGTGGCTCAAGTCCTGGACCTGGCAGCTTGCTTTCTCACTTTCCTTCTCTCTCTCTTGCTCTGTCCCTCTCTGGTCAAATTAAAATAAATAAAGTTAAATAAAATAATTATTTTTTAAAAAGTAATACTTTTTTAATGATAAAAACAGGGGACCAGTAGGTGGTGTGGTGGTTAAGGTGCTGGACGACCACATGGCCAACTGTGGTTTGAATTCTGGACTGGGTGACATGAAAATCACGCTGGGAGCATTTGTGTGTGTGCCCAAAATCCCAGGAGGAGAAAGGAAGAAATCAGACTTCAGCACGGCTATCCTCCCTTGAGGGTGATTTTTTTACTTTCCCTCTCACTGTATCTCTCTCCAGTAAGCACACGCCTCCTATGGCAAAAACAAAAAACAATAAGACAGTACAAGATATATTAGGTATCTCATAACAGGCTTGAAAAATTAAACTGCAAATAGTTCATCTTAATGCCATTTGCCATTTAGTGAGCCCCTTTAACTACAAAATAATGTGCTAGGTGCACAAGAATATAAATATGTATGAATCAGTAGGTTAACAATTCACTAATAAGCTTCTTTGCAAGAATTATAAGTGGCATGTTTTGAATTCTCTTTATTATCAAAACTAGAGGTTTATAATATTTCAGAGAACTGTGAAATTTTTAAAATTTATTCATTCATTTTTTAATTTGACCAGAGCAAGACACACACACACACACACACAAAGTGAGAAAGCAAGCCACTAGGTCCAGGACTTGAACCATGGCTGGCCATGAGGGAGTATTCAGTGCCTTAACCACCACGCCACCATCTAATCCCCAGGAACTGAAATTTTAAGTGAATACAAAAAAAATTAAGGGCCAGCAAATGGTGTGGTAGCTGAAACAGTGTGGTGGTTGAGGTGCTGAATCCCACTTGGCTAACTCCACAGTTCAGCAATTTCAAAAACACACTGGGTACACGTGCATGTATGCCCAAAATCCGAAGAGGAGAATGAAGGAGAAGGGATTACAGGGTGGCATCCCTCCCCATGGCAGGGGGTAGAAGGTTGGGGGTGGGGGGGAGGCGGAATGGTTTCTCACTTTCTTGCAATGTCTGATGAAGTAATTAAGAGAAGGCCCCTGGGGCCAGGAGATGGTGTAGAGGTTATGTCACTGGACTCCCACATAGCTAACCATGGTTAGAGACCTGGACTAGTGGCTTAAAAATCATGCCAGACCCGGGAACCAGCAGTTAGCGTAATGGCTATGTCGCTGGACTCCCACGTAGTCAACCGTGGTTCGTGTCCCGGACCTGGTGGCTTAGAACTCACGCCGGGCGCGTGTGTGCGCGTGCCCAAGATCCCGAGAAGAGAATGGAGGAGAAGGGATTGCGGCGTGACCATCCCCCCGGGGGGTGATTTCTCGCTTTCTGTCTCTATGTCTCTCTCTGTCTGTCTCGCGAGTGCACACACCCTATAGCAAAAAACCTCTCAAAAAAAAAAAAAAAATCATGCCAGACATGTGTGTGCCTGCCCAAGATCCCAGGAGGAGAGAGGAGAAAGGACTGCTGTGTGGCCATGGCCTCTGGGGTATGATTTTTCACTTTCCCTCTCACTGTGTCTGTCTCTCTTTCTCTCTCTGGTGAGGTTATATATTAGTGTCTCCTTTCACCCCTCTTATCCATGATTTTACTTCCTGCAGTTACTCATGGTGTACAGTACAATTAAGATATTCTGAGGGGGCCAGCAGGTAGCTTGGTGGTTAAGGTGCTGGACTCCTACATGGCTGACCACAGTGTGAGTCTCAGACCTGGCAGCTAGCTTTCTCTCTCACTCTGGTCAAATTGAAGAATAATAAAAAATAAATAAAATTAAATAAATAATTTTAAAAAGATATTCTGAGAAAAAGAGAGGAAAGGAGAGAGATCATATTTATTTGACCTCTGTTATGGTATATTGGCTGTCTTTTTTTTTATTAGTTATTGTTGATCTCTTACTCTGCCTAATCTATGTTAAACTTTATCATAGATATATACGTATAAGAGAAAACAGTATATATAGGGTTTAGTACTATCTATGGTTTCTGGCATCCACTGGAGGTCTCGGAATACATTCCCCATGAATAAAGTGACACTATACTATGGCAAATAGGAATGCAGGATTGCAAACAGGATTACAGGTATTAATTACTTTACCTGGGAGAGGATTCCAGATTATGCATATGGGCTCCAGGTAATCAAGAGGGTCCTTATAATGGACCCTTTCAGAAAAGAGGGAGTGATACAATGTAAAAAAGACTTGACTAGCTGGCCATTGCTGGATTTGAAGATAGAAGGGGAACACAACTACAGACTATGGACAGCCTCTACCAACTAGTAAACCCAAGAAAATGAATTATCCTCTGGAGCTTCTAGAAAATAACACATTCTTGGGAACCAGCAGTTAGCGTAATGGCTATGTTGCTGGACTCCCACGTAGTCGACCGCAGTTCGCATCCCTGAACCGGTGGCTTAGTACTCACGCCGGGCGTGTGTGCGTGCGTGCCCAAGATCCCGAGAGGAGAATGGAGGAGAAGGGATTGTGGCGTGACCATCCCCCCTGGGGGGTGATTTCTCGCTTTCTGTCTCTATGTCTCTCTCTGTCTGTCTGGCGAGCGCACGCGCCCTATAGTAAAAAAAAAAAAAAAAAAAAAAAAAAAAAAAAAAAAAAAAAAAGGTATTTAGAAAAGAACACATTCCTGCTAACACTTTGATCTTAGCCTGGCGAGATCCATTTTGGACTTCTATCCTCCATGATAATACATTTAGGTTGTTTTAAGTCACCAAGTTTGTGATAATCTCTTAAAATAGTGATAACAAGCTGATACATGGCTATAGGTCCCTTTCAGCCTCAATATCCCATATTCTAAGGCAACAGATGGTATTCTGGTTTCAGAGTCCTATTTCCTATAGCTGAACCTTTGCGATGCTACTTACTAGCTGTATGACTCTAAGCTATTTAACCATCCTATGCTTTAAGTTCTTTTTTTTTTTTTAAGAATTATTTTAGCTATTCATTCATTTATTTATTTTAACTTGACCAGAGAGGGACAGAGAGAGAGAGAGAAGGGAAGTGAGAAAGCAAGCCACCAGGTCTGGATTTCAAACCACGTCGGCCATGTGGGAGTCCAACACCCTTAACCACTATGCCACCTGCCAGCCCCCTATGCTTTAAGTTCTTATCTGCAAAAAAAGAGCTGATGATAAAATCTACCTCTGTCTTCTTGTAAGGTTAAATGAGAAAATATATGTAAAGCAATGAATATGAATATAACTGCTCAATATTTACTGGATATTTGTATTTTTATCATATTCATGATTACACAAATTATGAAACAAAAGTTTATATTGAAGTGTGTTTTTTGGGAGGGAAGGTTTTTTTTGCTGAAGAGACAGAGAGGCAGAGACAGAAAGCGAGAAATCATCCTCCAGGAGGATGGCCATACCACAATCCATTCTCCTCTCGAGATCTTGGGCATGCACACACATGCGCCCAGTGTGAGTTTTAAGCCACCTGATTCATAACTCAAATTGAGGTCAACTACATAGGAGTACAGCAATGTGCCACCTACTGGTCCAAAGTTTATATTGAGTTTTGAAAATGCTCATTAGGGCCAGCCTGTGGCATGGTGGTTAAGGCCTCTGGGTTCCGTATGGCTGACTACACGGTTTGAGACCCAGACCTAGCAGCTTGAAAGCATGCTGGAAACATGTGCATGTGAGTCCAAATCCTGAAAGGAGGAAGAAATGGAGAAGGGATTGCAGCATGACCATCTCCTGTGGGGAATGCTTTCTTTCTCTATTCCCGTCTCTCTCAATTAGTCTATGCGCCCTATAGCAACTTTTACATAATGCATGTTAGCCTTGATTTTCTAGGAGTCTATCTAATCACAGTTGCACAGAACAATTCACCTACAAAGATGTTCATCATACTGTTCAAGAAAAATAAAATGATTCAATAAATTATGGTACTTTCATATTATGAAATATTATGCAAGCATTGAAGTAATGTTAAAAAGGAACTAGATTTATCTTCATGCTTGAAACAACTGAAAAACCAGGCAAAATATATAAAATAATATTTTCTCAATACTGGACATCAGGTAGCCCAGGAAAGTGATCCCTGAGAAAAAGAAAACAATCAGTGACCACAGGGTGGTAGAGGAGTAATACAACAAAGGATGGAAGAAAACAAGTAAACTAAGACCTACTACTGTCTCAACTTATGATAAGTAGTATTTCCAAGCTGCAGAACAAGCAGCAGAAAGCCAAGTGGAGTCTGGCAGCTTCCCTGAATTGGAGAGACAGAACTAGCAATCAAAAGAACCTGAGGTGACAAATTTGCAGGTCAAAGTTGCAAGAGGAGATAGTTTCACACAGAAAGACTTCTAGAGATCTTCAGAGGATTCCCCTTAAAGGTTCTAGATGAGTAGTGATCAGCATATGTTTGTGAACAAACTACCCAAAGCCTAGGAACAACGACGACAAAAAAACTACCTGAAAGCAGCAGAGAGAATAATCTCAGATCTCAACAGGGCCAAAAATACTTCATTTTTCCAAAAGCCAGAGTCGAAAATCTTGTATTTTACAAGGCAGTGGAAAAAAAACTCAGAAGTCTATTGTGTCCATGATGGGCAAAATTAGCTCTATACTAAAGACTACCCTGGGTCCAGCCTAACAAGCTTAAATGTAAAACAAAAGAGTACAATGTAGCCAGCAGGCGATGCAGAGGTTAAGGCAGCTGCAGTCCACATGGTCAACTGAATGGTTTGAGTCCCAACCTCGTGGCATGAAAAGCACACTGGGCATATGTGCATGCATGCTCAAACTCCCAAGAGAAGAAAAGAGGAGAAGAGACTGCAGCATGGCCATCCTTCCTGGGGAGTGATTTCTCACTTCCTTGCTTATTCTCTCTCCAGTGAGCACACACATCCTATAACAAACTTAAAAGAAAAAAAAAAAAAAAAAAAAAAAAAAGATCTTGAGGTGGACCTTGAACTATGAAATATTGCTTTCTTTGACTAAAAATGAAGATTTCCTGCTGAGACTTTTCCCTCCAGGTTGTTTTCTAGTGGCCTCCACACTAAGTGTCTAGACAGGTCCAAGTGAACAGGATCTAAACATGTGAATATGATTAGGGTCAGAATTTTCCTCTATTCCCATTGATTCTGATGCACAAAGAGTGAAAACGGAACAAAAAAGAGATTGCAGATGACCTTCTCCTACACGCCTCTGAATGCTGAGATTGAAATTCAAGAATCAGGGAGAAACGCACAATCCACTAGATGACTAGAATCACCGCAGGGTCATAAATATAGAAAAACAAGAAAATACCTCTCCTCCAAGGAAAAATAATAACTCCTCTTCATTCTCTGACAGTTCAATTAAATTCATGGAAATGTCAGATAAAGAATTTAGAATTTTCATGGTGACAAAGGTCACAGAGATTGAAGAGAAGAGAAACAATCAACTGCCAAAGAGGCAGGGGAAAGAAGCTGACAAGCTCCAAGAGGTAAGGAGATTCTTGCAAGATCTAAAGGAGGAAATTTACACTATAAAAAAGAATCAAATGGACCTGTTAGAGATGAAGACTATAATACAGGAAGCCAAAACTTCCCTTGCAAGTACTAAAAGCAGACTAGATCATACAAAAAATCAAATCTCAGATGTAGAAGATAGAATCATTAGCCTAGAAAAATCCACCAAGAAGACTGAGAAAACTGCCCAAAAAAATGCGAATAATATACGAGAAATACTAGATGCCATCAAACATCAAAACATCTGGGTAACTGGTATTCCAGAAGGTGAAGAGACTCATAAGGGCATTGACAGTTTATTCCATGAAATCCTGCAAGAAAACTTTCCAAATCTAGTGAGCCATTCAAAGATCCAGACCCAAGAAATACAAAGGATCCCCAATAGAATCAATCCAAGATGATCTTCTCCAAGACACATTACAGCCAGATTGACCAAAGCCACAGACAAAGACCAGATACTAAGACTGGCAAGAGAGAAATGTCAAGTTACCTACAAAAGATATCCCCTTAGGCTAACAGCAGACCTCTCATCAGAAACAATGCGAGTGAGGAAAGAATGGGAAAATATATTCAAAGTGTTAAGGGAAAAGCAATTTCAACCAAGAATACTGTACCTGGCAAGATTACCCTTCATATGGGAAGAAAAGACAAGAACATTCTCAGATAAACAAAACGTGAAAGAATTTACCAACACCAGACCAGATCTCCAAGAGTGCTGCAGGGAGTGCTATACCAGGAAAATTAAATACAGACACACAGAAATAAGACTTCAAAAACTAAGAAAATGGGGAACCAGCAGTTAGCGTAATGGTTATGTCGCTGGACTCCCATGTAGTTGACCGCGGTTCGTGTTCCGGACCCGGTGGCTTAAAACTCACGCCGGGCGCGTGTGCGTGTGTGCCCGAGATCCTGAGAGGAGAATGGAGGAGAAGGGATTGCGGCGTGACCATCCCCCCTGGGGGGTGATTTCTCGCTTTCTATCTCTCTGTCTGTCTCTGTCTGTCTGGTGAGTGCACACGCCCTATAGCGAAAACCTCTCCAAAAAAAAAAAAAAGTTGCCATGTTTGACAAAAACTATAAACCCATGGATCCCAACAGTGCGATGAAATGCATGTATAAGAACCATAAATAAAACTACATGAAGAGATATCAGAATCAAATTGTTTAAATCCAGTAAAAAGAGAAAATCTTAAAAGCTACCGGAGAAAAAAATACATACTGCCTTCTGAGAAGCAAAAAATTACTTAAGTCTTTACATAAGAAAAAAGGTAATCTAGAAGACAGAAGAAAGCAAAGTATAAAGGAAAAACAAACAAAAAATACATCAACCTAGAATTCTGAACTCAGCAAAAACAGCTCTCAAAACTAAATGTTGGCCAGCAATTGTCAAGGAGGATAAAGTGGCCGGATTCCTTATGGCCGACTCAGAGGTTCAAATTCTAGACATGGCAGCTTGAGAATCATGCCAGGTGCGTGTTTGTGCATGCCCAGAATGACAAAAGAATGGAGGAAAAGGGGCTGTGGCATAGTCATTCCCCCGGGATGGATTTTACACTTTTCCTCTCTTTCTGTCTCTTTCTGAGGCAAGCACATACACCTTATAGCAATAAATGAATGAATAAATGAATAAAATTTTAAAAAGTAAAGGCAAGTGCCAGCCAATGGTGTGGTGGTTGAGGTGGCTGGATCCCACATGGACAACCATGCAGTTCAAGTTCTGCACCCAGTGGCTTAAAATACACTGGGGGTGTATGTGTGCATGTACTCAAAATCCCCAAAGGAGGAAAGTTTAATATAAAAATTATTTTTAAAAAGATTAGTATAATAGGAGACTGGCTATTAAGGATTGTTCTTAAAAACTGAAGGGAGGGACCAGCAGTTAGCGTAATGGCTATGTTGCTGGACTCCCACGTAGTCGACCGTGGTTCGAGTCCCGGACCCGGCGGCTTAAACTCACGCCGGGCGCGTGTGCGTGCGTGCCCAAGATCCCGAGAGGAGAATGGAGGAGAAGGGATTGTGGCGTGGCCATCCCCCCTGGGGGGTGATTTCCTGCTTTCTATCTCTCTGTCTCTCTCTGTCTGTCTGGCGAGCGCACGCGCCCTATAGCAAAAACCTCTGCAAAAAAAGAAAAAAAAAAAAAAAAAAAAAAAAACTGAAGGGGAAAAAACTCAGAAGATACAAAGTACAGCCACTATTTTTAGGATAGACACAGAGTACCCAAAAAAGAAAGTATCTTGAACTTATACTCCTTAGCCCTGGAGGTGTGCTGAATTTGCATGCCAGCCTGGAGGCAGTGTGGCTAAGGTTTACTGAGTGTTCTAGAAGTCTGCCACAGTGTCATACTACTGGGTGTCACTGGGAAGCTACTCATTGGGCTACAGGGAAAGATGCCCACAAACAGCCTATCAAACAATCCAGACACTGTCAGGTATTTACCCAAAGGAAATGCAGGACTAGATACAAATGTTCTTAGCATCCTTATTCAGACTAACGCAAAACTGCAAGTAATATCCCTCAACAAGCGAATGAATAAACAAATCGCATTATTTCCATATAATGAAATACTATTTGACAATAAAATGGAAATGAACAATTTTACCTACAATGACTGAATGAATCGCAAAATAATTATGCTGAATAAAAGAAGCCAGACATATTGTTTGTACTGTCTGAATCCATTTATGTAAAATTATAGGAAACACAACTTATCTATGGTGACAGAAATCAGACCAGCAGTTGCCTGGGAGAAAGAAAAAAGAAGGGTGAAAAAAAGATTACAAAAAGGCAATAAATAAGAAACTGTTTTTTTTTTTTTTTTTCTTTAAAGTTGCTATTAGGCAGGCGTACTCACCAGAGAAAGGGGAGGAGAGAGAGAGAAAAGGAAAGTGATAAAGCATCTACCACCACCCCCCAATCCCCAGGAGATGTCCTCACTGTAATCTCTTCCTTTCTATTATCCTCTTGGGATTTGGGGCATACATGCACACACACCCAGCATGTTGGAACTTTTTGAGATAATGAATATGTTCATTATTTGGCTTGTGATGATATTACTGGTACATACAAGTGTCAAAACTTACCAAATTCTGGGACCAGCAGAAGGCACACTGGTTACATTGTTGGACTCCCATATGGCCAATTGCGGTTCAAGTCCTAGACTTTGTAACTGGAAACATGCTGGGCACGTGTGTGTGCATGCCCAAGATCCTGGGAGGAGAAAAGAGAAGGGATTGAGGTGTGACTATCACCCCTGGGGGGTGATTTCTCATTTTCCCTCTCACTGTGTGTGTGTCTCTCTCTGGTCAGAGCATGCACCCTAAGGCAAAAACCCTCTTTTAAAAAAAATAAACTTACCAAATTCTACACTTTAAATATGCTAGTTTATTATACCTCAATAAAGCTAAACATTTTAGATTGAAAAGATAAGTAGGCAAATGACACAGAATATAAGACTAAAAACATGTATCCTAAAAATATAAAAAGTGATTATTCCTGCTATTAACACGAGGTGTTTGTGTTTCCTGAATTTTTTTCTAAATACTTTCAATGAACAAGTATTATTTTTGTAGTTGTCAGATGCCTATTTTTCTTCACGAATTAGGCAGTCAACACATGCTTGAACTAAATTGCTTTCACTAACAGATGTGAAATATTATCAATTCCCAAAGGAAAAATATATTACAAGTTAGGTATAATTTATATTTTAGTATCTATCACCATTGTAGGTTATTATGTATGTATATTGTCTATGAATATACTGCTAACTTAAAACAACATTATTTGGGGGGTTCATGTACTGGGATTCCCTTTCATTATGCATATTTATATGGGTCTTGGTTCCCGCTCATGAGTTCCAAAAAAGCAGAATGCTTAACATAGTGTTTAATAAATATTAGGTGTTTGAAAATTATTTACTGAATATCAATAAATGTCTTAGAGATGAACCTGTCTTAAAATATCATTGCTTAGCACTCATGTGTCCTAAAAAATTTATATCCAATGTTTTAAAAAGACTTAAACCCCCCTGTTCAATACAAATTTAATTTAAATACAAAGCAAGGGCCACTTCTTATTTCACACAGAACACAGCATCAGGCAAAGTTATAGATGTTAACAAAGTGAAATTCTCGACAATCCAGAATTCCTAGACTTTATTCATATAATTACAAGCTTCCAACACAAAAGTCAAACTAAGAAATTATACAACAAGGATTCTGTTACATTATATAGGGTCAATCAAAAATAAATAAATAAAAAAGAGCTCCTGGAAGAAAATGGTAATTCCCGATCTAAACAGTGGAATTAAAAGTTAGCCTGGAGGGGACAGCAGTTGGCATGGTGGTTAAGGTGCTGGACTCCAACATGGCTGAGGATGGTTAGAGTCCTGGTCCTGGAAGCTTGCTTTCTCACTTTCCCTCCCCCCACTCACTGCCCCCCTCTGGTGAGCATACATGCCATACAGGAAACTTAAAAATAATAATAAATAATTTTTTAAAAAGTTAGCCTGGATAATCTTCCTGTATCAGAAAGTAGAAAACTTAGAGACTAATGAGGGGATGTTAAAAAGGAATAGACTGGGGCTAACAGGTGGCACAGCGGTTAAGGTGCTGGCTGGACTTTCACATGCCGACCATGGTTTGAGTTCCGGACCTGGCGGCTTGCTTTCCTGATTTTCCTTTCTCTCTGTCTCTCTCTAGTCAAGTTTAAAAATAATGATAAACAATTCTCTCTCTCTCTCTTTTTTTTTTTAATTTTTATTTTTTAAAAAGGCATCGATTGCATAGATTTGCCTTGAAAAGGCTCCTTCTGGCCAAATATTCAAAAGTAATAATGATGAGGCCAACAGATGGTATAATGGTTACGTTGCTGGTCTCCCTAGTTGACTGAGGTTCAAGTCCCAAACCTGGCAGCTTAAAATTCATGCTGGCCATGTGTGGATACATACCCCAAATCCCAAGAGGACAATGGAGAAGGGACTGTGGCATGGCCATCACCCCAGGGGGTTATTTCTTGCTTTCGGTCTGTTTCTCTTTGTCTCTCCAGTGAGCGCACAAACCCTGTATCAAAAATCTCTCTAAAAGTAATAACGATAGCAACCTATCATAACATACAATGTTTCCGTAAATCTGTGAGACAAATTATCTTTCACAGAAAATCTCACTGGGCTGGCCCCACAGCCTAGTAGAAAATTTAATTCTACTTTTTTAACTTTACTATAGGGCATGTGTACTCATGAGAGTGAGAGAGAAAAATCACCATCTGGGGTGGATGACCATGCCACAATCCCTTCTCCTTTATTCTCCTATCAGGATTTTGGGCATGTAAGCACACATGACTGGTGTGTGTGTGTTTTGAAGGTTGGGTTTTTTTTTTTTTTCCTCAGAATGTGTGTGCTCACTGAAAAGTCAGACACAGTGAGAGGGAAAGTGAGAATTCACCCTCCAGGGGTATGACCACACCACAATTCCTTCTCCTCCATTTTCCTCCCAAGATCTTGGGCACCTATGTACATGCCCAGAGTGATTTTCAAGCCACAGGGTCTCACAGAGTCTTTTTTTTTTTTTTTTTTTTTTTGGAGAGGTTTTTGCTATAGGGTACGTGCGCTCACCAGAAAGACAGAGACAGAGAGGCAGAAAGCGAGAAATCACCCCCCAGGGGAGATGGCCACACTGCAAACCCTTTTCCTCCATTCTCCTCTCAGGATCTTGGGAATGCACGCACACACGCCTGGCGTGAATTTAAGCCACCGGGTCCGGGACTCTAACTGTGATCAACTACGTGGGAGTTCAGTGACATAGCCATTACGCTAACTGCTGGTCCCACAGAGTCTTGAACTATAGTCAGCCATGTGAGAGTCCAGCAATGTAACCCTTTTACCATCTGCTGGTCCCCCTGGTATGTTTTTCAAGCCACTAGGCCCAGGACTCAAACAGTACTGTGTTGGCAATGTGGGATCCAGTCGCCTCAACTACCACACTATCAGCTAGCTCAAAATTTGATTTTTTGTCTGTAAATCACTCATTACAAATTAGTTAGCTGGAGGGCTATGGGAAACTGCTAAAACTACCGTCAACTGGAAATTAATCCAAAATAAAAAGTGAACATTTCTGAAATTGTAACATAGATCAACGGGAAAGTTTGGCAATTTTCAGTTTGAGCTCTTCCAAGGCAAAGAACACTATCTTACTCATTTCTACAACCTAAGTGCCTAGCACAATTTCTTACACACGGTAGAGATCTAATAAATACTGAACAAATAAAAGCACTAAAAATGCAGCATTTCTATGAAAAATAGAGGAAACAAACAGAAACCTGGTCACCGTAAGTACTCCAAAACAGCTTTGCATTCATGTTATCATAATAGGAATAATGTTTGATGACTCTGAAGGGCCTATCACATTATTTTCTATTTCAATCATTAATCATTAATAATGAATGACTGAATAGGCCCAAAATATTTGGAAATGTATCTCTTTAATACATTTAAGCACAGTAAAAGTCTGTTAGGTATACTTTGAAGTTTGGCTTGAATCTAATGCTCTTCACATATTGTAATGAGCAACAAATTTCTCACAAACTGCTGGTTTTTCCCTATCATTAGAATTTACTTCCTCTTTACCTCTCAGCCTTAAGTATGCATGCTACAGGTCAGAAGTCTTAAAGCTACTTTTTACAACTGGAGTTTCCATTACTCCAACTCCTGGTAGGCAGAACAGAACTTAATTCTTCTATAATATACAGTAATACATACTGTAATAATTAAGATAGTATGTCAGAATAAGCTAATAACCTTTTGTATAATTTGAATTGGGAATTTGAATTTTCCAGTTAAACACTGTTAAAGAGTAATGTCAAAACCTAAAATTACAACTATAGTTTTTTTTTTTAATTTTGTCAGAGGGCATATGTGCTGTCCAGAAAGAAAAGGAGAGTGAAAGAAAGACCCTCCAATGGGGCATGGTAATGCTATAACACCATCCTCCATCTCTCCACCCTGTCTGGATTTGGGGCATACACATACAGCTGGGGTTGGGATTCAAACCATACAGTTGGCCATGTGGGATCCAGGTCTTTTGAGCACTAGGCAATGGGGCTAGCCCACAACCAAAGACTCATTTTCTTTAATTATTTAATTTCATTTATCATCACTATTAATATTTTTGAATTTGCTACCGGGAATGTACACTCACCAGAAACAGACAGAGAGGGAAAGTGAGAAAGCAAGCTGCAAGGTCCGGGACTCAAACTGTAGTCGACTATATGGGAGTCCAGCATCTTAACCACCACGTCAGCTGCTGGCACCTCCAGACTATTAAGAGCTTAAGTAATCAGGGCAGATGACATAGCTATTAGGTCACTGGACTCCCATAAGGCTAACTGTAGTTCAAATTCTGAACCTGGTGACTTGAAAATCACACTGGGTGCATGCGCATGTGTGCCCAAGATCCCAGAAAGAGAATGGGGGAGAAGGGACTGCAGTGTGGCCATCCCTCCTGGAGGGTAATATCTCACTTTCCCTCTCACTGTCTCTATCTCCCCCAACTCTCATCACACACACTGTAAGGAAGAAACCTCTTAAAAAAAAAAAAGTTTAAGTAATTACCAATTTAGTCCACTATAAAAATTCTTTCTGTGACAAAAAATTCTTTTTGTGACACATGTGAGCTATTCCACCTCTGTTTTCAATATAGCAGCTTTATTTTAAACTTCTTCCTTATTCTAAAGAATGATAATCTACTTTTCTGTGACTTTCACGTTTGAACCCCAATTCTGATCTTTCAGGTCCTTCAAAGATTTGAAGATAATTATTAGGTTTGTCTTTAGTGCATTTGTCCTAACCACTTTACATATAATCTTTAAAAAATTTGGAACACTTTTGGATACAAATCTTGTTATGTTTTGTTTTGTTTGGGGATTGGCTAATCCTCTGCTAATGCTAAACTGGTGTCAATATGCCAGAATAAAGCAAGTGCTGTAACACAGTGGTTAAATGCTATGCATGGGGATGCAGCTCCCACGTGGCTGAAGGCGGTTCTAATCATGGCTTTGGTGGCTTGAAAAACAAACCAGGTGTATGTGCATACATGCTCAAAATCCTGATGTGATGGAGAAATGTGGAAAAGGGGTTGCAGTATGACCACATCCCATTGGGGGCTGCTTTTTCTTTCTGGCGAATGCATATACCCTCTGGCAATATACAGATGGCCAGAAAACATAGTCTTTTCTACTTAAATGTTCTGAAGCCAGTTTTTGTCTCATCAATACGAAAGCTTTCTGAATGTGAATAGATGGAAGAAATCATTTTGTACATTATTGTTCTATATTACAACTCATTATCATATTTTGGAGTAAAGTGGAAGCAGTCAGGACCACAGAAAATGGAGTTAAATTAAGTTTGAATCCAGCATGACCACTTACTAGCTATGTAGGTTAGGGTTCATTATTTAACTTCTTTGTACCTCAGCTTCCTCCATGAAAATTGGAGAAAATAACAATATTCAAATAAAAAGTTTATTGTTATGGATCAAGGTGCTAATATATACTAAGTATTAAAACACTGCTTGTTGCAAAGCAAGTGCTATATATGTTAGGTATTATTACTGCTTACATTAAATTCAATACTATAGTAATACATGTAAGAAAAATATGTAGATATATGAATCACCCTGATTCAGATTTTTCTAGATCTCTGTAGGAATCTTACTTTTTGTACTTTAGCAACCTTAAAATGGCAAAACCAGGGCCAATCCATGGCATGGTGGCTAAGACATGGATCTCACATGGCTCACTGCATAGTTTCAGTCCCAGACCCAGCAGCCTAAAATATATGCCAGACATGTATGTGTACATGCCCAAAATCCTGAAAGGAGGAGAAATGGAGAAGGGATTATGGCATGATCATTCCCCATGCTATGAACTGGAAAGTGAAAATCTAATTTTCCAAAAAGTATAAACTCTATAATTCCAATTTTGTTTTTTAAGAGTGTAAAACTATATAGTTAGGGAACAATGAAGAAAGAGAAAGCAAAACTCATTAGTACTAGTCCCCCCTCATCCATGGTTTGCCTTCTGTGGTTTCAGTTACCCATGGTCAACCATGGTCTGAAAACAGGTAAATATAGTATAATATATATTTTGAGAGAAAAAGAGACCACATTCATATAACTTATTATAGTATATTGTTATGATTATATTTTATTATTGTTGTTAATCTTTTATAGTGCCTATTTTAAAAACTAAACTTTGCCCTAAGTATATATCTATAGGAAAAAACATGGTATATATAGGGTTTGATACTAACCATGATTTCAAGCATCCACTTAGGGGTATTAAAACACATCCCCAGCAGATAAGCAGAAACAAATGTCTAACAAAATGTCAAGTAGGTATCTTTTGGTAGTGATATGACAAATAACTTATTTTTCATCTGTTTGTTTCCTATATGGTCCAGTTTTTTGTTTGTTTGTTTTGTTTTGTTTTGTTTTTAGTAACAATCATGTATTCAATTTATTGGGAAAAAAATTGGCATTTAAAATTATACTTTACATATGCTGCTCAAATCTGTCTTTCTTAATTTTTTTTAAGCTTATAAGTAATGTTTCTCTATCCTTGGAAAGAAAATGAAATAAAAATTCAAGGAAGTAAACAAATTAAGAAGTTAATTCAGCAGAATACAAAAGCCAACAAAGCATTTTATATATATATATACACGTATATATATGTATATATATATATGTACGTGTGTGTGTCTGTGTGTGTGTATATACTACCTATATACTACCAAATACACACACACAGACACACACACACACACACACACACACACTAAAATTCTATCCCTTCTTTTGACTACTAATTCGCCCATCCTACATAACGGTGTTTTACTGCTACAAAACTTTTACATTAAATTTAACTTACAAACATTGAGAGTTCACACTGTGCTCCATGTTATTTTCACTTCACAAATAAGACAAAACCAAAAAATGTATCACAAAACAGAAAATATATGTCATACGAGAGAAATGGAAAGTTTAGAGTACTACTGTCTCAAACTCCTTTGCTCCAAAAATTAGAGATGAAGATAAGCTAGTCTTTTCTTTATGTTATGTTTTGTACATTCTTTTTTTTTCCTCTTTGGAAAGGTTTTTGCTAGAGGGCGTATGCGCTTGCCAGAAAGATAGAGAGAGACAGAGAGACACAAAGCGAGAAATCAGCCCCCAAGGGGGATGGCCACACCGCAATCCCTTCTCTTCCTTTCTCCTCTCGGGATCTTGGGCACACATGCTCACGCACTTGGCATGAGTTTAAGCCACTGGGTCCAGGACTCAAACCACGGTCAACTACATAGGAGTCCAGCAACATAGCCATTACGCTAACTGCTGGTCCCAGTTTTGTACATTCTTACATTAAGAAACATTTGTTTCAATTGCTCGCTTTTTCTCTCCCCCTCACAACCCACCCTATCCTTGATCTCCTTTTGGCTTCTCTGAATCCAAATCCTCTCTTTTCTTTTTTTAAACATACTTGAAATGACTTCAGAATAGTCAATATTTTTAACAATTGATAAAATCTTCATAGTATTCCAAAATATTTAAAATTTTATCTATAACCACTTCAAATGGAGAATAAGAAAAATCAAGACTTAGAAATGTCTGTTAAATATACTACAGCTTTGCTGAAGTTTTCTAGCATTCTAAATAGAGTGCTCTCCATGGCTCTTGAGAACTAGTGATTTCAGGAAAAAAAAGAGAAATGAAGATTTTCTATTGATAATTCAGCCTCCAGCCCACAAACTCAAGTGGTAGGAAGCCCCTCTAGCCTTCTCTCTTCTCTATCTCTGCCTCTCTCAGCCTCTGTCTCTGTCTTCTCATTTTTTTGTACTTTTTCCTTTAAAAAAAAAATTTTTTTTTTTGAGAGGTTTTTGCTACAGGGCATGTGCGCTCGCCAGAAAGACAGAGAGAGACAGAGAGACAGAAAGTGAGAAATCACCCCCCGGGGGGACGGCCATGCCACAATCCCTTCTTCTCCTTTCTCCTCTCGGGATCTTGGGCCCGCACGCACAAGTGCCAAGCGTGAATTTAAGATACCGGGTCCAGGATTCGAACTACGGTCAACTACATGAGAGTCCAGTGACATAGCCATTATGCTAACTGCTGGTCCCCCTTTTTAAAAAATTTTAAGGTAAAGTATTCTCCTGGTGTTCAGTCCCTCCTTTATCTCACTAATAATTCCCTTTCCCCGACCTATCCAGGAGAGGCAAGAGGCAGGCCTTCAGAAGAAGACTCCTCCATGGCTCCTGAGAACTAGTGATTTCAGGGAAAAAAGAGAAATGAAGATTTTCTACTGATAATTCAGCCTCCAGCTCACAAACTCGAGTGGCAGGGAGCCCCTCTAGCAGTCTCTCTATCTCTGTCTTCTCATATTTTTGCAATTTTTCATTAAAAAAAAAATGTTTAAGGTAAAGTATTCTCTGGGCTTTCAGCCCCTCCTTTATCTCGCTAATAATCATCTTTCTCCTGGATCATCCAGAAGAGGCAAGGGGCAGGCCTTCAAAAGATCACGGCTCTAATGGTTCTCCATGTTTCCTGAGAACTAGTGATTTTTATATTTTGCTTTTTGTCTAAAAAAAATTTTTTTGTTTTTTTTTTTAATTTTTTTCCTTCTTTTTCTGTTTCTTTGTTTTTGCTTTTTATCTTATTTTCTCTATATATATCTCTGTTTCCTTTTATCTTTCTTTTATCTCATTACACTGCTCCTCAATCTCCATTCTCTGTGTTTCTAGATGGATATAGGGGAACCATAGCCAAACTATCCAAATACTATTAGGGTTAAAATATTTCTCAATATCCACTAAATCTGCTACACAAAGGATAAAAACAAAACAGTAAAGAGACTCCAGATCACCTCCTTCTGCACACTCCTAAATGCTCAGATTGAACTTCAAGAATTAGGAAGAAACACACCATCCATCAGGTGACTAGAAATCACTACAGGGTCACAAGAAATATGGGAAAGTAAGAAAATACCTCTCCTCAAAGGGAAAGGGATAACTCCTCTTCATACAGATAGTTCAATGGAAATCTTGGAAATGTCTGATAAAGAATGTAGAATATTCATAATGACAAAGCTAACAGAGATAGGAGAGAAGAGAGACAATGAACTGCAGAAGAGAAAGGAGAAAGGAGATGACAAGTTCCAGGAGGTGAGGAAATTCTTGCAAGATCTAAAAGAGAAAGTACACACTTTAAAAAAGAATCAAATGGTGGGACCAGCAGTTAGCGTAATGGCTATGTCGCTGGAATCCCATGTAGTCGACCACGGTTCACATCCCGGACCCGGTGGCTTAAAATTCACGCCGGGCGCGTGTGCGTGCATGCCCAAGATCCTGAGAGGAGAATAGAAGAGAAGGGATTGCGGCGTGGCCATCCCCGCTAGGGGCTGATTTCTCGTTTTCTGTCTCTTTGTCTCTCTCTGTCTGTCTGGCGAGCGCACGTGCCCTATGGCAAAAACCTCTCCAAAAAAATAAATAAATGAAAAATTTAAAAAGAATCAAATGGACCTGAAGATGAAGGCTATAATACAGGAAGTCAAAATCTCCCTTGAAAGTATTAAAAGCAGACTAGATCATACAGAAAATAAAATCTCAGACGTGGAAGAGAAAATTGCTGACCTAGAAAAATCCACCACAAAGACTGAGAAAAAAGTCCAAAAAAATGAGGATATACGAGAAATACTAGATACCATCAAACGTCCAAACATCCAGATAACTGGTATCCCAGAAGGCGAAGAGACTCATAAGGGCATTGATAATCTATTCCATGAAATCCTGCAAGAAAACTTTCCAAACCTAAAGAGGCACTCAAAGATCCAATTCCAAGAAATACAAAGGACCCCCAATAGAATCAACCCAAGAAGATCTTCTCCAAGACACATTATAGCCATATTGACCAAAACCACAGACAAAGACAAGATACTAAGATTGGCAAGAGAGAAACGTCAAGTTACCTACAAAGGATATCCCATCAGGCTGACAACAGACCTCTCATCAGAAACAATGTGAGCAAGGAAAGAAGGGGAAAACATGTTCAAAGTGTTAAGGGAAAAGCAATTTCAACCAAGAATATTGTACCCAGCAAGATTATCCTTCATATGGGAAGAAAAGACAAAAACATTCTCAGATGAACAAAACCTAAAAGAATTTACCAACCCAGACCAGATCTCCAAGAAGTTCTGCAGGGAGTGCTATACCAGGAAAATTAAATACAGACACACAGAAATAAGAGTTCAAAAACTAAGAAAATGAATTGTAGGGACAAGTCTAGAGTTGACTATTATATCCCAGAATTTAATAGGGAAGATCAGACCATAACAAAAGATAGGGAACAGCAGTTGGCATAATGGCTGTGTCGCTGGCTGTGTCGCTCGCTGGACTCCCATGTAGTCAACCACGGTTCGAGTCCTGGAACCAGTGGCTTAAACTCATGCTGGGCGTGTGTGCGTGTATGCCCAAGATCCCGAGAGTAGAATGGAGGAAAAGGGACTGCGGCATGGCCATCCCCCCTGGGTGGTGATTTCTCGCTTTCTGTCTCTCTGGCGAGCACACTTATCCTATAACAAAAAACCTCTCCAAAAAAAGCAAAAAAAAAAAAAAAAAAAAAAAGCGAAAATAGATTAAATACATGAGACTGAACTGGTGAAATAGAATTTCATGACTTTGACTAAAACAAGCGCTGATTCTCTTCTAGGCTTTGTTTTCTGGTTTTAAGGATTTTTGTCCTGTCTTGAGCTGCTGATAGGTTCATGTACCTACTATTTGAACAGAATCCCAACCTGTTTCCTGGCTTTAAGTTTTAAGCATAGTTCCTTAGCATTTCTTTGATTTATTTAAGCTAAAACTGCTTTTCTTGAAATTATCAGCTGAACTTGCTATTGAAAGTAGTCAGATAATATAAGAAATTGTGTGATCATAAAATGTGGGCGAAAAAGGAATGGAGAACAACTGTAGACACAGAGACAGTGGAAGGAGGATGGGAAAGCGCAGAGGGTCAGAAATAGGAGTAAAATATATATATATGAAACTAGAAATGAAAAATTATTGATGATAACATACATGATTAAGCCACTAGGCAGTATATTTTGGATGAAATCACATTTTGTATGCTGTGATGATGCTTAGGGGTTGTATGTAAATTAATTTATTAAAAAAAGGTTTCAGGAAAAAAAAGCTCATTTCTCACGTGTAATGGGAAAACTATGTATGAATTTCAAAAAGTTTTTGTACCAAATAAATTCATATTAAATAAATAAATAGTGTGCCATTCATGATTTATTTAACAGTAAATAATATTTTGTTTGGCCATAACACTTTTGATTAAAAATAATTATGCTACTTTATTATTTTTAAGTGTGCTAACTTCTATACATATGTAACAATGCAAATCTGGTCTAAAATTAAATTATTGCAATTAAGAGAGTTAAAGAAAAACAATAAAAAATTTTTGAAAATAATTTATTTTCATGGAACCTGGAGAAACATAATAATATAAGAACTTCTTATTTATGTAACATTTCAGCTTATGCAGTAACCATAACCATGCAGAACATGCCAAAAATAACATAGGTAACAAATATATATATATAGCCTCACCATTTTTGAAGGGGAGAATATTTTTGTTATAGGGTGCATGGACTCACCAGAGAAACAGAGACAGAATGAAAGAAATCACCCCCCAGGGGAGAATGGCCACACTGTAATCCCTTCCTCTACATTCCCCTTTTTAAGATTTTAGGCACGCACATAAACATGCTTGATATGAGTTTCAAGCTGCTGGGTTTAGGACTCACACTGCAGTCAAACACATGGTAGTCCAGTGCCTTAACCACTACACCACTTGCTGATCCTTTAAATTTGTTTTAAATTCATATATTAAGCCATTTGAATTTTACATATCTACAATATGTGACATAATTCTGCATATAAAACTGATACAAAGTCTGTAACAATTGTAATTACAATAATTAATCCCTTAGCTTCTCTACCAATCCATCTCTCTTCTTCACCCTTAGAATCAATCAATAAACCTCAAAATCACTTTAGCACTAAAAAGTAACAGGAGACTTGGGAACAGATTTTTTAGTAAATAAAAAACATTCTAAATACTGTCCTTTATTAGTTTCTGGACATGTAAAAGAATAAGAAACTAGCAAAATAAAACAAATCCCCAAATTAAAAAGTGAGTAAAATAAAAGCCCATATTAGTTTATCAGTGCAGATTGGGATGATCTGTGAAAGATTCCTTAAGATGGTCTAAACTGAGTTTCTCTCAGAGTGCTATCTATATGCTACCATTTGAGACTACTTTGGCTACTTATAATTACTTTACATCCATTCCAAACCCATAGGAGAATCCTTACTATTTTTAAGCCTGTGACACGTTAAGAAAAACACAAATTAAAAAACAAACGACAATGACGAAACATGAATTTAAAAAATAAAGGCTTTGAAAAAAGAGTTAAGTTAATAATCTTATGATTCATAACTTCAGTTATACAATGGACAAAGTGGCCAAATTAGTCAGAATTTTACACATAAAGTAGATAAGAGAGCCTAAATTCAATCAGTGATTTTTTTCCCCAGGTCCTTCTGCCTAAAATGCTTGCTCCTTTACCAGTAGAGGGAGCAAAAACATAATACTCAATTTACATGAAGAAAAGAAGAGGTAAATGATTTGTTTTTAAAGTATCTCTACACCTATGTAGACATTTTGAAAACCATCATGAAAATACTATTTGACGTAACTAAAATCAACCCAACAGAGCAAATAATGACTTTGTCTTTTTGAAATACATCAAGGCTCTGAAATAAAAAGGTAGTCCTCATATTTAACTTCAAGAACTATGGTGTACTTCACTGTCTACTGAATCTCACAGGTAACTGAGATATTGAAACATTTCAAGAATCCTTAATGACAGGATTTCAGAAAAATATAAAATGTCACACAAAGTACTTTTGTATTATAAAAATAATATACAAGGCTGCAGAGTAGAATGGTGGACGGGTTCAGGGCTTATAACTCAGAGATCAACTGTTTGAAAGTAATAGACTTACATGATAAAAATTATAGAAAACAATGGGAAGAAAAATATAACTGTATTACCTAAAATTACTTATTTCTTTCTGGGATTGTTTTCATATGCATATTTTCATACAGCTATAAAAAATGTAATTATAAAAAATGTTACATACTTACTATGTGCTAGGCACAGTCTTAAGCACTTTCACCTGTTATAACTCTGTTAATCTTAGATCGATCTTATTATTATTTCACATTTTAAAGAGAGGAAAATAAATAAATAAATATTATAAAACTAGCTTAGTCACACAGTTAGTAAAGTAATTAACAGGAGCCAAGATTCTCCCTGTACTCTCTTTTTTTTTAAATGAACTCATACTTTAATTTTACTTTTCCATGGGATTTATTTTTTTCAATTTCACTTTATTTATTTATTTAAATTTGACCAGAGAGACAGAGACAGAGGCAGAGAGAGAGAGAAAGAGAGAAAGTAAGAAAGCAAGCCGCCAGATCTGGAACTTAAACCACAGTCAGCCATGTGGGAGTCTACGGCCTTAACCACTCCCGTCACCTGGCAGCCCCTTTAACCTGTACTCTTAAGCACTTCAACAGTACAAGTATTCTGAGACCAGCAGGTAGCATAGTGGGTAAGCTGTTGGACGCCTATGTGGCCGAATGCAGTTTGAGCCATAAACAGAGGTTTGAAACTCATGCCAGATGCGTGTGTCTGCTTAGTGTCCAGAATCCCAAAAGAAGAATAGAGATCTCACTGTCTCTCTCAATGTCTGTCTCCAATAAGCATATGCATCCTATGGCAAAAGCCTTTATAAAAAAAAAAAAAAAAAAAAAAGAGTACAGGTAGTCTGTACTCCTGACCACTTTATTGTAAACTTTATTTTGAATTAAGCTTCTCCTCCCATTATTAACATTCTCAGTGTTGGGACCAGCAAATGGTGTCATGGTTACATCACTGAACTCCCACATGGCTGACTGTGGTTCGAGTGCCAGACCCAGAGGCTTGAAATTCATACCGGGCACATGTGCATGTGGACCCAAAATCCCAAGAGGAGAATGGAAGAGAGGCAACTGTGGTGTGGCCATCCCCCTGAGGAGGGCGTGATTTCTCATTTTCTGTCTTCTCTGTCTCTATCTTTCCAGCAAGCATACACACACTCTAACAAAAATCACTTAAAAAAATAAAAAATAGGGAACCAGCAGTTAGCGTAATGGCTATGTCGCTGGACTCCCACGTAGTCGACCGCGGTTCGTGTCTCGGACCCGGTGGCTTACAACTCACGCCGGGCGCGTGTGCGTGCGTGCCCAAGATCCCGAGAGGAGAATGGAGGAGAAGGGATTGCGGCGTGACCATCCCCCCTGGGGGGTGATTTCTCGCTTTCTATCTCTCTGTCTCTCTCTGTCTGTCTGGCGAGCGCACGCGCCCTATAGCGAAAAACCTCTCCAAAAAAAAAAAAAAATAAAAAAATAAAAAAAAAAAATAAAAAAAAAAAAATAAAAAAAAATAAAAAACAGAAAACATATTCTCAGTGTAAATCTTTTTTTAATACTTTAATAGTCCATATAATATAGATATAATAATAAGCCATGCTCTTTCCAGTTGTCCCTTATCAATACAGTAAGTAAATATATTAGGTATATTACTTTTACTACATTTGGCTATTGTAATGAAGGTTTTATGTTCTTTACTATGTCATCATATTTAATATTGCACTTCCCAATATCAATTAACAAAGATATGCAAATACCAATTTGACCACAAATTCACCAGCATTAGGCAATAGATGTATTTTAAATACAGTGAAGAGACTGTGAATTATACAAACTACTACATATAATGTTCCAAATAGTTGAAATGATAAGTACACTAATTACCCTGACTTAATCATTGCACATTTTATTCATGTACTGAAAAAAATCACATGGTATCAAAAATTAAAAATTTTTTCCTAACAGGTAAAAATAACGTTTCAAATTGAATTTTTATTACTAAAGCTGTGTATTATTTTAGTTTTGTTTAATAATCTGATTTCTTCTTTTGTGGATTTTAGACTATTTGGTTTATACGGTTATCAACTGAGGTCTTAAAAGTTTGCTAATCACGGGACCAGCAGATGGCATAATGCTTACATCACTGGATTCCCAGATAGTCAACTGTGGTTCAGGTCCTGGGCCGGGCTGGCTTAAAACTCATGCTGGACTCATATAAGTACGTTACCCAAATCCCGAGAAGAGAATGGAAGAGAAGGGATTACGATGTGCCCATACCCTCTGGGCGTTGATTTCTCACTTTCTCTTTGTCTCTCCAGCAAGCGCAAATATTCTATAGCAAAAACCTCTCTAATCGAACCTGTTAATCAATTTATAGAGGCTTTTTTATAAGAACATTCACTCTATGTTCATCATATTTGCAATTAAATTTTCCCAGGCTATTTTTCTCCTTTTAATTAAGGCTTTTGTTTGTATGTTTTAATAAAATAATTTTTTATTAAAGGTAATCATAATAAAAAATTACAAAGGAAGTCTAAGAACTTTAGAATTTTCTAAATCTAAAATTATTCTACTGCTTTAAGCACAATAAATCAATATAACCCTATGTTAAAATAAGCATACTCACTTAATAAAATTAATGAGTCTGAGAAATCTTGAGGGTCTCATATAAAATTATCAATGAATAAAAGCCTAACTTATCCCAACTCACCAAAATGAAAGCAAGGAGTTACATACCTGTCGCTGTAAACATAGGCGACTTCTGTCATGTAAATGATGATTAGAAAATGATGAATGCCAGTTCCGAGCCTGACTCTGCAACTGAGTCTGAGCCATATCAGAAGGCCGAGTTACAAGATGTGAAGTATACTGCCGATCAAGGTCATGATCTAAAACATGACTTGAATTATCTTGTCCAAATGTTGACTCATCAAATTGTGGAAGGAGACCCTCTTGAAGGAGGTCCTCTGGGTCAAGTCCTGTGAATGGCTCAGTTTGAGATTCCACTTGATGAAGTAAATTCTCTTCTAAAGATGAAAAGCCATTAGTTTCTACATGATCATTGAAATGGCCCATCTGAGTTCCTGAGTCAACAGGATCTGGGAAGTTCATGTGCACAGGAGATAATTTTGAATTGCTATAATTACCCTGAGGATGTGCCGAATGTAACATTTGGAAATTATTTGAATTCAACGATGTACTGGGGTTTAAAATATGCTGAGTGGAGTCTTGCTTGATTCCCCTATGAGGTGAAAAGGAATTACTTCCAGTAAAATCAGATAAAGTCTGATTTGTATTATTAGGTGCAAGAACTGCAGAGGACTGAAGGAGGCTGTTTGGTGATATATGATTACTAGAAAAGGAATAATGTGAAGAAAACTGTTGTGAATTACTGACGGAACAAGAAGTCATATTTGCAGAAGGTCCATTAAAATTTCCTTCTTGATGACTGCTACACTTGAGGAAGTGAACTGAAGGATTGGACGTCTGAGAAAATTGCTGCATTGGAAGAGATTGTTGTGATGTAGACGTATTAGTAATTTGTGGTGGATGGTTAACACTGACTCTGTGTGGACCAGAAACATTAACATCCATAAAAGTTTTAGACTGGCTAAGAGAATTTTGCCCTGGGTTGAGATTATTTCTGTTCTGCTGTGAGCGTAGTGAAGTGCACTGTGTTTGCTGTTCACTGGCCTGAAATAAGGCAAAGTCATGATGTGCCACAAAGCTTTTACTTTGATGCATAGAGTGTGAATGTCCTTGTTGGTGAAAGGGAGATCCATTTTGATTTGAAATGCTAGTAGCTGTCTGATGGCCCCACATTGGACTGCCATCTGCTACATCTGGAAATAAACCATTGGGCTGGTTTTGGGGGTGGATTGGAGAACAATTAAATTGAGAATGAGGAGATAATACATGTTCAGCTGGACTACCAAAAGACTGATTAACTTGGTGAAATTTCATTGAATCAAATTGATTTAACTGTTCAAAATCAGTCATCTTCTGATGTGTTGGAGTACCCTGAACATGATTCAGTGAATCTATGTGCAAAGGTTCAAATTCTGCACCCAAGTTCAATTCATCAACTAGTGAAACAGGTCCTGGTTGTACAAATGCGTCATCTGACAAACCTTCTAAGGTCTCACCAAAAAGATTGGCATCATCAAAAAAGTCCATCATTGGATCTGTCATCTTGAAAATTCCGTTAACAATCTGACTGTTCACTCCAAATGGAGTATATTCAGCTTCTCTATAGTAGGTATTATTGGATCATTTCTGAAGGTCATCAACTAATCCAAAATAGTTCAATATGCATTATTGCTGTAGAAAATGACATGCCATGAAGTATCAGAATCCTAGAAAAATAAGAACAAAGCAATTTAAACTATAAGCAAAGTTTATATATAATTTTTAAAAATCTTATCATACAGTATTTCTTTGGAGAATAATTAATTGAAAATAGTTCATTAATATTCCCTGTAACGAAAGAAAAATGGCCCCCTTCAAAGGGATATGACTATATTCATTTAAATGTAATAATGCGGGACAAGCAGTTGGTGTAATGGCTATGTCGCTAGATTCCCATGTAGTCGACTGCAGTTCAAGTTCCAGACCTGCTGGCTTAAAACTCACAGTTGGCTTATGGGCGTGCATGCCCAAGATCCTTAGAGGAGAATGGAGGAGAAAGGATTGTGGCTTGGCCATCCCCCTTGGGGGACGGGGTGGGGGGTGATTACTTGCTTTTTGTCTCTCTCTATCTTTCTGGCAAGCACATGCGCCCTATAGCAAAAATCTCTCAAAAAAAAAAAAGTAATAATGTATAATAATTAATATAATAATGCAATGTAAATAATATTATTTTATTTAGGAGTTCATATATTATGATGAAAGAATCTAAGGTAAACCTGGGCATAGTATGTCATACTCTTTTCTTCCCTCCCCTTTTTTTTCCTTTAGAGAGATTTTTGCTATAGGTACATGCGCTCGCCAGGGACAGACAAAAAATGAGAAATCACCCCTGGGGGTATGGCCACTCTGCAATCCCTTATCCTCCATTCTCCTCTTGGGATCTTGGGCATGCACGCAAGCACCTCTAGCCAATGTATAAGTTATATTTGCATTGTTATGCTTCAAAATTATATCTTGTTAAGAGCTGACATCAGACCTTCTCTCATTAGTAAATGCATCTTTTGCTCTGGACCTCATGAACAGGTAACTCTGTTACTTCATATGGTTTACATAGAAATGCATCGAGAAGAGCAATTGCATGAGGTCATACGATGGCCCAGAATGAGACAAAAGGTAGTCTCTGGACAGTGACAATATACACATGTGCTGGGGGGCATACTGGGAAATATCCCCACATATTGTTGCCAAGTTCTTTCTCCTCATCTACTATAAAAGATCACCCTTTCTAATAACAGGTTGATTTAGAAATCCATGAAGCAAAAAAAAGCACCTTCCTGTTAATAGTTGAATTCATTATTCTACCCCAAATTCCACCATGTCAAATCATTTGGAATATAAATTCTGATTACTATATTTACTAGCTACACACATAAGTGTATATTAAGAATCAAGCTAAGGAGAAAACAGACAGTAGCTTGAGTCAAGCAATAAAACATTTCTTATGATAGTCCAAAGGAAAAAAATGATGTATGTATGTTTGCATACACACACACATACACACACAATTCATGTGTTGTAAGGATCTAGTAAGTTACTTATCCAATATGAAATGGATATCCATTATTGTTCCAGGCTTACATCATTCCACACATTTTCAACAAAGGTAATTTATGGTTCTACTGCCACTGTCTTGCATAGAGAATCACAAATCGAGATTCTTGTTCCTTTACATATTAGTTTATCTGTAAATTAACAAAAGTCTCAGCCATTTGGTGGCATGGTAGTTAAGGTTGCTGGGTCTCACATGGCTGACCACGTGGTCTAAGTCAAAGACCTGGCAGCTTAAAAGAAAAAACATATGCAATGCACATGTGAATGCATGCCTGCTCAAAATCCCAAAAAGGGGGAAAATAAATGAAAGGGACTGTGGAGTAACCAATCTCATGAAGAGAGGTGCTTTCTTACTCCCACTCCCCTCTCTGGTGAGCACATGTGCCCTTTGGCAAATTAAAAACAAACAAAACAAAGGTCTAAGATACTTTTTAGAAAAATATCCACTATTTTTAGGGGGCCATATTAGGAAATGTAAATTTCCTAATAAGTTACAGCATTCGCTGATATAATACGTAGAAAAAAATCATACCAATTAAACCATGACAGGGCAGTCAGTGGTGTGGTGGGTGGGGTTGCAGGATCCCACATGGCTGACTGCATGGTTTGAGTTCTGGAATGTCCAGAACTGTGCATGCATCCTTAGAATACTGAGAGGAGAATGAAATGCAGAGGTATTCCAGCATAGCCATCCCTTTAGGGAGGGTAATTTCTCACTTTCCCTCCTCTCTTTCTCTTTCTGTCTAGCAAGCACACACAACCTATAGCAAAAAAAAAAAAAAAAAAAAAAAAAAAAAAAAAAGTATATGTGTGTGTGTGTGTGTGTGTATATATATATGTATATATGTGTATATATATATATGAAAGACAGAGAGAGACAGAGACAGAAAGCGAGGAATCACCACCCGAGGGGATGGTGACACCACAATCCCTTTTCCTCCATTCTCTCTGGATTTTGGGCATGCACACATACACGCCTGGCGTGAGTTTTAAGCCACAGGGTCCAGGACTTGTACCTTGGTTGATTACATGGGAGTTCAGCAGCATAACCACTATGCCATCTGCAGGTCCCATACAATTTTAAAATAATAAGAATAGTAAAAATTATGTTACTATGTTACTTAAAAGTTACAAAAAGAGAATGGAATCCCAAATGGAGCCCAGTCACAGTTCAGTCCTAATTCTATATCCATCAGGATCCTGGGCATGCACACATCCAGCCAGCATGTTTTTGAAGCCAGTGGGACTAAGACTTGAACCCTAGTCTTCCATGTTGGATCCACTTTCCTCTGTGCAATGCACAGAACTATGGAGCTGGTCCCCTTCCCCCCTCCCCCCAACACACTAGTGTGTGGGGGAAAAGTAACTTTTGTTACTTTTTTGTTTTATAATTAATGAAATAACTTTTAAACTTACTTAGACTTATTCCAAGATATCTGGAATATTCCTTGAATATTAAGGTGGTTTGCTTATGAGTTCATGAAACACCTGAGTTTTGTTTTGCGGAAATGTGGAAATGCTGTCGTTTCTTTAACAATAATTTACTTCACTAACACCAAACATATGCTCTGCTGCTCTATTTCTGTACTTTCTGCATACTCGATAACTTTTTGGTTAAATGCTCAATAATAATGTGAAACAGCAATTAAACATGCAGTAATAACAATGTACACAGTCCAACTGAAGTGTTAATATAAGTAGCTATGACTAGGTTTGTGGATACACAAACTACTACTCTATGATAGCTACCCAGCAAATAGTGACTCAGACATATCCCAATCTCGCAGATGTTAAAAGTGTGTGGGGGGGGGGAGGGGGGGGAGGGGACCAGCTCCATAGTTCTGTGCATTGCACAGAGGAAAGTGGATCCAACATGGAAGACTAGGGTTCAAGTCTTAGTCCCACTGGCTTCAAAAACATGCTGGCTGGATGTGTGCATGCCCAGGATCCTGATGGATATAGAATTAGGACTGAACTGTGACCGGGCTCCATTTGGGATTCCATTCTCTTTTTCTCTCTCATGCATGTTCTCCGGCATAAAAAAATTAAAAAAAAATTTAACGCATCTTAGAATTAATTTGTTTTTCCTCAAAGAATTATTTAATTTTATTTATTTATTTTTAAATTTTCTGCTATAGGGCACATGCACCCACACAAGAGAGACACAGAGAGAGAGAGAGAAAGTAAGTTAGGAAGTCAAGTTGCCAGGTCCAAAACTGGTGCATTTGCCCATGTGGCAGTTTAACACTTTATCACATCACTTGCTGGCCCTGATTAAAGTAAATTCTTGAATATTAGAATGTATTACTTCAAGAATTGAGAACCCAGAACAATAGAAAACTGCTGCTCAATTGAATGTTGGAAAGACTACCTGAATGATATAACATTAGTTCTTATATTGCTAGTTATTCTTATTGTGTTAACAGGGAACCTACAATACAAATATAGGGCCAGCAGGCAGTGTGGAAGTTAAGGAAGCTAGATCCCACATGGTCAAATTTACGATTCAAGTCCTGGACCCAGCCTGAAAAATCACACTGGGTGTGGGTGCGTGTGTGTCCAGAGTCCTGAGGAGAAAATGGAAGAGCGGGGACTGTAGCATGGCCATCTCCCTAGAGGGTGATTTCTCACTTTCCCTCTCATTCTGTTTGTGTCTCTCTCCGGCAAACTACACACCCTACAACAAAAAAAGAAAATAAAACTAAAAAAAAAAAAAAAAAAAATTGAAGTTACACTGATGTATTATAGGCTTGTATATTTGCTTTATTATTTGAAAAGCAGTTAAGGAATTTTAGAAGACTATTCTGAAAATAAACTGATGATATACCAAAATAGTAATATTCTTTTTTTTTTTTTTTTTTTTTTTGAGAGGTTTTCACTATAGGGTGCGTGCGCTCGCCAGACAGAGAGAGACATAGAGACAGAAAGCGAGAAATCACCCCCCAGGGGGGATGGTCACGCCGCAATCCCTTCTCCTCCATTCTCCTCTCGGGATCTTGGGCACGCACACACACGCGCCCGGTGTGAGTTTCAAGCCACCAGGTCCAGGACGCGAACTGCGGTCGACTATGTGGGAGTCCAGCGACATAGCCATTACGCTAACTGCTGGTTCCCCAAAATAGTAATATTCTTCACAGAAAAGAACTGGTATAGTTTTGAATTATTGGACATTATAGTGGATTAACTAAAGCAGAGAAGTGTTTTCTACATTTACACAAACTGAGGCATTCCTAAACATGGGAAAAAGTAGTTGTTTCAATTAAGAAAATAACTTTGTTATGTATTAATCTACTAAACATTCACTAATAGACAACATCTAGGTACTATAAATAACTGACTTCTAAAAGAGGATACAGAAAAGTAACTTTGAGGGACCAGCAGATGGTATAATTATTATGGCATGGACTCCCATGTAATGGACCACAGTTTGAGTCCTGGATCTGGTGACTTAGAACTCATGCCAGGTGCATGTGCGTGCATGCCCAAAATCCTGAGAGAAGGCTGGAGGAGAAGGGATTATGGCATGGCCACTCCTTGTCCCCCGGGGTGAAGGGGTGATTTCTTGCTTTCTGTCTCTCTGGCAAGAGCACATACTCTATAGCAAAAATCTCTCTTTAAAAAGAAAAGTGACTTTGAGGGTACTTTAAAAGTTTGTAGAAAAAAATAGAATTAAGGTATAAGTTTATTTTAATACAAAACACTTTTGAAGTTCATGTATAGTTTTTTCATAACATGAATTTTACACGAACTTTTTGAAAACCCCTTGTAGATGCATGTTATTTGAACTTGGATAAAGGTAAGCAAAGAGAAACACTTAATAGGAAAGAAAACATAGACACTAGGGACCAGCAGTTAGCGTAATGGCTATGTCACTGAACTCCCATGTAGTCGACCGCAATTCGAGTCCTAGACCCAGTGGCTTAAACTCACACTGGGAACGTGTGCGTGTGTGCCCAGGATCCCGAGAGGAGAATGGAGAAGGGATTGTGGCGTGGCCATCCCCCCTGGGGAGTGATTTCTTGCTTTCTCTCTGTCTCTCTTTCTGGTGAGTGCACACGCCCTATAGCAAAAACCTCTCCAAAAAAAGAAAACAGACATTAATAATATCCTATAGTAAGATACACATTCCCTTTTTCTTTTTTCCATTTTTTGTCAGACGGTCCATGTGCTCATCAGAGAGAAACACAAAGATAGACAGAGAGGGAGAGGGAGAAAGCATCCCCATTGGGTGTGATCATACCACAATCCCTTCTCCTTCATTTCCCCATCCTTTCAGGATTTAGGGCACACATGTACCACTCCTGTCATGTTTCTCAAGCTGCTGGGCCAGGATTCATACTGCGTGTTTGGCCATCTGTGATTCAGCTCCCTTAACCACTAGCCATGGAGCCAGCCTAAGAAGATACACATTTCATGTGTGATGAGAGAGTAGTCAACCTTAATTATAAAAATAAGGATAAATGTAAATTATGAAAAATGCCCATGAAATCCAGTAAGCCGTTTTTTGATGTAAACTGTTTATTCTATAATTGGCACATTCAGTGGTTATTTAAAACTTAATTCTAGTAAACATATAATTTTCCAACTTCATAAAAACATATAAATTTAATTTATTTTGCTCTAGGGCACATGTGCTCCCCAGAGAGACAGAGGCAAGAAATTACCCCTCCTGGGGCGGGGGGTGGGGGGTGAATAGCCACGCCACAATCCCTTCTCCTCTTGGGATTTTGGGCATACATCTCCACACACCCAGCATGAGTTTCAAGTCACCAGGCCTGGGACTCAAACTGCAGTCAAACACATGGTAGTCAAGCACCTTAACCACTATGCCACCTTCTGGCCCCCGCATCAATTTAATTTTAACTTAATTTAGACAATGTTTATGAATAGCCCATTATATCCAAAGCTTTTTTATATGAACTATAATAAAGTCCCTGCTCTTGGGAAGATGATATTCTAAATGAAGAAATGGAGGAAGGGTATAAGTAAAGCAAGGGATACATTAAATAAAACATGATAAATGTGAATTAAGAGAGGCATAAATTAATCTGTAAACTGATTTATAAAGGGAAGAGGGCAGGGCTGGTCCCATAGTGCAATGGTTGAGTGCTATTCATTGGGACCCAGGTCCCACATGGTTAAATGCAGTTCAAATACTGACCCCTATGACTTTGAAAACACACCAGCACCTATGTATGCAGGCTCCAAAATCTAGATGGGATGGGAAAATGAATTTTTCAAAAAAAATATTGTGGCATGACAATACCACATTGAAGGGTTGCTTTCTCTTTGCAAGGCACATGTGCCCCCTGATAATTAAAAAAAAAAGGGGGGGGGGGGAAGAAGCTTCTTGGAACAGGTAGCATTTGAGGGTCCTTATAAAAGGAAGAGCAACTCAGGCAAAGATTCAACAATAAAGAACCAGCCACAATAAAGTAAGTGCAGGTTTGAGTATTTCTTCTCTGACCAGTGCTTTGCAACTGTTTAAGACTTTTTTCAGATTTTGGAGAATTTATATAATGAGATACTTGGGGATGAAACCCAAGTCTTAACAAGAAATTCATCTAAGCTTCATAAATGCCTTTTACACATAGACTGAAGGTAGTTTTGTACAATATTTTTATTTTTTACTCTCAGGTTTTTGCCCCAGGGTGTGTGCACTCGCAGGACAAACAGAAACAGAAAGAGGAAAAGTGAGCAATCACTCCCTGGGGGGATGGCCATGTTACAATCTCTCCCTTCCATTTTCTTCTTGGGATTTTGGGCATGCACTCAAACACACTGCGCACGACTTTCAAGCCTTTGAGTCCAAGGCTCAAATGGCAGTTTGCCATGTTGGAGTCCAACACCTTAACTACCATGCCACCTGCTGGCCTGTACAATATTTTTGTATTGCAGTATTTTTACTGCAACCCATTACATGAAGTAAGGTATGGAATTTTCCATTTGTGGCATAGTGTTGTGGAAAAAATATGAGATTGCGGAGCATTTTGGATTTCAGATTTCTAGATTAAGGATGCTCAACCTCTACATGTTTAGGAACCAGTATGGCCATTGCAGGGGGTATACAAAAGAAGAAAAGTGGCAAGTACAGAAACAGAAAATAAAGCCAGTAATATAAGTTGGAGCACTATTGTAGGAGATTTTATCAATTACACACATTTAAATAGTGTATTTGGGTAACAGAATTCTTCTAAGGTTGAAACAAGTATTTAAAATAAAAATTAAATTACCTATCTTCATTTTTACATTTATCCAATGCCAATTATACGATAATCATGCAGAATAGGTTTATTTATCAATAGGATATAATGCCTTTAAACACTCATAAACTAGAGGGGAAGAAAATAAATAAATAATGTGATAAATGGCTTAGTACAGATTTATACGATGCACTATACTATGGTAGCACAGATTAGATAGTAATTATGTCTGACAAAGGGCATAGAGATGAGGATACATTTGAACTTGGCCTTGAGAATAAAAATAAGATAAATGAATATACATTCTATAACAGACTTTATATATATAAACTTAGTGGCAAATTGACTTTCTCTTTTTGTCTATTAGTTGCTTTCACTCCATTCCATTTCTATATCCTACAAATAGGTCTCTCAATAGTTTTCTAACAAATGGATTATTCTCAGTTATTGCCATATGTCATTTGTTTCATTTCATCTAATATGAAAACCATTGATCTCTATCTACATTATTTGATCTTCTGTTAGTCTTCCTTCCAGCATTTCTATACAGTATTAAATCTGAGCTACACTGACCCAGCCTGGTAGCTCAGTCAGTAGCAGCAAACAACTGAACTGCTGCTGTCTGTAAGTCCCAGCCAACCTCAGGTTCAGATTTCTGTGTCAGTTTGAAAATATGCCAATTTCATGCTGTGTGTCCAATCCTGAGAAGAAGAGGGCTGAGAGAAGGGGATCATGGTATGACGAAGCTCTACTGAGTTGCTTTTCTCTTTCTCTCCCTCTCTCATATGCACGTGCACATACTCTATCATGAATAAAACTTTTTAAAAAAAATGCAACATTAACTTTTACTTTATGAACTATTCACAATTATTTCTAACTTACACCTGGAGAAATTCAGCTTATGATTTCCATTTTGTGGAAGTCCTCTCCTGACCCAAGTCTGGGACTAATACTCTATGTATACCATGAATCTCTTTGTATTGAAATAAGATATCATCTTTTCTCTCCTTTAGACTGCACATCCTTAGAAAAACAAAATACCTTTATCACCTTTTTGTATCCTTAGCATGTTGCCTAGCACATTAGGTATGCACTAAGTTTTTGTGAAATGAACAAATGACTGCATAAAAATGAGAAAGATGGGGCTGGCAGGTGGCATGGTGGCTAAAGCGCTAGACTCCCACATGGCCAACTGCAAGTTTGAGTCCTAGACCTGGCAGCTTGCTTTCTCACTTTCCCTTTTTTTTTCCCCCCTCTCTGGCCAAATTTAATAATAATAATAATAATAATAATAATAATAATAATAAATGAAATAATTCTTTTAAAATATTAGAAAGATAAGGTTTGGATTAAAAGACAACAAAACAGTACAAGCAGATAGCATAGTGGTTAAGTTCCTGGACTCCCACATGGCTGACCACTGTTTGAATCCTAGACCTGGTGGCTTGAAAATCACACCAGGTACATTTGCATTTGTGCCCAAGACCCCAGGAGAACAGAGAAGGGACTGCAACATGGCCATCACCTCCTTGGGGTGATTTCTCACAGTCTCTGTTTCTCTCTCTCTCCAGCAAGCACACACGAACTATTGCAAAAACCTCTAAAAAGAAACCCCAAACCAAAAAGAAAACCCCAGACCTGAGTCCTGGCTCTATCACTTTTTAGAAATCTGACTTGAAAAGATCCTGTAAGTTTTGGTTTCACCTGTTAAAATACACACACACACAAAACAAACAAACAAACAAAAAAAAAAAAAAAAAGAGGAGCAAGCAGGTGGTGTGGAGATTAAAGCAGCTGGATCCCACATGGCTGACTTAACGGTTCAAGTCTTGGACCTGGCAACCTGACAAACACACAAGGTGTGTGTGTATGAACCCAAAATCCCAAGAGGAAAATAGAAGAGATGAAACTGCGGTGTGGCTATCCCCCTGGCAGGTGATTTCTCACTTTCTGTCTTGCTGTGTCTTTCTGGGTCTCCAGCAAGTGCATGTGGGAGGGGGAAAAAAAAAAAAAAACTAAAAAAAAAAAATTATTACCTTAAAGATGAATTATGCTGTGTTAAACTAAACTACTGACCCTATCAGTAAGCTATAACATCTATTAGAGTAAGAAAAAGGGTTTTTAAATCCCTCACTTTGCATTATATCTAAAACATGCAAGAACACAGAGGAAACAATGTAGAAATGTCCAGGAGTCAGATAGAACATGACATTTTAGGAGCTACTCAGTAGTATAATGTGGCCACAACACACTATTAGCCAAAAAGAAGGAGGTTGAGACAGAAGTAAAGGTCAGGTATCTAGGGCTTTTATTAGCCAAAAAAAATCTGACCTTTATCCTAGAGGCAATAGGTCTATAAAGTTTTAGACATAACACCTGCAAAGTCAAACTATTTTCTTGAATATTTATTAAAAGTTATTTACATTAAGTCAATTTTCTCCCTGCCTTCTTAAGTAAGCATCCCCTCTGAGAATGTTTAAAATAAATCTAATTTCTTTTTCTTATGATGAACTTTGAATTTCTTGAAGACTATGTCTCCCCTGAAGTTTTTCTTTTCAAAACTATAGGCTAAATATTCCCAGTTTATTCAGACATCAAAAATTCTACTGAAAATGCCCAAATAAAAGGTTTAAAATTTAGAGATATAAATCTTAAATTACTGGCCTTATATTATTCATTTCCCTAGGATTCCCATAGGGCTTCTACGTATGAGACTAATGGATAGTACAGAATTTGACAAGGTTTAGTAGCTTGATGCTAAAATCATGTAATAATATGCTAGTATCTAATAATAACCACACCCAAATAGCACTAAACTAATCTTCTAGTAGTATTGTGGAATTTTCATCCTCAGACTGTCCAGTTCAATATATATTATTAGACTTAGAGGTATAGAAAATCCACTTAATGAGGTGTTTTTAAGTTGAGAGAATTAATATAATAATTAAGACAACCAATATAGTAATTAAGATAACCAAGATACAAAAGAATCTCATGGATGAATCATAGGTCAAATGAACAATCTATAACTATCTGATCCTATTTTCAGCACAGATAACCAACTCTTCAAGTATATTCAGATTCCAAATTCTACAAAGACCAAGCAAGTAATATAAATGAGTAAAGCTGGCCAGGGATGAACTAGCTAAGAAGTACAGAAGGCATCCACCAGTCAGTTTCAGTTAATAACTACTTCTTTTTTTTGAGAGGTTTTTGTTTTGTTTTGTTTTGTTTTGTTTTTGCTAAGGGTGTGTGTGCTTGCCAGAAAGACAGAGAGAGACAGAGACACAGAAAGTGAGAAATCACCCCCTGGGGGGATGGCCATGCCGCAATCCCTTCTCCTTCATTCTCCTCTTGGGATCTTGGACACGCACGCACATGTGCCTGGCGTGAGTTTAGGCCACCGGGTCTGGGACACGAACCTAAGTCGACTACATGGGAGTCCAGCGACAAAGCCATTATCCCAACAGCTGGTCCCACTGCTTCTTTTTAAAATTTCTTTCTTTCTCTATTTCTTTCTTCCTTCCTTCCATGGTGTGTGGGTGGGTGGGGAGAGACACACATATACATACATACACACACACACACACACACTCCAATAGTTTAGTCATGCCTCAACCCACCCTTCTTTCAGCCAGCCCTTGATTATGGGTATATACATGTCTGGCATGCCAATGGAGGTCTCTGGAAGGAAACATAGAACATTCCCATATAGGTTAGCTTTGCAGAACGCAGTACTGCCTTTGGGCCCACTTTTAATTTTTAAAAGGAACTAGAGATCCAGACTACTATAGAAAATTTCCTGATTTTTTTTTTTTAAAGAGAGATTTTTGCTATACAGCACATGCACTCACCAGAAAGACAGAAAAAGAGAAAACAAGAAAGCACCTCTCCTCCCCATGGGGGGATCCACACTACAATCCCTTCTCCTCCATTTGCCTCTTGGGATCTTGGGCACACACATGTGCTTGGTGTGAGTATTAAGCCACTGGGTGTTCAGGATTTGAACCATGGTAGACTACGTGGGAGCTCAGTGACATAATCATCACACTATCGGCTGGTCCCAAAAGTTCCTGATTTTTAAATGTTGTCAACTAATATAAATTCTTTACGACCATGCAGTTGGATAGAGAATTCATTATAAACATATAAATGCTCATATACTGAAATGTTCATTTATAAAATAAACATGGTCTCTAAAAATTTTAAGTTTTCCAGAGGTAGACAAGGTGTTTTTAATGTTAATACAGAAATAGACAAACAACAAAGCAAGAAAAAAATACAAATGAGGATAATGAGCAAATAAGGAAAAACTAACCCTACCAAACAGTAAACCACAAACTGTCATATGTGAAAACATGGTAGTATTGGCACAAGAAGAGGCAACCAGGCAAATTATATGTAACAGAAAATAACTTAGTATCTCAAATTCGGAGTCAAGTCAATTATAAACAAACAGGACAATTTCTGGAAACAAAGACCCATACCTTGCTTCTCAAACAGAGATTAACTCCAAAAGGATCAAAGATGTATGAGTGTCAAAAATGAAAAACCATGAAAGTACTAGTAGAAAATATATAAGGGGATACCTTCATTTCTGTTCATGGCATGAAACCCAGACAACATTAGATTTGTAAATAAAATTTATTTGTGAATAAATTAAGTAACTTTATAAAAAGATTCAGAATGTAGGTAAGAAAAAGAGCAAATTGAGAGAATATTTGCAAATCATTCACTAATGAAGTGCTCATTTCTTAATACATCAAGATTTCCTACAAATCATTAAGAAAAATACCAAGTGCCTAATAAAAATATAAGCAGAGGATACAGCCATTTTATAAACTAATTCAAAATAAGAGAAATACAAATTAGAACCATACTGATGTATTATCTTTCACCTATCAGACCTTCTGAGATTCTAAAGCTTGTTAAGATGTGTTGGTGAGCTATAGAGGGAAAAAAGGTCTCAGTCTCTTACTGGGAGTCTAAAAATATAAAATCTCTAATGAGAAAAATTTGCTAATATCCATAAATTTTTCAAATGCATCCACCCAGTGAGCAAGTTCTCTTCTAACAATTTATTCAATTCAATTATGCTCATGAATGAATAACACATTTTTTTAACTGAAACATTATTTGCTCCTGCAAAAGATTTACTATAAATCAATACGATACTGGTTAAGCAAAATGTCATGTTCATAATATGCTGCTCACATCAAATCTGGGTATTATATTCAGTCCTGAGCAACCCATTTAAGTAACAATGTAAACAAAATGAGGCATATTCAGTAAACTGTATCTACATTGGTAAAATTACAATCATGACGGGTAAGCAGGTGGCCCAGAGGTTAAGGTGCTGGACTCCCACATGGCCGACCACAGTTCGAATTAATAGACAGTTCGAATTAATAGATTAATTCTTTTTTTTTTTTTGGTGAGGTTTTTGCTATAGGGTGCATGCGCTTGCCAGACAGAGACAGAGACAGACAGAAAGCGAGAAATCACCCCCCAGGGGGGATGGCCACACCACAGTCCCTTCTCCTCCATTCTCCTCTTGGGATCTTGGGCATGCGTGCACACGTGCCCGGCATGAGTTTTAAGCCACCGGGTCAGGGACTCGAACTGCAGTCGACTACATGGGAGTCCAGCGACATAGCCATTATGCAAACTGCTGGTCCCAATACATTAGTTCTTCAAAAAAAAATGTTTTTTAAATCATGCTTCTCAAAGTTTCTCCTTAGTACTCTTTTCAGTCTTGAAATTCTTCCTATGTAATCCAATTCTCTATTATCTATTAGGTCACATTTTTGCATAAAAAAATATGTCATGACTTTCCCAACAGCCTAATATATGCTGACAACTTTCAAATCTTTATGTTCAGTACCATCATTCTAGCATTGTGAACTTATCTACAGATGCAAACTCGATAGGTTCAAAAAAAAAAATTACCTTTCTTCTATAATCTGCTCTTTTTCTATATGCTTTATTTGACTAATGACATTCTAAAACTGATTTAGCATTTCCCCACTAACCAATCTATAGTGTGATCAGGCTAAGTTTTTTAAAACACAGACTTGATTACGTCCCTTGCCATTGGAAACACTTTCATAGCTGCCAAATGCTAACCATATAAATATTCAAGTTAAAATACAGGCCCTGAAACAGTAGATGACATGGTGGTTAAAGTGCTCAACTTCCACTTGGCTGATCACGGTTCCAGTCCCAAACCTAGCAGCTTGCTTTCTCATTCCCCTCCACCCCATCTCTCTCGAGTGAGCACACAATTTTTATAGCAAATTTTAAAATACTACTAATAATAAGTAAAATTAAATATTGGGTCAAAAAGTCATGATGTATTTTTTCTTTTCCTATGCAAAAATGAACCATGACTTTTCCAATGACCTAATAAATAAGTTTTTTTATTTGACTGACTTAGTACAGGCCAAAGGGCCTGTACTATGGCCCAAAACTGGATCTCACAATGCCGACTGTGCAGTATGAATCCCAAATCTGGTGACTTACAAAACACACTGAGCACACGTACCCAAAATCCTAATTGGATAGAGAAATGAGGAAGAGATTGAGGATTATCATGCTCACTGGGGGGTGATTTCTCTATTAAGTACACACACTATCTGACAAATTAATACATATACACACATACACACACACCCTTCAAAATTTTTTTATCTTTAGTCAGCAGCCCACCCTCTCTCCAAATATTCTACCATCTAATTACAGCAATGTACTTGTAATCTTTCTAACATGCCCTACTGTTCATTCTTCTATGACATTACTCATACTATCTGTAGAAGTACCAAATGGGTGATCTAGAATGACAGGGACTAGAAAATTGTAAAGAAAATTATAATACTTTGGTTCAATAAAAGAAATGTAAAATAGTCACAGCTATCCAAAGACAAAGATAATGTGCTACTTATTACTAAGAAACGCTAGCCAAGACCTCAATAGTAATACTGTAGAGAAGAATCCAGGAGCACATCGGTGACTGACTGGATAACTTTTAAAGTCCCTTCAGATTTTGACATTTTTATGAATCCTGACATTTGAGAACACTTGGCTTTAGAGCTGTACCCCAAAGTTACTGTATTAGTAGGTTTTAGAAAGGCAGATAGATAGATTAATGTATACTACATCCTTAATTTCAAAGTGTGTTTCTCAAATCTGAATATATTAAAAGAAAATGTGAAAATTATTTGAAACTTAAATACACTTTAAAATAATCCTAAATGAGCCAGCAGGTGGCATGGTGGTTAAGGTGCTGGATTCCCACATGACTGACTGCGGCTCAAGTCCTGGACCTGTTGGCTTGCTTTCTCACTTTCATCTCTCTCTCTCTCTCTCTCTCTCTCTCTGGTTAAAACTAAAAGATAAATAAATGAAATTTTAAAAATAATAATTCTAATTAGCTGGGAAAAAAAGTAATCCTACTGAAATTAAGATGAAATGTAATACTAAGAAGGTTAAATTCAAGGTAAAAAAAAAAAAAAATCTAGGTCCTAAAGTTGTCATTTCAACTACAGAATGGAAAACTACTCATGAAGCACAAATTAAGCAGAGAAAATAAAGATTTAAAAATAATAGGTAATTGGGCCAGCCAATGGTGTAGGTGTTAAGGCAGTTGAGTCCCTCACGGCTTTATGATTCAAGTCTCAGATCCAGCAGCTTGAAAATAGCACTGGGGGGGCCGGCAAGTGGTGTGGTGGTTAAGGGTGCTAGACTCCCACATGGTTGACTGTGGTTTGAGTCCCAGTCCTGGCAGTTTGTTTTCTCACCTTCCCTCTCTCTCGCTCTCTCACTCTCACTCTGTCCCTCTCTGATCAAATTTAAATAAATAAATAATAAATAAAGTTAAATAAATCATTCTTTAAAAAAAAAAAGAAAAAGAAACAAGCAAACAAACACTAGGTACATGTGTGCCCAAAATCCCAAGGGAAGAATGGAGAAAAGGGATTACAACATGGCCATTCCCCCTAGGGGGCGATTTCTCACTTTCCCTCTCCCTCTCCCCCCATTCCCAGTGAGCACACTAGCTCCAAAGCAAAACTAAAAAGGGGGGGGGGGGGGGGAGGGCAGCAGGTGGTGGTGTGATTAAATAGCTGGCCTCTGATATGGTTAACTATGGTTTGAGTCCTGGACCCGGAGATCTGAAAAATCACACTGGGCAAGTGTGTGTGTGTGCACCCGAAATCCCAGGAGGAGAATAGAGAAGGGATTGTACCACGGCCATTCTCCCCAGGAAGGGGGGGGGTGGTGTTTCTTACTTTCCTTCTCACTGTCTGGCTGGTGAGCACACACAACCTATAACAACAACAACAAAAAGAAAAATATATAAATAGCTAACCACAACCTAAATATGTATCCTCATTGTAGTTTTAGGAAAAGCAAATATAGTAAAATTGTAAAAAAGGTTTTTTTGATATAAAACATTTGCGAGCAACTTCATCAAAATTAAAAACTTGTTTCAATGGAAAGAAATCCACAGAAAAATGGGATCAAATATTTGTAAATCAAATATCTAATAAGGGACTTGGATCTAATATAAATAAAAAGTTCCTATAACTCACTAGTAAGAAAAAAGAACAAATTTTAGGGACCAGCAGGTGGCATGGTGTTTAAGGCGCTGGACACTCCCACATGGCTGACCATGGTTCAAGTCCTGAACCTGGTGGATTGCTTCCTCACTTTCCCTCTCTCTGTGTGTCTTTTTCTGGTTAAATTAAAATAAATGAATACTTAAAATAATTCTTTATTTAAAAAAAGAACACATTTTAAAATGGGCAAAGAATATGAATAGTTATTCTCCAAAGATAGAAAATACACACGTGAAAAGATGCTCAACATCATTAGCTAGAAATGAAATGCAAATCAAAACCATAAATAAATATCACTTCATACCCTCTAAGATGGGAAAAGAAAAACCCAGAAAATAACAACTGTTCCTAAGGATATGGAAAAGCTGGAACTCACATTAAAAACTGGAATGTAGCCCCATTGGAAAAAAGTCTAGTAGTTCCTCAAAAGGTTAAATATAGTTACCATGTGGTCTAGCAATTTGACTCCCAGGTATATACCAGAAGGAATTGAAAACAGGAATTCAAACAAATACTTGTATGCCAACATTCATTGCAGCAGAGTTCACAATAGTCAAAAAGAAGAAACAACCCAATGGCCATCAACTGATGAATGCATTAACAAAATATGTATGTTAATTCAATGGGATATTATTCAGTAGTTAAAAAAAATGAAGACTGATACATGGTAAAACATAGATGGACTTTAAAAATACTATGCTAAATGAAAGTAGTCACAAAGGACCACATATTATATGATTTCATTTATAAGAAAGGTCAAGACAGAAAGTAGACTAGTGGTGGCCTAAAGCTGAAAGTGAGGTGAGCAGGTGAAGGGATTGATTATTAATGAGTGTTGGCTACAGGCTACAGAGTTTCCTTCTGAAGTAATGAAAATGTTCTAGGGGCTGGGGCCAGCGGGTGGCGTGGTGGTTAAGGACGCTGGACTCTCACATGGCAGACCACAGTACGAATCCCAGACATGGTGGCTTGCTTTCTCGCTTTCCCTCTCTCTCTCTTGGTTTGAGTCCCAGACCTAGCGACTTGCTTTCTCACTTTCTCTCCCTCTCTGGTCAAATTAAAAATAAATAAAGTTAAATAAAATAATTCTTAAAAAAAAAGAAAATGTTCTAGCAGCCAGCAGGTGGCCTGGTAGTTAAGGAGCTGGATTTCCACATAACTGACCACAGTTTGAGGCTTGGATCTGGCAGCTTGAAATCATCCTGAACACATCTGTATGCATGCCCAAATTCCCAGGCGGAGAAGGGATTGCAAAGCGGCCATCCCTCCGGCGGTGATTTCTTTTTTTTTTTTTTTTTGGGGGGGGGGGAGAGGTTTTTCATTATAGGGCGCGTGTGCTTGCCAGACAGACAGAGAGAGACAGAGACAGAAAGCAAGAAATCACCCCCCAGGGGGATGGTCACACCCCAATCCCTTCTCCTCCGTTCTCCTCTCGGGATCTTGGGCATGCATGCAAACGCGCCTGGCGTGAGTTTTAAGCCACCGGGTCTGGGACTCAAACCACGGTCGACTACATGGGAGTCCAGCAACATAGCCATTACGCTAACTGCTGGTTCCCTCCGGCGGTAATTTCTAATCTTCTGTCTCTCTGGTAAGCACACATATCCTATAGCAAAAAAATGAAAAAAAAAAAAAAAAAGAAAGAAAGAAAATTTTCTAAAACAGGTTGTGGTGACAAAGAACTCTAAAGACACTAAAAGCCGTTTTCTAAAACAGGTTGTGGTGACAAAGAACTCTAAAGACACTAAAAGCCGTTGAATATATGTTGAGTATTCCTCACCTGAAATGCTTGGAACCAGAAATGCTTGGATTTCAGTTTTTTGATGGGGGGAGGTTTAGAATATTTGCATATATAAAATGAGATATCTTGAAGATAGACTACAAGTCTAAACACAAAATACACATATGTTTCATTTATACTTTATTCACATAACCTCAAGGTAATTTTCTATAATCTTCTTTTACTACAGCTTTTTGAAAATTCCACACCTCTCATATGAGGTCAGGTATAGAATTTTCTACTTGTGCTAGTACTCAAAAGTTTCAGAATTTGGAGCATTTTAGATTTCAGATTTTTGGATTAGAGGATACTGTTTGCATAAACTTTATCTCAAAAAGCTATTTTTATTTATTTTTTTAGTTTTACTATAGGGCACGTATGCTTGCCAGAAAGAGGAGAGAGAAAGAGAGAAAGCAAGAGAGAGGCAGAAAGTGAGAAATCACCCCTCAGAGAGGAAAGCCACTCCACAATCCCTTCTCCATTCTTCTTTCAGGATCTTGGGGATGAATGCACATAATCAGCAAGTTCCTCAAGCGAATAAGTCTGGGACTGGAACCACGCAGTTAACCATGTGTGATCCAGCTGCCTTCATCATGCCACCAGCCAGCCCTCAATGCTATTTTATTAACAAAAAAATTACATGACCAAAATTATTTTTAAACTTCTAACTTTGTTACTTTTAGATAAGGATGAAGGATATAATAATCATTTAAAAACTAATTTTTCTTTAATTACCAACTAATTTTATTAGTAAATATTTGCAAGGTAGATTTTTCTGAGAAAATACAAAGCAGGTGGGGCCAGACAGTGACACAGTAATAAAACATGATGCTTTGTGAGGCTACTCCACATGGGAAGGCTCAAGGTACCTGGAAATCTCCCTTAGTATACTGTACATGGATATGCCTATGACCCAGGGCTGGCTGAGCCTATGGTGGATCATAGCATCAAGACCCTGCTGGGAGGGGCCATCTCTCTGTCTCTCTCACTGATGGAAGAAATAAATAAACCTAAACACACACACACACACACACACACACACACACACACACACACAAAGCAGGTGACATTACTTTGAAGTTTTGTTCAAGCTACAATGGAAATATGCTAAACTTCTCAAATAAAATATTTTATCTACCCAATACAACTTTGAAATTTATGTGAGAAAATAACCTAGGAATAGTAAGTAGAAATTACACTGTTTGTGGGTCAGCAGGTGGTATGGTAATGAAGGCATTAGACTCCCATATCGTTGACCATGGCTTGAGCCCTGGACCTGGCAGCTTGAAAAGCACACCAAAGCATGTGTGCGCATGCCCAAAATCCCAGGAGAGTAGAGAAGAAGGGATTGTGGTATGGCCATCCCCCAGGGGTGATTTCTCACGTTCCGTCTCACTATCTCTATCTGTCTCTCCAGTGAGTACAAACACCCTCTTATGGGCTAAAAAAATAAAAAAAAGAAATTATATTCTTGTAAAAATTGAAAGTAAGAATTCTAGAGTAAACATTTTTTTTGAGAGGTTTTTGCTATAGGGCACGTGCGCTCACCAGAAAGACAGAGAGACAGAAAGGGAGAAATCACACCCCCCCCACCCCCACCCCCACCCCCCCCCCGGGGTGATTGGCCACGCCGCGATCCCTTTTCCTCCATTCTCCTCTCGGGATCTTGGGCACGCATGTACAAGCGCCCGGCGTGAGTTTTAAGCCATGGGGGGGGGGGGGGGGGACATGAACCTCGGTCGACTACATGGGAGTCCACCGACATAGCCATTACGCTAACTGCTGGTCCCTAGAGTAAACATTTTCAAATGGCACAGGAAAAAAATTATCTCAAAAGTAAGTTGTTGGGATCATTTCAATCAATTAAAATTTAAAACTTCAAAAGTTGGGGCCAGCAAGTGGCCTGGTGGTTAAGGTGCTGGATCTCACAAGGCCAGCTCCACAGCTCAAGTCCCACACCCAGTGGCCTGAAAATCACGCCAGGCACATGTGCACGCGTGCCTACCCAAAGTACTGAGAGGAGAATAGAGAAAAAAGGCTTGCAGTGTGACCATACTCCCTGGGAGGATGATTTCTCTTTCCCTCTCTCACTTTCTCTCCCTGCTGAACACACCTTATAGCAAAAAAATCTTAAAACAAAAAAAATCCAAAGATTTATCTGTTGTAAATGATGAATTCTGGAAGAGACATACTTTCATCCACAAAGTTCCTTATTATACCTAAAGAAAAATAAAAGCCAAAAAAAAGAAAAAAAGAAAAAGAAAAGCCAAAGGATCTATAAGAAACTATGCCAATCCTATGTATTTGATATGATAATTAGGTGACAGGTATATTAAAATGCTTTCCATACAAAAGTATGTTATTTTTTTATTATCATTAGTAACAAACAGCAGGGGACCAGCAGGTGGCATGGTGGTTAAGGCGCTGGACACTCCCACATGGCTGACCATGGTTCGAGTCCTGGACCTGGTGGTTTACTTTCTCACTTTCCCTCTTTCTCTCTGTGTCTTTCTCTGGTCAAATTAAAATAAAATGAATGAATAAATAAAAGTAAATAAATAATTCTTTAAAAAAATAACAAACAGCAAATGATGTTAGGATTAAAGAAGAGTTTGCTTTAGAATGTCACATGACAACTCAGGAAATATGCACAGAATATTAATGAAAAACAGACTTTGAAATTTAGGTTATCTAGACTTTTTTTTTTTGTTTAAGTAGGGAGCCTCAAGACTTTTGAGCAATAAATATTGAGGTCTAGCCTAGGTAGCATAACCATAGTGGACTGGATTGTAACGTGGGGGCCACATGGCTGACAATAGGTTCAGATCCCTAGGCTGACCTGAAGACTCATCCTAAGGAGCTGAAGGGCTGTAAGATAGGAATCACAACATGATGAGACTCTGTAAAGAATACTCTCTCTCGGGATCAGCAGTTAGCGTAATGGCTATGTTGCTGGACTCCCACGTAGTCGACCGCGGTTCGAGTCCTGGACCCGGTGGCTTAAAACTCACGCCAGGCACGTGTGCGTGCGTGCCCAAGATCCCGAGAGGAGAATGGAGAAGGGATTGCGGTGTGGCCATCCCCCCTGGGGGGTGATTTCTCGCTTTCTGTCTCTCTGTCTCTCTGTCAAGTGCACGCACCCTATAGCAAAAACCTCTCCAAAAAAAAAAAAGAATACTCTCTCTCACATGTGTGTATACACACTATCATTAAATTAAAAAAAAGTTAAAGGGTATTAATATCAAATTAACATGGATTCAATATTGTCCCTTAATTATGTAGGGCTGACCCTTTTAAAGGTAGCAAAAACTGCTAAATTCTGTATCCCAAAAGGATCAAAGCCAGCAAGAAATTGTACTCTTTCCAGTCAAAGTTTTATATTCATTTTTAAATCTGATCTTCTCTCCTGAGGGCCTTAATTACTCATATACAGAGTAATTGAATCTCCTACCAACAAGTTGAAATAGTTCTGAACAACTTCCCTAAATCACATCTAAATATACCTAGAGAATATCAGAGAACATTACTTTTTAAAAGAAATTCCACCACTGTTTCAAATTTTAAGTTTAAAGTGTTTGGTCTTGTAACAAGATAGGCAGGAAAAAATTAATACTCTCCTTCCTTTGCCTTCCTTCCTCACTCCCAGGTACTCCAGGGCACTGCCCCAGTAATTCTTTCTTCTATCCTGAGTCAATAATTTGTCTTGTTCTCCTAAACTGTTGTCATCAGCAAACAAACAAGCAGTTATTTCTTGCATCTTCAAAAATATCCCTCGCTTGGGACCAGCAGTTGGCATAATGGCTATGTTGCTGGACTCCCATGTAGTCAACCGCGGTTTGAGTACCAGACCTGGTGGCTTAAACTCATGCTGGGCATGTGTGCGTGCATGCCCAAGATCCTGAGAGGAGAATGGAGGAGAACAGATTGTGGCGTGGCCACCCCCGGGCGGGGAGTGATTTCTCACTTTCTGACTCTCTGTCCTTTCTGTCTTTTTGGCGAGTGCACGCACCGTATGGCAAAAAACCTCTCTCAAAAAAAAAAAAAATACGCCTTGCTTGACCCCATTTATTCTTCCAATTTCTTCATTTTTCTTTGTTCCCCTCTACAATAAAACTTTATTTATATTTGTTGTTTCAATGTACTTCCTGGTATTCGATCTTGAAATAAGGCTTTACTCCCTGAACTCACCAAAATGACTTGACTAGAGAGGAATACTGATCGGCACATTACTAAATCCTACTGTCATTTTTCAGTCCTCATGTAACATTACTCATTGGCAGCAGTTGTCACTGAGTCTTCCTTGAAACATTTAAATTCATCTAATTGATACACATGATATTCACCTGGTTTCTATTTTTTTTTTTTTTTTTTTTTGGCTATTCAGTCTCAGTCTCTCAGAGACTCCAATCTACAAATGTTAGAATACATCAACTTTTCTTTTTTAGCTATATTCACTTCCAAGGTGACTTTTAATACTATCTATATGTTAGTAAGTCCCAAATTTTTACCTATTAAATATGTATCTCTCCCTAAACTCCAGACCCATACACCAAACAAACTACTTAACTTCTCTTCTTGGACACTTAATAGGCAACTAACAGCCTGTTATTCACCTAGTCTTTATCAAAAAAGCAAATAGATTGATCTTATTAAAATACAAGTAATTTGGGACCAGCAGTTAGCATAATGGCTATGTCGCTGGACTCCCACGTAGTCGACGGCGGTTTGCGTCCCGGACCTGGTGGCTTAAAAAACTCATGCTGGGCGCATGTGTGTGTGTGCCCAAGACCCCAAGAGGAGAATGGAGGAGAAGGGATTGCGGCGTGACCATCCCCACTGGGGGGTGATTTCTCGCTTTCTATGTCTCTTGTCTGTCTGGTGAGCGCACGTGCCCTATAGCGAAAACCTCTCCCAAAAAACAAACAAACAAACAAAAAATACGAGTAATTTCAGGTCTTTTTCTGCTTACAACACTCCAGTGTAACTCATTTTAAAAGCTGAAGTCCTTACTAGGACTTGTAAATTTTTATATGCAGCCCTACATCCCCATCTGAACAGTTCTCTCCCTTCATCTTCTGCTACCCTGCCCTCTTGCTCACGCCTTGCTTTAGCCACAAAGGCCTCCTCAGCTCACTAAGAAAAAACAGGCATAAGAGAGTGATGTCAGCAAAATGGCAAAGTAAGAAACATCAAAAAATAAGCAGTAACTGTCAAAACCAACTTTATCAGAACACTAGAAAACCACCAATGGTTTATGGAAACGAAAATGCCAAAAAAAAAAAAAAAAAAAAAAAAAAAAAAAAAAAAAAAAAAAAAACCAGCATTAAAAAGAAATACTACTAATGTTCAAGGAAATCTGTGTTAAAACACTGGCTAAATGCAACCTAAAGAAACAGAGCCTTCAGTAACCACATACGACAGGAACTAGTCTAGTCACTGCAGAAAATAGTTTGAAAAAGTTACTAAATAAATCGATAACTCTAGCCTTCAATAATCAAGAACAGTAATCACTGATGGCAGGGGGAAAAATTTACTACATTATTATTAATAAATGTCAGGTTTTCACAAAAAAAATTTTAATGCATACCAAAAACCGAAACAACAGCTCATTTAATAAAAAAAAAAAAAAAAAAAAAAAGGACAGAAACGATCCCAGAGCAAGTCCAAACTTTGGACTCAAAGGACAAAGACTTTAAACCAACTGTCTTAAATATTTCAATGAACTAAAGGAAAGCATGACCCATGAGTGAAAGTAAACCAGGAAAATGACATATGAAATGATACTATCAATAGAGTTCAAAATTAAAAAAAAAAAGAGTAGAAATTCCAGAGCTAAAAATAATAATAACTGAAAATTTAAAATTCACTCTAGTGGTTCAATAGTAGATCTCAAGCAAAGAGAGGAAAGAATAAGCGAATGTAAAGATAGGATAATTGAAATCATGCAGTCTGAAGATCAAAAAGAAAAAGGATGAAGAAAAGTTAATAGAATCTGAAAAACAACATCAAGCAGACTAACACACACATTGTGGAAATCCCAAAAGTAAGAGAAAGAGGGGAAAAAAACACAAAAATAATACTGCAAGAAATAATGGCCAAAAATTCCCCAGATTTGATAAAAGACATATATCTATATATCCAAGAAGTTCAACAAATTCCAAGCAGGAGAAACTCAGAGATCTACACCAAGATACAATACAGTCGAACTGTTCCTTTAAGAGTCAAAGAATCAGAGAAAGACAAGACTCATGAAGTACAAGAGATCCTCAATAAAAGGGCCAGAGTTCCTCAATAAAAGGGCCAGGTGGTGGCACAGTGTAACAGGATCCACATGTGAAAGGTCATCGGTTCATATCATGATATCTCCATGTCCACACCAGGCACATACCCATAATCTGGACTGGTTGAGCTTAGAAGTGGATTGCAGCATGAAGACCCTCTTGGGGTACCTGTCTCTCTGTCTCTTTTTCTCCCTGTCTCTCTCATGGAAGAAAAAAAAAAAGATTAATAGTAGGTTTATCACCAGAAACTATGGAGACCTACAAGTAGGAAAAAGAAAAAAAAAAAAAAAAAAATATATATATATATATATACACATATATCAAGGACTCTATATTCAGAAAACTGTTCTTCAAGTAGAGAAACAAAAGATGAAGGAATTGATTATTAGTAGAGAGGCCCTAAAACAAATGCTTAAGGAAGTTTTTTAGGATAAAATTAAAGGACACTAGAATGTATACTGAATCCATACAAAGAAACAAAGAGGGAACCAGCAGTTAGCGTAATGGCTATGTCGCTGGACTCCCATGTAGTCGACCGCAGTTCGAGTCCCAGACCCAGTGGCTTAAAACTCATGCTGGGCGCATGTGCGTGTGTGCCCAAGACCCCGAGAGGAGAATGGAGGAGAAGGGATTGTGGCGTGACCATCCCCCCTGGGGGTGATTTCTCGCTTTCTGTCTCTATGCCTCTCTCTGTCTGTCTGGCGAGCGCACGCGCCCTATAGTGAAAACCTCTCCAAAAAAAAAAAAAAAAAAAAAGAAACAAAGAACACTAGTAAAGGTATGTATATAGGTGAATAAAAAAAGTATTACTGTACCTTTGGTATGTAACTCTTCTTTTTTCTCTTATATAATCTTTTTTAATAAGAATTATTTAATTTATTTATTATTTTTTAAATTTTCTGTAGGACACATGAGCTCACCAGAGAGAGGCAGAGAGAGACAGGGAGAGAGAGAGAGAAAGTGAGAAAGCAAGTTTCCCAGTCTAGGACTTGAACTATGGTTGGCCATGTGGTAGTTCAACACCTTAAACACCACACCACCTGCTAGACCCATCTCTTACATCATCTTAAAGGCAAAACCAAACAACAACAAAAAAATTCACTTAAAATCTGTTAACAAGCACACAATATATAAACACATAATCCTTAACAACAATATAAAGGCAGAGGGATGAAAAGGTTTAGGAGTAGGGTATGTGTACGCTATTGAAACTAAGCTGGTATTTAAAATGCATTGTTAAAATTTTGATAAACTGTAATCTCCAAGATAACCACTAAGGAAATAATGAAAAGTATACAGAAAAGAAGGAAGGTAATAAAAAAAATAGTACACTATACAAAATCAACTAAATACAAAAAATGAGTAGTAATGGATGAATTCAGAAACAAAAAGTATATAAGCAAACTGAGTAAAAACATAATAATGGACTAGCAGTTGGCGTGGTGGTTTTGGGGCTGGATTCCCACATACCTAACCATGGCTCAAGTGGTGGCTTGCTTTCTCACTTTCTCTCTCTCTCTCGTGAGTGCCCATGCCCTATGGCAAATTTTAATAATATAGTAACGAAATTTTTTTTTTGGGGGGGAAGAGGGTTTTTGTTTGTTTGTTTATTTTTGCTATAGGGCGCGTGCGCTCGCCAGAAAGACAGAGACAGACAGAGAGACAAAAAGCGAGAAATCACCTCCACCCACCCCAGGGAAAATGGCTATGCCATAACCCCTTCTCCTCCATTCTCCTCTCAGGATCTTGGGCATGCACACAGAGTTTAAGCCACCAGATCCAGGACTCAAACTGCAGTTGACTAAATGAGAGTCCAGAGACATAGCCATTACGCCAACTGCTGGTCCCTAATTTTTTTTTAAGAGAGATTTTTGGTATAGGGTATGTGTGCTCACTGGAGAGACAGAAAGCATTACCCTAAAGGGATGGCCACAACACAATCCCTTCTCCTCCATTCTCCTCTCAGGATTTTGGGCATGCATGTACATGCAACCAGTGTGAGTTACATGAGAGTCCAGCGACAATTATGCCGTCTACTGGTCCCCCATTTTTTATTTTTAAGAGAGATTTTTGTTAATCGTGTGCGTGCACTTGCCAAAGGCAGAGAGACAGAAAGTGAGAAATCATCTACCCAGGGAAGATGGCCACACCACAATCCCTTCTCCTCTTAGGATTTTGGGCACACATTCACACACACACATACCCGGTGTGAGTTTCAAGCTGCCAGGTCCAGAACTTGAACCGTGGTCAGCCATGTGGGAGTCCAGCAATATAACCATTATGCCATCTGTTGGTCCCTAATAAGAAATTTTTTTTTTTTTTTTTTTTTTTTTTTTTTTTTTTTGGAGAGGTTTTCGCTATAGGGCGCGCTCGCCAGACAGAGAGAAACAGAGAGATAGCGAGAAATCACTCCCCAGGGGTGATGGCCACGCCGCAATCCCTTCTCCTCCATTCTCCTCTCGGGATCTTGGGCACGCACGCACACACGCTTGGCGTAAGTTTAAGCCACCGGGTCCGAGACTCGGACTGCGGTCGACTACGTGGGAGTCCAGCGACATAGCCATTACGCTAACTGCCGGTCCCAAGAAAATTTTTTTTAAATAAAAGCAATGTGAAATAACAGAAGTTTTCCTTATCAGCAATTACTTTGAATACAAATCAATCAAAATTTCAAATTCAAAGGAAGAAATCGGCAGAATGGATAAAAATAAAACCAAAAACATGATCCATCTTAAGTCCTGTCTATGAGGTTCACTTAACTGCAAAGTCAGAAAAAGGATGAAAATAAATGAAAAAACACATTTTATGCAAACAGTAACCGAAAGAGAGCTGGTGTAACTATAGCGTTTCATGAAACAAAATAGATTTTAAGCCAATAAAAGTTAAGGAAACAAAGAACACTATACAGTGATAAAAGGTTCAATCCATCAAGATAATATAACAATGATAAGCATATATGCACCTAACATTAGATCCATAAATCTTTTTTTTTTGGAGAGGTTTTTGCTATTGGGTGCACTCACCAGAAAGACAGAGAGAGAGAGAGACAGAAAGCGAGACATCACCCCCCCAAGTGTATGGCCACGCCACAATCCCTTCTCCTTCATTCTCTCGGGATCTTGAGCACGCACGCACACATGCCCAGCATGAATTTAAGCCACCAGGTCTGGGACTTGACCCATAGTTGACTACATGGGAGTCCAGTGACGTAGTCATTACTCCACCTGCTGGTCCCTAAATCCATAAATACATAGAATCTAAGGGAGTAGATAGATCTACAACAGCTGAAGATTTAAGTATCCCACTTTCAATAATGGATACAACAACCAGATATAAAGAACTTGGAATAAATCAGACAATATAAACGTACAGAACACAAACAACAGTAAAATACATATTCTTTTAAAGTACAGATGAAACATTATCCAGGACTGATAATTTGGTAGTACGCAAAAGAATCTGTAGTGAACTTCAAAATATTATAATTATACATATTAAGTATCTTTTCTAATCCCAGTGTGATGTCTAGAAATCAGTAATAGAAGCAAAACTAGAAAACTCACAAGTATGTAGAAATTAAACAACAAATTTTTAAACAGTCAATGTGTCAAAAAGAAGTAATAATGGTTATTAGGAGCCAGCAGGTGTTGTGGTAGTTAAGACACAGGACTCCCACATTGCCAACTGTAGTTCAAGTTCTGGACCTGGCGGCTTACTTTTTCACTCCCTTCCTCCCATATATCTCTCTTTCTCTCTGGTGAACACACATGCCCTGTAGTAAATTTTAAAAAATAATGATAAAAAAATTATAAAAAAAGAAAAATTAGAAAATATCTTCAAATAAAAATGAAAACACAGCACAGAAAAATTTACAGAATGCAGCTAACATGGTATCCTGAGGAAAATTTATACTTGTAACTACATTTTAAAAATCTCAAATTAATAACCTAAGTGTGTATCTAAGGAAACAGAAAATGAGCAACTGTACCCAAAAGGTAGCAGAAAGAAAAAACAATAAAGATTAATGTAGAGAAAAATGAAAAGGGAAAAAATGAAAAAAGAAACAATGAAATCTAACATCAGTTCTCTAAAAAGATGGAAAAAACTGACAATTGTTTAGCTAGATTGTCAAGAAAAAAAATAGGTAAGACTCAACAGAAACACAAAAGAGGACAGACTTTATAGAAAAAAGACTTTATAGAAAAAAGAGGATTGAAACAGAATCCTATGAACAACAGTAAACCAACAAACTAAATAACCCAGATGAAATAGACAAATTCTTAGAAATACTATCAGGGCCAGCAGGTGGTTAAGGTGTTAGATCCCCAGATTGCCAACTGTTCTGTCCAAGTCCCAGACCCAAGAGCTAGAAATACAAATCAGGCACATGTACATGCATGCCCCAAATCCCAGAGGTGAAAGGAGAAGGGACTGCACAGTGGCCACCCACTCTGGGGTAGGTGATTTCTCACATTCCCTCTCTCACATTCCCTCTCTCTCTCTCTTTCTCACATTCCTGTTTCCCTCCTGCGAGTGCATGCGACCTATTGCAAAAACAAACGAACAAAGAGAAACACTATCAATAGCTCCTGAAACTGATTCAAAATAGAAAAATCTAAAAAAGACTTATACAACTAAGGAAATTGAATCTGTTAATCAAAAAACTTCTCAACAAAGAAACCCAGTACTAAAGGAATGGTTTCACTGATGAATTCTACCAAATATTAGGTTGTTGGAGAAGTCATGACATATTTTTCTATGTTTTCAAAGGTCATTTATTTATATAAAGAACAAAGATCAATCAATGATATATTGCTCATTTTGCTCATAACCTTTTGCCATCTTTCAGTGAGCTTCATAATTCCCTGTTCATAGAAAGATCTGTCTTTATCGGTGAAAAACTGAACAAAGTGCTGATTTACAGCCTCATCTGAATTGAACGTAAAACCATGCAAGGAGTTTTGAAACAGTGAAACAAGTGTAAGTTTGATGGTGCAAGGTCAGGTGAGTATGGTGAGTGTGGTAACACGTCCCATCCAAGCTCCAATAATTTCTGATGGGTTATCAAATTTGTGTGCGGTCTCATGTTGTCCTGATAGAACACAGCTATTTATGATCACCAAGCTCCAGACATTCCAGGATGATGGATTTGTTCAAACTGTCCAATTGCTGATAGTACACATTTGAATTGATTGTTTGGTTCCTTGGTAGGAGCTCGAAAACTATGACACCTTTAAAATCCCACCACAGGGACCAGCAGTTAGCGTAGGGGCTATGTCGCTGGACTCCCACGTAGTCGACCGCTCAAGTCCCGGACCCGGTGGCTTAAACTCACGCCGGGTACGTGTGCGTGCGTGCCCAAGATCCCAAGAGGAGAATAAAGGAGAAGGGACTGTGGCATGGCCATCCCCCCTTGAGGGGTGATTTCTTGCTTTTTACCTCTCTGTCTCTCTCTTTCTGGCGAACGCACATGCCCTATAGCAAAAACCTCTAATAAATAAATAAATAAATAAAATTAAAATAAAATAAAATCCCACACTGAAAGGATAATCTTCCTCTGATGAGTGTCTGATTTCAATGTCATTTGAGGTGAACCATCACGTCGGGACCATTTGCACACTCATTGTTGTAAAAAATCCACTTATCGCCAGTTATCAGTTGCTTCAAAAAAGGACCATTTTCCTCATGATTAATGAACACATCACAAATGTTATATGCACCATCAAATGAATTATTTGAGTTCATGAGGAAACCAAATATTGAGTTTCCTTATATATCTCAGCTTCTTAAAGTGGTCATGAATCGGGACCAGCAGTTAGTGTTAATGGCTATGTAGCTGGACTCCCATGTAGTTGACCGCAGTTCGAGTCCCGGACCCGGTGGCTTAAACTCACGCCAGGCGCATGTGCGTGCGTGCCCAAGATCCCGAGAGGAGAATGGAGGAGAAGGGATTGCAGCATGGCCATCCCCCCTGGGGGGTGTGTCTCTCTGTCTCTCTCGGTCTTTCTGGCTAGCGCACAAGCCCTATAGCAAAAAACCTCTCCAAAAAAAAAAAAAAATGTGGTCATGAATCAGTTTAAATGATGGATGTTCTATGTTTCTGCAATCTCTCATGTCATGTAACATGGGTTTGACTCAATTGATGCCTTTATTTTGTCATCAACTTTGGTGGGCCTCCCTAATTAAGGAGTGTCATTGATATCAAAATCAACAGTATGGAATTTAATGAAATATTACTGATACTGATGCTGTAGAGCACTGTTACCATAAACTTTACACAACTTTTCACAAGCTTGACATGGATTCTTCCCTTTACAGAAGTAAACAGTAAAATATGGTGAAAATGCACAGTACTTCCAAAAATGAACTAGTGCTATCTTTTGCAAAATTGCATCATGACTTTTTTCAGCAACCCAGTATTTAAAGAAATATTGACACCAATCATTACAAACTCACATAAAAATGAAGAGGTGGGCTGAAGCCAGCAGGTGGCATGGTAGTTACAGCACTGGACTCCCACATGGCTGACCATGGTGGCTTGAAAAATCACACCTGGAGCATATATGTGCATGCCCCAAATCCCAAGAGAATGGAGAAGAGATTGTAGAGTGGTCATTCCCTCTGTCTCTCTCCAGCAAATACATAAGCCCTATGGCAAAAACCTAAAAAGTAAAAAATTTAGAAAAAAATTAATAAAAAGGTAAGAACACTGTAACTCATTCTATGAGCCAATATTCCAATATCAAAGACAAAGTTATTACAAGGAAAAGTGCTCTTAAAAATCAATATCCCGGGGGACCAGCAGTTAGTGTAATGGCTATGTCGCTGGACTCCCATGTAGTTGACCACGGTTCATGTCCCAGACCTGGTGGCTTAAAACTCACTCCAGGCGCATGTGTGTGTGTGCCCAAGATCCCAAGAGGAGAATGGAGGGAAAAGGATTGCGGCATGGCCATCCCCTCTGGGGGGTGGTTTCTCCCTTTCTGTCTCTATGTCTCTCTCTGTCTCTGTCTGTCTGGCAGGCACACTTACCCTGTAGCAAAAACCTTTCCAAAAAAAAAAAAAAAAATCGAATATTCCAGGACCAGTAGTTGGCATAATGGCTATGTCGCTGGACTCCCATGTAGTCGACAGTGGTTTGAGTCTTGGACCTGGTGGCTTAAACTCACACCGGGCACATGTGCGTGAGTACCCAAGATCCTGAGAGAGGAATGGAGGAGAAGGGATTGTGGCGTGGCCATCCCCCCTGGGGGGTGATTTCTTGCTTTTTGTCTCCCTGTCTCTCTCTGTCTTTCTGGCGACCACACGTGACCTATAGCAAAAACCTCTCAAAAAAAAAAATCAACTATCCCTTATAAATATAATTAATATAGACACACACAAAAAAATCATCAGCAAAGGATGTGGCAAAGGATTTGGCACACCAAATCCAGAACCATATATAAACTATTATCCATACAACCATGTGGGAGTCATCCTAGGCATGGAAAGGTGGCTCAACACAAAGAAATCAATCAATGAAATACACATTAATAGAAAGAAATACATTAACAGAATGAATTAAAAGATACACATGACCATCTTAACTGATGCAGGAAAACATTTGGCAAATTCTAACAACTTTCTTTCATTACAACAATATTCAATAAAATTGGAGTAAAAGGGAACTTTCTCAACATTATACAGCCTATACATAAAGAACCTCCAGCTATATCATGCTTGGTGATGGAAAGAAAGCTTTTGTACCAAGATTAGGAACAAAACAAGGATACTTGCTTTTGCCACTTCTATTCAACATAGTATTGAAAGATACAGCCAGAAAAACAGGCAAAAAAAAAAAAATCAAATAAAAGGCATCCAAGTTGAAAGGAAGTAATATATCTATTCATAAGTATCTTATTTAGTTTTCTATATAGAAAACTTCTTTAGTTTTTTAAACTGTTAATGCTAATAAACAAATTCAGCAAAATTATAATGTACAACATCTATACAGCAAAATCAGTTGCATTTCTATATGTATTCAATATGTATTCATATTCATAATTTAAGGCAATAAACACTCCAGAAGAGAAATTAAGAAAATAATTAAATTTATAATAGCATTAAAAAGAATAAATAAGGGATAAATTAAATGATTAATATGTAAGATTTGGTCTCTGTAGATTATAAGATATTGCTAAAGGGAATTAAGGATCTAAACAAAAGGAAAAAAATCCCCTGTACATGGACTGGGAAACTTATTATTGTTAAGATAACAATACTAACCAAAGCAATAAACAAATTCAATGCAATCCCTATCAAAATCCCAAAGGTCTGGGTTTTTTTGCAAAAATAGAAAAAAAAAATTCACACAGAATTTCAAGGGATCCAGAATAACCAAAACAGTGTTAGAAAAGAAGAACAAAGAATTCACATTTCCTGATTTCAAAACTTGTAGTAAAGTGATAGTAATCAAAACCATGAGGTACTGGCATAAAAATAGACATATCTGTAAGAGAATATAACTGAAAGCCCAGAAACACACTCATATCTATGGTCAATTTATTTTATTTTATTTTTTTTGAGAGGTTTTTCGCTATAGGGCGCGTGCGCTCGCCAGACAGACAGAGAGAGACATAGAGACAGAAAGCGAGAAATCACCCCCCAGGGGGGATGGTCACACCGCAATCCCTTCTCCTCCATTCTCCTCTCGGGATCCTGGGCACGCACGCACACGCGCCCGGCGTGAGTTGTAAGCCACCGGGTCCGAGACGCGAACCGCGGTCAACTACGTGGGAGTCCAGCGACATAGCCATTATGCTAACTGCTGGTTCCCTGGTCAATTTATTTTTGACAAGGGTCCCAAACTATTCAATGGGGAAAGTAGAGATCTTCCACAACTGGTGCTGGGTAATCTGAATAAAACAAACTTTCAAAAACAAACAAACAAAAACTAAACTGATCTTTATACCATGTCCAAAAATTAACTTGAATGGGTCAATAAACTAAATGTGTAAGCTAAAACTCGCATAAGAAACCAGGCAAACCTTCATGACTTTAGATTTGGTCATGGCTTCTTACATAACAAAACAACAGGTGGCAAAACAAAAAACCAATAAACTTTATTAAAATTAAAAATATGTATATTAAAGGACACTATAACATACGAAAAAGACAATCTACAGACTGGGAGAGAGTAATTATAAAAAACATATCTGAGGGAACCAGCAGTTAGCGTAATGGCTATGTTGCTGGACTCCCACGTAGTCGACCGAGGTTCGCTTTCCGGACCCGGTGGCTTAAAACTCACGCCGGGCGCGTGTGCGTGCGTGCCCAAGATCCCGAGAGGAGAATGGAGGAGAAGGGATTGCGGCGTGACCATCCCCCCTGGGGGGTGAGTTCTCTCTTTCTGTCTCTATGTCTCTCTCTGTCTGTCTGGCAAGCACATGCACCCTATAGTGAAAAAAAAAAATACAAAAAAAAAAACATATCTGATATGGAATATCCAGAATTTAAAAAGAACTGCAATTCACTGCCAGAAAAACAAACAAGACTTAAAAATCAATAAAGGACTGGAATAGACATTTCTCCAGAGAAGACAGAACAGTAGTCAAGGACATGAAAAGATAGTTGATATCAGCAGTTAGGTAAATGCAAATCAAAGTTACAATGAGATCTTACTTCACACCTACAAGGAATGGCATTAATAAAAAACAAACAGAAAACAAGTGTTGGAGAGGATATGGAGACATTAGAACCCTCATACATTGCTGATGGGAATGTAAAATGATAGAGCTACTACTGAAACAGTGTGGTGGTTCCTCCAAAAGTTAAATATATAATTACCAAATGACTCAGCAATTCCATTCCTAGGTATACACTACAAACAAAAATTATAAACAGATTCAGAGATACCTGTACATGAACATTCAGCATTACTCATATAACCAAAGGCCGAAAATAATCAACAGATTAATAAATTAACAAAATATGGTGTGTGTATATATATATAATAGGATATTATTTAGCCATAAAAAGTTATGAAATTCTGATATACGTTACAAAAGAACTAACCTTAAAAACATACTAAGCAAAATTATTGGGCAGACACACAGCAAATATTTTATGATTCTTCTTATATGAATAGACAAATGCATAGATTAATATAATAATCTCTACTAGAAGTCATCAGGGGGACCAGCAGTTAGCGTAATGGTTATGTCGCTGGACTCCCATGTAGTCAACCGCGGTTCGCGTCCCGGACCCGGCGGCTTAAAACACACCGGGCACGTGTGCGTGCATGCCCAAGATCCCGGGAGGAGAAGAGATTGTGGCATGGCCATCCCCCCTGGGGGGTGATTTCTCGCTTTCGTCTCTCTTTGTCTGTCTGGTGAGCGCACGCGCCCTATAGCAAAAAAAAAAAAAAAAAAAAAAAGTCATCAGGGACTGGAAAAAGGGGAGAGTAGGCAAAGGGTATCTGGAATGACAAGAAAATCTGGAAATTAGTGGTGATGGTTGTACAATATCACAAATGGAAATAATGCTACTGATTTGTACACTTATTGATTACATAGCAAATTTTATGCTGTATGTACATCATTTTATGGTATATATAGACATATATCTATAATATATCTATCTATAGATATAGATCTCTTATAATTAAAAAGAATCTAAGGGGAAAAGGCCAGGTATGTATATTCCTCAAAAGCTTTTCACTTGCTGTTCTCTCTGCTGGATGTGCAATTCCCTCATTTCATTCCATTCTTTTCTCAAAATTAACACTCCTATTGAGGTCTTTCCTGATCACTCTAACTAAAATGTCATTTCCTTTCCATTGTTTCATATTCCCTTCTCTGCTTAATTTTTCTGCCTTAGCAACTGCTTACTATACTGTTGACATATTTATCTTGTTTAAAGTCTGTGTTTCTTGTAAAATGGTAAAGGTCAGAAAAAAATTTTTTTATGTATCCTTAACAGTATCAATCACAGTATCAGTCAATAAGTATTTATTTATGAGATAGACAAAACTTTTTTTATGGGGGAGAAACTTTCTTTTAAAAAAAATCTTAGTGAAACTTTTAAAGTAAATGGTAACAGTGGTTATTTGGGCATTGACTTTATGGCCCATTAAAATTTCCTTCAATTTTTTAAAATTTTATTTTGCTATAGAGCATGTGCACTCACTGGAAAGGGAGGGGTGGTGGGGTTGTGTGTAAAAGAAAGCACCCCTACAGGTGGCCATGTCACAATCCTCTCTCTGTTTTCTCTTGGGATTTGGGGCATACATGTACATGAGTCCAGCATGTTTCTCAAGCCACCAGCTCCAGGACCTGAATCGCACAGTTGGCCGCATGGGATCCAACAGTCCCAACCACCACACCACCAGCTGGACCATTTAAAAAAAAATTTGATAGTGGTAAAATACACCTAACATGAAATTCACCGTCTTAACTACTTTTGAGTATCAGCAGCCCTCTGGCAATTAAAAAAAAAAAAAAAAGAAAAAGTGACTCATGCCTCCATTTTCTAAATATCCATTCTCCTGTTAATCTTCTTGTACGCTGTAATTTCTGCCCCCAGAAAATTACTGAACTATACTTTCAAAAGTGACTAACAAGCTTCTAGACAAACCCAAATGGTTTCAATCCATCTTTGACCATCACTAACCAAGGTGACCATAGTCTCTGAAAATAAAAATGCTATTTCTACACCTGATCCTAGCCAAAAGGTCAAGAAGTGATACAAATGCTATTTCCTATATAAATCCTCCAATCATCTATACATTTCCCCATTTACCATGTACTATACCATTGAGACTTTAAGAACAAGGACTATGACTTATTATCTCAGGTAGCAGCTATCAACCTACCTACTATTTTTATTACCCATAATAAGAGCTGTTAAAATGTTTTCTAGCGTCCAGCAGAGGTTGGTGGTTAAGGCACTAACTTCCACTGTGTTTCGAGTTCCAGACATGGCAGCAGCTTGCTTTCTCACTTTCTCCCTGTCCCTGGTACATATGTCCTAGCAAATTTAAAAAATAATAATAATAAATAAAATTAAATCTTTTTTTAATTTAATTTATTATTATTACCATTTTTTAATTCACCAGAGACAGAGAGAGAGAAAGTGAGAAAGCAAGCTGCCAGGTTTAGGACTCCAACCAGTCAGCCATGTGGGAGTCCAACACCTTAACAACCATGCCACCTACTGGTCCCAATAAATAATTATTTTTAAAAAAATGTTTTCAAAACCCACCTTAACGACTTTGCTTCCAGGAAATTCTCTTATTTTCTGACATTACACAACTTGAGAATTTTCCTTCCTCTGGCTTTCCTTGCTGTCTTGACTGATTTAACATAGTTTAATAGCTTTAAGTTTCTATACAGTGATTTCATGTCACCAAATCCACTTATTTAGCATTTCAAATTCAATCAAAACCTGACATATCTTTGAGATATCCTTAATGTGATTTCACATTCAAATCTTCAATAAATTCAGTTCTATTTTTTAAATAACATAATTATTCTTTACTTTTTTTCTTACTACTGGTATAAAATAAAAATGTAAAACCCAATTTCCTAGGGCCAACGGGGAGCACTGTGGTTAAGATCCTGGACTCCCACATGGTGGACTGTGATTCGAGTTCCAGACACAGCAGCTTGCTTTCTCTCTCTCTGCCTCTCTCTAGTGAGTGTACATGCCCTATAGCAAATTAAAACAATAACAGATACAATTAAAAAAATATATAATTCTTGGGACCAGCAGTTGGCATAATGGCTATGTCGCTGGGCTCCCATGTAGTCAACCATGGTTCAAGTCCCAGATCTGGCGGCTTAAATCCACGCTGGGAGCATGTGCATTTGTGCCCAAGATCCCAAGAGGAGAATGGAGAAGGAACTATGGCGTGGCCATCCCCCCGGGGCATGATTTCTCACTTTCTATCTCTCTGTCTCACTCTTTCTGGCGAGCGTATGTGCCCTATAGCAAAAACCTCTCAAAAAACAAACAAAAAAAAAAAAAAAAAAAAAAAAAAACACCAAAAAACCAAACAGACAAACATAAAAAAACAAGCAAAACTGGGGTTGGCAGGTGGGATAGTGGTTAAAGCAGTAGACTCCCACGTCGTACAACACAGTTCAAGTCCTGGACCTGGGGGCTTGCTTTCTTACTTTTCCTTCCTCTGGTCAAATAAATTAAAAAATTAAATATATAACTCCTTAGGGGAAAAAAGGTAAAAGTAATCTACAGTTTTAGAAGTCAGAAAAATGGTCATTTCTTGGAAGGGACAAAAGGAATGATAACTAGAAGTGTATGAGTGGAGCTTCTGGGGTGGCAATGATGATGACCTTTCTTTTTTAAGAATTATTTTACTTAGGGGAACCAGCAGTTAGCGTAATGGCTATGTCACTGGACTCCCACGTAGTCGACCGCGGTTCGCATCCCAGACCCGGTGGCTTAAAACTCACGCCGGGCGCGTGTGCGTGCGTGCCCAAGATCCCGAGAGGAGAATGGAGGAGAAGGGATTGCGGCGTGACCATCTCCCCTGAGGGGTGATTTCTCACTTTCTGTCTCTATGTCTCTGTCTGTCTGTCTAGCGAGCGCACGCGCTCTATAGCGAAAACCTCTCCAAAAAAAAAAAAAAAAAAGAATTATTTTACTTATTATCATTTTTTATTTTATTTGTTCGAAGAGAGATTTTTTTGCTAGAGGGCATGAGCACCCGCAGGAGAGAAAGACATAAAGTGAGCAATCACCTCCCCACCCCCCAAGGGTGGATGGCCACATCACAATCCCTTCTCCTCCATTCTCCTCTAGGGATTTTGGGCATGTACACATACGCGCCAGGAGTGAGCTTCAAGCCTCCGGGTCTGGGGTTCAAATCTCAGTTGATTGCTTGGGAGTCCAACATAACCATCATGCCATCTGCTGATCCCATACACACACACACACACACACATATATACACACACACATATATATATATACATATATACATACACACACACACATATATATATACACACATACACTTTTTTTTTTTATTTGACCAGGGAGGGAAAGTGAGAAAGCAACCTGTCATGTCCAGGACTCAAACCGCAGTTGGCTATGTGGAACTTGATCATCTTTTTTTTTTTGAGAGGTTTTTGCTATAGGGCGCGTGCACTTGCCAGAGACAGAAACAGAAAGCGAGAAATCATCCCCCGGGGGGATGGCCATGCCACAATCCCTTCTCCTCCATTCTCCTCTCGGGATCTTGGGCACGCACATGTGCCCGGTGTGAGTTTTTTAAGCCACCGGGTCCGGGACTCGAACTGCGGTCGACTACATGGGAGTCTCGCGACATAGCCATTATGCTAACTGCTGGTCCCTCGATCATCTTTTTGATAAAAGATTTTTGCTATAGGGCCTGTACACTCACCAGAGAGACAAAGAGATTGAAAGAAAGAAATCACACACACACACAAACACACACCCGGGGATGGCTACACCACAATCCCTTCTCCTCTCCGGATTTTTGGCACACATGCACATGCACCCAGCATGAGTTTCAAGCTGCCGGGTTTGGGACTCAAAACGTGGTCCTTTATGTGGGAGTCCAGGGACGTGACTATTATGCCATCTGCTGGTCCCAAGTCCAACACTTTAACCATCACAATCATCACACTATCTGCCAGCCCCAGTGATAATGTTCTCTTTTTTATCATGCCTGGTGGTTTCACAGGTGTGTTTTCTTTGTAATAAATCATAGGCTTATATACATAATTTGTATACTTTTTTGCATGTCTAAATTAATAAAAAAAAATTTGAGAGATATTTGCTAAAGGGCGTGTGCACTCACCAGAGAGACAAAGAGACAGAAATCGAAAGGGTAATTTTAACACTACAATCCCTTCCTCATTCTCTTCTCAGGATTTTGGGCACGCACAAAAAAGATACTGGTATGAGTTTCAAGCCACTAGGTCTGAGACTCAAACTGCGGTCAGTTATGTGGGAGACCAGCAATGTAACTACATCATCTGCTAGTCCCACCACGAAAAAAATTCTAACAAGATGAATCTTAAGTAAATATTTATAAGTCAACATTTAGAATATATTTCATTCAAAAATAAACAGGGGTCAATCAGGTGGCACGGTGGCCAAGGCAGCTGGATCCTCCCACATGGCCAACTGAGCAGTTCAAAACCTGGACCTGGCAGCTTGAAAAATACAAGAGGGTGGGTGGCTTGAGCGGTAGAGTGAGTAGGGGGAGGTAGTGCAAATGTGTGAGTGTGCACATGCCCAAAATCCTGAGAGGAAGATGAAGAAGGAATTGTAACATTGTCATCTCCCCCCAGGGATGCTTTCTCACTGTCTTCCCTCTCTAGCAAGTACACATGCCCTATAGCAAATGAAAACAAAAAATTTCCAAAACAAAAACATTGGTAAGCAAATAGAGTGTGATCACTGAAGGGAATTCAGTTAACAAGGTATACTTCTGATTTCAATGCACAGTCACCAAAGCAGAAGTAAATATATTCTTATGTTTGGACTGCTGTGAATTCACTAAATTACGGAAGATCTAAAATAGTTATTCCCTAATACTAGAAACCTCAGGCAATTCAGTCTCCCTGTACTTTGACTGCTTTAACTATAAAGCAGAACTAAATAAGTGCACCATATCTATACTCTTAAATTCTTAGATTAATTTTAGGTAAAGATGCTCAGCCTTAAATAGAAGAAAACAATTTTAATAAATATTTAATTGTCTTAAGATAAATACTGCAGGGACCTGCAGATGGCATAATGGTTACATGCTGGTCTCCCACGCAGTTGACTGTGGTTCGAGTCTTGGACCCGGCAGCTTAGACTCACGCCGAGCGCATGTGTGTGCGTGCCCAAGATCCTGAGAGGAGAATGAAGAAGAGACTGCGGTGTGGCCTTTCGGGGGTGATATCTTTTTGTCTGTCTTTCTGTTGAGCACATGCACCCTATAGCAAAAAGCTCTCAAAAAAAAGTTATAACAATAAAATATTGCAAAGAACATAATTTTTAAAAATTTTAATTGACTTTACCTATAAAATAGCACAAAATTTTAAGACAAGACAAATCTATACAAAATATGTGAAATCTAATCATTATCCTAACCATTTTTTCCTTTCTCTTACAAAAGGACTAACAAGATACATTAGTACTTATCTTTGAGAAGTAGTCATTGATTTCCAATAGGATAAAATTTAATATACTTTATACTGAGCTGCTACTTAGTCAGGTAAACTAATCTGAAATGACTACTAGGTAAGAAAGACAATCTTTTTTTCTGGTTTCAAATCATGTCCCTTTCTGGCAATAACAACGTTTAAAACTACTGATTTATGGGCCAGAAGATAGTGTGATGGTTATATCACTGGACTTCCACATGTCCAACCATAGTTCACCTCCCAAACCTGATGGCTTGAAAATCACGTCAGGCACATGTGTGTGTATGCCCAAAATCCTGAGAGGAAAATGGAAAAGGGATTACAGCATGGCCATCTTTCTGGGGAGTGATTTCTCACTTTTCCTCTCACTCCCTCCTTCTCCTTCTCTCTGGCAAGCACAAGCCCCCTAAGGCAAAACCCTTAAAACAAAAACAGAAACAAAAAAACTACTGGCTTAAATTTTAAAGTACAGTTATAGTTGAAAACAAATTAAAAAAAAATTAATGTCAGTTAATAATGGCAAATTACAACAGAAGTATCAGTATCTGACAGCTATTCAATAAACAAAGCTAGTTATGTTCTGGGCGATAATTTTTATTCATAAGCATCATTAAATGAGAAGTCTCATTAAAAATTATAAATTTAGGGGCCAGGTAGTGATTACAGTAGTAACACAACTGGACCTACATGGGAAGGTCTCCAGTTTGCATCCTGAAGCTTCCTTGTACATGCCACATAGGTGCATGTGCTCATAATGTGGGCTAGCTGAAGCTGCGGGTAGACTATAGGAATTCTGTTAGGGGTGCCTTCCCAACCCCTCAGAATAAACAAACATATTTTTAAATTTTTTAATTTTATGGGCCAGGCGGTGGTACAGCAGTAATGCAACTGGACCCACATGGAAAAGATCCTTAGTTTGCATCCCAGGGCCTAAGGATACATGTGTGTACATATCTATGATGTGGGCTGGCTGGCTAAGATTGGGAGTGGATCGTGGTATGAAATCCTGTTGAACTGCCTGTCTCTCTCTTCCTTTGACTTTCTCATTGAAGAAATAAACTTTGAAAAAAAAAAATATCAGGCTGCCTATAAGCTAGTAACAGAAAAGAGTGAAACTGTCCCATCAAGACTACAGTATTTTTGTATTCTGTCCCATTACTCCACAACTATATACATCCAATATTATGTGAGTTTATTATTTCTCTCAAGCCTTAGAATCTAAAATAATCTGTATTATAAAAATATTCACAAACTTTCCCAAACTGAAGCACTTTTTTTTTTTTTTTGAGAGGTTTTCGCTATAGGGCATGTGCGCTCGCCAGACAGAGACATAGAGACAGAAAGCGAGAAATCACCCCCCAGGGGGGATGGTCACGCCACAATCCCTTCTCCTCCATTCTCCTCTCGGGATCTTGGGCACGCACGCACACGCGCCCGGCATGAGTTTTAAGCCACCGGGTCCGGGACAAGAACCGCGGTCGACTACATGGGAGTCCAGCGACATAGCCATTACGCTAACTGCTGGTTCCCAAGCACATTGTTAAATAAGACCATTTCAGTTACCAGTTTTTCTAACATAAATATAAAGCTTGTTTGGACTTGCAGTTGGCGTAATGGCTATATCACTGGACTCCCATGTAATGAACTGTGGTTCAAGTCCTGGACTGGGTGGCTTAAAGTCATGCTTGGTGTGTGTGCATGCATGCCCAAGATCCCGAGTGGAGTATGGAAAAAAAAAACACTTGTTTCTCCAAAAAAAAAGCTTGTTTCTTTGTCTCAAAACATATACTATGAACATATCACAGCATGGTGTCATACTTATGGTTAATCCTGACTGAAACACTTAATAGTTAGATAAAGGTACACCCCCACCTCTGGAGCACTTGTCTGGGGATGGTGTTCAAAACTTGATTTCTTGCCAAATGTTTTCTTTTCCACATCTCTATCTCAGTGAATCACACACTACCACTTACTTAGTTTCTCAAGCCAGAAATCAGGAAACCATTTCTGATACCTTTCCTTTAACATTCATTCAATCCATCATTAAGCTATCAATTATTCCTTCTTCCTCTCAACCTTGCCCTCTTCTCTGCTGCTCCCAAACTCCTCTTACTATAGCTACCACCCTAGTGTCAGTTACCATCATGTCAGTTACCATCACATGGGTTACCATCAATCCTTATATTACATCTTTCCTTTTACTCTTGCCACTCTCCAATCCATTCTCAACCAAAATGATAATGTTAAAATTTAAACCACATTACTCTTCTGCTGCAAATTTTTCTATGACTACAGTATCTTTAGTAAAACTCACAAATATTTTAACATGCCCTACAAAGCCCTGTAGTCTACTCTCTGCCAATCTGTCTCATTTCATTTCTCATTTTGCTCATTATGTTCCTGCTACCCTGAATGTCTCTAATTTCTTCCAACATATTCTTTCTTGCTTCATATTTTCAAATACACTTTTTTTTCTCCTTACCTGTATGATTCTTTATTCTTTCTTTATTTAAATATCATTACCTGAAAGATATTTAAATATCATTACTCTTTGCAATGATTGTAGGTTGTGACCACACAACCTACAATCCTATTTTTCTCTCTCATATCATTCTGTTCCTGTATTAAATTCATCATGCTAAAATTTTACATTTCTGGGGCCGGCAGGTGGCATGGTGGTTAAGGGCGCTGGACTCTCATATGGCTGACCACAGTTTGAGTCCCAGACCTGGTGGCTTGCTTTCTCACTTTCCTTCTCTCTCTCACTCTGTCCCTTCCTGGTCAAATGTAAATAAATACATAAATAAAATGAAATAAAAATGAAATAAAATTTTACATTTGTTTTATTTGCTTGTTCTTTCTCTGTCTTTACTATTAGACTGTAGATTCCATGAAGGCAGGGATCACTTATTATGTACTCAGTAAACTTGTTCAATGAATGGATAGACATGAAGTCCAGATAATAAATTACAGCTCAAAGTTTCTTCCCATTCTCTGGGTCTCCCAGTGTGACTTGATCAGTTTTTTTTTTTTTTTTTTGGAGAGGTTTTTCGCTATAGGGCGCGTGCGCTCGCCAGACAGACAGAGAGAGACATAGAGACAGAAAGCGAGAAATCACCTCCCAGGGGGGATGGTCACGCCGCAATCCCTTCTCCTCCATTCTCCTCTCGGGATCTTGGGCACGCACGCACACGCGCCCAGCGTGAGTTGTAAGCCACCGGGTCCGAGACGCGAACCACGGTCGACTACGTGGGAGTCCAGCGACATAGCCATTACGCTAACTGCTGGTTCCCACTTGATCAGTTTTTCAATAGTGGTTTTTTTTTTTTTTTTTTTTTTTTTGAGGTTTTTGCTATAGGGCACATGCGCTCGCCAGAAAGACAGACAGAGAGCTAGAAAGCGAGAAATCACCCCCCAAGGGGGATGGCCACGCCTCAATCCCTTCTCCTCTATTCTCCTCTCGGGATCTTGGGCACACATGCACACGTGCCTGGCTGAGTTTAAGCCACCGGGTCCGGGACTCGAACTGCGGTCGACTAAATGGGGATTCAGCGACATAGCCATTACGATAACTGCTGGTCCCTGTTTTTCAACAGTTTTTAAAAGGAAGGAGCAAAGAGAGCTCCTGAAAACTTAAAGGCAATTACAATAGAGAGATCCTCACGAAGGTGCACATAGTATGCCAAATAAGTGAGACAAATAATGTTAAGATTGCATGGAAAGGAAAAACCCCCAAGGGCTACAATGGCAAGAGATGATTTTATTCATAAGATAGAATTTGACCTGAGTATTCATAGACTAGTAAAATTACAGTAAGTGAAAAACAAATGGAAGAGAAGACCAAATAAGGAAGCAGAGGCATAAAGTGCTAGAAGTTATAAAACTAGAATGTGCCAACTTACACCACATTTAGAGGGTAAAAACGTGCAGAAAAATAAAATCTTATGTAAGAAATCTATATCCCATGTTGACAACCACAAAGTATTTGAAAGGCTACAAGAAATCATTCTATTCAACAATGTCCAGAAAGCTCTTGATTGTATTTTTCAGCTTTTCAAGTTTTTCAAATCCTTATACCATGCACTCATTAGCTCTTTTTAATTTACATTTCAGCTTTCACTGACCAATTGCCTCAAGTTTCCATATGTTCTTTATTCACTGTACTGATTATTTGATGAAATTTCCCCAGTAGAACTATTATTTCAGGAGGATGGAGGGTATCATAGCAGTAATGCAACACTGCAAGGTTGATCTGTATGAAAAGGTTCCTCTTTGAACATGGCTGTATACCCAAGATTCAGGCCTGGGATAGACTATCGTGTGAGGACCCTGCTAGGGACGCCTATCTCTCTCTCTCACACACACATTTTAAAAACAACAAAAAAAGAAAAAAGTACTTCAGTCAAATTTTTAAAAATTATTTTATTATTGCTATAGTAATCAGAGAGAGGCAAAGTGCAAAAGCAAGCCACTAGGTCTGGGACTCAAACCATGGTTGTCCACGTGGGAGTCCAGTAACCCAACCAAATCACCTGCTGGCCCCAAGTCATATTTTCTTTTCCTTTGTACACCCTGACCTCTACAGGGCTTCATTTTTGTTATTTACTTGTTTTTTTTTTTTTTTTCATTTACTGCATTTAAATCAATGATAAAGACATCTAACCTTTAGAAAAATTAAAATGTTCACATGCACCAAAATTTGTATTTTACTATTAGTAGCAGACTTAATAGATTTTCTTCCTTTTCTTTTTTTTTTTTTTTTTGGTTTGGAGAGGTATTTTGCTATAGGGTACATATGCTCACCCGAGAAACAGAGAGACAGAGAGACAGAAAGCGAGAAATCATCCCTCAGGGGATGGCCATGCCACAATTCCTTCTCCCCCCATTCCCCTCTTGAGATCTTGGGCACGCGCACACAGCCTGGTGTGAGTTTAAGCCACCAGATCCAGGACTCGAACTGCGGTTGACTACATGGGAGTCCAGCGATGTAGCCATTACACCATCTGCTGGTCTCAATAGATTTTACTTCTAAATACACAATACTAGTTCAGATCCTGCCTCTTAAATTCATGCATTAAGCTCCTCCTTCAGCTGTCTTGTTTCCACAGGTAAACCATGTCGGTCTAGTAGAATGTCTTATACAAGGCATTCAGTTGCATTAGAAACAGGGTTTGCAGTTAATGGTTTCTTTTTTTTTTAATTATTTATTCAATTCCATTTGTTATTATTATTTTTTAATTTGATCAGAGAGAGGCAGAGAGAGAGAGAAAATGAAAAGTCAAGCCGCCAGGTCTGGGACTTGAACCATGGTCAGACATGTGGGAATCCAGCGCCTTTAATCACCAAGCCACCTGTTGGCCGCAGTTAACAGCTTCTTAAGACACTTCCACACTGAACACTTTATGGTTTCATTAACTCTATCTATTCATGGACTTTTTCTTGATGACACTACTTTCTTATCTTTATTTATCCCTGCCCACGTGTGGTTTGTTTTTTTTTTTTTTTTTTAAGAATTATTTATTTATTTAATTCCATTTGTTAAGATTATTTTTCAATTTCACCAGAGAGAGAGAGAGAGAGAGAAAGGGAAAGTGAGAAAGCAAGCCACCAGGTCCTAGACTCAGCCATGTGGGAATCCATGCCACTTGCTGGCCCCAGGTTTTTCTTCTTCTTTTTTTTTTTTTTCAAAAAAAAGTCCTTTTGGGGACCAGCAGTTAGCGTAATGGCTATGTCGCTGGACTCCCATGTAGCCGACCACGGTTTGAGTCCCAGACCCGGCGGCTTAAACTCACGCCGGGCACGTGTGTGCTCAAGATCCCAAGAGGAGAATGGAGGAGAAGGGATTGCGGCGTGGCCATCCCCCCTGGGGGGTGATTTCTCGCTTTCTTTATCTCTCTCTGTCTTTCTGGGGAGCGCACGCGCCCTATAGCAAAAAACCTCTCAAAAAAAAAAAATCCTTTTTCAACATAAAACTACCAGTATGTTTTAAAACCTCTAACTTTCCCTACACTTAAAATCTAAATATAGGGGGCCAGCAGGTGGCACAGTAGCTTCGGGTACTAGACTCCCACATGGCCGATCGTGGTTCATGTCCCAGAACCAGTGGCTTACTTTCCCACTTTCTCTCTCTCACTGTGTCCCTCTCTGGTCAAATTAAAATAAGTAAATAAAGTCAAATAAAGTCATTCTTTTTAAAAAAATCTAAAATACCTTTTGGATAATACTTGAGGATAAATCTCATAAGATACATAAAATTCTAAAACTTGAAAACTGCAGGAAATCGAATTTTATACAGAAAACTCAAGTTTAACAGAGGTCAAGAAACTTGACCTAACATGTTAGTTAGGTTACAACATCCTGACTCGCCAACCACTACTCCTCTAAGACAAGAGGGTTTCAGAGGTTACACCAGCACAACGTTTTTTCCCTAATGCTATTTTCTTTGTCCTTAGGAGATCATCTTCCCCTAGTCAAATCAAACACAAGGTTTTTCTGTTTTGTTTTGTTTTAATTACAATACCCACTTATCTGAAACTGTTCAGAGATGAGTTACCCCTAGCCAAATTTGGGGGGCAAGTATTTTTTTACCTAAGGGATTTTATGTGTATACTAATAGGTCTGTAGTTTATCCATACTTTCCCAAGGTCTGAGACCTGCCAATACTTTGCAGTACGCTGTAACTCTAATGCGAACTGTTAAAGTAACAGAAAAAAGTAGATAAGAAAAGTCTTTAGAGACATATAATACAGGTTTAATTTGCTTTGGGTAATTTATGTTTTTTATTTAACAAATACTTATCAAATATCATATGTAAAGATCTGTAATGCCAGCTGCTGGCAAAAAAAGTTGCATCTATCAAAAATTCAAATTCTGTAAATCCAAGAGAAAAGAAGAAACACTGTGATTATCCTTTTCCATTGCAGAAAAAAAATAATAAATTCCTCTCCCTGAGATGTGAAATACTTTCTAAGTTCATCTTCTTTGCAATGAAGTTATCTGCAGACCTGGTGGTTCTTTTAAAACTACCTATACAGCTATGGATAGAGTTTAGACAGAGAGTAACATTACTCAAGATAAGCACTCTTTTCTGCTCAATATCATAGTTACTTGAAGTGGACAGTCTGAAATCAGGGAAAAGGGAAAAGGTTAAAATTGGCATGCAAAACTGAGAAGTTAACGACTTTAGTGGTAGTGATTTTATTAATAAAGATAAACTTTATTTAATACGGGGGAATTCTGAGGTAGGTGAATATTTCACATAAATGGATAAAAGTCAAATCCCAGCTCCCAGGAAAATAACTGTGTAACACTGTTATTATCACAACTTAAAAAAATATTTATGTCTACTTTGTTCTTAAGTTTTATTTTTCTTAAAAGAGAAAAAGGGGAGGAGGGGGTTTAAACAAAACCAAAAAAGGAACAAACAGAAACCACTCTCTGAGCTGGCGGCTGCGACAGGCCAGTAAGACACCCAGGCTTTCCGGGTCGTGCTTTGGCTTTGAGCTGGATGTCCTCGAGGAGAGCCCTGGAACCACCCATCACGTCTCACACCCAGACACCGAGAAAGCAGCAGCGAGGACTGCCGGACACAGACCGGCTGGCGAGGTCCGGGCCACGCTGCTGACACGAGAGGCCCTTGGGGCAAAGGATCACCAGGAAGGCAGTGTGGTCGGGACCCGAGAGGCAAGACCTGGGAAGGTGCCGGAGGCGCCCCGTGCTCGCGCGGGACGCCCTGTCATGAGTCACGGAGGCTAGACGGCGGGCGGGTGGGGGAAGAGGCTACAGGATGGAGGGAAGCCCGACCCTTGGGAGGGAACCAAGCCGAGGGGAGGCCCCGACCTCGCGCGGGGAGGGGATGGGGAACCCGCCTCGCCTGCGACCTGCCCACCCTGCCCTCACCTCCATCCAACGCAACAGGCGCGGCGGCGGCCAGGTCCCGACCTCAGGGTCTGCGCGCGGGGAGCGGGGGCAGCAGCCCGCAGCCATGACAGGCGCGGGGTGGGCCGCGGGCGGGCTGGGCCGCACGTGCGGGCAGCGCCCCCTCCCCGACCTCCAGGCGGCCGCCAGTCCCCGGGCGCAGGCCCCTCACCTCAGGCGGCGTGGCTCGGCCTGCCCCGACCCCCCCCGGCCAGGCGGCGGCGGCGGCGGCGGCACGTACTCACCGCCGCTCGCTGGCTCTCGCGCTTCGCCATGGCTGAGGCGCCCCCGCCGCCCCCCGCCTCGACCGAGACTGACACGCGCGGCTGGCCGGGCGCGGGCGGCCTCAGGCGACCACCCGGCTGACAGACTCGCCCCGCCTCTCCCCACCAGTTGAGCAGCGGCCGCTGCCCTGACGTGCCCCCGGGCTTCCACCCGACGCCAGAGACGGAGGGTGGCAGGAGCGGGCGGCGGCAGCGGCGGCAGCACTTACCGGCGGCGCGGCCAGGCCCCCCTGTCAGCGCGGGGCCGGGAGGGAGAGGAGGGAGGAGTGAAGGGGCACCGCCTCCCCCGCGCCGCCACGCACCCCGCCTGATTGGCCCAGTTCACTCCCCCAGCGCGACCCCACCAGCCCCTGCGAGCGGCACTCCGGCAGCACCGGCGTGTCATTTGCATATTTGTGCCCGCACCGCTGATTGGCCCGGGTGCGGAGGGGCGGCCGTGACCGCCGCCGCTCCCGCTGCCGCGCTTGTCGCGTCGGGCTATCCGGGAAGGAGGATCTCCCTCGCTGCTCGCCTTCCCTCGCGACCCGGCCCGACCTAGGGCGGAGGTCCGCGGGAGGCGGGGTCGTTGCCTGGCTCCAACATGGCCCCGCCGCGCCGCCGACCCAATCGCCTGCGTGGTTACTCCGGGAGCCCCGGGCGGCCTCGGGGCGAGGAAGGGTTGGGGCCGGGCGCCCTCTGGCCGGAGCGCGGGGCAGTGCAGTAGCCCGGACTCGCCTCGCCGCCCTACTGCTGCCGCCACGTCAGGCCGCGCCCTCGCGGCGGCCTCCCCCCTCGCGCGGCCCGCCCCACGGCCCGCCGCCACGTCAGGGCCGGAGCAGACACGCCCGGGCCGCGAGCTGACCAGCGGCCGGGTCGGCGCGGAGGTCACTCACACGCAGGGCATCGCTCGGCCGGCGCCAGTTCGCGTTAGAACGACGAGGTTTCCAGAGCCTCCCTTTTCAATCGGTCGTGGGTTCGGACCCACTCTCCTTTCGTGCAAAGACCTTGTGACACACGCTCGTGCTGTAAAATCGGGAGCACAGAGAGTGCCGCCGCGATGATGCAGCTATCCAGGCCAGGTGCTAAGCACCTGCGGTAGAAAAGGCTAAGACCCAGCCCCAAGTCCCGATCTAGGACGAGAGAGCACAATTCAAGTGGTGGAGACCTAAGGCTGAAACCTAGTTTTCCCGAGGTTCAGGCTCACGTTATAAATTGCACGGTTAAGCACGGAAAGAAAGAACAAACGAAAGATGGGAAAGAAAAAGAAGCAGAAGGCAACACTAGTTTAAAAGTAGGGGGCATATTGGGAAACTACTGGCCTATGAAGGCGTTGGGACACCGGGGTTCCCTCTTGCTCTGTCACTAATTAACTGAGTAACCTACATTAAATCACAACGTGTCCCAGGGCCTCAGTTTTTCCTTCTGTAAAATGAAGAGCCTCAGTTTTTCCTTCTGTAAAATGAAGAGGCTGGACAAGTTTTTAAAAACCTTTCCAGAGCTAACTCTACTTTCAGGTCCTGAACTGGTTTTACACCTAATTTAAAAATTTTAAATCCATACTAAAACACGAGGTAGACGAAATAATGGAATGTTTGAACTCAGCCTACTTTATGTTTGTTCAGAACTGTTTACAGTTTCAAATCCAGTGTGAGAGATATTTAACATTCAGCTTACAGTTGACCGAAATCTCTTAAATTATAACCTCCATAAAGCAGGGTCACTATGTCTGTTCATATGTGACCAGAATGGGATGCCTATAGTACACATAGTACTAGTTCACAAGTAATTTCATTTTTTACTTAGTTATTCACTTAAAAAAAATTCATTATATTTGTCATCATCATTATTTAACTTGCTATAATCATCAGAGAGAGAAAGAGAAAGCACCAGACCACCTGCCAGCCCCAGTAATTTCATTCTTAGTATTGGACAGGATAGTCCTCCAGAATAGATTAGCACAGTTTAGCTGAGATGTTGAAGGAGCTGGGAAAAAACCCTGCTGAAAGAGAGGTTAAAATTACAGTTTTGAAAAAATAAAGTATAACATTGAGGGGCTAGCAAGTGGCATGGTGGTTAAGGCACTGGACTACCATATGGTTGACTGTGGTTCAAGTCCCAGACCTGACAGCTTGAAACTCACACTGGGCATGTGTGCATGCATGCATGTGCCCCAAATCCCAGAATGAGAATAGAGGAAAAGGCATTGGGCATGGTCATCACCCCTTCCTGGTGGGGAGAGTAGATTTTTCACTTTTAGTGTCTCTCTCCAGCAAGCACACATGCCCTATGACAAAAACCTTAAAAAAAAAAAAAAAAAATCAGCTCTGATTCTACTTAAGAACACTTAGTAACCACCACCTAAGCATTAACACTAAGAATTAACAGCAGGTGGCATAAGGGCTATGTTGCTGGACTTCCATGTAGTTGACTGTGGTTCAAGTCCCAGACCTGGTGACTTAAAATCACGCTGGACACGTGTGTATGCGTGCCTAAGATCCTGGGAAGAGAATGGAGGAGAAGGGATTGTGGTGTGGCCATCCCCCTGGGGAGTGATTTCTTGCTTTCTGTCTGTCTGTCTCTTTCTGGCGAGCATACGTGCCCTATAGCAAAAACCTCTCAAAAAAAAAAAAAAAAAAAAAAAAAAAAAAAACACTAAAAATTAACAATCGGAGAACAGCAGCTGGCATGGTGGCTAAGGTGCAGAACACTCCCACATACCTGACCACAGTTTGAGTCCTGGACCTGGTGGCTTGCTTTCTCACTTTCTCTCTTTGTCTCTCTCTGGTTAAATTAAAATAAATAAGTGAATAAATAAAATTAAATAATTCTTAAACAAAAAAAGAATATCTAGAGAAGCCAGGAGATAGTATGGTGGTTAAGGTACTGAATTCCCACATGGCCAACCATGCATGGTTCAAGTCCGAAACCTGGTGTATTGCTTTCTCACTTTCTCTCTCTCTCTTCTCTCTCTGGTGAGCACACATGCCCTGCAGCAAGTTTAAAAAATAATAATAGTGATAGGGGCTGGCAGGTGCCATGGTGGTTAAGGGCACTGGACTCCCACAAGGCCAACTGCAGTTTGAGTCCTGGACCTGGCAGCTTTCTCTCTCTCTCTCTCTCTCTCTCTCTCTCTCTCTCTCTCTCTCTCTCTTCCCCTTCCTCCCCTTTCTGGTCAAATTAAAATAAAGTTAAATAAAATAATTCTTTTAAAAATAATAATTATAAATAAAATTAAATAATTCTCTCTTAAAAAACAAAAGAATGTATAGGAACAGTTCATCTCTAAGGTCCCTACACTACTGATATGAATACTGGTTCAATTTGCAAATTGAAATTTCTAAGTCAAATTTAAGGTCAGCAATGTTTCCTTTATCTGGCATCATAGCAGAATAAGAAATACAACATAAATGAAATCCTTTATGTACTTTCAGAAATTTTCCTCCTGTTATCTGATTTTTTAAAAACTTCATGTCGGGTGCCAGCAGGTGGCATGGTGGTTAAAGGCGCTGGACTCCCACATGGCCAACCACAATTTGAGTCCCAAACCTGGTGGCTTGCTTTCTCACTTTCCCTCTCTCTCCTTCTCTCTTGCTTTCTCTCACTCTGTCCTTCTCCGGTCAAATTAAAATAAATAAACAAAGTTAAGTAAAATAATTCTTTAATAAAAAATCTTCATGTCTTCTTGAATACAGTCCTCTGAAAAATTACTTATACTTGGTGATTAAAAAGCATCATTACAGGGACCAGCAGTTAGTGTAATGGTTATGTCAGTAGACTCCCATGCAGTCGACCGTGGTTCGAGTCCCAGACCCGGCGGCTTAAACTCATGCCAGGTGTGTGTGCGTGCATGCCCAAGATCCTGAGAGGAGAATAAAGGAGAAGGGATTGTGGCGTGGCATCCCCCTGGGGGGTGATTTCTCACTTTCTGTCTCTCTCTGTCTCGTGCACGCGCCCTATAGCAAAAACTTCTCCAAAAGAAAAAAGAAAAGAAAAGCATCATTATAATTATCAATATCATTGTATTCTATTATGATCTATGAATGCTCTCAATGAAATTATGTAGGTTTGCCCTTATAACAAATGGCCTCTAGAATAGAGGAATGTTTTTGTGAGTTTTTTTTTTTTTTTTTGAGAGGTTTTTACCATAGGGTGTATGCACACATGCACACGCGCCAGGCATGAGTTTAAGTCACCAGGTCTGGGACTCGAACTGCGGTCGACTACGTGAGAGTCCAGCGACACTGTCATTACACCAACTGCTGGTCCCTGTTTTTTGTTTTTTTTTTTTTTTTTTATGTCTCTTTTTTGTATGTCTCCTTCCTCATTACTCAAATTTTCTAACTACTTTTTTTCCTACTTTTTTGATGCTTCTGTTACTATGAACAGAGACACAGAAAAACATATTTGACTCTCAGATTCTTAGTAAAGATTTTCTGTGGGATTCCTCTGTATGTTAAACACATAAGTTCTTGTGACATCTATTTTGATTGCCCAATGACTAGTTTTCACTCACTTCTTAAATCTGGGGTGGGGTTATTCTCAGTATCTGAGGTGTTTTGAGATACAGACTCTGGAAAAGTTATTGCAGAGGATGACTCTGAATTTCAAAATTCAAGGGCTATCAGTAAATATTACCCTCTGCAATTGATGTTAGCAAGAATCAATACCATGAACAACTTCAAAAATCTAGCAAAACTGGCTTATCATTCCCATCAGGTTATGAGAGGTCTAAAGCCAAGGGAAGTCAGTGCTCTCTAAGTCCCCCATCTCATTCTAGAATAAGATTGTCTCTATTCCTACCCAATGTCTTTTCGAAGCAAAATGGCCTTGTATCTGTGTTCACAATGATCTGGGTCACCGCCTGTGCTATGACAAAGCAGTTCTCCACAGTCCTGAATGAAACATCCTACAATAAATGCCACTTACTGAAATTTAGTCCTAGGCACTGAGTTAAGGGTTATTTCATTTTACTTTCATAACCACTCTATGAGAAAAGGATTATGTTTTCTGCTTTACAGATTGAAGAGGGTTCAAAATCTTGCCTCAGTTATACAATTAAGTGACAGAAATAATATTCAAACTTAGAACTATCTGACTCCAAAGCCTATAATTCAACCAGTATGTTATATCCCACCTTTAGCCTGAGTTTCCAATTCCAAGTTTTTATTTTAGTAATTAATTTGACACCCTAGAAGGGGCAATTACATGCATAGACATTTTGGTTCAGGTCACTGAAGGATATTCCACAATGCAAATTTGTGGAATTTTTCTGCAATTTTGAGAAATCTGAGCCAATGCTTTAGTACCTGTTCACTTCTGAGGAAAACTGGTACAATCAAGATCTAGAAACTACAACACTAAGGATTAACCCTAACTCAGTGAAATCCACAAAAATGATACACACAAAATAGTCTAAAAACCTTTTAAAAGGAGAAAGTTGGGGCCCAGCAGGTGGAATAGTGGTTAAGGCACTGAACTCCCACATGGTCGACCACAGTTCAAGTCCCAGACCTGGAGCTTTGAAACTCACACCAGGTACATGTGCGTGCATGCCCAAATCCCAAGAGGAGAATGGAGGAGAAGGGCCATCACCCCTGGGGCAGGGGTAGGGGGAATGATTTTCACTTTCTCTCTGTCTCTCCAGCTAGTGCATGCTCCCTATTGCAAAAGTCTGTCTTAAAAAAAAAAAGAAAGTTGAAAGATTCACACATCCTGATTTCAAAACTTATAACAAAGCTACAGTAATCAGATGGTGTGGTACTGGCATAAGGATAGACACACAGATCAACGGGACAGAATAGAGAGCCCAAACATAAACTGTTACATTTATGGTCATCTGATTTTTGACAAGAATGGCAAGACATTTAGATTAGGAGAGAACAGTCCTTCGGGCAAATGGTGCTGGTATAACTGGATACATACATTTTAGAGAATAAAGTTGGACCCTCTACCTTACATAACACAAAACAGTAAATTAAAAGGAATCATGTGTCCATCAACCATGGTGCAGGCCAGTAGCATAATGATCTGCAGTGCTAGAAACCATATTGCCAACCACAGGTTCAGATCCTGTATTGACCTGCAAACACACCAAGCACATAGAACCCCAAGATCCTACATAGCTGAAAGGCTTGGGAAAGGGGTCATGGCATGACCAGATCCTGTTGGGGTACTTGTGAGTGTGTGTGTGTGTGTGTGTGTGTGTGTATTGCTCTTTCTCTCATGAAAGATATAAAATGAACTTTAAAAAAAAAAGGGAATCATACATCTAAACGTAAGAGTTTTTTTTTTTTTTTTTTTTTTGGAGAGGTTTTTGCCATAGGGCGCGTGCGCTTGCCAGAGAGAGACAGAGAGACAGAAAGCGAGAAATCACCCCCCAGGGGGGATGGCCACATGGCAATCCCTTCTTCTCCATTCTCCTCTCAGGATCTTGGGCATGCACACACACGTGCCTGGCGTGAGTTTTAAGCCACCAGGTCCGGGACACAAACCACAGTTGACTACATGGGAGTCCAGTGACACAGCCATTATGCTAACTGCTAGTCCCCGTAAGAGTTTTAAAACTACAAAATGCTAGGAAGAGAGGCCAGCAAGTGGCATGGAAGTTGAAGTGCTAGATACCACATGGCATGCTACACAGTTTGAGTCCTAGACTTAACAGATTGAAAAAAATAACACCAGGTATGTGTGCGTGCATGCTTAAAATCTCAGGAGAGAATAGAGAAGGAAGTATGGCATGGCCATCACCCTTGGAAGGTAATTTCTCACTTTTCCTCTATTTCTCTGTCAAGAAAACATGACTCATAGCAAAACTTTAAAATAAATAAATAAATAAAACCTTTTGGGCTTCAAAAGACATCATTAAGAATATAAAAAGGAGGGACCAGCAGTTAGCGCAATGGCTATGTTGCTGGACTCTCACATAGTAAACCACGGTTCGAGTCCCGGACCCGGTGACTTAAACTCATGCCGGGCGCGTGTATGTGCATGCCCAAGATCCTGAGAGGAGAATGGAGGAGAAGGGATTGCAGCGTGGCTATCCCCCCTGGGGGGGATGATTTCTCGCTTTCTGTCTCTCTTTCTGGAGAGCGCAGGCGCCCTATGGCAAAAAACCTCTCAAAAAAAAGAATATAAAAAGGAAACTACAGAGTAAGAGAAAATATTTTCAAATAATATATATGATAAGGATTTATATTTGGAATATATAAAGAACTCTTAGAACTCAATAATAAAAAGACAAGAAATCCAATTTAAAAATGGTTAAGGGGGTTGGCAGGTGGCACAGTGGTTAAGGGCACTGGACTCCCACATGACCAACTGCAGTTTGAGCCCTAAACCCGGTAGCTTGATCTCTCACTCCCTCTCACTCTATCCCACTCTGGTAAAATTAAAATAAATAAATAAAATAGGGGGCCAGCAGGTAGTGTGGTGGTTAAGGGCACTGAACTCCCACCTGGCTGACTGTGGTTCAAGTCCCGAACCTGACAGCTTGCTTTCTTACTTTCTCTTTCTCTCCCTGTCCTTCTCTGGTCAAATTTAAAGAAAGAAAGAAAGAAAGAAAGAAAGAAAGAAAGAAAGAAAGAAAGAAAGAAAGAAAGAAAGAAAGATCTTTAAAAATAAATATAATAATTGTTCTTAAAAAATTTTTAAAAATGGTTAAGGTATTTTGAAGAATAGACATTTCTCTGAAGAAGACATACAAATAGCCAATATGCACATGAAATGATGACTAACACATTACTTGTAAGAGAAATGCAAATCAAAATCAAATTAAGTGGTTGGCTCCACAGTGCAACCATAATTCACTGCTCAAGAGAGGCTAGGTATCTATAGTTCAAATCTCCAGCCCAGCTGGACTGAAACACATCAGACATGTCTGCAACTGCTGAGATACCACAGGTTAGAAGACTGGAGGAACAGAGATTATAGCATGACCACATGTCCTGTCATGAGTAAATAAAACTAAAACACATACACACACACAATAAGATACCACTTTGCACCACTAGTATGGCTATAGTAAGAAAGACAGATAATAGCAAGTGTTGCCAAAGATGCAGAGAAATTAGAATCCTCACATATTGCTGGTAGGAATGATTTAGCCATTTTGGAAAACAGTTCTTCAAAAAGGTAAACACAGGTACCATAAGACTTGGCAACCCAAGAGAATGGAAAACATATGCCCACATAAAAAATTTGCATGCAAATGTTTATAACAGTAGTATTAATAAGAATAGAATGTGGAAATAACTCATGTCCATCAACTGATGAATGGATAAACAAAAGCCAGTTATGTATACAATAGAATATTACTCAGTCGGGATCGGCAGTTAGCATAATGGCTATGTCGCCGGACTCCCACATAGTCGACTGCGGTTCGAGTCCCAGACCCGGTGGCTTAAACTCATGCCAGGCGCGTGTGCGTGCGCACCCAAGATCCCGAGAGGAGAATGGAGGAGAAGGGATTGCGGCGTGGTCATCCCCCCTGGGGGGTGACTTCTCGCTTTCTATCTCTCTGTCTGTCTCTGTCTGTCTGGCGAGTGCACGCGCCCTATAGCAAAAACCTCTCCAAAAAAAAAAAAAAAAAAGAATATCACTCAGTCATCAAAAGGATTAACTATTGATATATACTACAACATGGATGAACTTTGAAAATATAATGTTGGGTGATAAAAATTAGATACAAAAGGCTTGATTGCACAATTCTATTTATATGAAATATCTAGAATAAGCACATTTATAGAGACAAAAAGTAGATTAATGGTTGCCTCAGGCTACACTGGGGGAAAAAGGATGAAGAATGGAGAGTGCTCACCAAGTAGCACAGTGTTTAAAACTACACAAAGAGGGCCAGTAGGTGGCGTGGTGGTTAAGGCACCTAATTTCCACATGGTCAACCATGGCTAGATCTGGAGGCTTGAAAATCACAACAAATACACAAATAAATCTTAAAAAAGAACAAGAATGACAATGACAAAACTACACAGAGAAAGTCAGAGCCCACATGGCTGATCATGGTTTGAGTCCCAGCCTCAGCTTTTTGAAAAACATACCAGGCAAGCATGGGCATGTCAAGGATCCTGATGGGATAGAAAATTTAAGGAAAAAGGATTGCATTGTGATCAGGCTCCGTTGAAAGGTGCATTCTCTTCCACTTTCCCTTTCTCTCTGTCACTCTTCCTCATGTATCTCTGCACTTAAAAAAATTAAAAAAAAAAAAAAAGAATGGAGATTGACTGCTAGTAGGTTCAGGGTTTTTTTTTTTAAAGAAAATGAAACTGTTTTAAAATTAGATTGTAGTGATGGTTGCACAACTCGGAATATACTAAAAAAAATGGAAGTGTGATTTTGGAGTAAGTAAACACTATCACAATTAAACTGTAAAAAAAAAAAAAAAAAAAAGTGACACCCAGCCAGCAACTTCCAACTTTCGTATAGCATTGTATACATTTTTTTAAAAATCCACATAGCTGCCAGCTGGTTGCATGGTTGTTGAGGCTCTGGGTGACTACAGTTTGAGTCCTGGACCTGGTGGCTTGCTGCCTCGCTCTCTCTCTCTCTCTCTCTCTCTCTCTCTCAGGTGAGCACACATGCCCTATAGCAAAATTAAAATAATGATAATAATGATAAATAAAACTAAATAAAATAATTATTCTTAAAAATCCACACATGTTTACACATTTAAAGACAAGGATATATTTTAATTATCTTTATAAAATTAGTTAAGCACTTTTTTTTAAGTTTTGCTATTAGGGGGTGCATGCACTCACTGGAGACAGAGATAGAGAGACAGAAAGAAAGAAATCTCCTCCTAAGGGAGATGGCCACACTGCAATCCCTTCCATACTCCTCTTGGAATTTTGGGCATGCACATTCACATGCCCACTGTGTTTTTCAAGACATCAGGTTCAGGACTCAAACTGCACAGCCAGCCATGAGGGATCCCCCTATCTTAACTTCCATACCACCTGCTGACCTCAGCCACCAAATTTGTTTAAATCTGAAAATTGTTGTGGTGGAACTGTTATTTCTCATTTTGGGCTAACTGGTTTTGTGAATTTAAGTATTTACGTGTATTTAAGTATTTATATCATTCATATGCTAGACTAGGTGCTATGTGGTCTACAGAAGAAGATATTATTCACATATCATACATTATTATTTTTTTAAGAGGTTTTTGCTATTGGGCGCGTGCGCTCGCCAGACAGACGAGACAGACAGAGAGACAGAAAGCGAGAAATCACCCCCCCAGGGGGGATGGACACGCCGCAATCCCTTCTCCTCCATACATTATTAATAAATATATTATACAATAAATATTGAACAACTGTGTATATATAAAATATCTTCTCACTCATTTTTATTGACATTCATTCATAAGTTCAGACACTAAAGAAAATGTTCTTTCACAGACCAATAAGTACTTATAAATGTTAAAGTATGCTTTTTTAATCTTTTACATATTTTATGTAGACTCATAACTTGAATGCTTTATGCTCCATTATATTATTGAATATAATAGGATTTTTATTTCTCCGTGGTAAAGAAGAGCAATGATACTTTTCCACTCTAGGAAAAGAATATGAAAGGAATTTCAGTTGATTCATCATTGAATAAAAACTAACTTCACACTAGTCCCTGAGAGTTGTGAAGTTTCCTTAACTCAGTGAAGAACACGGGTTCTTTTTAGAACGGAATGAAGGCTATCACTAGAAAGCTCTGGAGACCTCTTTTTCAGGCTCTTATTCAAACAAACAGAAATGAGGGCTAGAGGTGGGCTTTCAGCAACAGCTTAATGCATTTCAAAGAGCATTTAAAAGCATGTGCAGCACTGCTTTCAAATCTAGAGTCTGCTGATAATAACAATATCCAAAGGGTATGTTCAGCCAGGGAGCCTTAGTACTGGGCCCATTTTAATCAGGAGTCGATCTTAGACTCTCCAAGTTGTATCTGGTTGATCCCTTGTGTTAGTCAAGAATATACCTCAAAGCACAATCCTACATGTCAATTCAAATCTTTTATTTTTTTCAGAATGATTTAATTTTATTTATCTTTTTTTTTTTTTTAAATTTGCTACAAGGCACATGCACTCACCAGAGAGAGAGAGAAAGTGAGAGAGTAAACTTCAAACTATAGTTGGCTATGTGGGAATCCAGCCCCTTTACCACTGTTCCACTTGCTGGCCCTGACAGTTCGAATCTTATACTGTTCTGCTTTTATAAACAGTTGATGTCCTGATCTTCTTTTTCCTAAAGGTCTGCTATTTCCTTGATTTTTAAACATCCCTGAGTATCTCATTCCCTCTCTGTGCATCCACTTCTCTTTGGGTAGTATAAACACTACTGAAGAAGCTGCATCTAAATCAAATTTAGAGGAATCAAATCTATGCAATGTGTCTGTTATTTAAAAAATTAATTCTGGGGGCCTGCAGGTGGCATGGTAGTTAAGGTGCTGGATTCCCACATGGCTGACCATGGTTCGAGTCCCAGATCCAGTGGCTTGAAACTCATGCCCGGCATGCATGTGTATATGCCCAAAATCCCAGGAAGAGAATGGAGAAGGGATTGTGGCATGGCCATCCACCCTGAAGGGTGATTTTTCACTTTCCTTCTCACCATTTCTCTTGTCTCTCTAGCCAGTGTTTACACCCTATGGCAAAAACCTTAAAAAAAAATTCTGAGTTGGTCTTGTAGTGCATTGGCTACACCCTGTACATAGGAAGCCATATCCCATATGGCTGACACTGGTTCGAATTATGGCCCTGGTGGCTTGCAAAACACATCAGACACCTATGTGTATGTGCCCTAAATCCTGATGGAATGGAGAAAGGGAGGAAAAGGATTGTGGCATGATCATGCCCCACTAGGGGTTGCTTGCTCTCTCTCTCTCTCTCTTTTTCTCTCTCTCTCTGGTGAGTTCATGCATCCTCTGGCAATACAAAAACAAATAAAAAGAAGTATTTAAATAGTTTCTCTGAACTCTGATATGTCAGACACCCTGCTAAGTGCTGAGAATGCAACAATAAACAAGATGAACATGGTCCTCTGGCCTCTTGGCAAATTATTTTGTAAAGGAAATAAATACCCACTAATTAATTACTTTTATTAATTTTGGTAACACGTAACCTTCATTTACAGGTACTGTAATTGGTGTGCTTAAAAAGCATGTAGAACTACACTTAGCCTAAAGACTGATGGAAACTGTAAACATGTATTTTTCTAATAAGCTGTTTTGTATTATAGGCATCTTACTTCCAGAAGAAACATCCTAGTGCAATGTTAAGTCCATCTTGTCTTACTTAAACTTTGGAAGGACAAAGAGAGAGAGAAAATACCACCGGGGTTCTCTGAATATTTTTTGACTTGTTTTCCCTCACTTGTTATAGACATGATTGTAATTCAGTCACCATCTTTTCATGATCTCATTGGTTAGCTTTCACATTACTTGGGCCTTGGGAAGAACTTTAAAAACTTACATATTGGGGCCGGCAGGTGGCATGGTAGTTAAGGGCACTGGACTCCCACATGGCTGACCATGGTTGGAGTCCTGGACCTGGCGGCTTGCTTTCTCACTTTCTCTCTCTCTCTATCCACCCCACCCTGGGTCAAATTAAAATAAAATAGATGGATAAATAAAGTTAAATAAAATAATTCTTTAATAAAAACCCTTACATAGTAATGTGAGGAATAAAACAAATCCTTTCCTTTAACCGTTACCATAATCTGTCTGTCTCTCTGTTTACAATAGGGTTAGGTTTTTCTTCATATAAATTTCTTTGTCTTTTTATTAAGTATATAGTATTTGCATATTTAATGTGCAAAAATATGTAATGTTAAGATATCTTTAATTGGGGCCAGCAGGTGGTGTGGTGATTAAGGCACTGGACTCCCACACTGCTGACCACAGTTCAAGTCCTAGACTCAGTGGCTTGAAAATCATGCACACGAGCATGCATGGCCCAAATCCTGCTTGGAGAATGTAGGAGAAGAGATTGTAGTATGGTCATCCCCCCAGGAGGTGATTTCGCATTTTCTATCTCTATCTCTGTCACGTGAACACACACACCCTATAGTAAACTCAAAAAAAAAAAAAAAAAAAAAAATCAAAAGTTTTTAATTGTATTTAATTTAATTTCTCCTCAGTTTTATTAAGGTATAATTGATACACAGGAACCCGCACCAGATTAATATACACAACTGCTGAGTTTGGACATACATTTACATTCCTGTTACCATCACCACAATCCAGGTAGTAAACATATCTATCACCTCCAAAAATTTCCTTGTATCCCTTTTCAGTTTTTAGAGGGGATGGATTTTGTTTTTAATAATTATTTTATTTTATTTTATTTTATTTATTTTAATTTGAACAGAGAGGGAAAGAGTGAGAGAGAGATAGAGAGAGAGGGAAAGAGTGATAGAGCTAAAGGGAAAATGAGAAAGCAAGCTGCAAGTGCCCAATCCAGGACTCGAACCAAGGTCGGCCATGTGGGAGTCCAGCACCCTTAACCACCAAACCACCTGCTGGCCTGGGGATGGATCTTAAGAAGAACTATCTTGCTTATCAAGATCATATTTTAAGGGAACAGCAGTTGGCATAATGGCTATGTCACTGGACTCCCATGTAGTCGACCGCGGTTCGAGTCCCAAACCTAGTGGCTTAAACTCATGCCAGGCATGTGTGCATGCGTGCCCAAGATCATGAGAGGACAATGGAGGAGAAGTGATTGTGGCGTGGCCATCTCCCCTGGGGGGTGATTTCTCGCTTTCTGTCTCTGTCTTTCTGGCAAGTGCACACGCCCTATAGCAAAAAAAAAAGAAAAAAAAAAAAGAAAAAAGAAAAAAAAACTCTTAAAAAAAAAGATCATGTTTTGAAGCATCCTATAAGGACATTTATAAGGACATCATTATCATCTTCTATGTAAAAGCATTGGAGGTTTATTGGAATTCTTAGACATTGTGGTTGAGGATGCATATTAATTATAGTTACTTTCTTTGTACTTAACTCCATCATTTATAGGGGATGAGTAACAACATGCCAAGTATGAAGATTACTTCCAAATATATGACTGAAAGTTTTGCTGAAAAACAAATCAGTATAGCATTTTTCTCTGGTAACTACTAGATGTTAAACAGATAGTGAATGGTCTTGCACAACTTAAGCAGAATTCTTCTTTGGAAACAAGGAAGAGAACTTTGTTGTTTTTGCTAGAGGCAGTGTGTGCTGGCTAGAGGGAGACAGACAGAGAACAGAGAGAGAGGGAGAGGAAAAAACACCACCCATGAGGAATGATCACACCACAATCCCTTCTCCATTTCTTTCTCCTTTCAGAATTTGGGGTGTGCACACACATTCACCGGTGTGTTTCTCAAGCTGCCAGGTTAGGGACTCAAGCTATGGGATCAGACATGTGGAATCTGGCTGCCTTAGCCACCAGGCCATGGAGTAGGCCTGAGAGCTCTCTTAAAACATAAAGTCTGTGGAAATATTTAGGTCTCACATAAACACATACTTGATTTCTCCACCATTATAGATATTTGAGAAACAATCCACTTTTCAGAAAATTTTATTGGGTAGAGATTTCAAAAATAGGGGCCGGCAGGTGACATGGTGGTTCAGGAACTGGACTTCCACATTGCCAACTATTGTGCAAGTCCTAACCTCACAGCTTGCTTTCTCACTTTTGGTCTTTCTCTCAGTCTCCCTCTGGTCAAATTAAAAATAATTAAACAATTCATTTTTATTTTTATTTTAGAGAGATTTTTGCTATAGGGCGATTGCCAGAGACATAGAAAGCAAGCAAGAAATCAATCCCCGGATGCCCTTGTCGCAATCCCTTCTCCTCCATTCTCTTCTCGGGATTTGGGCACAAATGCATACGCACCCAGCATGAGTTTTAAGCTGCCAGGTCCAGGACTCAAACTGCAGTTGTATGGATATGGGAGTCCAGTGACATAACTGCTACGCTCTCTGCTGGTCCCTAAAATAAATAATTCTTTTAAAAAATTATTTTATTTAATTTTACTTATTATTATTATTTTCCAGTTTGACCAGAGAGAGAGAGAGAGAGAGAGAGAGAGAGGGAAAGTGAGAAAGCAAGCCACCAGGTCCAGGACTTGAACTGCAGTTGGCCGTGTGGGCATCCAGCACCCTTATCCACCACATCTTATGGGGCCAGCAGGTGGCATGGTGGTTAAGGTTGCTGGACTCCCACATAGCCGACTATGGTTTGAGTCCCGGACCTGGAGGCTTGCTTTCTCACTTTCCCTCTCTCTCTCTGTGTGTGTCTCTGTGTGTGTCTCTCTCTGGAAATAGTAAAATAATAATGATAAATAACGTTAGATAAGGTAATTATTTTAAAAAATTAAGTAATTAAAAAAAAAGACCTCAAAAATAGTATGTCAGAGAACTGAATGTCTGGGGCCAGTTCCACCTAAATCTTCTGAATATCAAATATATAGTTGGATTCTGCCCTTTCCATTGTTTATCTGAGCATCATGTAGGGCTGCCTAACTTTTTTCTCACAGTCAGCAAGTTTTGGCTAGTAAACCAGAGCCCTCTTTGTCCAGTTCATATTACCCTGGCTCCTGGAAGGTGCTTTTCCTTGTGTTTCCTTTGCAGTATGTGTACTTTTTTTTGGCAAGAATATACTGAGTGATTTGTGTAAAATACAAAAAAACGGTAGGCTGGTGCTTGCTCACTATGTCATTCCTCTCTCTAGTTAACTGAAAGCAACTGCAGGTTTTTCTGTTCCTCAGACACACTGCTTTCCTTGTCTCAGGACCTTTTCACCTTCTACTTGGCATGCCTGGAACTTTTCCCTTTCTATTCCCTTGGTTTTATCATGGCTCTAGGTACAGATGCTCCTTCTCCTCCTTTAGATCTTGCAAAAAAAAAAAAAAAATGGTTCTTTAGATGAGAGGTTCTTTCTAGACCTCTAATTACCGCGTTTGTTTCCTTCTTAACATTTATCACTGTCCTGTTTATATATGTATTATTTATTTCCATCCACTAGGAAGAAAGCATTTTGTGGGTCAGGCAGCAGGACAGTGATAAAACTGGGTGATCTGAGAGGCTGACTCACATGGGAAGCCTCTGGGGCCACATTAGGAAACCTCCCCAAGTATGCTGGACATGGACGTGCCTATGATCAAGGACTGGCTAAGGCTGGAAGGATCACATCATCTGAACTGCCAGGGGCACTGTCTCTCTGTCTCTGTTTACCTGTCTCTCTATCTCTCTGACTTATAAAATGCATAAATAAATTTTTTAAAAAAAGAAAAGAATAAAGAGAAAGCATCTTGAGGCATAAATCGGTTCAATCTTATTCCTCACAGTATCCCTAGCACCTGGAACATAGGGGCTTAATAATTATATACTTTACACTGAATGAACTGTTTACCCAACTTACCTTTAACATTCTAGCAGAAAGAACTGCTACCATTTTGCGTTATCACCTGGTTTTGCATGAGACACTGAAACCCTCTGTCAGAGGTTCTCAAACCTTGATGCATATTAGAATCACAAGGGGAATTTAAAAATTACCTTCGTTCAGACCTTGCCCAGAGCTAGGGGCGATGGGCAGCCCAGGTAGAAACGCACTGCTCTAAGTGACACGGACCTGATCATTCCCTGACTACCAAGTTCTTACCCTCTAGGTGAGTCCTTCCTGTGTCACTTCAGTCGAAGTGACCCCCAAATGTTCTTCAGACCCCTCTTGTGGCTTCTAACTACCTACCTCATGACCAGAAAGGAGCAGAATTAAGCACAAACCAAATGAAAAATTAACCTTTCAGGAAGCAGAAAAGTCATCCAAGCAATCTAGGTTCACCTCTTTATACCTGTTCTGAAAACCTCAAACTTTTAGTTTTAGGGCAAGGAAGCTTCCAGAACACTCCTCTCTTCCTTCTTGAAAGAAAATCATATGGAACTGGATAGTGATGTTGAGGTAACGTAATGCTCTCTGAGGCTAATTCACATGGGAAGGTTCCTAAGTTTGAGTCTGAAGACCTCCCTAAACATGCCGGATGCATGTGCACTCCTGATCTAGGGTTGGCAGAAGATGGGGTCAGTGTGTGGCATGAAGACACAGTTGGGGTGCCCCCCTATTTCCCTCACTTATAGAAGAAAGAAATAAACTTTTTTTTTTAAAAAAAAAAAAAAAAAAAAAGGAAGTCAGGGCCGCAGGTGACATGGTGCTTAAAACACTAGACTCCCACATGACTGACTACTATTCAAGTGCTAGACCTAGTGGCTTGCTTTCTCACTTTCTCTCTCTCTGTCTCTGGTGAGCACATGTACCTTATAACAAATTTAAAATAATAATAATAATAAATAAAATACAATAAAAATATTTTAACTTTTTTTTAGAGTTTTTTGCTTATAGGGCACATGTGCTCACCAGAGATACAGAGAGAGACAGAAAGCCAGAAAGTGAGAAATCACTCCCTGCGGGGAAGGCCATGCTACATTCCAGTCTCCTGGAAGTCTCCTTCTCCTCCAGTCTCCTCTTGGGATTTTGGGCACACGCACCCGGCGTGAGTTTAAGCCACCAGATCTGGGACTTAAATCGTGGTTGACTGTGTGAGAGTCCAGTGACATAATCATTATGCCATTTGCTAGTCCCAAAATAAAAGTAAATTTTTTTTTTTTGGAGAGGTTTTCGCTATAGGGCGCATGCACTCGCCAGACAGACAGAGACAGAGAGGACAGAAAGCGAGAAATCACCCCCCAGGGGGTTGGTCATGCTGCAATCCCTTCTCCTCTATTCTCCTCTCGGGATCTTGGGCATGGGCGCACACGCGCCCGGCGTGAGTTTTAAGCCACCGGGTCCAGGACGCGAACCACGGTCGACTATGTGGGAGTCCAGCGACATAGCCATTATGCTAACTGCTGGTTCCCAATTCTTTTAAAAATTTTAAAAAGAAAGTTATCAATAAATCCCTTCACTTTGGTATAGAAAGTTAGATATAATCAGTTGATCAATCAAGTATCAATCAAGTGCTTGAGCTACAAAGCAAACAAAAAATGATGTTCACAGAAGAAGAAGGGACTAAATTCTATCCTTTTCCCTGGAAGAAATAGAGACTCAGTAGTGGTGGGCTCTGAAATGTTTGATCATATTTTTTGTTATGAAAAACTATACTTGTAAGGTATTACTTATAATTGGGACCTATTTTTTTTAATTGCTAGAGGGTGCATATGCTCACCAGAGAGAGACAAAGAGACACAAAGAGAGAGAGAGGAGAAAGCATGCCCCAATTGGTCATGATCATACTACAATCGCTTCTCCTCCATTTCTCCATTCTGTCAGGATTTTGAGCACAATATGAACTACAATTGGCCATGTGCAATCTGGCTCCTTTAACCACCAGGTATAGGGCCAGCCCAAGAGATTTCTACTTTATTTTAAGGAAAAGCAATGGTTATTGATATTTTTCTCCAGTACCATAATTAATAAACTTTCTTCCCAAAAAAATTATCATCAGAAATGTTAACAAAGAGAGCAGGTGATAACACAGCAGTATCACAACTGTATCCCCACGGTAAGTCCTGGGTTCACATCCCAAGGCTTCCCTAAACATATTAGTTATGTCCTTGTGTGCCAGTGATCTAGGCTGGCTGAGGCTGTGAGTGCGTAGTTATGTTAGAGACATTGTTAGAGATCTCTCTCTCTCTCAAAGAAATGGATTAAAAAAAAACTTAAAAAAAGAAATAAAAAGAAATGTTAAAACAAACAAAAAAACTCCTGCTGCAAATCATTTGGACTTTCTTCAGTTAGAAAAGCCAAATGCCTAGTAAGATGGAGAGGACACAGGATTAAAAGCAGAAATATCTGAGTTGTAGTCCAGGCTCTATTGCTGGCCAACTGAATGAATGACCAGCAATTTTCCTTGCCTGCTAAATGAGAATCACATCCACATCACCTATCTCACACAGTTGCTGTTTGTTTTAAATAATGTCTGTAACCATTCTCTGAAAATACTACAGTGTGCAAATGGAAAGTACCAGTTGTCTGTCTTTTGTGGGTGAATTTAAGAAAAAAAATCAGAGATTAATATAATTATAAATATTGACTTAGAATATGCCATATACCTAGCAAAGTGCTAAACAAACAAGCAAAAAACAGTCCACAATCAGTGCGTGCTTTGGAACACATGCTTGGCTTGTACCCATTGCTAGAGAAACTGAACCTCTTAGACTGAAACATCGGTAGATCAACAAGGAGGGAAAGTAATTTCCTTTATAGCAAGAGAAACTTGGCTCATGTACGTGCAGAATAACATTTAATAATCCACTTATTCATTCCCAAAAGTCTGTTTCCATCACCAGATCTAAAGTGATCTCATGTATCATGAAGAAATTCAGGCTATCAGGACTATTTAAAATCAGGGACTCTCTTAACAGTTAAGATTAGGACAACAAACCTGAACAGCTGTGAGTTAACAAGCTTCCGTTCGAGGCATTTTCAGTAGATAAGAGGATCTGGGAAGTTAAAAGTTAAAAGCAGTTTTGCAGGTAATCCTAGGACAGCTTAAAACAGGGGACCTCCTGTCACCTAACTTTTCAAAGCTAGAGTTTGTCTTCCTGAGACTAGGCTGAGACTACGACAGGTTGGAATCCTAGGTGGTGAAGACAAGCCTTGAACCTCACCCAGTCTTAGTTTCCTTATTAGTAAGACTAAGACAAAACTATCTTCTTTGCAGGACTAATCATCTGATTCTTAGAGATTATATCTATAAACTCATCCCACACTAAGTTAGCAATAATTTATAGCTACTTTTGGGACCAGCGGTTGGCGTAGTGGCTATGTTGCTGGACTCCCATGTAGTTGACTGCAGTTCAAGTCCCGGACCTGGTGGCTTAAACTCATGCTGGGCGCATGTGCATGCGTGCCCAAGATCCCCAGAAGAGAATGGAGTGGAAGGGATTGCAGTGTGGCCATCCCCCCTGGGGGGTGATTTCTCACTTTCTGTCTCTCTGTTTCTCTCTGTCTTTCTGGTAAGTGCACATGCTCTATAGCAGAAACCTCTCCAAAAAAAAAAAAAAAAGAAAAAAAGGAAAAAAAATTATAGCTACTTTCAACTTCTTAAAGCTAGTTAAGTGATTTTCAGACTTGATCAAGTGTCAAATACCTGGAAGCTTCAGATTACTGTGAAATGTTGATATATTTTATCAGATACTATGGACCAAGGAAGTGTTTTAGTAGCAAATGTAGCATACTGTCTATGAGCAATATATTATTGGAAATAAGAACACATCTGCTCACCAAAACGAAGAAAGAAAATCCCCCAAAACAAGGTATGAATTGAGTAATGTGTCAGAATCTTTCCATAATATTTGTTAACTACTTGTTCATTTGATTTATGTCTGGGGTTGGAGCTAATGACAATTGTAGGCAAAATAAGCAGCATTTAGAAAAACGGAGAAAAACTTACCAGGCTCATAGAGTCTACAAATGAAAACACCTTACACTACAGCTGATTAATGCAAAATTTTCAAACATTTTTGAAAATAAGAAAACTCTTTGAAAATTTTTTTTAAGCAGATGCCCAAGATGTAAAATAGAAAAGCAGAAGCCCCAAAGAGAAAACAGAACAAAGGTTGAACTGCTCTTCTACAAGCCCTAGGATCCCCCACCCTTCCCCAACCCTAGCAGACATCTCTGAAGACTTCCTGGGTGTGGAGGGGCACATTTTAAAATGTCCAATTCTCTCATCATGCAGAAATTGAAGCTTGAGGGGCTGAGGAGTTTACCCAAGGTTGAACAGTTTTTGGGAGAACCCACAGTAAAAGCCAGGCCTATGACATCTCAGTCCAACAATTTTTCCCACTCCACTAGGGTGATTCTGATGTTATGACTTGTTCAAAATAACCTATTGGTTGAATAGGTGAGGCAGAATTTTGGCAAATGAGTCAATTTGATCAGCTCTCTAAAACATTTACCTTCTCAAATTGTCAGGTTGATCAGATGGCCCTTCTTTGCCTACCTTTTTTTCCTATTCTTTTATTTTTTCTTCTTTTTTTTTTTAATAAGAGGGAGAGAGCAAGAAAGGTATTTTTTGACACGGTCTTACATGTCATAATCTTCTTGTCCCAGCTGCCAGCCAACTAGGACTACAGGCATACGATCATGCCTGGTCTGTTTAGGTTGGTCCAAAAACCAAACACAGGCCTCCCAGGTAGCCCCAACCTCATGCAGAGTCACCCAGCAGCTTACACCATTGTGGCTGGGTCTTGGCTACCTTTCTTACCACGTTCTGTGCTGTACTAAAATTGTCTTTTTAGGGACCAGCAATTAGCGTAATGGCTATGTTGCTGAACTCCTATGTAGTCGACCGCAGTTCGAGTCCCAGACCCAGTGGCTTAAACTCACGCTGAGCGCGTGTGTGTGCGTGCCCAAGATCCTGAGAGGAGAATAGAGGAGAAGGGACTGTGGTGTGGCCATCCCCCCGGGGGGTGGTTTCTGGTTTTCTGTCTCTCTGTCTCTCTCTGTCTTTCTGGTGAGCGCATGTGCCCTATAGCAAAAAACCTCTCCAAAATAAATAAATTAATTAATTAATTAATTTTAAAATTTGTCTTTTTATGTCAGAGACAAATTGGCCTGCACAGTGTATTGAACTTTCTTGAATTAGTTACTAACATTTAAAAATCAATGTTTTCCCTAAAAATTTGGATTTCCAGTTCATATTGAAAAATTAGAAATTCTAGGAACTGAGTAAAAAGCTGCATTCTTCAGTTTGCCACAGTCTCCACCAATCCTGATTGCCTTGGTACCTGCTTATGTCTAGTCCCTGTAGTCATTTGATTTAGTGGCCCAAAGTCTAAAACTTATGTCTAGAGAACAATTTTTTAAATATTATTTTATTTAGCTTTATTTATTTATTTACTTATTTTAATTTAAACAGAGAGGGAGAGGGAGCAAGTGAGTAAGCGAGAGAGAAAGAAGGAAAGTGAGGAGGCAAGGCACCAGGTCCGGGACTCGAATTGTGGTCAAGCATGTGAGACTCCAGTGCCCTTAACCACCACACCACCTGCCAGCCCCACAGAGAATAATTTTTGAGAAAGGAACAAAGGTAAACTTAGGATGCAGATGGAGAGGACAATCTAATTTCTTTTTTTTAATTATTATTGTTGTTCTTATTTTTGGAGAGGTTTTTGCTATAGGCCGCGTGTGCTCGCCAGAAAGAGAGACAGAGAGACAGAATGCAAGAAATCATCCCCCAGGAGTGATGGCCACTCCACAATCCCTTCTCCTCCATTCTCCTCTCGGGATCTTGGGCATTCATGCACACACACCCGGCCTAAGTTTAAGCCACCAAGTCCAGGACTCGAACCGTGGTCGACTACATGGGAGTCCAGTGACATAGCCATTACACCAACTGCTGGTCCCAAATTATTATTACTTTATTTTAACTTTATTTATTTATTTTTAATTTGATAAGAGAGTGACAGAAACAGAGAGAGAGTTAGAGAGAGAGAGAGAAAGAAAGTGAGAAAGCAAGCCACCAGGTCCGACACTTGAACAGCGGTCAGTCACATGTGAGTCCAGCACCCTCAACCACCACGCCACCTGCCAGCCCCTGGGACAATCTAATTTCAAAAAATAAGGCAAATACCATGATAAATAATGGTGCTTTTTGGCATTAAAAAAGAAACTTTGGGCTGGTCCCAAAGCAGCATGGTTAAACCCTATGCATAGAAAGCTGGATCCCACATTACCAACTGCAGTTTAAATCCTGGCTCCAGTGGCTTGAAAAACTTGTCTGGCATGTGTGTGTGCATGCCCCAAATCCTGACAGGACAAACAAATGGAGGAAAAAGAATTATGGGGTGACCACGCCCCACTTGAAAGTGCTTTCTTCTTCTCTCGTTCTCTCTGGTGAGTGCACATATCTTCTGGGACTTTAGGAAAGAAAGAAAGAAAAACAGAGAGAGGAAGGAAGAAAGGAAGGGAGAGAGAGAGGGAAGAAGGAAAGAAGAAAGGAGGGAAAAAGAGAAAGGAGAAAGAAAGAGAAGGGAGAGAGAGAAAGAAGGAAAGAAAGAAAAAGTGGAAGAAAGAAAAAAACTGTCAGGACTTCTTGACTTTTTAATTTTTCTGAGGACTGTTAAACTAATCAGACTAGTAGGACTGTAAATCCCAGATTTGCTTTTCTGTGTGTTCCCATTTGTATTACCTTCTGCAGGAAAACTCCAAACAGTCCTAACCCCTCAGGAGATGCACCAGTAAGCCATATGACAGCCTGTTTCCTGCCTCCCAGTGTACATCACTCAGCACTAGAGTTGAGAGGAACTAACTGAGAGCTCTAGGACCATCCTACGGTCTGGGCAACATGAGCATGGTCTGAGAAATATGAGGGAACTTCAAAATGTGTGTAGAAAAAGTGGAATTAAAGTATGAATTAATTTTAGTAAGAAAGTTTTTAAATCCATGCACAGTGTTTTTATAATATGCATTTTCCATGAACACTTTGAAGACCTCTTATTATAATTATAATATTGCACCTTAGGAATAAAGAGTTAGACTCTGCACTTTATTAGGTGAATACGAACTTCAAAGTCAGACCTCCACATCACAAGTTCTACCTCTACAGATACAACCAATAGTGGACTGAAAATATTCAGGAACACCTCCCCCAGACCAATTTAAAAAAACAACAACAACACAGGTTTGGGGGTAGGAGAGAGAGTCTCAGGGAAAAAAAAGGAACATTTAACAGGCACAAGAATGGAAAGTTATTGTGTATGGTGATATCATTTATTTCTTTGACAAGCAATGCATCTATGCTTTGAGAACCCACACTGTATGCTGTAAAAACATACAATGATTAAATGTAAACAAAATAAAATAAGATTTTAAAAAGAGAACTCCCAACTCATATTAATTAAATTATTTGAAATATGTATCATTTAAAAGTCCAAGTCTTGAGAACAGCAATTGGCATAATGGCTATGTTGTTGGACTCCCATGCAGTTGACTGCAGTTTGAGTCCCGGATCCGGTGGCTTACACTCACGCCAGGTGCATGTGCATGAGTGCCCAAGATCCTGAGAAGAGAGTGGAGGAGAAGGGACTGTGATGTGGCCATCCCCCCTGGGGGTGATTTCTCGCTTTCTGTCTTGTCTTTCTCTGTCTTTGTGGTGAGCCCACGTGCCCTATAGCAAAAATCTCTCCAAAAAAACTAAAATAAAAAAATAAAAGTCCATGGGACCAGCAGTTAGCGTAATGGCTATGTCGCTGGACTCCCACGTAGTCGATCGTGGTTTGCTTCCCGAACCCGGTGGCTTAAAACTCCCACTGGGCGCATGTGTGTACGTGCCCAAGATCCCCAGAGGAGAATGGAGGAGAAGAGATTGTGGCGTGGCCATCCCCCCTGAAGGGTGATTTCTCGCTTTCTGTCTCTCTGTCTTGTTCTGTCTGGTGAGCGCATGCGCCCTATAGCAATAAATAAAAAATAAATAAATAAATAAATAAATAAATAAATAAAAGTCCAAGTCTGAATATAACATAGTATGTATATAAGGATTAAAACAATATGAGATGTGTGATTTCTGTTTTGATTTAAACTGGAGGGATAAATTAAAGAAAATATTAAAAAAATAAAAAATAAAAAAAATAAAAACACAGGCTGGGGTCAACAGATGGCATGGTGGTTAAGGCAATTCCAGACCCAGACCCAGACCCAGACCCAGCAGCTTGAAAATCACACTGGGGGCATGTATATGTGTGGCCAAAATCCCAAGAGGAGAATGGAGAAGGGATTGTGGTATGATTGTCCCCCCATCTGTCTGTCTCTCTCAGGTGAGCACACATACCCTATAGCAAAAGTTAAAAATTAAACAAAAAGCACAGGCCAGCCATGGTCATACACAATGTTCCTCAATTCCTCCATGCTGAGGCCTTGTGGGGAAGGTCCTGGGTTCACATTTTGCAGTCTTCCTGTACATGCTGTGTGTGTGTGTATACATGCTCATGATCCCGTCTGGCTGAGGTTAGGGGTGGATCACAGAATAAGGACCCTGTTGAGGGTGCCTGTTTCTCTTATTAAAGAAATAAGTAAATAAAGTTTAAAAAATACAGTGTAACAACTTTTTAGGTAGTATTTACATTGTACTAGGTGTTATAAGTAATCTAGAGATGATTTAAAGTACATCAGAGGATGTGCATAGATTACATGCAAATATCATGCCATTATATGTCCATTATGCCATGGACTAGAATGTCCATGGATTTTGGTATCCATGGGGGCATCCTGGAACTAACTGTTCCCAGACACTAAGGGATGACTATACAAAAAGTCTCCAAACAATGAATGGAAAATGCATATGGTATGAATACTATGCATGAATTTCAAAATCCCCTTGTGGGAATATTTTTTTTCCTTATGATATAACATGTGTGTGTGCACATGAGAAAGAGCGCAAGAGAGAGGAGTACCTTCTACAGGGTCTGGTCACGTCATAATCCCCTTCCTCTAACCTTCTACCACATCAGCTTTTGAACGCTTGTGTGCATGACACATGTTTCAGGCTGGTCAGCCTGGGATTTCAAATCACAGTTGCATATGGGATCTGGCTTCTCTTCAGCAGCACATTAGCACTGCATTATGGAGCCAGTGTGATTTTCACGTCATGGGGTCTGGGATGTGAACCATGCAGTCAGCCATGTGGGATCTAGGGCCTTAACCTCCATGCTGGCTCCTCCCTCCTCCTTCTTTTTAAAAGTCTAGAATAGGTATAGGGTAGGCCATTTGGGAAGCAGAATGCTGAATTGGATGACCTTTCCTTTTCCTTTTCCTTTTCTTTCTTTTTTCTTCTTTCTTTCTTTCTTTCTTTTTTTTCCCAAAATGCTACACTATTATGACATCATATGCATGCTGTGTGTGTGTGTGTGTGTTTCTGTACCATTGCATCTGTAACTAGATTATAAAACTTTCTTCTTTTCTTCTGAGCTAACAATAATGGGAATCTAGTTTTTTGGTTGTTCTGTCTTTGTTTTTGTTTTTGTTTTCCCCCTCAAATATGTCCTATTAAATGCATGTAATAAGACCTAATATGAAAAAGAAGCAGAGGGCCAGCTGGTGGCATGGTGGTTAAGGTGACTGGATCCCATATGACTCAAACAGTGTGGTTTGAGTTCCGGTCTGGCAGCTTAAGAAACACTCTCGGTGCATGTGTGTGTGTGCCCAACACCCCAAAAGGAGGGAGAAACAGAAGAGAAGGGATTACTGTGTGACTATCCCCTATGGGGGGTAAGGGTACTTTCTCACTTTCCCTTTCTCTGTTTCTCTATGATGACTGCATGTGCCCTCTGGCAAATGAAAAAAAGAAAGAAAGAAAAAGAAGCAGAAAATATTACTGACTACTTAGCTACAGCATTACCTTTCAATGGTCCTTTGGGAAATAACTGTTTGACATTTTTGTATGTTTATGCCATTTTTCTGTTTGTAAGATAGGGTCTCACCATGTTGCCATCCTCTTGTCTTAACCTCCTAAATAACTGAGGGCTCTTTCAAACAAGTCTCACTATTTTGCCCACACTGGCTGTGAACTTGCTCAGTCTCTGGAATAGCTGAAATTATAGGTACCCAGCTTTTAGGGTAGGCTGGGAACTGAACTTGGTCCCCCCATGTGGCCTCAGGCCTCTGAGCAGAAGTATGCATCCACCAGCACAAGTTACACAAATGGGCTGGGTGCTTAGCCCTGTTCCTAGGCTTTTTCAAATCCCTCAAATAGCACACCTAGGAAATGTGGGATCATTTTCCAAATGCAAGCGTCATGAAGTAAAGCACTCTAGCCTGGCACAAAGGTCAGAACACAAATTGACTGGTGGATCCCAGACCAGTTTAGATTTGCGATAACAACACAGGTGCTATTTGTGCACAACTAACCAACATGCTGAGCAGAGGTGAAGCACAGGACAACAATGAGAAACAGACCGTGTCAGCAGAAATAACCAATTCAGGGGACCAGGAGTTGGCATAATGGCTATGTCGCTGGACTCCCATGTAATCGACCGTGATTCGAGTCCTGGACCCGGTGGCTTAAACTCGTGCCAGGCGCATGTGCGTGCGTACCCAAGATCCCCAGAGGAGAATGAAGGAGAAGGGATTGTGGTGTGGCCATCCCCCCTGGGGGGGGGGGGGGGTGATTTCTCACATTCTGTCTCCCTGTCTCTGTCTTTCTGGTGAGCGCATGCGCCCTATAGCAAAAACCTCTGAGAGAGAGCACCAGTGAAAACTTAAGAACCAGAGCATGTAAAATTAGATCACCAATCCCCAGATCAAAGGAATACAAAATAGGATATGAATGACCCCTCCTTCTAACTACTTGAACTTATGGAATTTTCTGGACAGTCTCACAGTAGACTCTTGAATCCAGTCTCTAGTCAAAGTTACAAATTATACTATAGAATCACATACACACAAGGTTATTCCTTGCAGTACAGTTAGCACAAACGTGGGACACAACCTATATGACCACCTTTGGGAACTGCCTAACCAAATTATGGAACGCCCATATAACGGAATATAATAAAATCATTATGAAAAAATGAGAACACTCTCTATAAAATGAATTAGAATGATTTCACATGAGAAAATCAAACTGTAGAATAAGAGATGCTATCATGGAAAAGAGGCGAAACGAATATATACATATAACCATATTTTCTTGTATACCTATGAAATATCTCTGGAAAGGTACACGAGAAATTACAATGCTTAATTTTTTTCAAGGTTGGGGGCAGATGGTGGTAATGGAATGCTGTATGATGCTGGACCCACATGAGAAGACTCCAGATCCACATTCCAAGGCTTCCCTATACACACCAGGCACACATGTCCATGTCCATGGTCTGGACTGGCTGAGGCTGGCCATGGAGCATGGTGTGAAGACCCTGTTGGGGATCTCTCTCTTTTTCTCTCTCATGAAAGAAAGAAAGAAGGAGGCGAGGAAGGGTCAAAGGACAGGAAGGGGAGGAGAGGGCTCGGATAGCAGTGCAGTAATAAAACATTATGCTCTGCAAAGCAGACCCACATGAGAAGGTAACAAGTTCGTGTCCAGAGGTCTCCCAGAATACATTGGGTATGCTTATGCCCCTGATCAAGGCTGGCTGGAGTTAGAGGTGAATCATGGCATCGATGGAGATGCTGTGTCTCTGCCTCTGTCTCATGGAAAATAATAAACTTGAAAAAAGAAAAGCAAACCATTGCCTTCTTCAGAAAGGGCATTGGATAATGGAGGACTAGGTTTGGGGGAGATGCCTCATTGTACATAATTTTGAATTCTGAACCAAACCAATGTAATTCTTTCTCAAAATAAGTAACATTAATATTTTAAAGAGTAACAAAATCACATTGAGATTGTTAAGATTAAGTAAGCCCTGCTTAATTTAGGAGATATAAAGAAGGGAGTCCCTCACAACTTACCTGCATCACTTCTGCAGGTTGAGTTTTTTCAAAATAAGATTAATTAAAAAAAAAAAAAATCTTGGGGCCAGCAGGTGGCATGGTGGTTAAGGATGCTGGACTCACACGTGGCCAACTGCGGTTTGAGTCCCAGACCTGGCAGCTTGCTTTCTCACTTTCCCTCTCTCTCTCTCTCTTTGTCCTTCTCTGGTCAAATTAAAATAAACAAACAAACAAACAAATAAAGTTAAATAAAATAATTCTTTAAAAAATAAATAAATAAATAAACCTTGGGGCCAGCAGGTGGTGAAGTGGTTAAGGTTCTGGACTCCCACCTGGCCTACTGTGGTTCGAGTCCTAGACTTAATGGCTTCAGAGTCACACCCAGCACGTGTGCATACCCAAGATCCCAAGAGGAGACTGGAGGAGAAGGGACTGCAGTGTTGCCAGTGCCCCCGGGAATGATTTCTCACTCTCTGTGTCTCTGTCTCTCCAGCGAGTACACATGCCCTATAGCAAAAATCTCTAATACATGCAATACATACATACATACATATATAACATACCTCTGCTCTAGGTTCACTAGTTGGGTGCTTCCAGCAAGAAGCTGTCAAAGAAGGGGAGGTGCCTAAGATAATTTGCTAGCTACAAAGGTATATATACATTGGCCTGAGAACCCAGGACAAAGTAAAAATCTCTTCTTGCTGCCATCCTGGAATGGGTTTCTAGCAATGCAGCTCATGACCTTCTTTAACTGAAAATGGCCAATTCCTTGTTGCTTAAATACATAGGTAAAAAATAGAAAATGTTGAAATTTACCCCTTTCCTACAAATGTTTAAGAAATGAGTTCAAGAGGCCAGCAAATGGCATGGTGGCTAGGACACTGGACTCCCACATGGCCAATTGTGGTTCAAATCCCAGACCTGGTGGCTTGCTTTCTCATTTCCCCCCTTTTTCTCTCTGTCTCTGTGTGCCCTGTAGCAAATTTCTAAAAAGATAGTAATGATGATGATCATAAATAAAATTTATAAAAATAAGAAGAAAAAGAAATGAGTTAAACAGAGTCAAAGCTTAGGTTTTTTGGAAAAACTCCTTTGGCTGACCCCTGAAAAGAAGAGCTGCCCCTGGAGGATTCGTAGTAAACAAGGTATTTCCTCTGTGCAGGCCCAATAAGAATCCGTGCAATGAGGCAGTTTTTAATAGAGGGGTGCCTTAGTGTGAAGAGAGAGTTAAGGAGTAGGGAATCAGCAGATTTGTGTTTGTTCAGTGTGTGTTGTTGTTTCAGTCCTGACTACCTAACCCTAACCCCAACCCTAACCCTTGCCATATAATCTGAATGTTTAAGCCTTCTCTATAAAATGGAATCATAACAGCTGCCTGCCCTACCTCTCTGGGTTGTTGTGATGAACAAAAGCTAATAAGACATAAGTGCACTTTTTTAAAAAAAGAGTTATTTATTTCATTACATTTTATTTATTTCCTTATTTTAATTTGACCAGAGAGAGACAGAGAAAGGGAAAGAGAGAAAGCAAGCCACCATGTCTGGACTTGAATCACAGTCAGCCCTGTGGGAATCCAGCGCCTTTAACATCACACCACCTGCTGGTCCCACAAAAAGCATTTTTAAAACTATAAGGCACTAGAGATTAGTATCAGGCACAAGTATGCTGCATACACACACACACACACACACACACACACACAGGATTGTCAGGAAAGTCGTGACACATTTTTGCATAGAAAAATATGTCATGACTTTCCTGAGAATGTAATAATATATATATATATATATATATATATATATATACACACACACACACACACACACACACACACACATATATATAAAATATATATATGTATATATACACACACACATATATACATATATATGTGTGTATATATAAACATATACACACATACACACACATACATATGACAGATGTCTTTTGATGATAATTGTGAAGTTAATCAGAGGAATAAATGTGATCTTTTTTTTTTTTTTTTTTTTGAGGTTTTTGCTATAGGGTGCGTGCGCTCGCCCGAAAGACAGAGAGAGACAGAGAGACAGAAAGGGAGAAATCACCCCCTAGGGGGAATGGCCACACCACAATCCCTTCTCCTCCATTCTCCTCTCAGGATCTTGGGCATGCATGCACACATGCCCGGCATGAGTTTAAGCCACTGGGTCTGGAAGTCGAACCATGGTTGACTACATGGGTCCAGCGACATAGCCATTGTACTAACTGCTGGTCTCCAAATGTGATCTTTAGGCTCAGACAGATGGGAACTTTCTAGCCCTACCCTCTCATCTGCTGGGTGACCTAGGGTGAATTCTCTGAGCTTTAGTTTTCTCACTACAAAATGGGGTTAATGCTACCTACTTTACAAGGTGGCAATGAGAATTAAGTGAAGCAAAGTAACTTATATAAAGTGCTGAGTACGTAGAGAACTCACAGGTATGCGTTTCCCTTCTATGTACCTTGGATAATAAATCACAATCTCATTCACTGATTTGCTCATGAATCAAACTTTGCTCAATTTTTTAGTAAATGCAAAACTGTTCTAAAAATAAATTTTATTAATTAAAAAATATTTATTGAGGATATAGACTGTCATGGTTAAGAAGAGGGATTCTGGAGTGAGACTGCTTGGGTTTGTAACATGGTTCTGCAACTTACCAGCTGGATGACCTAAGACATTTATGTAACAGCTCTGTACTTCAGTTTCCTCATCTATAAAAACTACATAAAATTCTGCTGTTGACATAAATAACTATTGGTACCAGCAGTTGGCATAATGGCTATGTCACTGGACTCCCATGTAGTTGACTACGGTTTGAGTCCTGGACCTGGTGGCTTAAACTCACGCCGGGCACGTGTGCGAGTGTGCCCAAAATCCTGAGAGGAGAATGGAGGAGAAGGGATTGCGGCGTGGCCGTCCCCCCAAGGGGTGATTTCTCACTTTCTGTCTCTCTGTCTCTCTCTGTCTTTCTGGCAACTGCACGCACCCTATAGCAAAAACCTCTCCCCCCCCAAAAAAAAAATTATTATAAGACATTGTACTCAACAATGGAAATATAGTGGTGGACAAGGCAGTTCTGATCCCTGACCTCAAAGTTTAGGCAAGGGGCTCTAAAATTTATCTTAAATATAAAGAACTTGAGGCCCAAAGAAAACCTTACGACTCCACCAAGGCCACATAACTATTAGGTCATCAGGAGAGTCACGACGTATTTTTCTGTTTTTCTATACAGAAATGCATCATGACTTTCCCAACAACCGAACACTTAGTGAGGACCAGCCAGGACTAGTGAGAAAGTTCCAGACTGCAAGCCAGTGTTTCTCCACTGCCCTGTGCAATGCAACCGGCATCACTTAGATTCAAAACTTTCGGAAATTTAAGAGTCTTAGAAATATCAGAGGGGGAGGGTGGTCCGATAGGTGGCGTGGTGGTTAGGGGCGCTGGACTCCCACATGGTCAACTGCTATTCAAGTCCCAGACCTGGAGGCTTGCTTTCTCATTTTCTTCTCTCTCTCTCTCTCTCTCTCTCTCTCTCTCTCTCTCTCTCTCAATCTCTGTCCCTCTCTGGTCAAATCAAAATAAATAAATACATAAAGTTAAATAAACTAGTTATTAAAAAAAAAAAAAAGAAATATCAGAGTGGGTTCTGGAAATAACAGGAATTGGCCTAATAATTCTGCACATTCCTGACCTCCACCCTCTTTCTACATTCTATTCCTGATGATGTTGTCTCCTTGTCCAGCCTAGTCATGGATTTCTATAATTTCATATTTGGAGTTGGTGGTAGACATCCTACAGAAGTGCCACATCTCCTGTTCTATTGATACTTGCATTTTCATCTGTGTTTATGAATCTTAAACAAGAATGAGGGTAGAGTCTCTCAGAGACTTCCTGTACAGAGGCAAAACTGGGTTCGGTGGGCCCTGAAGTGTACAAAACATGGGACTCCTTATTAGGAATACTTAATCAGGAAATAAAAGTTAATACAGGGGCCAGGCAGTGGCACAATAATGGCACATATGGACTCACACGGGAAAGTCTCAGGTTTGCAACCAAGGGCTTCCTGTCTATGCTGGGCATGTGCTTGCTCATGATCCAGGCTGGCTGAGATTGGGGTGAATCATGGCATGAAGACCATGTTGGGGTGCCTCGTTCTCTGACACTCTCATAGAAATTCAAAAATAATAATAATAATAATGATAGGTATAAGGCCTTGGAAGGGACACCTGCAATGGAAGTCCTGGAAGTTTAAACACAATTAGTTTACCAGTAAATCCAGCTCTGTGCCTATAGTTGCCTAATTTCCTTCCTTTTTACCTTCTTCTTTCTATCCATTCATCTAACTCTTGCCCATCCTATCACCTAGCACCCACTGAGTACTAGGAAGTAACTTCCTAAATTTCCATCATGATTAAAAAATTGTTCTGTACTCTAATCTACCAGTTTTTATCCAAATTATGTTAAACACACAGCTTTTCTTGATAGAAAGCAGCGAAGCAATGTATGATTGACCTGTGGGTGGTGTGTAAACAAGCTATGTGGGACTGCTTGTTAGACACGGTAGATCATAAAGTAGCCAGAGGCTACAGTTTTCTACTTACACTTGTAAACACACCCAGGCAGGCACTTCTCGGATGGGCACACTGAACAAATAAAATAATCCTCTCAGATGGGAGGGGCCAGTAATTTAACCATTTGAAAAAAATGTTATATAGTTACGCATAAGTATATACAACTAAGATTTTATGCACGCTATCTGATTTAATGCTCAGGCCATCTGAGTTAGTAGCCGTTGGTTTTATTGAAATCCCCATATTGCAGATTGGAGGCTGATGTTTATTAGTGACTCGCCAAGGTCACAGAGCTACTACCTGGTAAAGCTCAGCTTTGAAGAATGACCCTAAATTCAGAGCCCTAATTCAGAAAAGAACGGTGATCTCTGGTTCCTATGGCTTTTTACAGGCTTGGTGTCTAAGGATGAGGCTTCACGTTTGACTCTGAGCACTCCTCTTTTAATTCCCTTTCCCAGAGCACCCCCATTATCCTCACATTCCCAGAATACAAAGAGGGCACAGGCAGCAACTGCACAAAGAACCCATAGACAAAACAAGTAGAGGCCATTTTGTGGATCATTTCAGGATGGGAACTTATTTCTTCTGCTCAGGGCTGGGGGAGAGTTCTCTACAGCTCAGATTCTCCAGATGAGTCATTAGCTTTATCCCATTATTTGCATAGCTTCTCACCTCTCCCCTTCCCGTGGGCAGCAACATCACCCAGCCACAATGGCATCTGTCCTTCACCACTTCTTTCCCAGAAGCCTGCCCAGCCAGGGCCTGGCATTGAGCTGACTGAGCCCAGGCAGGGAGGGGAGGAAGCAAACAGCTCCTGTGGCTGTCAGCTTTCTCAGCTGACTCAACTCACCATCCCCTCCTCCCCTGCCTGGCTCACAGCCTTCAGCCTCCTAACTTTCCATTTCCAGACCTCTCCGGTCATTCTTAGAGTGGGAGCATCCCCTCCCACTGCCTGGGGTGCCTTGTCTGCAGCCTAGGGCAGCCAGGGCACTGTGCCCGCCGATCTGGCAGGTCCTTTCTCAGGACAATTAGAATTTGCTGTAATGGAGAGTTCGGAATATAGGTCAAGGTGCTCTCGGAAGGGCCCAGGGGAGGATCACCTGACCGGGAGGTGTGTGACTCAGCGGGAAGGGAAGGGAAAGGAAGGGAAAGGGTGGAGCTGCAGGCCTGGAGGAGGTCAAGTTGCCTCTGTCTGGCTCATTGTCAGGGGAGGAGGAAGAAGCCACTGGAGACAGATAGAAAGATAAAATGACCTCTTGTGACCTATCTTAGGTGGAATCCAAATGCACTCCTGGCCTGTCACTTTCCGAGTAGCTGAAACCACTCCCAGCTCAAACTGTCTCTGTGGCTGTAAAGACCTAATTAGCTGCCTCCTTGCCAAAGTGAGAAACCAAATTAACCGAATGTTCTCCACACAAGACTCCACCAACCCAGGCCTCCCAAAAGAAACGAAAGCCACTGGTATCTCATACAAAGGCAGCCATCCCCGTTTGAAGCACTTCGATTGTTTCCCCCAATTAATTTTAAATATGAAAATTACTGACCCATTTTATGTTACGAGTCCACACAGCAGGGGCCTCCTAGCAAGGGCGGGGCGGGGCCCGTTGCTGGTGTTGCTAGAACAGCAGCTGCTCTGTCTGAGCCTCACTTCCTCTGGCTCCAGCTGCAGGTTCCTCTGGGCCAAGCAGGGAGTTTCCTCATTCTCAGGGCTCTCAACCCAGGCCTTGCCAGTCGGCCACCCTCACCTTCCCACCCACCAGCTGCTCACCACCCTCTGTGGGTAGCGCTTCTGGGACTCCCTGGTTCCATGAGTCAGAGCCAGGCTGGAGACAGACAGCAGGCTTCCTTTATTAAATCAGCCTCCTGCCCTGTAGACCACAGAGGGAAGCTATAATTACTCGTTTGGCCCTGCTCTCAGAACTGAGCCACAGACGCTTGACGAGGAGAGAGGGTTCCTGATTTCTGCATTTATCCAGTGCACCCCAGTTTGGAAATAAGAATAACAGCTTCAATTTAAGGGCCTCTTACACAAATATCAGATTTTTGCATATGTAATGGGGTGTACTGGGCCTGGACACCAATGTAGATTGCTAGAAAAAGCATTATGTTAAAGCTGCTAGGAGGTTTTTGTTTTGTTTTTATTGCCTCCTACCTGATCGCCAGCGTCATACCTGGGGCAGGCTGCTCTTTGCTGATGTTGGTTTATAACAGATAAGGGGGGGGGGGGGGGGGAGAGAGAGATAAGATAAAAGGCAACATGATAGTGTTTTGGGTCCTCAGATCAGGATTGTTTTATCCTTTAGGCAGTACAGACACAAAATCTCAACCTCGCAGCTCTTCTATTGGCTTACAAAAATGTTTGAAACCTGAAAAGTAGTCGGCTCCAAAATAAAAACTAAAGTCACAAAATCAAAACAATATAGTTGATCTTCATTAGCTGTTCAATTTAGTATCCAGTGAGTCATTCATTCGTTTCACTCATTCATTCCTGCAGGAATATATTTATTCCATTCATTCAAGAAGCATTTGCTGAGCTGCTTCTCTATGCCAGGCATGGTTATAGGCACCAGGGATGTCTAAGCGCTAAATCAATTAAAGATACAGACAAAACTGAGCAGACAAATATTCCTGCCCTGGTCGGGCAAAACAGACATAATAATAAGTAAATCACATGGTATTTTAGAGATAACAAGTGTGATTAATAACAGAAAAAAAAAACAGTAGGGTTAGGGGAACTGTTGGTAAAGGAGGACTTCATAAACATCTCATGAACAATTGGTAGTTTAGATCTCTATCATCGTGAGAGTTTTCAAGTCTGCATGATGACTGCTGGGAAATTATAAACAATCACAATTGAGATGAGTTGCATTTGATTAGGGTAAAATTATAAAACTTCTTTTTGTTTACAACCAAAATGTTGATGCATTTTTAAAATATTTGACAGGTGATTAAAAAGTAACCAGTGCTATGATATTTAACCCTGCTTCTGGCTATGGGCAGGAAGGTACTTCATTCAAGAATTTACTGCGCACCTGTAACACAGTGGTTAAGGACCCTAAGTCAGATGGCAGAGTTCAGAAATCAGCTCAGCATTTACTACTTATGTGATTCTGGGAAAGATACTTAGTTTCAGTTTCCCATCTATAAAGTAGGGGTAATATGAGACCTACCTTACAGGGTTCTGGAATAACCAAATGAGATAATAAAAGTAAAGGTGTTAGTTAACATAGCACCTGGCATTTAATAAGCACTCAACAACTGTTATCTATAATTACTGCTGTGTTGTGATGATGATGATGATGATGACAATAATAATGAGGTAGCAGACACTGTATTGGATATTGGAGATCCAGAGTTGAGTAAGACAGAGACCTGGTCCTAGCTGGGGTAAGTTTTGCATTCATACTGTGCTTCATTAAATCCTCTTGCTCCCTAGTAGGGTGATTCCCTGCTGCACCACTGACCATTGTAAATGGTATTTGGAAAAGCAAACATAGAGACCACAATGAGACAGTATTCAATGTTCTTTCCCATGGAAAAAATTAAGAAGTTTGATAATACCACCTGTTGGAGAGGATAAGAATCAATAAGGATGGGGGGGAAAAAAGCAAAACATACAGGAAACAAGAAATGGAAAATTATTTGTTGACAATAACATGTATGTTGATGTGCTTGATTGAGACAATATACAGTGTACTCTGGATGGAAAATCCCATTTTATATGCTGTAATGATGTAAAGTGAAGGAACGTAAACAAATAAATTTAAATTAAAAAAGGAATCAATAACATCTTTATATACTCATTATTGATGGGATTGCACATTGGTAAATTCATATTATTTTTCAGGAGACAGATACAAGGATGATTAGCTCAGTACATTCAAAGTAGTAAAAAACTTGTAACAAAATGTCCATTACCAGGTAAATAAATACACACAGAACATAACAGAGAGGAGGTCTAAAACAGAGATGTAAGAACAAATATACCATAGCTACATGCTACATACAATATGGATAAATTTTACCATAAAATTATGAGAAATAAGTATACCCGAGAAGGCTATATACAGGACGATTTTCTTTTTTTAATTTTTATTGCCAGAGGGCACATGTGTTTCCCAGAGGCTGAGAGAAATCACCCTCCAATAGGGAATGGTCATACGCAATCTGTTTTCCTCCATTTCTCCATCCCATCAGGATTTTGGAGCCTGTGTGAATACATGCCTGGTGTTTTGTTTTATTGTTATTTTTCAAGCCATTGGGCTGAGATTTAAATTGCGGTTGGCCATGTGGGGTCTGTCTCCTAATACATAGTACTTTATCATCACACTACAGGGCTGGTCCAGGATATTCTTCTAGGCAAAGAAAAAACCAGCAAACTTAAACAATGTGCCTTTTAGAAAAATATATAATATGAAATTAATTTTTAGAAAAGCAAAGGATGGTAATCGCAGGCTCACTCTCTGGTGCAGTGGTAATGTGCTTGCTCAGGAAAAGCTGGATCCCACATGCCGACTGTGTTTTGAATCCCTGGCCTGGTCAGCCTAAACACACTGGGCACGTGCATGAGTGCCCAAGATCCGACAGGCTAGAGGACTGGAAGAGGGGACTGATGATTGTCCAGACCCTGTGGAGGGTGCTTGTCTCCCTCTTTTTCTCATGTGCATATACATTCATTCTATCAATGAATAAAGCAAACTAAATAAATAAACTTTTAGAAGTATTTGTTTTTGTTTTTGCTATAGGGTGTATGCCCTCGCCAGAGAGAAAAAAAGAGAAGAAAAGTGAGAAATCGCCCATCAGGAAGGGTGGCCATGCCACAATTCCTTCTCTTCCATTTTTCTTTGGGGATGCATCCACATGTGCCCAATGTGTTTTTCAAGTCAGCAGGTTCAGGACTCAAACCATGGAGTCAGTCATGTGGGATCCAGTCAATCACCACACCACCGACTAGTCATAAAAAAAAAAATAATTAATAAAAAAAAAAGAAAGAAAAGCAAAAAGAAATGGTAAACTCAAGATTCAGGATAGGGCGGGAAGCTGAAGTAATGGGAATGGAGGAACCCAAGGGAAGAATTCCCAGCGGCTTGACTATATTATAAATGGATAAATAAGCATATAGGATCCAGTAACACAACTGGACCCATATGAAAGTCTCCAGTTCACATTTGGGCCCTTCTTGTACGTGCTGGGCTCATGTGCAAATACCCATGTTCTGGGCTGATTTGGGCTAGGAGTGTATAATGGTATGGGGACTCTGTTCAGAGGCTGCCTGTCTTTCTCTCACACTCTCTTGAAAGAAAGAGCACGAGAAAGGAGGAAACTAAAACAAAACAAAACAAAACAAAAACAAAAACAAACAAACTATGTAGACATATGACAAATAATGAGATACAGGTTGTGCAAGGCTCAACTAAAGATGAAAGAATGTCATGAGGGGCCGGCATGTGGCATGGTGGTTAGGGGAGCTAGACTCCCACATGGCCAACCATGGTTTGAGTCCTGGACTGGCGGCTTGCTTTTTCACCTTTCCTCTCTTTCTATCTCTCTCACTCTGTCCCTCTCTGGTCAAATAAAATAAAATAAAATAAAATAAAATAAAAAAATAAATTTAAATAAAATAATTCTTTAAAAAAGGAAGAAAATCAGTAATATTAATTTTATTTTTCTTTAAAGAGTTATTTTATTTAACTTTATTTATTTATTTGTTTGTTTTAATTTGATCAGAGAGGGACAGGGTTGGGGGTAGTGAGAAAGCAAGCTGCCAGGTCTGGGACTAGAACCACGGTCAGCTATGTGGGAATCCAGCGTCCTTAACCATCATGCCACCTGCTGGCACCAAAAATCAGTAATGTTAAAAAAAAAAAAAAAAAAAGAAAGAATATCATGAATCAAAGATTATGGGGACCAGCAGTTAGCGTAATGGCTGTGTAGCTGGACTCCCATGTAGCCGACCGCGGTTCGAGTCCCGGACCCAGTGGTTTAAAACTCACACCGGGAGCATGTGCGTGCGTGCCCAAGATCCCGAGAGGAGAATGAAGGAGAAGGGATTGCGGTGTGGCCATCCCCCCTGGGGAGCATGTGCGTGCGTGCCCAAGATCCCGAGAGGAGAATGAAGGAGAAGGGATTGCGGTGTGGCCATCCCCCCTGGGGGGTGATTTCTCGCTTTCTGTCTCTCTGTCTCTCTCTGTCTGTCTGGAGAGTGCACGCACCCTATGGCAAAAACCCCTCCAAAAAAAAAAAAAAGATTATGAATAATCCTGTGCATCTGGATCCAATAAAAAAAGAAAACATAAAGGATCTATTAGGTTAGTGCAAAAGTAATTATAGTTTTGCGCTGTTGAAATTTGCTGTTTGCTACTGAAATGCATTCTTAAATAAATGTATTTATGTTATACATCATTTTAATGCACATTTCTCGCCTTTTTTTGCTAATGACTTATTACTTGCTATTTATTTTGTATGTATTCTAGTCTATGATGTTAACTAAAAAGCAAATACAAGCAATTTTATTAAAATGGGTCATAAAGTAACAGACAACTTCCAACATCAACACCACATTGGCCCAGGAATTGCTATCAAACATACAGGATAGTGATGATTCAAGAAGTTTTACAAGGGAGACTACAGCCTTGAACATGAGGTGCGTAATGGCCGGCCACCAAAGGTTGACCACAACCAGCTGAGAGCAATCATTGCAACTGATCCTCCTATAACGACACGAGAAGTTGCCGAAAAACTCAACACTGACCATTCTACGATCGTTTGGCATTTGAAGCAAATTGGGTGTCTCATGAGCTGACTGAAAATCAAAAAAGTCATTTTGAAGTGTCATCTTCTCTTGTTCTATGCAACAACAATGAATCATTTCTTGATCAGATTGTGATGTGTGATGAAAGGTGGATTTTATGTGACAATCGATGACAACCAGATCAGTGGTTGGACCAAGAAGAAGCTCCAAAGCACTTTCCAAAGCCAAACTTGCACCAAGAAAAAGTCATCGTCACTTTCTGCTGGGGTCTGATCCACTACAGCTTTTTGAATCCTCGCAAAACCATTACGTCTTAGAAGTATGCTCAGCAAATCGATGAAATGCACCAAAAATTGCAATGCCTGCAGCTGGCATTGGTCAACAGAAAGGACACAATTCTTCTCCATGACAACGCCTGACCGCATGTTGTACAACCAACACTTTAGAAGTTGAACAAAAGGGCTGCAAAGTTTTGCCTCATCCGCCCTATTCACCTGACCTCTTGCCAACCGATTATCACCTTGGAAAACGTTTCCACAATCAGTAGGATGGAAAAGATACTTTCTAAGAGTTCAACAAATCCTGAAGCATGGATTTTTTGCTATAGGAATAAACAAACTTATTTCTCATGGGCAATAATGTGTTGATTATAATGGTTGCTATTTTGAGTATTAAAGATGTGTCTGAGCCTCGTTATAATGATTTAAAATTTATAGTCCAAAACCATAATTGCTTTTGCAACAACCTAATACTCTGGGTCCTGGTATGAAGTACACCTAGGAAAGGTGTCAAGAGAGAGGGTGGGGCCAGCAGGTGGTGTGATGGTTAAGGTGCTGGACTCTCACATAGCCAAATGTAGCTCCAGTCCAAGACCTGGTGGCTTACTTTCTCACTCCCCCTCTCTGTCTCGCTCTGGTAAATTAAAACAACAACAACAATAATAATAATAAACAAAGAAATAAAATTAAATAAATAATTCTTTGGAAAAAAAAAAGGGGGGGGGCAGGGTGGGGACTGCAGGTGGCATGGTGGTTGAGTCACTGGACTCCCACATGGCTGACAATGGTTCAAGCCTTGGATCTGGTGGCTTGCTTTCTCACTTTCCCTCTTTCTCTCTGTATCTCTATGGTCAAATTAAAAAATAATAGTAATAATACATAAAATTAAATAATAATTCTCTAAAAAAAAGAGAGAGAGAGGGTGGGTATATTTCTATGAGGGTTAGGCAGAATTGACCCTAGAGGTGGGGACCTTTGGGGCCTTTATCAGCCATGTGCCGCAGTGTAGGTTCGAACTATCACCTTGGGTCAGAGGGTAAAGGTGAGTTTTCACTACAATTGGGTCAGGAAACACTCTACCCAGCCATGTTCAGGTCACTGACTCTATATAGTGGCTAGCCCTCAGTGCCCTCTCCCTCTCATCTTTGCCAGGCCCACCCCTGCCACATCCCCTCGGACAGACTTCCAACCTTCCTGTGTAGGGTTTTCTCAGATAGGACAAGTCCTGTCCAGCCCCATTCTGACTGGGAAGATGCTGAGTGTATGTCTTAAATCTCACTTCAGCTGGGAATTTCAGATGCCATCCAGACATCATGCAGTTTGGTCACCAAGCCTGTACAGTCCTACCATCCTCTCTCTTGCTCTGCAGGAGAAAGTACTCTCAGATAACTGAGCTGCTTACTACCAAGGTTAGGCACCACAGGCCACAGGCAAGCACTTTTTCTTTTTTTTTTTTTTTTTTTTCTTTCTTTTTTTTTTTTTTTTTTGGAGAGGTTTTTTGCTATAGGGCGCGTGTGCTCGCCAGACAGAGAGAGAGAGAGACATAGAGACAGAAAGCGAGAAATCACCCCCCAGGGGGGGATGGTCACGCCGCAATCCCTTCTCTTCCATTCTCCTCCTGGGATCCTGGGCACACACGCACGCACACGCGCCCGGCGTGAGTTTTAAGCCACCGGGTCCGGGACGTAAACCGCGGTCGACTACGTGGGAGTCCAGCGACATAGCCATTACGCTAACTGCTGGTTCCCAGCACTTTTTCTTTAAGACAGTGTCTCTTCTAGCTACCCGGAGGCTGACACCAGGCAAGAAATCCTTTGTCAGGCCCAGCTGATTGACAGACTTCATGGTCAGAACTGGGATTCTCAGAGACACACCAAAGGCAGTCCTTGTCTCTCTTTTGTGCTCCTACTGGTGGTCAGGCCTCTCGAGGCTCTGTGAGCTGCTTCTAGGCTGCCCTCTCCTGCACCCTAAAACAACCATCAGTGCCTATCATGAATGAGCACTGAAAAGAGAGTCAGAAAGATCCCAGATCAAGTCACACCTGGTCAATTTCTAGCTGTCTCCATTAACCTAATTATGTAAAAGACAACTTTCTATCTGGACAAAGAGGATAATCATACTGCTTTTGCCCAACTACAAGGCATGAATGAGGACCACATGACACAATGGGAAACACAGTGCTTACCAAGCAGAAAAGTGCAGCTCATTATTACTAGAATATAAATCCTTCGAAGGCAGGAAACTTGTTTGACTCCTTCACTGCCCTATTCCCATGATTAGTGACAGTGCCAGGCACATAGTGGGTCCTCAGTAAATACTTCTTGAATGAGTACATTGAATTATTACAGATTAGAGTAAAAATAATGATGATAGGGCCAGCAGGTGGTATAGTAATTAGGGTGATTGAATCCCACATTGCTGACTACACAGTTTGACCCGTGGCTTGAAAAACATGCTAGGTGCATGTGTCGGTGCCTGAAATCCTGAGAGGAGAATGACAAAGGGCTTGTTACACAGTCATCTCTTCTAGGAGATGCTTTCTCACTTCCCCTCTCTCTCTTTCTCTGTCTCACGCCAGTGAGCACATGCTCCCTATAGCAAATTAAAAAAAAAAAAAAAAAAAAAAAAAAAAAAACCTTTTTTGTGTTTATTTCCAATCATTTATAAAAATATAATGATGATGATGATAATTACTATTATTAATAACATCTTAACAAGCATAGTGCTTAGTTTAGTCCCATTCAAGCTTCATAAGAAGAAATATTTCTTCATATTTCTTCATAGAAAGAAATATTTCTATTATTCCCATTCTATAGATGAGTTAATATGATTCAGAGAAGTTAGTGGTTTTTCCCAAGACCACAGGGCAAGCTGAATAGATTAATACCCAAATGATATGAATTAGTGGGCCAATAGAGGCTCCTCATTTGAGAGTGGGACATAGATGGTCCTAGTGCCTGAGTGGCAACTATGAGAGTCACTGCATTTTGATACTTTTCTTAGTCTTCTAGAATCCAATATTAAAGTACAATTGCCTCTAGAAAACAGCTAAACCTAAATTTCCAATCAGGGAATAATCTACTTTATCTATTTGCTTCCTAAGCGTGGACAGTAGGGTTCCTTTGTCAGGATGGGATTCTCAGAGGGTGTATGAAAGGATCAGTAGAAATGACACATAGCAGACATGGAGTTGCTAGGAAAGGAACTGAGAAAGTATTCAGGATGAAGGCTATTTTGTTAAGAACTAGCCTAAGGGCCAGCAGGTGGCATGGTATATAGGATACTGGACTCTCACATAGCTGATCACAATTTGAGTCCCAGACCTAGAGGCTTGAAAATCATGCTGGGTGTGTGTATGTGCTTGCCCAAAATCCCAAGTAGAATGAAGGAGAAAGGATTGTGGCATGGACATCCCCAACCCTGTCACCGCCCCCTCCAGTGACTTCTCACTTTCCCTGTCTCCCTCTGGTGAGCGCACATGCTATATGGCAAATAAACAAACAAAAAATAGAACTAGCCTAAAATATCAGGAGGACAAAAGGTGTTTGTGCTCCCAAATCACCTTTATAGGATGGCTGTCACTGAGCAGCCCATAGATCCTGGAAGGTAGAGAGCTGTATGACAATTGTTTGTCTCCAAGAGAAGTAGTACTTAGGAGTGATCAAAGGGGGCTTTGTTTAAATTTTTTGTGATAAGAGTGACTTCTCATATTACTGATATGGTTAAAAGTATATTAAGTAAATGAAAAATGAAATGAAGTAGGAGTGAAGAAAGGTTGAGAAAAGGTCATGGGTAGGACTCTCCAAACAACACAGCTTCCAAGACTGTGCAGCCTGTGCCAGGCTGCAGCTCTCCAGGGCTTGGCTGATTTACTGGAGATGAACGGCAGCCCCCAGCCTTCCCAGGGCACGACAGCCAATGAGCCTGATCCACAGCTGGGGGGAAGTATTTGCCTTTGCAGTTGGCAGCATCTCCCTGCCTCCAAGCCTTCCTCATGAGAGAATCATTATGCAGTTTGGTCACATGCCCTATGCATTTTAATGAATGAGTCAAGGGACAGACTCAATTTGAAAGAGGAATCGCTGCTCTCGGCTGGGTGAAGGGCTCTCAAGGGATGCTCTTGCAGCTTGGATATTACAAGAAGAGGAGAAAGAAGGAAGCTCTTTCCATTTATGAAAAAGAAAGGAAGGTCTAAAGAAGGAAGGTCAAAAGGAAGAAAGGGAAGGCGGGAGAGAGGAAGGAAGGAAGGGAATGGAGGGTCAGAAATAACTGCCTGGAGTTCAGAAAACAGTCATTGAGCAGACGCTGCCTGCCAGGCACTCCTGAGCTCCTTTACCCTCCACTTATTTACTCTAAACATTTAGTGCTTTTTAAGTGTCTGCACCAAACCAGGTATGGGAATTACAAGAAAAAAAATGAAAGAGAGTCCTTGACCAAGGAGTTTGCACAAAACAAAATCAATTTGGTCATATCACAGTAATTGTGACAGGAGTTTAATTTAGGAGGTGGAGTGGGCAAAGAGACGGTGCTCACCACCAGCACCCCCACCCCCCCCAGGAGTAAACCCATGGAAGGCACGGGGTCCCCAGTGGATGGTCAAGGACTGATAGTCAAGGGCTACCATTCTCAAGCGTTTCCTCACTTGCCAGATGCAGGGGTGAATGTACCACAGTTAGCATCTCATACAATCCTCACAATAATCCCAGCAGGCAGATCCCATTACTGTCACATTTTTTACGGATGAAGAAATTGAAGCAGAGAGAGCAGCTTGTCCAAGGTCACGCAGGGATTTGAACTCAGGTCTGTCTGACTCCAGAGTTCTTGGCAGCTCAGTTCTGTGCTGTCAGCCAACCAGTAGATGGGGAATGCTGGGGAAGGCCTTTCCCTTCCCAGGCTTTCTTCCAAGAACACTCTGAACCCCCAGGAGGAAGAGTTTGGTGTGAATCCAGATGCAGTCCACGCCAACTAGCCTGGGAGCGGATCTGAAACCTCACTGAGCAGGGCTGTGTGTGAGACCCGGAGCCCAGGGGCAGCAGGGAGAGGAAGGAAGAGCAGCTTCACCGCGGTCAGTTGGGGCGGCGTGCCTGTTCCCAGCCTCCACACCACAAAACACAAGGCAACAGATGCTCAGCAAATGGGTGTGCGGGGAGTGAGGTTGCCCTGACATGGTGGGCGGGCAGGCAGGCAGTGTCACCGAATTACTCAACAAAGCCACCTCAGCTTTGAACTTTGAGCCAGGCTCTGCTGAAACAGAGCATGAGGATTGGGGTGGGGTGGCATTCACCACTGTGAAAGGATGTCTGCCCCCCCCAGCACCCCCTGGGAAGAAGCCAGGAAACTGGAAAGCCACTCCACACCCACATTCTCATGAATTTTTACAGCTGGAGAGAAAGCAATACACAGGCACAGCAGGACCCTGGGGCCCTGAGCTTCGTGCAGGGAGAAAAGCAAGGTCACCTACCATGAACCTGGACTGCACACAAAAACAGCCAGCCTGTCCTGAGCGATTACTCTGTGCCAGGACCATCACACACATGATCTCATTGAGTCCTCACGGCCTCCTTGTGAGGGAAGGACTGTCCTGAGCTCCATTTTACCAGAGAGGAAAAAAAAAAAAAAAAAAAAAGAAGAAGACTGATGCACAGAGAGATGAATACCATGCCACAGTCACACGTTCCTGATTCTGGTGTCCACAGGAGGGATTGTCCCTCACACACTCCATGTCTTTACTCTCACTGTCCTTGGCAATGGGGGCACTTATCTGATTGGAGAACTGGGGAAGGCTCTGCTCAGTACCATCCTTTGCCCAGGCTCCGTCAGGAAGCAAATTCTGTTCTCACACTAAGCTACACCCTCCATGCTAGCTTTAGTGGTGACTAAGGTGCTATTTTGGCTTTCTGTCATTTCTTTGTCTTCTTCTTCAATGTGTTTGGAACCTGGATGCACAAAAGGGATGCTGGTTTTTTGGAAGATCTTTAGAGATTTCAATGACACTCAGAAGGAGGCAGAGAGCTCTGGCCAAACACCCTCATTTGACCAGGGAATTCTGCTGTCCCTCTACATTCTGGCAAAGGACACTTTTGGCTCCATGATCAAGTTCCCTTGGGAGAAGTCAGCGCTACAACCAGCACTCCCTCCCCTCTTTTTTTATATTTTTTCCTGTGAAAAGGAAAACCAAGTCCTATACCCAGCTGCTCAGCCTGAGGCAGATCAGTCACGAGAGGATGTTCCTGGGGTGCCGGGGTCTCACCTATATGCCACTTCTTTCCCTTACACCTGCCAGAGCATCAACAATGGGTCCCTGACGCACCTGACTGCTACCAGTCCAGACTACTTACTCAGGAATAAACCTGGGTAGCTGACCCAAATCCCATGCCAGGCCCTAATTAACTCCAGTTCCAATGGGTCTGCCAGGGACTCCAGAGCCAATTATGTCTATGTGACCATATAAACCATCTTGTTGTACAACTGTGACCCAAGTTTTTACCTGCACCGTGCTTTGATCTCCTCATGTGTAAAATGGGAAGATAATATCTAAAACTCCATCTACCTTATAGGATTGTTACAAAGCTCAACAAGATCAAATATGGGGGCTGGCGGATGGTGTGGTGGTTGAGGTGCTGAACTCCCACATGGCCAACCACGGTTCAAGTCCTGGACTTGGCAGCTTGCTTTCTCGCTCTCCCTTTCTCTCCATCTGTCTCTCTCTGGTCAAAATTGAAGAATAATGATAATAAATATAATTAAAAATAAATAAATCTTTAAAAAAATCAAATATGTGGAACGTATTTGAAAAAATATTTAGGTTACTTATGAATTTAATTCACTATCATGATTTTAAAATTTGACCAGAGAGAGAAGAAAAGTGAGAAAGCAAGCCACCCAGTCCAGGATTTGAAGCTTGGCTGGCCATGTGGGAGTCCAGCGCCCCAACCACCATGTCACGTGCAGATATCCATGTTCTTAGTGTTTTGGACAAAGAATTGAACAAAACATGCAAATAGTATAAGGAAAGGTAATTTATTAAGCAAAAGTAAAAGTACACTCCTGAGAGGTAGGAGTGAGCCTGAGTAGACAGAGAAAGTGGCTCAAAAGGCCTTGAAAAAAAATTGTTTTAATTCTCCACAATGGTGGCCAGGTGGAAGCACAGAACTGGACCCACATGGGAAAGGTTCTGGCTTCATATTCTGGGACCTCCCCAAGCACAACGCCAGCTAGGACTGGGGTTGGATCATGGCATAAGGACTCTGTGGAGGGTCCATATCTTTCTGTCTCTATCTCTCTCCCATCAGAGAAACAAATACATAAATACTTTAAAATGTCTAAAGCATTTTTTAAATGCTCCATGGGATATGATCATTTTATGAGCTTCCATAATGTATATGAGCACTTCCTAAGCATTTAGTGTGAGTATCTTCAGTTTGCTGCCAGTACCCATTCACCTTCATTTTGGTAACCATGCCCAATACCTTTTACAATTCGCTCTAAAGAGCCCCCATTCTGTACCTGCTCAGTCCAGGTAGATCCAGTGACACCAATAGAAGTAAATGCATCTTATTTTCCCTTGTCGCAGTGATTTTTTTTTTTTTAAGGGATGGTCATGTAACCCAATAGGATCAATGAGACTTTTGCATGAAGGGATTCTAATGTGATCCACACAACATTGGAGGGGCTTTCTCTCTCTCTCCCTCTCTCTCTCTCTCCCTCCCTCCCTCCCTCTTTCTCTCTCTCTCTCTCTCTCTCTGTCTCTTTTCTCTGGTGAATGCATTTGCCCTCTGGCAAGCAAAACAAACACAGGAACAAGCAAAACAAACACGAACAAACAAACAAAAGGAAACTTGAAAAAAAAGACTTGCTAGGACTCAGGAAACAGTGTCTCTCTGGATCTGAAACTTCAAAGTACTTAGTAGGGACTAGAACTGATGTTGTCATTTTGTTTCCACTTTTTTTTTTTTTTTTTTTCTTTAGGGTTTTGTCATTGGGTACATGCAAGGGAGGTAGCCATTCTACAATCCCTTCTCCTCCATTTTCCTCTCGGGATTTTGGGCACACATGAATATGCAATGGTGTGATTTTTCAAGCTACCAGTTCTGGGACTCAAACTGCACTCGCCCATGTGGGAATCCAACACCTTAACCACTATGCTACCCACTGGCCTCACCCAAGACTAAAGTTAAAAGACAAAAGATGAAGCCAGGAAGTGAAGACCATCAAAGCCTTGATTTTAACATTTGAACCCTGAGTCCAACCATATTTGTCCATGAAGTTTTCATCTGAAGATGAGCCCTCAAATTCCCTTTTTGCTCAAAGGCATCTTGGGTTGGATTTTCTACTACTTGCTACTAAAAAGGATTCCTAATGGATAGAATATTATGTCATGTAATCCTGTCCACAACTGTGAAGTAAGTATTATAACCTCCACCTTACTGATGAGAAAAAAGAAGCTGAGGCATAAAGAAGCTATGTGCTATAGGGCACATGCACTCACTAGAAAGCTAGAGAGACAGAGAGACAGAAATCACCCCCTCAGGGTGGATGGCCACGCCGCAATCCCTTCTCCCTCCATTCTCCTCTTGGGATCTTGGGCACTCATGCACACGTGTCCAGCCTGAGTCGAAGTCACTGGGTCCGGAACTCGAACCGTGGTCGACTACATGGGAATCCAGCGACATAGCCATTACGCCAACTGCTGGTCCCTGTGACATAAATCTTGGAGATGAGATTTGAACCAGACTTCCTGGCCTCTGCAGCCTGCATTCTATCCACTTCACATGGGCTTGGGTCTAGACCTGTGTCTTATACTCATAGCTCAGTCATATACTTCCGTCAGCAGCTGAACATATGTTGGAAAGGGAAGCCCTGATTCCCCTGCAGCAGCAGCTGAAAGAGGACATAACTCTCAGGTGTTCTCTGTCCCTTGTGTCCTTTCCCTGGAAGAAAGCACCAATAGGAGGAGGCTTTCAGTCAATTCCTATAGGGCATATGCTTGATGTCAAGGGCCTGGAGGACTCTAAACAGCCCAACACCTCCTGTTCTTTCTAGGAATTGATCTTCAGTGTCCATATGTTAGAGTCTCACTCTTTTCTCTGAAGATACCCGGGGCCCAATCAAATGCAAGTACATTTCAGGCCTCCCAGGGCTTACAACCTGAGCTACTATAAGACATGACAGTTTTTCAGGAATAATGGAGCCGTGCAGGAGGGTTAGGGCACCAGATGCATGGTGACAGTAGGAAATCTGGCTTTCTGGATGAGAAAAAGGGTACAGAAAGGACACCTGAGGATTGTGTAAGTTTCAGTTGGTGAGAGAGCAGGTCAACATGTAAGTTTGATAATGGGATAAAACAATACAATATCTGGAATTTCTTCAAAATAACATAGGAATGGGAAAAGTGAGTGGAGATAGAGATGAAATAAGACTGACCATGAGTTGCTCATAGTTGAAGCTGGGTTATGGGTGCATGAGGATTTATTCTGCCTACTTAAACACATGGTTGAAATGTCCCATAGTCATTTTACACTTTACTTTTTTTTTTACACTTTACATTTATTTATTTATTTATTTATTTATTTATTTTTGGAGAGGTTTTTGCTATAGAGCACGTGCACTTGCCAGAAAGACAGAGAGAGAGAGACAGAGAGATAGAAAGCAAGAAATCACCCCCCCGGGGGGATGGCCCCACTGCAATCCCTTCTCCTCCATTCTCCTCTCGGGATCTTGGGCACGCACGCACACGCGCCCAGCATGAGTTTAAGCCACTGGGTCTGGCAGTCGAACCGCGGTCGACTACATGGGAGTCCAGTGACATAGCCATTTTAAAAAGTATAATAACAACAACAAAAAAAACATGTTTTGTGCTTTATTCTTTCCAGAGCCCTTTCACACATCTCTTGTATGCACCTCCCACCCATTTTAAAGACAGTAAAACTGAGGCTCAGAGAGGCTGTTATTTATGCAATGTGGAACTGAGAATTGAACCTGGGCCTTCTGACTCCTATATACTATTCAAAGGTAGTCTGGGGCAGGAGGCAACAGAAGCAGGTTCAGCAGCCTTTGCTTGGCAGAGCCTGACAGGCAGAAATGGCTACCCAGTGAGCCAGCTTTACCCACTTCCAAGTCCTACCCCAAGGCAGCCCAGCCTGTGTATAATTGGTGTGGCACAGACCCCGGCAGGGCCTCAGGGAGTCATTGAATGCACACAGTGGAAAGCTCTCAGCCACTGATTTCACGTGCTTCTTGATGGTTAAGAAAACACTGAGTCTAGCCCAGCAGGCTCTGGACCCTTTCACCGGCATCTTGAGAACTGTTGCCTGAACATCTGGGTCTGATAAAGGGAGATCCACGTGGGCTTCCCTGCCCCCTTTCCCACAACCATTTCCGCACGTACCCTTGAAGCTCTGTGCGTGTGGCTGTTCTTTTCTTTTCTTTCCTCCCAAACATATGGATTCCCAGCTCCTATTTCAAACTCAAACGCTCCTCTGCTATAAACTCCCCAAAGCTCTCAATTTCCTTTTTCCATTGCTCATTCTTTCCTAAAGTGCATGAAAAAGCCTCTCTTAGCTCTGTTCCAATTTCCTTGTTTATGAAAGAAGGGCAAGGAGAACAGTGATTTCAATGATCAAGGTTAAGCAAGGGCTGATTCCTTCTTCAGGAGAATATACCTCAGTAACCTGGGAGATCAAGGCTTACCAGGTACGAGGAACAAATCACAGAGAAGCCCTGACTCTTCCAAAATATTTATCCTGCGGGAGGCCTGATACAGTGCCATCTGCTCCCTTTATCTGGCTGTAACTTCCTCTCTGAAAATTGCTAATGGAATAGAAAAAAGAAAAGTCACGGGCACGATTCCCAGACGGTTACTGCTGAAGTGGGAGTGTGCTATCTGGGAAGCAAAGAACAGGTCCTTGCCTGCTCCTTAGCTTAGGGCCTTGTGCGTCTTTAAGTCCTAGCGACTTATCCCCTTGAAGGTAGGGAGGTCCCAGCACTCAGCCCTGCAATATTGGCTAAATGAGCACACATGGGGGCAGGGAGGAAGGCTGTTTAATGCATCAAGGGCCTAGGAGACAGAAGGTCCTCTTCTAGGCAGAGGTCAGGAACCTTCAGGTGCCTTCAGGGGCCCAGCAGGCGAAAATGTCCTGAGAGGTAAGATGAGAAGAGGCAGCTTACCAGGAGCCGCTGTGAAAGAGGCAGCGACTACTCATCTCCAGCTGATGGTCGCTGTGGAAGAATGAGAGCCCTGTGTTGCCAGACGTTCTTTTTTCTTTTCTCTCTCTCTCTTTTTTTTTTTTTTTTTTTTTTTTTTTTTAACTTTAGATATTTATTCCATGTGTGAGAGACAGAGAAAGACAGAAAGACAGCACCTCCAACAGGGTCTTGGCCCCACAATACGACACCCAGCCTCAACCAGCCCTCGTTCATGGGCACACACCTGCCTCGCATTCTCAGGGAGGTCTCTGGACGTGAACTGGCAATATTCCCATGTGGGTCTGCCTCGCAGAGCACTGAGTTTTACCACTGAGCCACTGTTCATTCCCCCCTCCAATAGTACATCTTTTAAAAATAAGTAGGGGGCCAACAGTTGGCATGGTGGTTAAAGGTGCTGGATTCCCACATGGCAGACTGCGGTTCGAGTCCCAGACCTGGCAGCTTGCTTTCTCACTTTCCCTTTCTCTCTCTGTCTCTGTCTGGTCAAATAAAAAAATAATAATAACAAATGGAAATAAATAAATAAATAATTCTTAAAAAATAATAAGTGGAGAGGGGACCAGCAGATGGCATAATGGTTACCCAGACTCCCACATAGTTGACCGCAGTTTGAGTTCCAGACCTGACACTTAGCTCACACCGGGCACATGTGCATACATGTGCCCAAGATCCCCAGAGAAGAAAGGAGGGGAAAGGATTGTGGCATGGCCATTCCCCCTGGGGGGGGGGGTGATTTCTCGCTCTCTGTGTGTTCAGTGAGCACACATGCTTTATAGCAAAAATCTCTCTCAAAAAAAAAAAAAAAAAAGAAGTAGAGTGCTGGCCATGTGGTCTAGTGGCTAAGGAAATCAGATCCCACACGGCTAACTATACAGTTTGAGATCCAGTGGCTTGAAAAACATCCTGGGCACATATGTGTGTGATCCCCAAATCCCGACAAAATGGAGAAATAGAGAAGGGATTGCAGCGTGACCATACCCCATGGTGGAGTGCTTTCTCTTTCTTCCTCTCTCTAGTTCTCTGTCTCTCTCTGGTGCATGAATGTGCCTTGTGGCAAAAAAAAAAAAAAAAAAAAAAAAAAAAAAAAACATGAATCTGGATTTTACATGAAGTCTTCCAATTTGGGAACTGATTAAAATTTTTAAAAATATTGCAAATTCTGACAAAATGAGCCAAACAAAACCTGAATGCAGTCTGAGTTCACCCGAGCAATCTCAGTTTGCAATCCCCACCTAGGAAACAGGTCCCATATCCCAGCAGGGCAGTGAAGAACGTGGAGTCCTCCAGGAGGTCAGATGAAGCCACACTACGAAAGGTCATGACCAGCACGAAGGAGGGAGGGCTGCTTGCTGTTCCCAGGATTCCTGAAACCCTCTCGGGCTCCTGTGATTTCATCAGGCTGTATCTGCTGCCAGTTGGGTCCTAACCAACAACCCTCCCACCTTCCTCAGAAATGCTTCTCTTCTCTAAGGCCAGTTCGGGATTTCTTTTTTTTTTTTTTTTTTTTTTTTTGTGGAGAGCAAGTAGTCACCACATTCATGTCAACCTTAGAAACAAAATTCATCTGCCCATACAAAAATTAAGTGACATCTCCCTTTCTTTTACACTTGACAAAATCATGACCAGTAAGTCTGCATAGTGAAGGAACTCTTCTTTTCCAAAAACAAACCAAAAAAAAAAAATAATAATAACCATGTTGCATGTGAAGAATAATTTCTGTTCTTTACCTCTGTGAGACAGAAAAGAGAGAAATTAAGGCCCAGATCTGGGAACTCTGTGGCAACAGAAAAATTTGGCAGGACTCCAGAAAGCTGGGAGAAGCTATCACGCACTAAGCAAGCTCTGCGCACTAAGTTTTTGTTTTTTAGGTTTTTGCCATAGGGCACATGTGCTTGTCAGAGACAGACACAGAGAGAGGGAAAGTGAGAAATCACTCCCCTCCCCCAGAGAGGATGGCCATGCCACAATCCCCTCTCTATTCTCCTCTTGGGATTCTGGGCACTTACGTACACATGTCCAGCATGAGTTTCAAGCCACTGGGCCTGGGACTCGAACTACAGTCAGTCAAGTGGGAGTCCAGTGCCTTAACCATCATACCTCCTGCTGATCCCTCACTAAGCTCTTTTTTTTTTTTTTTTTTTTTTTTTGGAGAGGTTTTTCGCTATAGGGCGCGTGCGCTCGCCAGACAGACAGAGAGAGACATAGAGACAGAAAGCGAGAAATCACCCCCCCAGGGGGGGATGGTCACGGCAATCCCTTTTCCTCCATTCTCCTCTCGGGGATCTTGGGCACGTACGCACACGCGCCCGGCGTGAGTTGTAAGCCACCGGGTCCGAGACGTGAACCGCGGTCGACTACGTGGGAGTCCAGCGACATAGCCATTACGCCAACTGCTGGTTCCCACTAAGCTCTTTTTGAAAGTTCAGGTGTTGGGGACAGGAGATGGCATAGAATTTACATCCATCACTGGACTCCCACAGTGGTTGAGTCCTGGACCCAGTGGCTTAAAACTCATGCCGGGTGTGTGTGCATGCGTGCCCAAAATCTTAGGAAGAGAATGGAGGAGAAAGAATTGTGGTGTGGCCATCTCCCCAGGGGGTGATTTCTCACTTCCCCTCTCACTGTGTCTGTCTGTCTTTCTATCTTCTATCTCTCTCTCTCTCTCTCTTTTTTTTTTTTTTGCTATAGGGCGCGTGCGCTCGCCAGACAGACAAAGAGAGACAGAGAGACAGAAAGCGAGAAATCACCCCCCAAGGGGGATGGCCATGCCGCAGTCCTTTCTCCTCCATTCTCCTCTCGGGATCTTGGGCACGCATGCACACGCGCCCGGCGTGAGTTTAAGCCACCGGGTCCGGGACTCGAACCGCGGTCGACTACGTGGGAGTCCAGCGACATAGCCATTACACTAACTGCTGGTCCCATCTCTCTCTCTCTCTTCAGGGAGCACATGTATCTTGGGCCAAAACCTCTCAAAAAAAAAAAAAAAAAAAAGTTCAGGTGCCTTCCTGAATCACACAAAATAGAGATAAGTAGAATTTCTGGGCCAGCAGATGGCATAATGGCTATGTCGCTGGACTCCCATGTAGTTGGCCACTGTTTAAGTCCCAGAACCAGTGGCTTAAAACTCACATTGGGTGTGTGTGCACATGGTCAAAATCCCAGGAGAAGACTGGAGGAGAAGGGCCTGAGGCGTGGCCATCCCCCTGAGGGGTGATTTCTCACTTTCTGTCTCTTTCTGGCGAGCGCACATACCCTATAGCAAAACTCTTTCTCTAAAATAAAACAATAATAATAATAATAAGGTAAGTAGAAGAATTTCTTTACAATAGACTGGTGCAGAAATCTAAAGTGCAGAGAGAGAGAAGGGAAAATCTTAGTCAAAGATGTGATGGTCTGGGGTCAGATGGTGGTTACAACACAACACTCTATGAGACAGACCGACATGGGAAGGTTCTTGGTTCATGTCCAGAGTCCTCCCTGAGTATACTAGACACTCATGTGGCCATGATCCAGGTGTGCCCATGGTCCAGGGCTGGCTGGGGCTGAATGTGGATTGCAGTGTCAGGACCCTGTCAGGGTACCTGTCTCTTTGTCTCTGTCTCTCTCTGGCTCATGGAAGAAATCAATAAACTTCAGGGAGGAAAAAGTGTGATAATCTAATCCTGTTTCCTGGCATTACCTTTTTGCTGCTGGTTAGATTCTGTTAGTCTTTCAGTTCTCTATATTCAGGGAATGAGAAAGATGAGTGGGAGGAGATAACAAGAGGAGAAAGTTCAGAGCAAGGTAAGTACATTGCACAAGTGAGTGCTGACAGCAGGGTGTGTGGAGGAATGCCTGTGTGTGTGTGTGTGTGTGTGTGTGTGTACATATTTAGTTTTTATGCAAGCCATTTTGGTGGAAGTGTTTCTCATACTTCAGTAAATGTAATTTCTTCTCTTCAGAAGACCTCTGTGAGTCCAATCTGCCTCTTGCTCATCTCCCCAACCCACTGTTGCTAGTCACTTAATCAATAGAATAGATCCTTTAAAAGTTCATTGAAAATGCATATCATGAAAAAACTATGCATAGATTTCAAATATTAAATTTGTATTGCATTATTTTTTTAACTGAGAAAGAAAAGGCACACTTCCTTCCTCAATGGAGTGTGGTTACACCACAATTGTTTTTCCTTTATTTCTCCTTCCTAACAGGATTTTGGGCATGCATGAACATATACCCAGTGAGTTTTCTAAGCCATAGGGGTGGGATTCAAACCATGGTTGGCCATGTGGGATCCAGGTCCCTGAACCACTGGGCTATGGAGCTGGCTCTTAAAAGTTTTTTGCACCAAAATAAACTCATAGTTTAAAAAGAAGACATATATATATACTTTTAAAAGTTTATTTACTCATTTATTTCCATAAGAAAGAGAGAGACACACAGTTATCTGGACCCCATAACAAGGACCCCATGCTGTAATCTACCCTCAGTCTGAGCTGGCCCAGAAAATGAGCACATGCACATGCACCCAGCTTGCACAGGTAGGTCCCAGGCCATGAACCCAGGACCTTTCCCACGCAGGTCCACCTGCACTACCATTGTACCACCACCTGGCCCCATAAACTTGTACTTTAATTCCATTTTCCACAAACATTTTGAAATATCCTTGTATGTATTAGTGGAGAACCTTCCCGGTATTGGGCACTGAGATGCACTAGGATTCTATCAACGAACAGTTCTTGGGAGGCCCACAGTTTAAAAGGAAGGCAGATACAGGGAACCAGCAGTTAGCGTAATGGCTATGTCGCTGGACTCCCACGTGTCGACGGCGGTTAGCGTCCCAGACCGGTGGCTTAAAACTCACGCCAGGCGCGTGTGCGTGCGTGCCCCAAGATCCCGAGAGGAGAATGGAGGAGAAGGGATTGCGGCGCGACCATCCCCTCTGGGGGGTGATTTCTCACTTTCTGTCTCTATGTCTCTCTCTGTCTGTCTGGCGAGCACACGCGCCCTATAGCGGAGAACATAACCTGGAACAAGTGCATCTAAGCTGAGATCTGAAGGATGAGTTGGAATTTAACAGGTAAAAAGGATGGAGAATGTTTCAGGCAGAGGAAACCACAAGGGTAAAGATTTGGAAGTGAAATTCTTCCAACGCTTGGTGAAGCTCTGATGTCTGAGCCTAGATACACACTCCATCCTGAAAATAGTTTCAGGGGAGGTCTGGAGCCAGTGAGGCAACGGCCATAAGCCAAGGCTGAGAACCTTCGAAATCTTCATGCTCAGATTTAAACTGCTTCATTAGAAACATCTGAAATGTTCTCTTATCTTTAGAGTACTCAGAATGTAAGATGGTGAGCTAAGCGATTAGGGGACACGCCTTTTTGTGATAAGGAACAGAAGCACGAAGGGTAGAGTAAAAGCCTGAGACAAACTGGCTGTCAAAATCCAATGTACAGAAAACAAAGAACATTCCTATAATTGCCCCCTCCATTCTACCAGCCTACCACACACATTTACCTGGCGAGCTAAGCAGAGTAGGTGTTAAGATTTTTCATATTACCTTTTTTTTTTTTTTTTTTTTTTTTACCAGGGGGCATGGCCACACCATAGTCCCTTCTCCTCCATTCTCCTCTAGGGATCTTGGGCACGCATGCATACGTGCCCAGACTGAGTTTAAGTCACCGAGTCAGGAACTCGAATCGTGGCCAACTACATGGGAATCCAGCGACATAGCCATTATACCAACTGCTGGTCCCCATATTTTTATAGAAGAGTAAACTGGGGCTCAAAAAGGAAAAGTATCCAGGTTATAGGTTCATTCATTCATTCACTGACTCAACAAACATTAAGAGAGCACATAGTAGGGCCAGCAGAAGGTATAGCAATTAAGGTGCTGGACTCCCACATGGCCAACTGCAGCTTGAGTCCTGGACATGGTGGCTTGAAAATCACACTGGGTACCTGTGCACGTGTGCCCAAAATCCCAAGAGGAGAGTGGAGTAGAAGGGACTGCAGTATGGCCATCCTGCTTGGGGCAGGAAGTGATTTTTCACTTTCCCTCTCTCCGTCTCTCTCTGTCTCTCTCTCTCTCTCTCCCCCTGCGAGCACACATATCCTATGGCAAAAACCTTAAAAAAAAAAAAAAAAAAGAAAAGAAAAGAAAGAAAAAATAGGCACCTGCTGTTGACAGGCAAGGTGTTGGGGATACAGTGGTAATAAGACAGACAGATACTTTTGGGGCTGATGGTTCCGGGTGCTGGACTCCTACATGCGACCCTGGTTTGATCCAGAATCTGGTGGCTTGCTTCCTCCCTCTCCCTCTCTCGCTCTCTCTCTCACTCTGTCCCTCTCTGGTCAAATTAAAATAGGCAAAAAAATAAAGTTAAATAAAACTAATTCTTTTTTTAAAAATGGAAAAAAAAAAAAGACAGACAGAAATCCCTACTCTTATTAAGAGTCAGAGTTCAAACCGGTTGAAATCCCCAATCTAATTTCAGTGTCCTTCCTAATACACTGTACTGCAGGTTGATATGTTGTCTCCAGTAGTCCAGTGGTTTGGGTGGTTACATCATTGCTTCACAGTTCTTGTCAGCACTTCCACTCCCAAAACATAGCATAAAATAAGAAACAGCATAGCTGTTATGCAAATGTATTTTCAGAACAAGTACAGAATCAGATGCTCCCTGTAAGGCTCTCCCATAAAGAAACTCCAAAGGTGGTCCTGGACCTGGTTGCCTTTGAGAGTCTCTGAGAGGTTTTCCATCCCACCTCTACCCTCTGCACTAGCCTAGAGCAAATATTTTCAGAATCTGCCCTTTTCCAAGTCTTCCCTCTACCCATTGTCTTATGCAAGTAAAGATGGGAATAAAGAGTCTTTCAAAATAAAGGGGGGAAGACTGAGGAGAGGAGAGAAAGCAGGGAGGTAGCAAGGGAAGAGACCCCAAACCCATTTGGCTTAGTACACGACCTTGGTGTGAACCGATCTGTGTCAAGGTCAAAGATGACCTGCAAAACCCAGCCAGACAGATATCTCTAAAAGATGCTTAAGAGAGGCTGGTATATCTTCCCTGAGCCTGGGCAATGTTATTTCCTGGGGCAATACAAGTCACAGAGGATGAAAGCTGATGACTAAATGTCTGGGGCAGGGTGGGAGGCCTTGCCAGGAGGTGGGGGGGTGGAGTGCAGAAAGGGAGAGGGGAGGAGACTTGGCGGGTTTTGTACAGACAAATCTCTTCATTTTCCAGACTGGAAAAAGCTGTTTGGGCTGTGCACATTTGCAGAGAGTCACGGTATTTACTATGCTTCCTGGCTCAACAGATTTCTTTTTGTCATTCAGTCAAATGCAGCTTGTATTTTTCATAGCCAGAGCTGAGCAGACTGTGGGGGCTCTTCCCCCATGTTGTGTTCAAAAACACATCATGAGGGACTCAAAAAAACCAGCTTACTTGGGCAGCAAGGATGGGTGGGGCAGCACGTAGCAAAGACAAAGACCCATGTTTAGACAAACACTGTCTTCCCCTCAGAGGTGCACGGTTTTATTTTCCCAGCACATTTTTTTTAACTGTAATAACAAACTGCTGTACTAGAAACTGATTCCTGTACTTTCCACATGCCTTTCAGTTGTCCATGTCGATGGAGGTATGGGTAGGGTACAGGAATAAAAAAAAAATTTAAAAAAACCTACTAAACTAAACTAAATTAAATGTTAAACTAAAACATTAACCTAAACTATATATATATATATATATGTAGTGGTTGGAAAAAAAGCCCTTTTTGCCAAAATGTACCTCCTAAGATCTGTTTCTACCCACTGAAGTCTGTGTCGAGTTTTTCCCCCATGCAAACCAATTCTCCAATACCAGCTAGTATCCTATAATTTAATTCAATTCTGATACTCAGTCCCTGGATTGAGTATCTGATCCTGCAGGTAAGGGTTCAGTCCCAGACTTTCCCACTTCAGATGCCAGTTGCCAAGTCCTGGACCACCAGGATCTCTGTCCAGTCAGCTATAAATTCAGGTGGTTCTCACAACCCCCTCCTCTGGTTTGCTAATTTGCTACAAAGGCTCCCAAAGCTCAGGGAAACAGGTTTACCAGCTTTTTATGAAGGATACAAATCAGGAACAGTACTGGGGGAGGGAGACACGGAGCTTTCAAGTCATCTCTGTACCTACCACCTGTGTGTTCACCAATTTGGACCTCCTTACATCTCATTGTTCAAGAGTTTTTATAGAGGTTAATCTACAGCATTCCTGTCCCCCTTCCCAGAAGAGGTTAGTGGGTGGGAATGGAAGTTCCAACCCTTTAATCATTTGATCTTTTGGGGGAACTAGCCCCACCCTGAGGCTGTCTAGGGGCCATTCTTAAATTGCCTCATTAACATAAACTGTGGTGTGATCAAAAGGGGTTCCTTAGGAATACGAAAAGACCCTCCGATTGCTCAGGAAATGTCAAGGGTTTTAGGAGTTCTGTGCTAGGAACCTGGGGAGAGACCAAATACATATTATATGTATGTATACATATATACATATATATACACACATATATAAATAATACATATACATACATATAATATATACACACATATAATACATATTACTTATGTGTGTGTGTGTATGTGTCAAATTAGAAAGTCATCTGCTGAACCATTTTTGCTAAAACGTTAATTCAGTTCAGTAAATGCTAGTTGAGCACTTACTTTACGCAAGGTATAGCACTAAGGATGAGGTGTCCTAGCTGACCACAGCGTTATATACATTTTTCTTTTTTAAAGAAAGTTTATTTATGTATTTCTTCCATGAGAGTGAGAGAAGAGAGAAACGCACCTCCAACAGGATCATCACACCTCAATTTACCCCCAGCCTTGGCCAGTGAGGACCATAGGGACATCCAATTGCCTGGCTTATACACGGAAATCTCAGGACACAAATTGAGGAATCTTCTCATGTGGCCTCAGCAACACAGAGCATTACATTCCCACTGAGCCATCCTGGCTGACCCACTTTGCATTTTTAATAGGAAATGGTATGTGATCACAATGTCACGCAGAGTCAATGGTGGAACTTTAGGAGCCAAGGATGAGCCAGATCAGTAAGGAAAGTCTTTTTTGGGGGGGACAGGGAAAGAAAGAGCTTTCCCAATCCCCTTCACATCATAATTCAAGGCTCTCATATGTATAATGCTAGTCAAACAACTATACTGGGAGTTTAGTCATCAGATTTTGCTTAAATAACCTAGGAATCATTTGCCCAAGAGTTGAAGTAGGAATCTCATTCTTAGAGATGACATAACAACATCTTCAGACAACTTCCGACGTCTCCAGGCAGGGTGAGTGTAAATAAATAGATACCTTTGGTGAGGCAGGTTAGTATCACCTGATGCAATATAAAAGCCTCTAAAGCTCCTTCTCTCCTCTGGGTTGGCAAAGCATAAAGCCATCTTGCATTAATTTAAAGAGAGAAAGAACACATGCAGATTTCTCAGACCTGCTTCTGGGCCAGGAGCAGGAGCCAAGACAAATTAAGAGAATGAAGTTGGGGAGGGAAGTAGGCAAGGGTCTTAGGGGACCAGGAGAATGGGGGAGCAAGGAATTTCATACAGTTCAAATTGACTATGCCAGATGTGGCTCATTTTGTTTTACTGTTAAAGACCATTATGAGCACAAGCAATGAAAGAAAAACTAGACATGATCAAAGAGTACAAAGTTTCAGTTAAATAGGAGAAATGAACATTAGTGATCAATTTCGCAGAATGGTGACTATAAGAAATAATAATGCACTGTATATTTTAAAGCTGCTTTAAAAAGTATAGTTCAGAGGCTAGCAGTTGTCATGGTGGTTAAGGCACTGGCCTCTCACATGGCCAGCTATGGTTTGTGTCCTGGACTTGGTAGATTGAAAATCACACTGGGTGTGTGTGTGTGCAGCCTAAAACCTCAGGAAGAGAAAGGAAGAGAAGGGATTGGGGCATGGCGATCTCACCTGGAAGGTGATTTCTCACTTTCCTTCTCACTGTCTCTCTCCAGTGAGTGCACATGTCCTATGGCAAAAACCTTAAAAATAATAACTTTTAAAAATTATTTTATTTATTTTCTCTAAGAGTGAAAGAGATAGATGGAGAGAGAGATACAGAGACAGAGAGACAGTGCCCGACAGGGTCTTGATACTGCAATCTACTCCCAGCTTCAGCCAATCCTAGGTCATGGGCACACATGCTTCCTGAAATCAGGAAGGTTTTTGGACTCGAATCCAGAATCTTCTCATATGGGTCAGCCTCTCGGAGCATTGCATTTTACTACCGTGCCACCATAAAAAGAAAGTTTTTAAAAAATTAAAAAATGAATGAATAAATAAAATTTAAAAACTGAAAAACAGACAAGCTAGATGTCATGAAAATTTTTTAATTGTATGCATCAAAAGATGGGCCAGGTGGTGGTGGTACCATAACTGGATACATAGAAGAAAGGTCCTGGGGAGACCAGCAGTTGGCGTAATGGCTATTTCACTGGACTCCCATGTAGCTGACCATAGTCCGAGTCTTGGACCCAGTGGCTTAAAATCACGCTGGGCTCGGGGCCTGGCAGATGGCATGGTGGTTAAAAGTGCTGGACTCCCACATGGCCAACAGTGGTTAGAGTCCCAGACTCGGCTTGCTTTCTCACTTTCTCTCTCTTGCTCGCTCTGTTCCTCTCTGGTCAAGTTAAAAACTGGATAAAGTTAAATAAAAAGAATTATTAAAATAAATAAATAAATAAACTCACACCGGGCACGTGTGCGTGCGTGCCTAAGATCCTGAGAAGAGAATGGAGGAGAAGGGGTTGTGGCATGGCCATCCCCCTGGGGGGTGATTTCTTGCTTTCTGTCTCTCTCTGTCTTTCTAGTGAGTGCACACACCCTAGAGCAAACACCTCTCCAAAAAAAAGAAAGAAAGGTCCTGGGTTTGTGTTTCCCAGGACCTCCCTAAGCAAGCCCGGTGTGCACATACGGCCCTGCACATATGCTCATGTACCCAAAACTTAGGCTGGCTAAAAATGGGGGTGGATCACAGCATGGAGACCCTGCTGGGCCTGCCCTTTTCTTTCTCTCTCCCTCTCTTCACTCTCTCATGGAATAAGCAAATAAATCAACTTGAAAAAAAAAAAATACTAGGCCAGCTCCATGGCCTGGAGGCTAAGGCAGCTAGATCCCACACGGTCAACCACAGTTTGAATACTGGACCTGATGGCTTGAGAAACATACTGGACACATGTGTGCATGGCCAACATCTTGAAAGGAGGGAGAAATGGAGGAGAAGTGATTGTGGCATGGCCATTCTCCATGTTGAGAGGGATGCTTTCTCCTCTTCCTCTGTCTGCCTGTCTCTGGTAAGCACATGTGCCCTCCAGCAATATCAACAGAGTAAAAAGGTAACCAGCTTGGGGCCGGCAGGTGGCGTGGTAGTTAAGGATGCTGGACTCCCACATGGCCGACCATGGTTCGAGTTCCAGGCATGGAGGCTTTCTCTCTCTCTCTCTCTCTCTCTCTCTCTCGTCAAATTAAAATACATAAATAAAGTTAAATGAAAATAATTATTTTTTTTAAAAAAAGGTAACCAGCTGATGGAAGAAAATATTTTAAAATTACATATCTGGGAGGGGATTAATATCCAAAAGATATAGAGAGCACCTACAGCTAAAATCAACATAATAAAACTTTATTCAAAAGGGGGACCAGCAAATGACATAATGGACTCCCACGCAGGAGACCGGGTTTGAGTCCCAGACCCAATAGCTTCAAACTCACATCAGGCACGGGCGCGTGTGTGCCCAAGATCCCGAGATAATGGAGAAGGGATTGTGGTGTGACCATACTCCTGAGAGCTGAGTTCTCACTTTCTGTTTGTCTCTCTGGCAAGTGCACATGGCCTATAGCAAAAATCTCTCTTAATAAATAAATAAGTAAATAAATAAGAGAGAAAAGGAATCGAATAGACATTTCTCCAAAGAAGATATACAAATAGCCAATAAGCACAAGAAAAAATGTTCAAAGTTATTAATCAGAAATGCAAATAAAAACTGCAAAGAGTTATCACCTCACACCCACTAGGATGGCTATGTAGTATCAAGAAACAAACCAGAGGGTAACAAGTGATAGTGAGGGATAGTGAGGATTCAGAAAAATCAGAATCCTGTATACTGCTTATGGGACTATAAATAGGTACACTTGCTAGGAAAAGACAGTATGTTGGTTCCTCAAAAGTTAAAAACAGAATTACTGGGCCAGCCCATGGCCTAGTGGTTAGGTGGCTGACCACATGGCTGACCATGTGGTTTGAGTCCCAGACCTGGCAACTTCAAAAACATGCTAAGAGTATGTGTGTGCATGCCCAAAATCCTCAAAAAAGGGGAAAGAAAAAGAGGAGAGGGGATTATAGCATGGCCATGCCCCACAGGAGATGCTTTCTCGCTTTCCCTCTCTGTTTCTCTCCAGCAAGTACACGTACCCTCTGGAAAAAAAAAAAAAAATTACCACCTTATGATTCAGCAATTCCTCTTAATGGTTCAGGTTGAGCATCCCTAATTCCAGGATTAAAATGCTCCAAAGTCTGAAACTTTTTCAGTGTCAACTGACCTTATGCAACTTGTCAAAATATTAAAAAACACACAACTTATTTAGCAAATTCAAGGCAAAAAAGACTGTCTCAGCTTCCTTCAGCTATAATAGGGTACGTCCCATCTCTAAGATATCTCATTATGTATTTGCAAATATTCCAACATTTTTTAAAAGTCCCAAATATAGGGACCAGCAGTTAGCATAATGGCTATGTCATTGGACTCCTGTGTAGTCAACCGCGGTTCACGTCCCGGACCCAGTGGCTTAAACTCACGCCGGGCGCGTGTGTGTGCGTGCCCAAGATCCCGAGAGGAGAATGGAGAAGGGATTACGGCGTGGCCATACCCCCGGGGATGATTTCTCACTTTCTGTCTTTCTGTCTTTATCTTTCTGGTGAGTGCACGCACCCTATAATGAAAACCTCTCAAAAAAAAAAAAAAAAAAAAAAGTCCAAAATATAAAACACTTCTGGACCCAAGTATTTTGGATAAGGGATACTCAACCTGTATGTTGCCAAAGGACTAAAAACAGAGTCTCAAAGAGATATTTTTATACCTATAATCATAGTGGCATTATTCACGAAAGTCATGAGATGGGGGCCAGATGGGGGCCAGCAGGTGGCATGGTGGTAAAGGACTCTGGAATCCTACATGGCTGTCCTCGGTTTGAGTCCTGGACCAGGTGGCTTGCTTTCTCTCTCTCTGTCCCTCTCTGGTCAAACTAGAATGAATGAATGAATGAATGAATAAAGTTAAATAAAATAATTCTAAAAAAAGTCATGAGATAGAAACAATCCAAATGTCTATCAACAGATTAATAGATAAACAAAATGTGTATATACACACAATAAAATATTCAGCCCTAGAAAGAAAGGAAATTCTGATAGGTGCTACAGCCTGGATAAACATTAAAGATATTATACTAAGTGAAAGAAGCCAATTACAAGAAAATTACTGTATGAGTCCACTTAAATTGGGTACTTAAAGTACTCAAATTCATAGAGATAAAGAGGAGAATGGTGGTTGTCAGCGGCTACCGCGTGGGGGTAGGGGAGATGAGGATTTAGTGTTTAATTGATACAGAGTTTCAGTTTTATGAGAAAAGTCTGGAGATGGATGATGGTGATGGTTGCACAACACTATAAATGTATTTAATATCACTAAATTGCTCACTTTAAATATGATTATGACAGACTGAATTAGCAAAAGCTGAAAGCTTCTCACTTAAGAACTGGAATAAGACAGGATGCGAACTTTCACCACTTCTATTCAACAGAGCACTGGACACTCTTGCAGGAGCAATTAGGCAATAGAAAGAATAAGGGCATCCAAATTGGAAGGGAGGAAGTTAACTTGTCTGTTTGCAGATGACATGATCTTTTTTTTTTTAGAATTATTTATTCAATTTTATTATTATGTTTCAATTTGACCAGAGAGAGAGACAGAAAGAGCAAGTGACAAAGCAAGCCACCAGGTCTAGAACTTGAACCATGGCTGACCATGTGGGAGTCTAGAGTCCTTATCTACCATGCCACCTGCCAGTCCCAGATGACATGATCTTATATGTAGATAAACCTAAAGAATGCACAAAAAACCCCTTAGAACTGATGAAAAAATTTGGTAAACTTGCTAGATACAAAGTCGACATATAAAATCATAGTGTTTCTATATATTAATAACCAACTAATTGAAAAAGAAATCAAGAAAGCAATCTCATTCACAATAACTACCTCACTAACTAACCTAGGCTTAAATTTAACCAAGGAGGTGAAGATCTCAACAATGAAAATTATAAAACACCGATGAAAGAAATTTAAGAAGATATCTAAGAACTGAAAGACATCCCATGTTCTTGGATTGCAAGAATCAATATTGTCAAAATGACCATAGAATTTGCAATGGTTTGGATAATAATTTATCTCCCAAAGGTTCACATTTTGAAAGTCTATCTCTAGTGTAATGGCATTGGAAGGGGGTGAGACTTTTAAGAGGTGAAGCTTAGTGGTGTTGACTGGATCATGGATTGATGGTGTCAAATGAGGTGGATTGAGTTCTAGCTCTTGTGAGAGGGAGTTAGTTCCCAAGAAAGTGGGTTGTTATAAAAGACAATCAGGTCTCTCTCTTTTTGCATACATTTACCATCCTCTCTGTTTCTTTTGACTATTTTGTGACATTAATGGCCTGATGTCAGCCCCACACCTTCAGACTTTCCAGTCACCAGAATCCTAAGCCAAATAAACCTCTATTCTTTATAGGGGTTTAAATCATCTATGATAGGGCCAGTAGATGGCATGGTGATTAAAAGCGCTGGACTCTCACATGGCCGACTGTGGTTCAAGTCCCAGACCTGGCAGCTTGTTTTCTCACATTCTCTCTCTCTCTGCCCCTCTCTGGTCAAATTTTTAAAAAACAAGTATATAAATAAAGTTAAATACAATAATTCTTTTCTAAAAATTTAAAAATAAATCACCCACGATGTCTTAGGTATTTTTGTTAGCAATATAAGAGTGGACTAAGATAATAATAAATGATCTATAGATTTAAAGCAAATACCTATCAAAATAATCACAGTAACACTGGCATTCTTAGTCTCTTTTTTAAATTGCCACAGAGCACAAGCATTCACCAGAGAGAAAACATCTCCCAATAGAGCATGGTCACATCACAATCTCTTTTACTCTATTTCTCCATCCTATCAAGATTTGGGGTATGCACGTACAAATGACTGGCATGATTTTCATCCTTCTAGGGCTGGGATGCAAACTGTGATCAGCCATGTGGTATACAGCTCCCAATGCACAGTGTTTTAACTACTGTGTAACAGAGCTAGCCTCCAAAAGCATTCTTCACAGGAAGAGAAAAAACTATAACAAAACTAATAAGAAATCACAAAAGACCCTGAAAAGCCAAAGCAATGATGGAATCATGGAAGTATCATGATACCAGATTCTGAAATCTGGTACAACAGTACAAAGCTATAACAACCAAAACAGCGTTAAAACAGAAATACAGGGGGACCAGCAGTTAGCATAATGGCTATGTCGCTGGACTCCCACATAGTTGACTGCGGTTCAAGTCCCGGACCCGGTGGCTTAAACTCACGCAGGGCGCGTGTGCGTGCGTGCCCAAGATCCCAAGAGGAGAATGGAGGAGAAGAGATTGTGGCATGGCCATCCCCCCCGGGGGGTGATTTCTCGCTTTCTGTCTCTCTGTCTCTGTCTGTCTGGCAAGCACACGCGCCCTATAGCAAAAACCTCTCAAAAACAAACAAACAAACAAACAAACAGAAATACAGGGACCAGCAGTTAGCGTAATGGCTATATCACTGGACTCCCATATAGTCGACCAGGGTTTGAGGCCCAGACCCAGTGGCTTAAACTCACTCCAGGCACGTGTGCGTGCATGCCCATGATCCCAAGAGGAGAATGGAGGAGAAGGGATTGCAGCATGGCCATCCCCCCTTGGGGGTGATTTCTCACTTTCTGTCTTTCTGTCTTTCTGGTGAGTACACATGCCCTATAGCAAAAAATAAATAAATAAATAAATAAATAAATAAATAAATATCTCAAAACAAAACAAAAAAACAGAAATACAGATCAAAGGACAGAACAGAAAACCCAGAAATAAATCCACATACATTCAGCCAACTGATAAAGGCATCAAGAACATTTACTGGGCAAGTGACAATCTCTTCAATAAATGGTGCTGGAAAAACTGAATATCCATGTGTAGAAAAGTATAACTAGACTTCTATCTCTCATCATATATAATCAATTCAAAATGGATTGATAATTTAAAGACAACAAACTATGAAAATACCAGAATACAACATATGGGAAATACTTAAAGACACTGGACTAGGGTAAAGATTTTGTTTTTGTTTAAGATCTCAAAAGCTCAGGCATGAAATCAAAAATAAATGGCATTATCTCAAAAGCACAGACATCAAATAAAAAATAAATGGCATTATATCAAACTAAAAACTTCCTCACAACAAAGAAAACAATCAACAGAGTGAAAAGACAACCTACAGAATGGGAGAGAGTACTGTGACATATTCTTCCAACAGAGATTAATAATGTCCAAATATACATGGAACTAAAACAATTTAGTAGGAATAATAATAATAATAATATTTTATTTTTGAAATGGGTGAATAATCTGAATACATATTCCTCAAAAGAAGAGAAACAAATGACCAAAAAGTATATAAAGACATCCTCAACATCACTAATCATTAAGGAAACGCAAATCAAAACCACAATGAGGGAACCAGCAGTTAGCGTAATGGCTATGTCGCTGGACTCCCACGTAGTCGACCGCGGTTCGCGTCTCGGACCCGGTGGCTTACAACTCACGCCGGGTGCGTGTGTGTGCGTGCCCAAGATCCCGAGAGGAGAATGGAGGAGAAGGGATTGCGGCGTGACCATCCCCCCTGGGGGGTGATTTCTCGCTTTCTGTCTCTATGTCTCTCTCTGTCTGTCTGGCGAGCGCACGCGCCCTATAGCGAAAAAACCTCTCCAAAAAAAAGAAAAACAAAAACAAAAAAACAAAAAACCACAATGAGATATTTTCTCACCCTAGTTAGGATGACTATTATCAAAAAACCAATAAGAAATGGTGATGAGGACAGGGAGAAAGCAGAACTTTTTTTTTTTTTTTTTAAGAATTATTTAATTTTATTCATTCATTCATTTATTTTAATTTGACTAAAGAGAGACACACAGAGAGAGAAAGATAGAGAGAAAATGAGAAAGCAAGCCACCAGGTCCTGGACTTGAACCGTGGTTGGCCATGTGGGAGTGTCCAGCGCCTTAACCACCACGCCACCTGCTGGCCACAAAGCAGAACTCTTATACACCGTTGGAAGGAATATATAACTATTACAGAAAACAGTAAGGAGATTCTTTTTTTTTTTTTTTTTCCAGAAAGACAGAGAGAGACAGAGAGACAGAAAGCGAGAAATCACCCCCCAGGGGGGATGGCCACATTGCAATCCCTTCTCCTTCATTCTCCTTTTGGGACGTTGGGCATGCATGCACATGCACCTGGCGTGAGTTTAAACCACCGGGTCCGGGGCTCAAACTGTGGTCGACTTCATGGGAGTCCAGCGACATAACCATTACGCCAACTGCTGGTCACAGAGATTCTTTAAGAGGCTAAATATAAGACAACCTTTTGACCTAGTACTACCAATACTGGCTATATATCCAAAGGAACAGAAATAAGTATGTTGAAGAGACTAGCTGCATTCTCATATTTATTGCAGCCCTATTCACAATAGCGAAGATATGAAATGAACCTAAGTGTCCATCTATAGAAAAATGGATAAAGAAAATATGGTGTGTACACAAAACTGAATACTATTTAGTCATTAAGAAGAGAAAAATTCTTGGGCAAGCAAGTGGCATGGAGGTTAAGGTGGCTGGATCCCACGTGGCTGATTATGTGGTTTGAATCCCAAACCCAGTGACTTAAAAAACACGGCAGGTGTGAGTGCATGTGTGTCCAAAATTCAAAGAGAAGACTGAAGGAGAAGGGATTGCACCATGGCCATCCCCCTGAGGAATGATTTCTCATTTTCTCTCTTTGTCTCTCTCTCACAAGTACACATGCCCTATATCAAAACTAAAAAAAAGAAAGAAAGAAAGAAAGAAAGAAAGAAAGAAAGAAAGAAAGAAAGAAAGAGGAAAAGGATAAAATCCTGTCATTCTAATTAAGATGGATTAGTTTGGAGGACATTATGTGATGTGAAAAAACCCAAGCCTAAAAAGAGAAATACCAGGGACCAGCAGTTAGCGTAATGGCTATGTCGCTGGACTCCCACGTAGTCGACCGCGGTTCGCGTCCCGGACCCAGTGGCTTAAAACTCACGCCGGGAGAATGTGCGTGCATGCCCAAGATCCCGAGAGGAGAATGGAGGAGAAGGGATTGTGGCGTGGCCATCCCCCCTGGGGGTGATTTCTTGCTTTCTGTCTCTCTGTCTCTCTGTCTGTCTGGCAAGTGCACGTGCCCTATAGCAAAAAACCTCTCAAAAAAAAAAAAAAAAAAAAGAGAGAGAGAAATACCAGGCCTAGAAAGAGAAATCACCCCCTAAGAGAAAGGTGGGATAAGAAGATACTGGTTAACAGATCACAGGGTTTCTTTGGGAAGGTTGATAAAAGTGTTCTGAAATTACACAGTGTTGATAGTTGTACGGCATTTTAAATGTACTAAAAACCCTTGTACTATATAATTTGCAATGGCTAAAATGGTGAATGTAAAATTTAGTGAATGTTATCTCAATAATAAACATGTAAAAATGGTTATGACAGTACATTTTATGTACATTTTAAACAATAAAAAAGAAAAAGAAATGCAGGAGTCCCAATTTTTTAAAAAAATAGCAAAAAAAGAGTGTTAACAGGTTTCCTTTCCAAAGTAGAGATACAAGGATGGAAAAATGAGTTTCAGTTGCTATGGAAATAAGAGTTGGCTGGGACCTGCAGGAGCAGCAGCTGGAGTGGAACAAGTGGCCGTGAAGCTGGCCTTGTGACAGAGGGGGCTTCCGGCTGGGGATAAGACAACAACAGGCTTCAGCAAGGAGGAGGTGGAAAGAAGAGAATAAAGGAAACAGAGACTGTCTCCAGACACTGGAGCCTATGAATTCTGCCGACATTTGGAGTGATACAAGATGGGGTATGTGTGCACGTGTGTCTGTATTGCATATGTATCCCCACAGGCTAAAAAACAAGAAGCAAAATAAACCCAGTGCCTGAAAACCACCTATCCTGAAGTCAAGAAAGCCCCCAAATGTTCAATGTCGAAAGAGGAAAGGCCTGCCATTTAGAAGCCTCTACAGGGATGGGAAAAATGCCTGAACAGGGACTGGCTGTCACACTTTGTGCTCACTTACCTTTTGTCCTCAGCACAGTTCTTCAAATTGAAACTGATGTGGGCCAGAAACACAGCCTACAGAACAAAATCCCCACAGGGCTGGTAGGACTGTGGGGGTGGGAAAGCTGGTTGTTCTCTTTTATCTGTACCTCTGGGTGACTCTTTCTGCTTCATGGAGGAAGTCTCCATGATGCTGGGGCTCTGGGGTCTTCTAGCCTGAAGCTTCAAAGGCATGTGTTCTCTGCATCACTTTTTCAGGAGATGTCTTGATTAGGCCTATTGGTGATGACAGGATCCCTTAGCAGGGCCCCCAAGAGGGAATATTATGCTATTCTCATTCATAACCCAGTAAGGGGAACCCCCCAGACCCTTTCCTTCAATTACAGTGAGGGGGTCTCTGAATTGTGAAAAGACTCAAACTTAGGCTTTTGACACTACCATTGTATAATCTTATCATAATCTGTACATGAGGTAATTTAAAAGTTCATGGAAAAGTGAAATTAAAGTACAAGATTATTTTCATGCAAAATTTTTTTCAGAATTATTTAATTTTATTTATTATTATTATTATTATAATTAATTTGACCAGAGAAAGAGGAGGAAAGTGAGAAAGCAAAGCACCAGCTCCGAGACTCAAACTATGGTCGGTCATGTTAGAGTCCAACACTTTAACCACCACACCACCTGCTGGCCCTGGTGCAAAACAAAATTTTTTTTAAAGAATGCATTTTCCATGAACTTTTTTGTTTTGTTTTGTTTTAATTTGCCAGAGGGCATGTTCACTTGCCAGAGAGAAAGAGAGAGAGGGAAAGTGAGAAAGCACTCTCCAAGAGAGATGCTGCTGCCACAGTCCTTTCTTCACTACTCCTCTTTCGGGATTTTGAACATGCATGCACACGTGCCTGGGATGTTTTTCAAGTCACTGGGTCTACAATTTTTTTTTATTTTTTTGGAGACATTTTTTGTTATAGGGTGCATACGGCTCGCCAGAAAGACAGAGAGAGACAGAGAGACAGAAAGCAAGAAATCACCCCCCAGGGGGGATGGCCACGCCGCAATCCCTTCTCTTCCATTCTCCTCTCGGGATCTTGGGCACGCACGCACACGCGCCCGGCGTGAGTTTAAGCCGCCAGGTCCGGGACTCGAACCACAGTCGACTACATGGGAGTCCAGCGACATAGCCATTATGCTAACTGCTGGTCCCACTGGGTCTACAATTTAAACCAAGCAGTGGGCCACATGGAATTAAGCCACCTCAATCACCATGCCACTGTCATGGACTTTATGAAAATCCCTGAGACACACTGAGAGGATCAAATAGTTTAAATTGACTACCATTTTTGTATCTTTGCTGTACACTGAAAACCACAAATCATTGCTGTAAGAAGGCATAAATACATGGAAAGACATCATGTTAATGGCTTGGAAGATTCAATATTAATGCGTCAATACTACCCGAGGTGATTAACGGATTCAATACATTCTCTGTCAAGATTACCCTCTGCTGAGGACAAAAAGTAAGGGAACACAAGTGTGATGGCCAGTCCCTGTTCTGGTATTTCCTCCAAAAAATGGTAGCTTCTAAACGGCAGGCTTCTCCTCTTCTATCATTCAAAATCATTTGTGGATTTTCTTGCCTTCATTGACTTTTTCAAAGGAATAAATAAATCCATAATAAAATTACTTTTCTTTTTAAAAACTTTTCTGAGCACTTGATGAAGAGAAAGACAGAGAGAGAAAGAGGAAGTGAGACAGCACCCCTACGGGGAATTGTCACACTGTAATCCCTTCTCCTCCACTTTTCTCACTTTCAGGACTGGGGTATGTGTACACACATACCTGCATGTTTTTCAAGCTGCTGGGTCCAAGAATTAAACTGCACTGTTGTACATGTAGGATCCATCCACTTGAACCATTAGTCCATGAGCTGGCCCCATACTAAAATTATAGTGGAATCTCAAGTGACCCCAAATAGTCAAAGTAATCAAGAAAAAGAACAAAGTTGGATGACACACATCCTGGTTTCAAAAATGACTACAAGGGCCAGCAGGTGGCATGGTGGTTAAGGTGCTGGAATTCCCACATGGCTGGCCATGGTTTGAGTCCCAGACCTGGCGGCTTGCTTTCTCACTCTCCCTCTCTCTCTCTCTCTCTCTCTCTCTGGCAAAACTCATATGAAAAATAATATTAACAATAATAATAATAATAAATAATTCTTTTAAAAATGACTACAAAATAAATAATAATTTTTAAAATGTTGCTTTCTCAAAAACAACAAAACTGTATTACAAAGCTGCAGTAATCAAAACAATGTGGTACTGGCATAAAGACATATACGGTAACATACTTAGCATAGTGAGCAGGAGTGCTAGAAGCCACATGACTGATCATGGGTCCAGATCTCTGCCCCTATGGCCTGAAATACTCTGGTCATATAAGTACACCCAAGATCCTGATGAGCTGGACGAATGGGGATGGGATTACAATGCGACTGGACCTTGTTGGGGGTGGTTTTCTCTTCTCTTGTGTGCACTCACTATCATGAATAAAATATATAAACTTAAAAAAAAAAAGAAAGACATATAAACCATCAGGAAAGAACAGACTCAAGAAATAAATCCTTGCGTATGGTCAAATAATTTTTGACAAGGTGCCAAGACCATTCAATAGGGAAAGGGGAGTCTTTTCGACAAATAATGTGGGGAAACTGAATATTTACATACAAAAGAATGAAGTTATACCTCTACTTTATACCATATAAAAATTAATTCAAAATTAATGAAAGACCTAATCATAAGAGCTGAAATTATAAACTCTCAGAAAAAAATAGGGAAAAAGCTGTATGACATTGGATTTGGCAATGAGTGCTTGACTAGGACACCAAAAACACAAGCAACAAAAGAAAAAATAGACAAACTGAACTTCATCAAAATAAAAAACTTTTGTACAGCAAAGGACATAATCAGTAGAGTAAAAAGACAACCCACAGATAGGAGAAAATAATTTGCAATTACATATCTAATAAGAGACTGAGATCTCAAATACACATAGAACTCTCACAATTCAACAAGAAGGAAAACAAACAACCCAGCTTGATTTAAAACTGGGCAAAAGACTTGAATAGATATTTCTCTTTAAAAAAAAAAAAAAAAAAGTAAAAAATGCCAATAAGCATGTGAAAAGATGCTCACAACCACTAATCATTAGGAAAAGGCAAATGAAAACCATGCAAGATAACACTTCATGATAGGATATGATAACTGTTACCAAAAAATATATACAAAGAAAAACCTCTAGAAAATAACATGTGTTGACAAAGATGTGGAGAAGTGAGAATATTTATTCATTACTGGTGGAATAAAAAATGGTGCAGTGACTATGGAAAATAGTATGGGTATGCCTCAAAAAAATTACCCTTTGATCCAGCAATTCTTTTTTTTAAAGTTTCACATAAAATTTCAAAATTTTAATAAAATATGTTGAGAATCCAATATAAAATAAGTTTAGCTATAAATTTTTCTGAACATTTAGTCACATTGTTATCTTCTTATTCCAAACACCCTCATGTGACCTTGCATTCTGATATAGTATAAATTGACACATATAATATATGTGACATACATGGGACAAAATAAGGCATTAACAGGAAGTATAAGAGTTAAGTCAATTACAGGACAAGCAGATAGCCTAATGGTTATGTTGCTGGATTCCCACATAGTTGACCACAGTTTGAGTTCCAGACCCAGCAGCTTAAACACGCTGGGTGTGTGTGCGTGCATGCCCAAGATCCTGAGAGAAGGGCCATCCTCCCTGGTGGGGGAGGTGGGGGAGGTGGGTGGTGATCCCTCACTTTCTGTCTCTCTTTCTCTCAGGCAAGTGTACACACCCTATAGCAAAAATCTCTCTCTCTCAGCTTTAAAATGGTTTCTTGTCTGAATATTTTGGGAATCTAGGAGATGGGTTTAGTGCACACACCAGGACACACTTCCGATCCAGCAATTCTATTCTAGCCATATATCCAAAAGAACTGACAGCAGAGCTTGAATAGATATTTATGCAACCATGTTCACAGCAGCAATATAATAGAAGCGATCCAAGTGTCCATCAACAGATGACTAGATAAACAAAATGTGATATAAATATATACAACAGAATACTATTTAACTTTTTAAAAGAATGAAATTCTCACACACACAACATGGATGAATCTTGAAAACATAATGGTAAGTGAAATAAGCCAGTCAGCAAAGTACAAATTGTGTGTGATTCTGCTTATAGGAGGTACTTGGCAGTCAAACTCATAGAGTCCGAAAGTAGAATGATGGTGGCCAGTGGCTTGGGAGAGGGTGAATGGGGAATTATTTAATTGGGGCAGAATTTCAGTTGAGAAGATTTTTAAAAATTCTGGAGATAGGAGCCAGCAGGTGGCATGGTGGTTGAGGTGTTGGACTTCCCATATGGACGACCACAGTTCAAGTTCCAGACCTGGCGGCTTGCTTTCTCACTTTCCCTCCCTCTCTGTCTCTCTCTAGTGAACTCATGTGAAAAAATAATAATGATAATAAATAAAATAAAATAAATAATTCTTTTTAAAAAAATTCTGGAGATCCCACATAGCTGACAGCACAGTTGGAGTCCTGGACCTGGTAACTTGAAAAACACTCCAAGTGTGTGCATGCACATGCTCAGAATACCAAAAGGAGGGGAACCAGCAGTTAGCGTAATGGCTATGTCGCTGGACTCCCACGTAGTCGACCGCGGTTTGCGTCTCGGACCCGGTGGCTTAGAACTCACGCCGGGCGCGTGTGCGTGTGTGCCCAAGATCCCGAGAGGAGAATGGAGGAGAAGGGATTGCGGCGTGACCATCCCCCCTCGGGGGTGATTTCTCGCTTTCTGTCTCTCTGTCTCTCTCTGTCTGTCTGGCGAGCGCATGCGCCCTATAGCGAAAACCTCTCCAAAAAAAAAAAAAAAATACCAAAAGGAGGAAGAAATGAAAGAGAGGCAACTGTGATGTGGTCATCCCCTCTACAAAGTGCTTTGTAAATATTTTTTCTCTTTTTCTCTCTGTCTCTAGTGAGAAGACATGTTATAACAAAAAATAAATAAACAAATTCTGGAGCTGGACAGTGGAGATGGTTGCACAACAATGTAAATACACTTAATACCATTGAACTGTACCCTTAAAAATGGATAATATGGGGGTCAGGAGATGGCATGGCAGCTAAGGTACTAGATTCCCACATGGTGGACCATAGTTCAAGTCCTGGACCTGGAGGCCTGAAACTTACACCGGGCGCATGTGCATGTGTGTCCAAAATTACAAAAGATGAATGGAGGAGAAGGAATTGCAATGTGGCCATGCCCCCTGGGGGGGGTGATATTTTTAACTTTTTCTCTCTCTCTGTCTCTGTCTGTCTCTTTCTCCAGCCCTATGGCAAAAACTTAAAAAAAAATTTAAGGTTAATATGGGTATATTTTATGTCATGTATATTTTACCACAAAGACATAGTGGAAGTGACCAAGAACCAGCCTCTCAACCTCTGAAAAATTTTGCCCTCACAGGCTGTCCCATTAGGCCCAGTCAGCACCCAGGATATATATGGCCTTTTCCCTGCTTACTTTATGTTGTCGAAACTTACCACAGGGTGCAAATAAGCTTGTGTGGAGACCAGTGCATGCAGGAGGGAGAGAAAGATGAACAAAGACAGGATTGTTCAGTGGGAGGACGGTGTATCCAACTTGGACACAGAGTCTAAAGTGATGAGGGTCATAACAAGAGTGGGTGCTTTGGCAGCTCCAAGGAGGAGAGGGAACTTCTTGCTTGGCTCTCAGGCACTGTCACAGAGGAAGTGGTACTTAAGATGTATCTGAGGAAATGAGGTTTTAGAATTGGTAGAGGCTACATCAGGCAGGCTGTTTGTTTGGCTGGAATGTCGTATGACTGAGAGGCAGCAGTTGGGAGAGTACGCAGGATTATCAGGGGAGAGGAGGTGACCAGGAAGAAGGTGAATCTATATGGGAACATCTGTCACACGACTCTGTCATCTTGTTACCTTGGAAGGTAAGTCTGGATTCAAAGCCAGATCCAGAAGGAATATGAATGCCAAACCAGGAATATTAACAACTTTATCTTTATAGAAGACTCAACCATATACCTTATTCAATAACCTTAAGCAGTAGGTAACAATATTAGCTTTATCTTTCAGCAGAGAAAACTGATGCGCAAGAGGGTAATTGGTGAGGCTGAAGTATAACCCCTAAGGCCTCTACTATAGTTTAGATGCTCTCCCCCACAAATTCATTGTTCAGACTTAATTATATCATCAATATGTTAAGTGAAAACTTAGTCCCTTTATGGTGTCCCAAGGTGGGGCCTTTGGGTGTGATAAGGTCATTAAGGCAGGCCTCCTACCATTGAGTTCTGGAAGGTTTATAAGCAGAGGGAGTGAGACCAGAACAAATTAGAAAAATTTACAGACATAGACCTCACCCTGCTCCTCTCAAAGTTCTGCCTTCTGCCATTTTGTGATGTCTTTGGACTTTCCATTCACCGGAATCATGAGTTACAAATAAATCTCTATTTTCTTTGTAAACCATCCAGTCTCTGGTATTTCCGTTAGTGACACAAATAATAGACTAAGACAGCCTACTTGGGTTTATAACTCTACATATGAGAAACACATCGGCAACTAGTTTAAAAACACAAATTCCATTCCCAATGGCCAAAGCTGGAATAATTTAAACAATGAAACAAAGTTGTATTGGATTATAACCCAGATTATAAAACAAACACCCATGAGCTTATACTCATAAATTTTAAAAAAGGAAACTTAATAAATAGGAAAGAAGAATCAAATCTCCAGTGCAGAAAAATTGCAAATAAATTAGCTACCCTAAAGAAGAGTATAACTCCCCTCTTCCTTAACATGAGCTACTCAACTTTTCTGTAAACCTAAACTGTCCTAAAAATATAGAGTCTATGAAAACCAACAAATTCCTAGGTGGAACCCTCAGAAACTGGTCCTGTAAAATGCATTTGGATAGGTAAAATGTTGTTATAAATGCAGACAACCCCACTGGCTGCCTGCTGATTGATTGAAAAGAAGGAGCAGAGGGCCGGCCTGTGGTTTGGTGGTTAAGGCAGCTGGATCCCACAAGGCTGACTGTGCAGCTCGAGTCTGGAACCTGGTGGCTTGAAAACCATTCTGGGTGTATGTATGTGCATGAGTGCCCAAAATCCCCAAAAGAAAGAGAAATGGAGGAGGATTGTAGTGTGATCATTCTCCATGGGGGGTGCTTTCTCACTTTTCCTCTCTCTATCTGTCTCTCTCTGGTGAGTGCATGTGCCCTCTGCTAGAAAGTTGTTTAAAACAAGGAACGATAGATACAGCAGTATCTACAGAAAGGAAAGAGTCCACAGGGGAAAGTGTGTGCTTCCCCTCCACCAGACTTTCTGAGGTTAGGGACAGTGCTCCTCTTGTGGCAGCGGTTCCTAGGATAAAGAACTATCAATAGATCTGCTTTATCTGACAGGACTGCCCTTGAGGGCAGGGGCCATCTTTCCTCCAGAGGAGCTACAGGAAGCCTCCCTCAGCAGCTCTAAGTGCCACAGATTCTCTGCTTATTTTTCTTTTAGGTAAGTCAATGTTCTCTAAATGATAGAAAGAAAAGTCATGTACATAATACATATTTAAAAAAAAGGGGGACCAGCAGATGGAAAAACGGTTATGTTGCTGGACTTCCACATAGCTGATCGCAGTTCAAGTCCTGGACCTGGCAGCTTGCTTTCTCACTTTCCCTTTCTCTCCCTCTTTCTGTCTCTGTCTGGTCAAAATTAAAAATAATAATAATAACAAATAATAACAAATGGAATTAAATAAATAAATAAGCAATTATTAAAAAAAAGGGACCAGCAGATGGAAAAATGGTTATGGCTGACTGCAGTTTGAGTGCCAGGCCCGGTGGCTTCAAACTCATGCTGGGTGTATGTGCAGGCATGTCCAAAATCCCAAGAGGAGAATGGAAGAGAAGAGATTGCAGCATGGCCAAACCCCCCTGGGGGGTGATTTCTCACTTCTGCCTGCCTCTATCTCTCTAGTAACTGTATGTGCCATATAGCAAAAATCTAAACAATAAAAATATAAAAAATAAGTAAACCACCAGAGGGCATGCATGCTTGCCAGAGAGAGAACCCCAATGGGATATGGTCATTCCACAATCCCTTCTCCTTCATTTCTCTATCCTGTTAGGATTTGGGAATACACATGAGCTCTGTGTATTTTTTCAAGCCACTAGGCCTGGAATTCAAAGCATGGTTGACCATGTGGGATCTGGTTTCCTGAGCTACTAGTTTACACACTGACTTCATAATGTACATTTTTAAAGGCTGGCCAGAAGGTCTGCTTGTCCAAAAGTAATAAGACTCCTAACTCTGTTTTTGTTTTCTGTTTTTTTTTTTTTTTTTTTTTTTTTGAGAGGTTTTTGCTATAGGGCGCGTGCGCTCGCCAGAAAGAGAGAGAAACAGAGAGGCAGAAAGCAAGAAATCACCCCCCAGGGGGGATGGCCACGCCGCAATCCCTTCTCTATTCTCCTCTTGGGATCCTGGGCACGCACGCACACGCGCCCAGTGTGAGTTTTGAGCCACCGGGTCCGGGATGCGAACCGCGGTCGACTACGTGGGAGTCCAGCGACATAGCCATTATGCTAACTGCTGGTCCCCCCAATAAGACTCCTAACTCTACGGTAAGTAGAATTAAGTGTCAACAGCAGCAAACTCTGTTGGTTGGGCTGATTGCCCACGCGTCCTCTCCTGCCTCGCTGCCCTCCAGCACCCCTTGTACAATGGCCCGAGTCATAGAGAAATAGTAACCGCAGTAACAGCTTAAAACTGTGATGCTGCCAATCCTATAAAGAAACAAAACCTGACATCTCAGCAAACTAACTGCTGCTGCTGCCTTTTTAAAATAAATAAATAAATAAATAAGCAAACTGCTTCTTGATTGTGAGAAATTGCTATTGGGTTATCATTAAGTCACCCCATAACGTGATTTGAGGATATATTTTAGTGAAATGTATATAATGCCTGTGATTCTTATCTGCAAATGTCTTTAAGGACAGGACAGGATATGTCTCTTGACAAGCAGGAAGAGCAAAGTCTGGAAATCAAATCAAGACTTGAAAATTAAAAAAAAAAAAAAAAAAAAAAAAAAGGCAAGCCAATGTATTAACATACGGCGGAGAGTAATGGTGACAAGTAAGAAAAAAAATGCAATAACAAGGGCTGGACAGTGGCCTGGTAGTAAAATACGATGCTCTGGGAGGCTGACCCACCTGGGAGAGTTCCAGGTTCCTGCCCAGTGGACTCAATGAGGTCACTGGGCACATGTGTTTCCATGATCCAAGGCTGGCTGAAGCTGGGGGTGGACTGCAGCATCAAGACCCTGTTGGGGGTACTGTGTCTGTCTCTGCCTCTCTATCTCTCTCTCTGTGCCTCTCTCACTAATGGAATAAATAAACTGTATGGATCAGCTGGTGACATGGAGGTTAAGGCAGTTACTGGGTGGCTGGAGTCCCAGACCAGGTGGCTTGAAAAACATGCCAGGCACGTGTATGTGCATGCCCAAAAGGGCCTGTGGCATGGCCATTCCCACCTGGGAGGCTCTCTGTCTCTCTGTCTCTCTCTCTCTAGCAAGTATACATACCCTGTAGCAAATTAAAAAAAAAAAAAGTTAAAAAATTAAAAAAAGAAAAAGCAGTAACAAAGAGCAAATCTTTGAGAGTCTGTCTTGTCTCCTACATTGCCTTGAGTGGTGCGAGTTCTGAAAACCTCCCTGGGCTTTACAGGCAGCTCTGATGTCTGGCCAGAGTTTCCTGGAATACTCTCTTGATAAGGATTAAGGCTGGTCCAGGGAATAGAAGAAAGGAGAAAAGGTGTGGTGATTGATTAGTCATGTCTACCACAACCGCAGGGATGGGCAATATACCAGCAGTGCTGCATTCTGAACTCCTGTATCCCTCAGAGGATCCATATACCTTAGGTTAGCCTGGCTATTAAAATCATTCATCTTGTTCACGTTGGTTTGACTCCCCAAATACCGACCCTCTCACTGGAGTTCAGCGGCATTCCCTGTAGACAATCCCACAGGGAAAAGAATGTGCTGACAAGCTGACATTAAGGTTTCAGGCTGCTTTGTAGTTCCTTCTCTCATTGTGATTTAATATATTTGTGGTCTGGCTTCCTCACCAGGCTCCTGTGAATTTGGTTAATCCAGTCCTTTCAGCCTGATTAGCTCCAAACGCAATAAAGAACATCTACTTCTGGCCTGCAAAGAACCAGGATCCTCAGCCTCTAGCTCCCTGTGCCGCTGGCCTCAGGGGCTTCTCCTAGAGGGACCAGCTAGCCTCCCCCTTTGACATCACTGCTGAGCTGCCCTTTGCCAATCACCCTAACCACAGCCATCTACCCTGAGCCCAGAATGAGCTGTGAGCGACCTGCAAAAAAAAGTGCTACAGCAACAAAACTAACTTCATGTGTTCTGTGGAATAAAAAAGAATGAGGAAGAAAGAGGCCCTGTGCCGGGGGGGTGGGGAGGATTTGCCAAGAACACAGGATAGAGAATAAGCAGAAAAAACTGGCGATGTTTCATCCAGAGCAAGGAAGGTCCAGCAGAGCCAACCAGTTCTCTGTCATTGAATATCTGAAGGATGTAGTGACGAAAAGGGACAGATTATTCTCTGAGGTTCTTGAAGAAAGCACGGCAACCAAGAAGTGGTGGATATAGGGAGACAAATCAAGAAAAGAGGAACTTTTGGGACCAGCAGGTGGCGTGGTGGTTAAGAGCACTGGACTCCCACATGGCTGACTGCAGCTCGAGTCCCGGACCTAGCGGCTTGCTTTCTCATCACCTACTCTATACACAAACACACTCTGTCTCTCTCTGGTCAAATTTAAATAAAGAAATAAATAAGTTAAATAAAAATTATTTTTAAAAAAGAAAAGAGGAACTTTTTAAGACAGTTTTCTTCTAATTTCAGTTATTCAAACTCATCTGTGCATTTTTGTTTTGTCAAATTTATGAGAAGCAGCGTAATCCTCCTAACCAACAGCACGGACTGGAGCAGGACCCCTTGGATTTATTTTCTAGTTCTGTCAATTACTAACTATATCACTTTGAGCAAGTTACTTAACTTCCCTATGCCTGTGTTCTCAGCACAGCAGTAAAATTGGCCTAATAATAGTATCCACCTCAAACAGCACTTAACCCCATAGCATTTAGGTGAGGATTAACTGAATTATACATGTACTTAGCAGAGCGCTTACTTAGCACAAAATAAGTATCAATAAGTGGTGGTTATTATTTTAAATTATATTCTCTTACCAGTTTTAATATTATTTAATTACTTATTTTAATGCATTTATTTAGATATGTTTTTTTGTTTGTTTGTTTTGGGGGGGGCTTTTTTTTTTTTTGATAAAGAACATGTGTGCTCCCTAGAAAGAGACAGAAATAGAGAGGGGGAGAGTGAGAAAGCATCCCCCTATGGGGAATGACTCTATTTCTCCAACTTTTCAGTGTGTTTCTCAAGGCACCAGGTCTGGAACTTAAACCATATGGTTGGCCATGTGGGATCCAGCCACCTTAACCCAAAGGCCACCAGCTGACCCTTACACACAAGATTTATATGAATTTATATTATGTGTTTATTTTTAAGTTTTTCCTCTAGGGTATGTGCACTCGGCAGAGACAGAGCAAAAGAGAGACGGAAAGTGAGAAATCACTCCCCGTGGGGATGGCCACACCGTAGTCCCTTCTCTGTTCTCCTCTCAGGTTTATGAGTATACCCATGCCCTGGAGTATTTTTCAAGGCACTGGGTCTGGGACTTGAACTGTGCTGTCAGCCATGTGGGATTCAGCCAACCTAACCACCGGCCAAAACTTAAGTTACTATTGTCTATGCAAAGCCAGTAACACTTGCCAAGTATAGGTAGAAAGTAGAAAAATAAACATAAAACAAAACAATGTTATTAAATTGTTACTATTTTAATAACTATTAAATGGTTATATTTACTATTCCTTGCTTAGTGTCCTGAGTTGGAGGACTGCAGTCTTTTTCATTCAAAGGGAGTGGAGCAAATGTTATAAAAGCATTCTAGTACTTCCCTGAGATGTTATTGACAGCAGTCAGAAGGAAGAGTCTGCAAGTTCAAGGAAGTGAGAGGTCAATGTGGTTGAGGCACCTGCTCTGGGGCAGGAGGGCAGCCTGAGGGTGCTGGGGAGGCAGACAGGGCAGGATCAAAGAGACCAGTCAAAAAGGGAATACCTTTCCTACTGAGACCTCACGCTCTTCAGCACCGTGTCTCACGCTGCACCACACATCATCTCATAAGGTCCCAGTGGCATGAACAGCACACTCACCAAGCAGAGGCAGATGCTGCGGGTGCCCTGCCACCCCCCTGGCGCACTCCAAGGTTACCTGCAGACACGTTCCAGACGCCTGCTGCCTCTCACTTCCTTCTGCCCTAAATCATTTCCTGGCCAGAGTATACATAGCAGACAGTGACACTTTATCTCTCTCCAGCAAATGCACCTGCCCTTTAGTAAATTAAAGTGAGTAGGACAGGCCACTGAGTCAGACAGGAAAGGTTTTACGAGCAGCCCTCAGCCAATGAGGGATGAGAATTGGAGAAAACCACCCCCCCCCACTCCCCAGCTTCTCTGCCTCTTCATGGACCACTTCTGAAATGTGTTCCACCATCTCACCGAGGGTCCCTGAGAGATCAAGTCCTTGTTGCCTGAACGGTAACTCAAAAATATGTCATGACTTTTCCGACAACCCAATATATTATTCTCCTTTTCTCAGTTCACTTCACTCTCTCTGGGCATTCTGGGATCACTTCCCAAATAAGTGAATTTCTGGCACCTAAATCATTGTCTCATGGTCTGCTTTTGGGGAAACCCCAAATATGGCACAGTTTTAACCTTCTGAAAATGGAATGAGTTGCCCAGTGAGAGCTTAAGTTCCATTTTATTTGGGCACTCAAGAAATGACTGCAGGGACCAGGTGGTGGCAAAGCATTAATACAACTGGGATCACATGGAAAAGGTCCTGGGTTCGTATCTAGAAACCTCCCTGAAAATGCCAGTTCAGCTAGGACTGGGGGTGGATGACAGCATGAAGACCTGGTTAGGGTACCTGTCTCTTTCTGTGTCTTTCTCATGGAATAAATAAATGAATAAACTTTAAAAAGAAAGTTAAAAGAAAATAAAAAAATAAATGGCTGTAAATGTTCAACAGCTATTTATGGGTCAGGCAAGGATTCAACTATTCAATAGACAGACATTTACTATCCTTCTGACCAGCAGGTACCATGGATCTGAGTAAGAGCTGGTAAACTACAGCCCATGGACCATAATCTGTACACTGACTCTTTTCATACCACCTGTGAGCGAAGAGTATTTCTCACATTTTTCAGTAGTTGGAAAAAATTAAAAGAATAACATTTTGTGACATGTAAAAATGTCATGGAATCCAAGCTTCAATGTCCCTAAAGTTTTATTGGAACACAGCTCTACTGTTTTTGACATACTGTCTACGGCTGCTTTTATTCTATGACAGCAGAGTTGATATAGTCATCCATCAGTATTCATGGGGATTGGTTCTAGGGACCCTCTGAGAATACCAAAATCCATGGATGCTCAAGTCCTTTATATAAAATAGTGTGACTACATGTATCCTCCCATGTAGATTATCTCTAAATTCCCTATCATGCCTAAAAGAATATAAATGCTATGTAAGTAGTTGCTAGCAGGTGGCGTGGTAGTCAAGGTGACTAGATCCCATATGACTGTGTGGTTCAAGTCCTAGACCTGATGTCTTGAGAAACACACCAGGGTGTGGGTGCATGTGTGCCCAAAATCCCAAGAGAAGAATGGAGGCGAAGGGATTGTGGCATGGCCATCTCCTCTGGAGGTGCCTTTTCACTTCCCTTTCTCTCTCTGCATAGATACCCTCTAGCAAATGAAAAAAAAAAAAAAGAGTTGCTATACTATTCGGTTGTCAGAAAAGTCATGATGTATTTTTTCTGTGCAAAAATGCATCATGACTTTTCTGACGACCCAATACATTGTTAGGGAATAACGATGAGAAACAAGATGACTTGTTCAGTATGTAGGCCTAATGACATAGTACACATCAGTAACAGTATAACATTTTGGATCTGTAGATGAAAATTCATGGATACAGAGAGCTGACCATCACTGCAATTGAAACTATAAGGTTCACAAAGTTGAAAACATTTACCACCTGGACCTTTACAGAAAGAGTTCACCGGTCCCTGTTCAAGGTTACTACCTGGCAAGGATAAGAGGTAGCAAGAAGCCAGGCTGTCCCATGAATGGGGAGCTGGAGCACCAGACCGAGAATGAGAGGGCGGTTTGAATTAGAGCTTCTCTTTTCTGTCTTTTACATCTTTGTGACCATCCTCATCCACCTTCTGTCCTCTTTAGGTTTATTTATTTTTTAAAAGAATTATTTATTTAACTTTATTTATCATTATTATATTTTAAAGAATTATTTTATTTAAATTTATTATTCTTTTTTTTTTTTTTTAAACTTGACCAGAGAGAAACAGAACGAGAGAGAGAGACGGAAAGTAAGAAAGCAAGCCGCCAGGTCCAGGACTCAAACCACGGTTGGCCATGTGGGAGTCCAGTGCCCTTAACCACTATGTCACCTGCCGATCACTATCATTATTATTTTTTGAAATTTGCTACAGCGCACATACGCTCACCAGAAAGAGACAGAGAGAGAGAGAGAGAAAGAGGGAGAAACTGAAAAAGTAAGTCGCCAGATCTGGGACTTGAACTGTAGTTGGCCATGTGGGAGTCTAACGACTTAACCATCATACCATCTTCTGACCCCCACCCCCATTCTGTGGGGTTTTAGGATTTTTTTTTTTTTTACCAAGGCATTAACATCTTTATTTATTTATTTTAATTGTTTCATTTTAATTTTATTGCCAGAGGGCACACACATTTATCAGAGAGAGTGAACAGTGAGAAAGCACCCCCACACCATGAGGGGTGGTCATGCTACAATCCTTTTTCTTCCATTTTCCCCTTCCCATCAGCATGTTGGACGTGCATACACACAGGCTGTGCATGTTTCTCAAGCTGCCTGGGCCAGGACTCAAACCATAGTCAGTTTGTGGTTTCCAGCTCCCACTGTGCAGTGTTTAACCACTGCCCTATGGGGCCAGCCCAGCATTAATGTCTTTATACCAGGAATATTTATATTTATTAAAAGACATGAGAACTTTTCTTCTCTGTACTCTGCCACCGTCCCAGTGTGTTTCATCCACCCTTGAGGGGTTTTGCTGCCACTCGGTTACTGATTCCTCTTTCAACCAAACCAAACCTTCAGCCCAGAACAATATCCAAATATCTGCTCAACATGAGATTAAGATGGGGTTGGAGTGCAGTTTGCTGCATACCAGCGTAACTGTGAGCAAATCATGTAACAGGATGGGGTATCAATTTGTCGCCTGTCAAAGGTGGGAACGACCCTGTCCAGCCTGCCAGGATTACTGTCCTAATTGGACAAAATGAGTGCCGCCTGCCCCAGACTCTCTCTTCCGCATATTATTGAATTATCGCACCTCTGCCCCCTTCGACCTCCATGCTCCACACTCACTGGCTCTCCTTGAGTTCCCTGACCTCGCTAAGTCTTTGGACACCTCTAATCTTTGCCTGTGCTGCACTTTCTGCCCGAAACCTGTTTTCCCCCTCACCTGACTCCTGACTGCCAAATCAATACATAACCTTGTTTTATGGGTGTTTCTGTTTAAAGACACTGTATTCGACACATACTGTCATTTCATTAACATTGAACGCAGCCAGCAGCACTATAACTCATGCCTGAGCGAAGCTTATCTAACATTTTCTCCACAAGGCAGATCACAGCCTCCTTGTGCATGGAAACACTAGACAGCACTTTAGCGCTGTGCCTGGGGGCCATTTTAGAGAGCCAAAACACTAACAAAAAGCACAAAAATGCAAAATATGCGACACTGAAGAGACTGCAAGGAGGAGGCTTGTTTATAGGATGAGAGCTGAAATGAGGCAGTGCATCCCCGTTTGACCTCAGCTGGGAACGTGCACACTGGGTGACGATTTTGTCACTGCTCTGAACATGTCCATAGATGACTGGGAAAACGCCATGGATATTGATTTGGGGGTTACAAACACATTTTAACAAATAGATAAGTTCACAAATACAGAACTTACAAATAAGGAGCCACTGTACTTGCCTTTTGTTTCATTCGCTAGAGCCGGTTTACCACTGTTTTAACATAGGTTTTATTCTCTAGCATTTGCAAAAACTTCCCAGCACATAGTAGGCTCTCAATAATATATATACATACTTTTTTTAAAATTAAAAACAATTTTTAAGGGAGCCAGCAGGTGGCACGGTGGTTAAAGGCACTGAACTCCCACATGACTGACCGTAGTTCAAGTCCTGGACCTGGCACTTACTTTCTCACTTTCCCTCTTTTTCTCTGTCTCTCTCTCGGATCAAACTGGAAAATAATAATAACAAGTAAAGTTAAATAAAATAATTCTTAACAAAAAAAAAAAGTTTTAAGAGAGATTTTTGCTATAGGGCACATATACTTGCCAGAGAGACAGAGACAGAGACAGAAAGTGAAAAATCACCTCCTTGGGGGATGGCCACGCTGCAATCCCTTTTTAATTCTCCTCTTGGGATTCTGGGAGCACGTGCACACATTCCCAGTGTGAGTTTTAAGCCACTCAGTCCGGGACTTGAAGTGCAGTTGACTATGCGGGAGTCTACCGCTGTAACCATTAGACTATCTGCTGGTCCCTAATTTGAAATTAAAAAAAAAAAATGCCAGAGAGCACGCGTGGTCTGGAGAGAGACAAAGAGAGGGAAAATGAAAAAGTACCCCCCCATGTGGATGGTCATGTCATTACTCATTCTCCTCTCTCTCTCCCTCCTTTCAGGATTTCGGGCATGTCTGCACATGGGTTTCTCAAGCCTCTGAGTCTGAGACTGGATCCCTTCAGTTGGCCATTGGGACCCAACAAACCACAGGCTGGCCCAGAAATATATTCTGATTGAAGCGAATGGAGCACTCAGTGGAAGTGCTTTGTTCAACGATAGCAAGCGTTTATGGGGACACGCCAGGCACCTGGCCTGTACCAAGTGCCTTCTCCATGTCCTCTGAGTCAACAGGGAAGCATTAGAGTATTGTTCCCGTGGACTCTGGAATCATACTGTCTGGGTGCATGTAAGGTCTTTGCCTCTCATAATTAGAATCCAAGTTCCTTGGCCTCTCTAAGCCTCAGCTTTCTCAGCTATCAAATGGGGGGGTACGTACAGTACCACCTGGTGGGTTATAGTGAAGGGTCTATGTGGCAACACACAGAAAATATCTATCACAGCGCCTGGCACAGGGAGGGCCCGTAGTAAACACTAGATACTACCATTAATATTCCCCACGGCAACCCTAAGAGTTATACCATCATACCTATTTTGCAGATGGTGGAGCTGAAGCTGACGGTGGTTCAGTGAGTTCGAGGGTCACACATGGAGAAGAGCTGGCTTTGGGGACTCCAAGACCATGCTGGCAATACTTGGGTATCATATAAATATAAGGGGTCATTTTTACTTGGGTTCTTCTGCCTGTTCGGCTACATTTAGCAAACAATAGAGTTGGCTCAAGCCAGCCCCCTGAACTTCTCTGGGGTCAGAGAGGGGAGGATTCTCATGCTACCCCAATCCTCACCACCCCATGAGTCTGCTATCACATTCCACACTGGTGTCTTTCTGTTCCCTGCCAACTTTTTTGTTTCTTTTTGAGAGATTTTTTGCTATAGGGTGCGTGTGCCCACCAGAAAGACAGAGACGGGGAGACAGAAAGTGAGAAATCACCCCCCCAGGGGGGACGGCCACGCCGCAATCCTTTCTCCTCCATTCTCCCCTCGGGATCTTGGGCACGCACGCACACGCACCTGGCGTGAGTTTAACCCACCGGGTCCGCGACTCAAACCATGGTTGACTACATGGGAGTTCAGTTACAAAGCCATTAAGCTAATTGCTGGTTCCTCCCTGCCCACTTTTTTTTTTTTTTTTTTTTTTTTTTTTTTGAGAGGTTTTTGCCATAGGGCCCGTGCGCTTGCCAGAGAGACAGAGAGAGACAGAGAGATAGAAAGCAAGAAATCACCCCCCAGGGGGGATGGCCACGACGCAATCCCTTCTCCTCCATTCTCCTCTCGGGATCCTGGGCATGCACGCACACGCACCCGGCGTGAGTTTTAAGCCACCGGGTCCAGAACACGAACCGCGGTCGACTATGTGGGAGTCCAGCGACATAGCCATTACGCTAACTGCTGGTCCCCTCCTTGCCCACTTTTGAGTTCAATCATTTCAGAACCAGCACTTTGGTGTGTGTGTCAGGGAGTCTGGTTTCTTCTCTTGACTTTTTTTGTTTTTAAGAGAGATTTTTGCTATAGGGTGTGTGCACTCACTGCAGACAGAAAGCGAGAAATCAACCTTGGGGGCGTGGTGGTCACCCCACAATCCCTTCTTCTCCCTGCATTCTCCTCTCAAGGGATCTTGGGCACACATGTACATGTGCCCGGAGTGAGTTTAAGCTGCAGGATCTGGGACTCGAACCGTGGTCAACTACGTGGGAGTCCAGTGACATTAAGCCATCAACCGGCCCCTTTAACTTGGCTTTGACAGCTCAAGGGTAGAGGTGTTTCCTGCTTAAAAGGCACGTGAAGACTATGACCCACAGAGGGGACAGAGAAGAGAATCTTCAGCCTTCTAGGCAGTAACAAACAAACGTCCTTGGCTGTGCTCTAGATCTTTAAATCCAGAGTCCTCAATTTTGTCTGCAAGCTGGAATCTCCTAGGAATATCCAGATGCCCAGGCCCCAGCTTATACCCAAGACATAGGAATCTCAGGAGCGGAACTGGGGCACCAGCATTTTCAGGGCTCCCCACGCCATGCCCATGTGTGGCCAAGTTGAAGAAGCTGTGCTTCAGATCTTATCAGCGCTCAGCTTCTGCACTGGGGGACCTTGGCCGAGAAACAGTAACTGCTTTCTGCCCTAGGACTTGCTGTCTGGGGAGTCGGGCATGCCTTTCAGAGGCATTGGCTAGTGGAGGATGTTTGTGTGCTGCGAGCGACCTGCTGTTCTGCTCTGCTCCTAGGCCCAGCTCCGAGACTGCGGGTCTCCGGCCCCCCCCTTGGGCAACAACACGTGTGGCCGCTCCGACTTCTCCGGTTATCTCTGGAGACCGCAAGCAGTGCCCTGCGGCCGCCACGCTGCCCACCCCAACCACAGCGGTTCTAGGGAAACGCCCCGGGGCTCAGGAATCCTACCTTGCCTGCCGGCGCTGCCCTCCAGTCCCCGGAATCCTGGGACTCAGGTTCGATCTGCCGCTTTCGTCTACGCTGGTGAGGCCCCCACTGGAGCGCAGGCGCCACCTAGTGGACGCCGAGCGGCCACGCGGGGACCGAGCTGGGAGGTGCGAGCGCAGTCCAGGGCGGAAATGCGGCTTGGGTTTCCCACGTGGGCGGTTTTCCCACACGCCTAGAGCCCGGGGTCGCCAAGCTGCGGGCTGGGCGGGACCATCTTCATCCCCTAGAGGACACTGGGACTTGAACTTGCTGGAGTTTCTCTTGGAGGCGTGGAGAGGCGGTCAGGCCCCATCCTCTGGCCAGGGATTCATTCTGGGATTTTCCTGGCCGAGCTCAGGGATCTCTCTTCCAACAGCTTTCACTACACCCGATTTGGCGTCACTTCTCGTTTTAAATATGCAGGAAGTCAGAAGATGCATAAGACTGGGTTTCTCTCAAGCCCAGGACGACCTTTTCCCCACCAGCAATCCTTCCTTCTTGCCACCCCACCTCTTACCCTCGTACCTTGTTACCTCATTCTCTTTGGCTGAACTTCACTAAACATCCAGTCTGTGTTGGACCCCACGTAGGGTAAGGGAGGCACTGCCAATTCCCTTAGGAACTGGCAATCCAGGTAGTCTTTCTGGCTTGGGTGCCACTGACATTTTTTGGTTGGGGCTGACGTGGCCCCGCAGGATATTTAGCATCCCTGACCCCTTAGCACTAAATATCAACAGCCCTCACACCAAAAAACCAACTGTGACACCAAAAACTTGTAATGTTCAGGGAGTCCCATTATCAGCCTTTTTAGAACCTAGGAACTCTCAGCCATCTCCCTTTTGTAAGACTTCCAGTATTTTATTATTTTTTTTAAATTAAAGACATGCTAAAACAGGATTACAAAACTGGTGAACTATTTATTGCTTACAATTTCATCAACAAATATTAAGCACCTACTATGTGTTACTTTTCTAATATGAGGGAGGTAACAAAAGACAACACAAAAATCTCTGTCCTGGGACCAGCAGTTAGCATAATGGCTATGTTGCTGGACTCCCATGTAGTCGACCACGGTTCGCGTCCCAGACCCGGTGGCTTAAAACATGCCGCACGTGTGTGTGTGTGTGTGTGTGTGTGTGTGTGTGTGCCCAAGATCCCGAGAGGAGAATGGAGGAGAAGGGATTGCAGCGTGGCTATCCCCCTGGGGGGTGATTTCTCGCTTTCTGTCTCTCTGTCTCTGTTTGGTGAGCGCATGCCCCCTATAGCAAAAACCTCTCCAAAAAAAAAAAAAATCTCTGTCCTCATTGAGTTTTTTTCTTTCTTTATTTTTCAGCCAGAGGGTGCATGTGCTCTCTTCCAGAGAGTGAAAGCACTCCACGATGGGGTGTGGTCATATAGCACAATCCTTTCTGTTTCTCCATCCCATCAGGACTTGGGGCATGCACACAGGCCTGTGAGGCTGTTATTCAAACCATGTGGACTGCTCTGTGGGATTTAGTTCCTTTAATCACTAGGCCATCGGACCAACCTTGAATTCACATTTACTGTAACACCTTACACTTTCCTCACACACTCACAATGCAATGAACTGAGCTTCTCGTGGGATAAGTACAGGATTTATTTTTTTGAAGAATTATTTTATTTAACTTTATTTATTTATTTGCTTATTTTAATTTGACCAGAGAAGGACAGAGTGAGCAAATGAGAGAGAGGGGGAAAGTGAGAAAGCAAGCCACCAGGTCCAGGACTCAAACCATGGTCAGCCATGTGGGAGTCCAGTGCCCTTTAACCACCATGCCACCTGCCAGCCCAAATATATATATATATATATATATATATATATATATTTGTTTTTGCTATAGTACATGTGCACTCACCAGAGAGATAGAGACAGAGAGAGACATAAAGCGAGAAATCACCCCCCAGAGGGGATGGCCACACTACAATTGCTTCTCCATTCTCCTCTCTGCTGTTGGACATGCACGCACACACACCCAGTGAGAGTTTGAAGCCACCTGGTCTGAGATTTATAACTGAGGTGGACTACATGGGAATCCAGCGACATAACTACTACGCCATCTGCTGGTTCCTAGTACAGGATTTATTTTTTTAAGTCTACAGGTCACTGGAGTTAGAAGCCTCCGTGATATACACAAGTGTTGCAAAATTATATGAGGAATGTCTTTTTTTTTTCACCTTGGCATATGAACCTTGTGATGAAGTTTGGGGATAACACCATTTAAGCTTCAGGTCTGGTCCATCTTCTGCCCCCCACAACACTGCCACTCTGTGATTGTCCTAGCCCTCCCTCTCACCCCACCTCCACCCCCGCACATGCCCTGGCTCACCCTGCCTGTGTGCCTACTTAATCTTTGGACTCTGTCCTGGTGTAATCTGGTCAAAGTGAACACCAAGGGCAGAGGACAGGCAGGAGGTGTTGCCTGTGAGCGATGCCTGGAAGGAAAAGGGGGGCCTTGCAGGGTGTCACTGACAGGAGCCATCCTCAGCCTGCTCACCAGGCTAGTGTCCTGGTGAAGGTGAACTGGTCAAAGAAGTGTCGACAGCCCAGGGCATGTACCAGCTGGCAAGTCACTTCCCATTCTTTCACTTTAGTGTCTCTGAGTCACTTCCAGACTGCCCTTGACTTGTTCCTGGTGGTAGTTATCCTTTCCCACCACTGGGCCCGAAGCAGGCTCGAGCAAAGTAGATTACGGCCTCTGGGATTCTGATGCGTGGCATCACCTGATGAGGTTAAAGGCTTCCCGAGGACATTCTCTGAGTTCTCCCAGAATTTTCTTCATCCTTCTAATCACAGTGTTTTGAAATTGTAGGTTCCAAACAACAGGTCTGTTTTCCTCATAGGTTGTGGTGTCCCTTGAGGGACAGCGTGGTGCTTTGATGGATAGATGTAGAAGCAGATAGAAGTCGTGTCCATGGTAATTATATAATATTTATAGTGTATTCAGCATTAAGAATTTTAGATTAGGGGCCAGTAGTGGCATAGTGGTTAATGCACTGGACTCCCACGTGACTGACCCCAGTTTGAGTCCCAAATCCAGCAGCTTGAAACTCATGGCGGGCCAGTGTACGTGTGTTCCCAAGATTTTGAGAGGAGAATGGAGGAGAAGGAATTTCAGTGTGGCCATCCCTCATGGGGGGTGATTTCTCCCTTTTTGTCTCCCTGTCCTCTGGTGAGTGCATGTGCCCTGTAGCAAGAATCTCTCTCTCTCTCTCTTTCCAAAAAAAATTAGATTAAACATTTAGTTTAATTCTTACAATAAGCCTATGAAATAGGCACTATTTTTTTTTCTCTATTTTATCAATGAGGAAACTGAGGCATGGGGCAGCTCTGTGATACAGTCGTACTGTGCTGCTCACGAGACACTGGATCCTGTATGGCAACTGCAGTTCAAAGCCCTCGCTCAGTGTGCCTGAAACACGTACATCTGATAGGCTGGAGGACTGAAGGAAATGGATCGAGGCTTAACTAGGCCCTACAGAGGATGCTCCTGTCTGTCTCACGTGCATGTGCTTGATCGTAACACACACACACACACTGAGACTCAGAATGAAGAGTTAGCATGTATGTACCAAGTTTTGAACCTGGACAATCTGGTTCCAGAGCACATGCCCAGAACACTTCTTACTGTTAACTGAGCACTTACTATGTGGTGGACACTATGGTTTATATATGGAACAGAAGGAATAAGGGATTCTCATTTTTATCCTTTTTGCTCTCTTGTTTTGCTTATTATTTCCATCAAAGAGAGGATTTTGTGTGTTTTATTTATTTATTTATTTATTTTTCAATATGTTCATTAAATGGGCCAGCCAGGTGGCTTGGTGCTTAAGGCAGATGGATCCCACAGTGGCCAACAGCATGGTTTGGGTCCCAGACCTAGTGGCCTGAATAAATTCATAAAGTCACATATGAGACATGACTTATTTTTCAATAGAAAAAAAAATGGCATCAGGACCAGCAGTCGGTGTAATGGCTATGTCGCTGGACTCCCAAGTAGTCGACCGCGGTTTGAGTCACAGACTTGGTGACTTAAACTCATGCTGGGCACATTTCTGTGAGTGCCCAAGATCCCAAAAGGAGAATGGAGGAGAAGGGATTGTGGTGTGGCCATCCCCCTGGGGGATAATTTCTCGCTTTCTATCTCTCTGTCTCTCTTTGTCTTTCTGGCCAGTGCACACACCCTATAGCAAAAACCTCTAAAAAATATAGGCATGCTTTTATTCTAGATGGATGCTCCAATAAAGAGAGTGAAGAGCCTCTATTGTCCAGAGTGGATGGACTAGAAACGAAGGCACCAGGGCCATGGGCAGGATGACATCAGGACTCTGATAAGACGAGGTGCAGAGAAGGAAGGAGACAGAGATGCCAAAGAGAACAAGGGGAAGGAGGCTGGGTGCCCACTCCGGGAAGGGCAACTTGACTTTTGGGGTCACAGTGTGTTTGTGATTGGGATAAGACTGGTCACTGTCTGGTCCTACAAACTCTGTCAGATACTATGGGATATAATAGCAGAGTAACACTGGTGCTGTCCCATTGGCTCTTTCCAGAACTTCTAGGAAGTAGTTGCTATTAATTGCATCTTACAGATGAGGAAACTGAGAGTCAGAGATGTTAAACAACTTGCTGAAGGCCACACAGCATATACACTGTAGACTTGGTATTCAATCCCAGGTACCTATAGCCACTACAACTAGCAGCCTTTCCATAAATGATGGGTGAATTAAATTGAACTCCTAGAGAGAGATTCGTAGTTCTTCATTCTGATCCTATGTCCTTCCTTACTCTCCAGGCTAATATTCTGCTCATCCTTCTAAGTCCAGTTCAAATGTGGCCTACTTTGGGATCCACAGATGGTATAATGGTTATGTTGCTGCACTCCCACGTAGTTGACGCAGTTCGAGTCCTGGACCTGGCAGCTTAAAACTCATACCGGGTGCCTGTGTGTGCCTGTGCCCAAAATCCTGAGAGGAGAATAGAGTAGAAGGGATTGCTGCATGGCCACCCCCTCTTGGGGGATGATTTCTTCTTCCTGTCTCTCTCTTTCTCTGGAGAGCACATGTGCCCTAGAGCAAAAACCTCTCTACAAAATAATAATAATAATAAAAAGGTAGCCTACTCTAGGAAACCCTCTCCTGTCCCCTATTTCAGTGTGACTGTTTCTCTGTATTAAAGCACTTATGGCATGCTGCCTCATAATATCATTTACTACAAACGTAATGCCTCCTCCAACAAATTATCTGCCTCTTGAGAAGAGGATCCACATGGATTGTGCTAACTATCTTCTGTCTGCCTCTCTGCATCTACTCTACGGTCTTCTGTCTCCTGGCAGACTGACTTTAATAGGCCATACAAAGCCTTCTATGCCTACTGGCTTCAAGTTAGATTTGGCCAATAGGAGCCCTGGGAGGTCCCAAAGGGAGGGAGGAAAGTGAGGTTTGGGTGCTCATGCCCCAGCTCCTTCTCTTCAGGGTGCCTTGGATTGGCTGCTGACATGCACCCAAAGCTGTAAGTGGAGTCGTAGCCATGTCCTTATGCACACAAGCCCTCTCTGCCTCCAGGCTCCTTAGTTGTGATAAATTAAGGTTCTGTAAATTGTACAACACAACAAAACAGAACCTTGTTCCATGCGGTTGAATAAAGAACTGCTGAACTGGGAACCAGCAGTTAGCATAATGGCTATGTCACTGGACTCCCACGTAGTCGACCGCGGTTCGTGTCCCGGACCCGGTGGCTTAGAACTCACCGGGCGCATGTGCGTGCGTGCCCAAGATCCTGAGAGGAGAATGGAGGAGAAGGGATTGCGACGTGACCATCCCCCCTGGGGGGGTGATTTCTCGCTTTCTGTCTCTATGTCTCTCTCTGTCTGTCTGGTGAGCGCACGCGCCCTATAGCAAAAACCTCTCCAAAAAGGAAAAAAAAAAAAAGAAAGAACTGCTGAACTGAATTAGGGGCAGGTGGTTTGCTTGTTCCCGTGTTCCTTTTGAGTAAAAAGCAGGAAAGAATTTCAAATGATTTTGAGAACTAGGATCAGATGACAAATAAGCTCCTAGTCTGTTGGCAAATCGCTTTCATTTAGACTATTATTAATGTACAATAAATGTGAATTTTTGAACTAGTATCCTGTGAATTTTAGCATGCAGCTGGATTTGGGTAACTACCAACATAATTAGGATATAGAACAATTCCATTAGCCTAGAAACTCCTTCAAGTTACCACTTTATAGTGATGCCACTGATCTGTTCTCCATCCCTACAGTTGTGTCTTTTTGAGATTATGACATAAATGGAATAAAAGAGTAAGTAACTTTTAGAGACAGATTTTTATCAATCAACATAATACTTTTGAGATTCACCTAAGTTGATTCATATATCAATAGTTCATGCCTTTTTATTGCTGAGTAGTATTCCAGTGCATGAATGTATCTGAGTTTATTCTTTCACATTTAGGGTGTTTCCACTTTGTGGGGGGGAAGTGGGCTACCATAGTGTAAGTATACTCTCCAGAAAGAGAAAGTGAGAAAAGTGAGAAAATCCCCTCCCCATGATGGATAGTCATGGGCAATCCCTTCTGCATTCTCCTCTCAGGATTTTGGGCACACACACACACACACACACACACACGCACATGCCCAGTGTAATGGAGACTATAGGGCATCGCCAGACAGACAGAGAGAGACAGAGAGATAGAAAGCAGGAAATCACCCCCCAGGGGGGATGGCCACGCCGCAATCCCTTTCCTCCATTCTCCTCTCAGGATCTTGGGCACGCACGCACACGCGCCCGGCGTGAGTTTAAGCCGCCGGGTCCGGGACTCGAACCGCGGTCAACTACGTGGGAGTCCAGCGACATAGCCATTACGCTAACTGCTGGTCCCATGCCCAGTGTAATTTTCAAGCTGTTGGATTCAGGATTTAAACTGTGGTCAGCCATGTGGGAATCCAGCACCTTAACCACCACACTACCTGCTGGCCCCTCCTTTTTTTATTTTTAAGTTGATTTATTTCTTCATTAGCAAGAGAGACAGAAACAGAGAAAGAGAGAGAGAGAGAGAAACTCATCCCTAACAGGGTCTTCCCATATGGGTCAGCCTCACCTCAAAGAGCATTGTGTTTTATTGCTGCACCACCATATGGCCCCATGTGACTATGTTTGGAGATAGGGCCATTACAAAGGTAATTAAGGTCAAATGCGGTCATAAGGGTGAGGCCTTTCTAATCCAATAGAACTGTTGTCCTTATAAGAAGAAGGAATACCAGATCTCTCTTCCTAAGAGCCCTGAAGAAAGGCCATGTGGGGACACAGCAAGAAGGTGTCAACTGATAAGCAAGAAAGAAAGCTCTCCCCAGAACCTGAATTTGCTGATACCTTGATCTTGGACTTCTAGAATCCAGAACTATGAGTAAATGTCTGTTGTATAAGCCACTCAGTCTGTGGTATTTTGCTATGGTAGCCCAATGTGACGAATACAGGTAAATATTCTATGGTAAGTATATGTTTAATTTTTTAAAAAAATAATTATTTATTTTAATTTTATTTATTCATTTATTTATTTATTTTAATTTGACCAGAGAGAGATACACAGAGAGAGAGAGGGAAAGTGAGAAAGCAAGCCACCAGGTCTGGTACTCGAACCGCGGTCGGCCATGTGGGAGTGTCCAGCACCTTAACCACCACGCCACCTGCTGGTCCCAGTATATGTTTAATTTTATAAGAAACTTCCAAACTGGTTTCTTGAGTGACCATACCATTTTGCATTCCCACTAGCAACACATGAGAGTTCTAGTTCTCCACAACCTTACTAACATATGGTATTGTCAAGGTTTATTCCAAGTATGCTTTTGTGTTTTTTATGTGATTTGTGTGTGTGTGTTTTTGTGTGTGTGTGTGTGTGTGTGTGTGTGTGCGTGTGTGCTATATTTTGAAGGTAGGAATATCTAAGGAAGGAGTTTAAAGTTGAAAATATTTTGAGTGTGTTTTACTGAGTGCCCATCCATCTTTGTGTTGCCCCTACCCCATTTCTCCCTCTCTCTCTTTTATTTTTTTGTCCCCCCCCCCCCGGCTTCATTCTATTTTCTAAAATTATTTATTTAATTTTATTAATTATTATAATTATTATTTAATTTGCTTTAGGGCATATACACTCACCAGAGAGAGAGCGAGCAAGCTCTCAGGTCCAGGACTTGAAATGCGGTTAGCCATCTGAGAGTCCAGTGCCTTAACCCCCATGCCACCTGTTGTCCCTCTTCCCACTCCCACTTCATTCTATTTTTGAGGCATTGTCTCCTGAGCCAAGCCCATAGTGGATCTTACATATAACGGTCTTCATCAGAAGCAGATTCATTTCTGGGAGCTGAGAAAGATTAGGTATGGGCAAAATGGCTTCCTGGGTTCTGTCTTTATTAAAGTTCTGCTGTTGGCATCTTGAAATTTGTAATAATTTTTGAATAAGAGATCCACATTTTTATTTTGTACCACCAGGTCACACAGATTATGAGGGGTCTTCAAAAAGTTCATGGCAAATATGTGCCATTAAAAAACTATGTACGGGGGCCAGCATGTGGCATGGAGGTTAAGGGTGCTGGACTCCCACATTGCTGACCACAGTTCAAGTCCCAGACCTGGCAGCTTACTTTCTCACTTTCTCTCTCTCTCTCTCTCTCTGTCCTTTCTGGTCAAATTAAAGTAAATAAATAAATAAATAAATAAAGTTAAATAAAATAGTTCTTTTAAAAAAAAAAACATGCATGGATTTCAACATTTTTTGTACCAAAATAAACTTATACTTTAATTCCATTATTCCACGAATTTTTTTGAAGTCCTAACCAATCCTGAGTGTGGGGAGTTCACAAGCAAGCCACCTCTAACTCCATCTAAGTCCAGTCTAAGGGTTTCTCACCTGGCTTCTGGGGCTCATGTGCCTATCTCTTGGACTGATTTGGGTTAAACATGATTAATTTGGAGTCTTTGTGAGATGATTATTAGCCTAGGATTCCAATACCCTATGGGAGGATTTGCTTTAATTAGGGCCACTTAATTGGAAGGTAAATGGAAACTCCCTCTTCCACTCTGACATGCCCGAAGTGTACTTTGGCATTCAGATGGAAGAAGTAAATAGATACCATCATAATGTTTTCCTAATTGTCAGTCTGCCAGGCCCAGTTGGCAAGAAGCTTGTTCAAAGAAAGATGATTTATGGGGGAGATTTACCACATTCTTGCAGATCACTGAATGCCCAGGTGCAAGGAAGAGGAATAGTATGAACCATGCGGGGGTGGAGGGCAGAGATGGGCTTGGAGTGTGGAGATCACAGTCTTCAGAACCAGCAAGGCCTAGGTTTGTATCCTGGTCTGGCTGTGTATCTATTTTGTGGCCTAGAACCTGGGACAAGTGACCTAATCACTCTTGACTCAATGATTTCAACTCTCCAGTGGGATTATTGACACTTCCTCATAGGACTGTGTGATTGTGAGGAGTACCTAAGGGGATATGGATAGTGTCTGAGGCTGGCATGGGCCTGCCTGCCTGGGTGAATCAGAGTTGATGGTCTCTTTGGCTGCAGTGGGCATATCTCGTAGAGTTGGGAAAGAATCATTGTGAATTAGATGCTACTCTGAAAAAGCACTCTCAGACCCCTTTGATCCTCCTATTAGCTAGTTTCCTAGGAGCTGGGTCAAGATCATCAAGCCTCCTCTATTAGATCTAGGAAAAGGAAAGCTAGGTCATCAGAAAATAAAATAAGGGTTAAATATAGAAGAGGGGGGCCTACTCCATGGCTTGGTGGTTAAGGCAACTAGATCTCACTTGGCCAACTGTGTGATTCGTGCCTTGGACCAGAAACATGCTAGGCGTGTGTGCCTAAAGTCCTAAAAGGAGGGAGGAATGAGAAAGAAGTGACTATTTTGTGACAGTTTCCCATGTGGGATGCTTTCTCCTCTTTGTCTCTCTGTTTCTCTCTGGTGAATGCATTCACTATCTAAAGAGAAAGACAGAAAGGAAAAGAAAGAAAGAGGGACCAGCAGGTGGTGTGGTAGTTAAGGTGCTGGACATTCCCACATGGCTGACCATGGTTCGGGTCTTGGACCTGGTAGCTTGCTTTCTCACTTTCCCTCTCTCTCGCTCTCTGTGTCTCTCTATGGTCAAATTTTAAAAATAAATGAATGAATAAATAAAACTTAAAGGAAAGAAACATATATAGATATAGATATATTTTAAATAAGTATATGTGTTATATATATGTGTGTGTGTTTGTAAACAAAACTTTTTAAAGACCCACCTTGTAATCTGTGTAACCCAGTACAAAATAAAAATGTGAGTCTTTATTACAAATTTCATTAGGGAGGCCACAACTATTAAAAGATGCGTAGTAACAGGGCTTTCTTTGCATGTGATAATACCAGCCAGTGTTTACAGGTAACTAGGTGGGGCAAGAGTGATCTGTAAACAAGGTATATGTATATACCTATATATAACACAGGAGATCTGAACTCCAGTTCCACAGTGTACTAGCTTCACTCAAGAAGCATTCACATCAGAGATCATTCAAGGCTTCAAAAAACCTTGACCTGTGTGTCCCAGATTAAAAGTGAAATTGATGGTTAGGGCCGGCAGGTGGCATGGTGGTTAAGGTGCTGGATTCCCACATGGCTTTACCATGGTTTGAGTCCTGGACCTGGTGGCTTGCTTTCTCACTTTCCTTCTTTCTCCCCCTGGTCAACCTAAATAATAATAATGATAAGTAATTATTCTTTCTTTTAAAAAAGTGCAGTTGGTGGGGGAGGCAGACACTGGCACACCTAATAAAACATGACACTCCACTAGGCTGACAGAGAAGCTTCCAGGTTGTGTTTGGAGACCTTTCTGAACATGCTGGGTGCACGTGTGCTCACAATCCAGGCCTGGCTGAACCTGGAGGTGATAGAGGCATCAAGAGCCTATTGGGGGAGAAGGGATTGCGGCGTGGCCATGACCCCTGGGGAGTGATTTCTCGCTTTCTGTCTCTCTATCTCTCTCTGTCTTTCTAGCGAACACATGCGCCCTATAGCAAAACCTCTCAAAAAAAAAAAAAAAAAAGAAAAAAGAGCCTACTGGAGGGTGTGCCCTTGCCCTTGTGCTCTCTCTCTCTCTCTCTCTCTGAAGAAATAAATTAACTTTTATTAAAGTGCAAACACAGCTGATAACATCTTTGATGTTGTGTGAAAACAGCCTGATGGGATCTTTAAAACAGATAAAATTAGCCTAGTGATAAAGACAGTCGGTTGAAGCCAGATGATTTGGATTGGAGTCTCAGCCCTGTTCTATGTTCGCTGAGTAACTACCTCAGATAAATTACTCAGTCTCTCTGTGACTCAGTGTCTCCATCTACTAAAGGAAGATTAAAATAATATAATCTATCTCTCTCTCTCTTTTTTTTTTTGGAGAGGTTTTTGCTATAGGGCATGTGCGCTTGCCAGACAGAGACAGAGAGACAGAAAGCAAGAAATCAACTCCTCCTCTTGGGATCTTGGGCACACACGCACACATGCCCAGCGTGAGTTTTAAGCCACCGGGTCCGGGACGTGAACCGCGGTCGACTACATGGGAGTCCAGCGACATAGCCATTACGCTAACTGCTGGTCCCACAATCTATCTCTTAACAGAAGGTTATTAACAAAAGAAAAGCTGTGAACTGTGCGTGGCAGAGTAGCTTCCCAGTATGTGCTAGTTCTTTTGATTATTGACATGTTTGGGTAACTATGGGAGTCCACAGTCTTAGGACTCCCTATTCTTCAAGACTGGGTGGAGTTGGCATTCTAGGGTAAGGGATAGCCTCCAAGTAGGGGGTCTGCAAGTCCGGGAACTGAATGTGACCCTGGTGCACGGAGGGAGGCCACAGCTTGTTGCTAGTAACAGGGCTTTCTTAGCATGTGGAGATACTGGCTGGTGTTTACGGGTAACCAGGTGGGGGAGAGGGAGTGATGTATAAAGAAGTTAAAGGTCAAACACAAGGGAATTCTGGTGGAATGAATGGGGCACAGGTTAGCAAGAAGGGCAGTCCTTTAGGCCCTGCCCAGCCCAACCCACTGGGGCTCCTTATGCACAGGGGGGCGTCTCCCTGTGGCCATAGAAACCCAATTCTCTTTCCAACAGTGCTCTGAAGAAGGTTATTTAACTCGGCACCCGAGGATCAGCTGCGCAGTTCTTCCTCCTCTCAGATCATCCACTGGTGGGCGCTTGGCCCTCTGCATCTTACTGAGATGGGGTGCCACATCAGCAAGAACACCAAGGTGGCAGACAAGTCCCAGAAGCCAGACCAGCCTGAGGGAGAAGAGTCAAGTCTGGAGGCTGACCCTGAGACAGCAGACCACAAGGACACCCCACTGAAGGATGGAGCCCCCGAGCCCAAGAGCTGAAATGCTTTTCCCTAGAGTTGAACTCTCCATTCCCGGAACTGCCTTTGACCAGCAACACATGACGCATCACTATCTGGAGGAGCTTGGAATAGGAGGAGAGACAAGTCCCCCACCTCTCTATGGGGACTCACCTTCAGAAGCCACCTTCTGCAGGCTTTGCTCATTGACCTGTGCTCTGGGAGAATGAGGATATTTCCCCAGCTCCTGGCAGGGAGGAAAAGAGAAGTCTTCACAGGTCATGGGACTTGTCCACAACGCCTGGTAACTAACCAGCCTGCCAGGAGAAGGCTGTGACTCCAGACTGTGTGCCATGAGCTGTGACTGTCCTGTGACTGTCACCTGCCTCATTCTTCTAAACTCTGAAGGCTCTGGGGTCATAGCATGGATTGGGGTACATGAGTTTCAGTTTGCTGTATTTCTTTCTTTCATTTTGTTTTGTTTTGTTTTAAACAGTTGGCTCAATAGCCAACATCCCTGACAGGATGGTTTTGCATTTGGTTCACTTCATACTCTTTGCATGAATAATTTAATATTTAACTTGGAATGTCATTAATGTATTAGGGGAATGATCTGGATCAGACTGGAATCACATAAATGGGAGGTGACAAGGCCTTGGTCACCCAGGAAGTGGGGTGTTGAGGGCTTGTGGGAAGGAAGGATTCATGTTCCTGGTTCTTTAATCCCCAGAAAAATGCTCCTTTGCTAATATTTGTGTGTCTCTTCATATCAAAAGAGCTGTCAATTGGAACCCACTAGCATCTGAGCTATCTGTATCCAGTCTTCAAAAATATTTCACTGTTTACTAACATGTCTGTCAGGCTTTCTTCTTTTTTTTTTCTCTCCTGCATGTGTTTTGTTTTTAATTTGACTCAAAAGCATTTTCATTTGATATCCAATAGACATGTTTGCAAATAAATGATGACACAACACATTTGGAAGACAGGATTGGGGATCTGAGATTAAGGGCCAGCAGGGAAGGGTGGGTGTAATTCTGTGTCACAGAAGTGAGAGAAGAAGCCTAGAGCCCTTCCTTTGTGCCAGACCTCATGGGGAGAACTCTACATGGATGGTTTAACGAAATCACACTACCCATTTCATAGATGAAGAAATTAAATAATTTGCCTGAGTAAGTTCCTCTAACGGCTACGGAGCAGTACCCTGGTTTGAACCCTGATAACATGCCTTCTGAACTCATGCAGAATCCTGCTTTTTTTTTTTTTTTTTAAGAATGATTTTATTTAACTTAATTTACTTGCTTATTTTAATTTGACTAGAGAGCGACAGAGTGAGAGGGAGAGAGAGAGAGAGGGAAAGCGAGAGAGCAACCTGCCACATTTGGGATTCGAACAGTGGTCGGCCATATGGGAATCCAGCACCCTTAACTATCATGCCACCTGCTGGCCCCAGAAATCCTGCTTAAAGTGGGGAACATCCAAGTCTTTGTGGCCCCTGCAGTATGGGGACCATTTCTCTCTATTCATTTGGACCTACTGGTCTGTGGAGAAGTGGTTACTGGGCAGCTTGGGGGTTATCCCACTTCTGCGGGAATGGTACATTGAGGCTTTTATTTTTACTCTGGTGATTGGGGAGGGGATGGGGTAAAGGAGCAAGAGGACAGGAAAAAGTAGAAAGGGAGGGAGGGAGAAGGGAAGGGTGAGGGCAGGAGAGGGAGACTGAGGAGGAAGGGAAGGAGGGAGAACAGGAGAGGGAGAAGGGAGGGGTGGAGAGAAAAGAGTGAAGATGGAGAGAGGGAAAGGAAGCAAGGAGGAGCAAAGGGGAGGGGGGAAGGAGGGAAAGAAGGGGGAAGGGAGAGGAGGAAGGGGGGAGAGAGAGAGAGAGAGAGAGAGAGAGAGAGAGAGAGAGAGAGAGAGGCTTACTGCTGGAAAGGACCCTTCTTTTTGGCTATAGAAACCTGAAATGCAATAGGATTCTTTTGCATCCATAAGGCAACTGCGGTATAGAAGGAAAGAAAGAAGGGAGGATGAGGAGGGAAGCATTCCAACCTGACAAGTCAGTCTGCAAAAGGTTTCTCTGACTTTGGCAGAGCCTGCGGTCTTGCAAAAAAAGAAGCAGGGGAGCTGCATCAGCAGCCCCAAGCCCTGCTCTGTCCCAGGGGGTGCTATGCTGTCAGTGGGCTAGGAAACAGGCCCGGACTTGCAGCTGGGGACCTGGAAGTTTGGGGCCTCTTTCTACAGTTTATTGGGGATAGGCCAAGCTCTGGGCTGGGAACTGCTTTCAAGTTTTTTTTTTTTTTTTTTTTTTTTTTTTTTTTTTTTAAGACAGCTATGTTTTTCTCCCTCCACCTCTCTAATGGAAATTCACCCTGCAAAACAGGACCATGCCTGGTGAGAACTGTCTCAAAGTCCACACTCAGCGGGTGGGGAGGCTTCCAGGCAGGGTAGCACTTACTCACTCGCTCCTCAGGGGCAGAACCACTCAGCTTCTTACCAAATCAAACCAAGGAAACTTGTGGTGCTTAGAAGTTCAGAAACAGGGCGGTTTGTTTTGCTTCCTTTTGAGATGGAGTGAAATGCTTATTTAATTAAATTCGAGGTCTCTGAAGGCTTTTAAAAGCGGAATTCTCCATCCACCTCCAGCTGTGGCAGGCATGCTGCAGTTTGCCTGGGAAGTTAATCTGCAGCAGGAAAAAGCACCTAGTTTCTTTTTAAGAACACTCCGGTTCTTTCACTGGGACTTGGTACCACTATCTGCTTTTGTCTGAGGCTCCGACAAGTGCCTGGTGAAAATGATCAGGATTATGTCCACTCAAACATAGTTCTACCTTCTGGAAAAATCTGCAAAGCCTCTTTCTATGACTTTAAGCTCATCATTCCTGCCTACTTCTCAAACTGCTGAAAGAGAAGGGATTTGTGTATTAGTTAACTTACCTATCCATCTATCCAACTATTAAGGTTCTTTTTTTTTTTTTTTTTTTTTTTTTTTAGAAATTTTTGCCTTAGGGCGTGTGCAGAGAGACAGTGAGAGGGAAAGTGAGAAATCACCCCCTAAAGGGGATGACCACACCACAGTCTCTTCTCTTTCACTTCCTGGGATTTTGGGCATGCGTACACATGCACCCAGCATGATTTTTCCTATTTTTTTTCTTTTTGAGAGATTTTTGCTATAGGGCACGTGCGCTCGCCAGATAGACAGAGAGAGACAGAGAGACAGAAAGTGAGAAATCACCCCCCGGGGGGATGGCCACGCCGCAATCCCTTCTCCTCCATTCTTCTCTTGGGATCTTGGGCACGCACGCACACGCGCCCGGCATGAGTTTAAGCCACCGGGTCCGGGTCTCAAACCGCGGTTGACTACGTGGGAGTCCAGCAACATAGCCATTATGCTAACTGCTCGTCCCCCCAGCCTGATTTTTAAGCCACTGGTCCAGGACTCAAACCATAGTTGGCCATGTGGGAGTCTGCTGATGTAACCACTACGCCATCTGCTGGTCCCATCCATTCAGCTCTTATTCTGGATTTCTCAGATGATGCAATAGATTTCCCCTCTCAAACCAATTCATTAGTTCAACAAGTATTTGTTGAGTTTCTATTCTTCCCTAGCATCCATTCATTCATTCATTCCTTTATTAATTCAGTAGTTATTGGCTGACTACTCAATGCCAATCTCTTTAGTGTTAATAAAATGTTAACATCCTCTCTTTGTGGGACCACAGGCTAAAACAGGGTGGTACAGACAGATCTTTTCAGTCTAGATGAGACTCGAGTTGAGCCTTCATGTGTAAATTGGAATTAGCCAGGGAGAGGACGAGTATTTCAGAAAGGGTATGTATGACCCAAGATGGGATGCAAGAATCTGCGTATGGTGTGATGCATGCTGTGCTAGGAGCCTGGAGTGTATAGCACGCAGTGCCGGAGGTTGTGTGAGGTGACAGGTGAGGCTGGACAAGTAAAAGCAGTAGGATCTGTTCCACTGTGCAGTGGTGATGCGCTGCTCACAGAGGCTGGATCCCACATGGTAACCATGATTCAAATCCTCATCAGTCTGAAATATGCCAAGCATGGCCACAAGTGCAAATGACCCGATGGGCTGGAGGATAGGAGAAGGGATTGTGGCATGACCAGACCCTGTGGAGGTACTCATCTCTCTCTCTCTCTCTCTCTCTCTCTCTCTGTCTCTCTCTCTCTCACTCAATCATTTTTCTCTCCTGTGCACACACAGACACTATCATGAATAAAAAAAACCACATTTTGCTTAGAAAAAGGATTAGATCGGGGACCAGCAGGTGGCGTAGTGGTTAAGGTGCTGGACACTCCCACATGGCTGACCAAGGTTTGAGTCCTGGACCTGGTGGCTTGCTTTCTCACTTTCCCTCGCTTGCTGTCTCTGTGTCTCTCTGGTCAAATTAAAATAAATGAATGAGTAAATAAAATTAAATAAAAATTTATAAAAAAGAAAAAAGAAAAATGATTAGATTAAGTGTCGGCTTGTAACCTAGTGGTTAAGGGAGCTAGATCCTGTATGGCCAACTGTGGTTCGAATCCTGTACCTGACAGCTTGAAAAGCAAGCTAGATACATGTGTGTACATGCCCCAAATCTTGACAGGATAGAAAAATGGAGAAAGGATTGCAGCACTACCATACCCCATCCAATAGGGGGTGCTTTCTCCTTCTCCCTCTCTGTCTCTCTCTGGTGAGTACATGTGTACTGGCAATTTAAAAAAGGCTTACATCAAGGATAACCTTGTATTTTATACTCAGAGACTGAGCATTCATTCTCATGGTGATGGAGAGTCTACTTGGGTGTTTTAACAGGAGAATGATGCTGGGCCATCAATTGCTTTTTATTTATTTATTTTTAAAAATTATTTTTATTTAACTTTATTTATTCATTTATTTTTACATTTTTACTTATATAGTTTTTATTATTATTCATACATTAAATCACTATACATCATTTAGATTTTTCAAGAGACTTTACCCAGCATGATATACACCTCAGTCCAGCCCAGTTGAGACCACTATATACATCCTCGTCAACAGATAACAAACCTTGTTTGTTTTTTAAATTTACTTATGAAAGAGGGGGGGAGAGAGCAAGAGTAAGAGTGAGAGACAGAGAAACTTTTCAATAGCGTTTCATGTTGTGATTATCTTTTCAGCTGTCCCAACTAACCAGGTTCATAGGCACATGTGCAGACAGTGGAGATTTACTCAGGAACCAAACCCTGATCTTTCATATGACTTCATGCATTGCAGAGCTTTGATCTACCACTGCATCACCATGGCTGGCCCATCAATTGCTTCTTTAAAAAAAAAAAAAAAAAAAAAAAAAAAAAAAAAAAAAAAAAAAAAAGAATTATTTCATTTATTATTATTTTTAAAAATTTAACCAGAGAGAGATATGGGGTAGGGGGCATGGCAAGAAAGCAAGCTGCCAGGTCTGGGACTTTGAACCACCATAAGCCATGTGGGAGTCCAATGCCTTAACCATTGTGTCGCATGCTGCTCCCATCACTTGCTTTTGACTGCTTATTTTGCTGTCTTCTAGTAACAAATTCTACCTTTCCCTTTAAGGAATCCTTTTCTGACCCACTTTCAGTACACATGGTTGGATGAGGCCGATCTCATTCTCAGATTTTGGGCTGAAAGCTGCATATATTTAGTATTTTAGTTCATTCTGTTGCTAATAACAGAAAATACCTTAAACTGGGTGATTTATAAAAAGAGAAGTTCCTGGAGCCAGTAGGTGGCATGGTGGTTGAGGCGTTGGACATAGCTGATTGTGGTTCATGTCTTAGACCCAACAGCCTCAAATCACACAATAAATAAATTAAATAAAAATAATTAAAAAATAATTTTAAAAAAAGAAGAAGAAAAACAAGAAGTTCATTCAGCTCACAGTTTGGATACCCAAGGTCTAGAAGCTGTATCTGGTGGGGTCCTTGCAGAGTCCTGAGGCATCATATCATGGGGGAAGAGCAGAGCAGATCATTCTGTGTCTACGAGTCTCTGTCTTATTCCTTCTCCTTATAAGGATCAAGAAGGCCCTGGGACCAGCAGTTAGCGTAACGGCTATGTCGCTGAACTCCCATGTAGTTGACAGCAGTTCGAGTCCCGGACCCGGTGGCTTAAACTCACGCCGGGTGCATGTGCATGCGTGCCCAAGATCCCGAGAGGAGAATGGAGGAGAAGGGATTGCAGTGTGGCCATCCCCCCGGGGGGTGATTTCTCGCTTTCTGTCTCTCTGTCTCTCTCTTTCTGGCGAGCACATGTGTCCTATAGCAACAACCTCTAAAAAAAAAAAAAAAAAAAAAGAAGGCCCTCACAAATCACATTTGATGTCTCTAGGGAGGGAAAAACTAGGTGCTCTGGGATCAGAGGTGAGAAGGAGACTTCATAGTAAATCACCCTTTTGTAACCCATGGACCTTGAACTCTGTTACATAGTACCTACATGATTAAAATTTTCAAATAATTAGTTATAAAATTCAAAAAAGAAAAAAAGAAAGATAGAAGGGCTACCTCATAGGCAGGATAGCCCTGAATTTTGGTGGATGTCCGGCTTATATGGTTTGTCTTAATGCCCAGCTAATTAAGGAGCCATTTATTCATGACTTTTCTGGGAAAGGGGCAGAGGTTTTCCCGCAACAACAGTCCTCTCATTTTCTAGCTTTATTAGAATAGTTCTGGTTGTTGTTATGGTTATTCCAAACTGTCATGGCACAGATGGGAGTGTCATCTAGTGTATTAATACAGTTTAGTGGGGATTTAATGAGTTTTAAGGTTAGGTAGTGCTTATTCTATGCACCATCTTGGTTCCAACAGGTTCAGACCATCTCTCAGCCATTTCTTGTCTGTCAGATTTTAGGTGTTTGGAATATCCCTTGCCTCTGTTTACTCCTGTCTCAATGAGACAAAATAAAAATAATAACAGCAAATACTTATATCACTCTCACTCTGTCCAGGAGATGAGGGAAGTTGGGGTGCATGGAACCAATACCCTATGTAAGAACAGCAGCGAATCTGATTCTTTGCCTCATGTTCACAAAAAACTAGAGATGCAGACACAGAGAAGGGATGACCAAATGGAATTTATTGAAGGAGAGAATACCTCTCAGGTAGGGAGGGGTCCTGGAAGAGGAGTTGCCTAAGAGGAATTCAGGTGAGAGTTTTTTTTTTTTTTTTTAATTTTAGTCAGGAGGGGCTTTGTTCACAGGAGGAGCTTGGGCATGTGTTCTCCTTGTGGTGGGGGTCACGTGTTAGATGGTTATTCTTCCTCTAATTTTGTAGTGCCTACAAAGGTCATGAGACTCTCTGTCTAAAAGCTTTGGGCCATAAAAAACATTATCTTCTTCCTGGAATGTGGTGGTACCTGGAAAAAGCCTTAATTGCTATATTTGCTTTAGGTCAATCATTGAGTCACTAACTCAAGCTGTTTCTTGTGAACAAGCAGTTTAGTGAAAGCTGAGTTGCTGCTGAGCTAATGTGCTTTTATCTTAAAACTTGGACATTTTGGGGCCAGCAGGTGGCATGGTGGTTAAGGTGCCGGATTTCCATATGGCTAGCTTCACAGTTCGAGTCCTGGACCCGACAGCCTAAAAATCACAATAGATAAACAAATAAATGTTTTCAAAAACTCCAAAAAACATATCCATTTTGTGATTCCATTTTGGGCTTAACTATATTTTTAAGGTCCCTGTCTCCTACCTCACAGGGATAGTTTCAAATGCATTACACTTAGGACTCATTTAATCCTCATAACCATCCAATTCTCACAATGACCCTATCTTCATTATATAAATTAAAGCAAAAATGATGTGATATTTAATTTTACGTGCCAATTTGACTGGGCTAAGGGGTCTCCAGATAGCTGGTAGAAGTATATTTCTGGGGACCAGTAGTTGGCATAATGGCTATGTCATGGGACTCCCATGCAGTTGACTGGTTCGAGTCTGGACCCGGTGGCTTAAACTCACGCCGGGCACGTGTGCGTGTGTGCCCAAGATCCCGAGAGGAGAACGGAGGAGAAGGTATTGTTGCGTGGCCATCCCCTCGGGGGGTGATTTCTTGCTTTCTGTCTCTCTGTCTTTCTGGCAAGTGCACATGCCCTATAGCAAAACCTCTCAAGAAAGAAGAAGAAAAGAAAAGAAAAAAAGGAGTATATTTCTAAATGTGTCCATGTGACCGTTTCTGGAAGAGATTTGTATCTGAATCAGTAGACTGAGTAAAGGAGATCTATCTATCTTCACCACTGTGATACAGCCTCATCCAATTTGTAGAAGGCAGGGAGAGAACAAAAAGGCAAAGAAGAAAGAATTCTCTCTCTTTCTTCTTGAGGTGGAACACCTATATTCTTTTGCCTTTGGATATTGGAGCTCCTGGTTCACAGGCCTTCTGATTTTCACCAGCGGCCTCCCTGGTTCTCAGACCTTGAGCTTGAACTGAATTACACCACCAAATTTCTCAGGTCTCCAGCTTGCAGACAGCATATCCAGGCTTTTGGGGCTTAATAATCCTATAAGTCAATTTCCATAATAAATCACTTCTTATAAGTATCTATAGATGGTATTGGCTTCATTTTTCTGGAAGACCATGATTAATACAGGGAGTTAAATAACTTACCTCAGGTCTTTTAGTTCCTAAGGACAGTGCTGGCGTATAAGCGAGGCAGTTTAGCTATAAAGACTGAGATTTGGAAAATTTATTTGAGGGTTGTGGGGATCCTACTGGACTCCCAGAGTTGTATAAAGGTTATTTTTTTAAACATTTTATTTATTTCTGTTCTAATACAGGGTGCATGCAACTCATCAGAAAGAGACAGACAGAGAAAGAGAAAGTGAGAAACCTCTCTCCCCCTGGGGGGAGATGGCCATGCCACAATCCCTTTTCCTCCATTCTCCTCTTGGGACTTTGGGCATGCATGCACACGCACCTGGCATGACTTTCTTTTTCTTTCCTTTCCTTTTCTTTTCTTTTCTTTTCTTTTCTTTTCTTTTCTTTTCTTTTCTCTCTCTCTCTCTTTTTTTTTAACATTTTGCAAAAGTAGCATTTATCCCTTTTTTTTTTTTTTTTTTTTTTTTCTGGAGAGGTTTTTTTTCTATAGGGTGTGTGCTTGTGCCAGAAAGACAGAGACAGAAAGTGAGAAATCACCCCCCAGGGGGGATGACCATGCCTCAATCCCTTCTCCTCCATTCTCCTCTCGGGATCTTGGACACACACACAAATGTGCCCGGCATGAGTTTAAGCCACCGGATCCAGGACTAGAACCGTGTACAGGGCAGGTGATTCCAACAGCGTGTATGTGTGCAAAAGGCTCTCTGGGTTCTTTATTATTCCATTGCATGGTTGCCAGTGACTTATGAGTCTAGATATTGGTCAGATAGTTAAGAGACTGAGAATGCTTTTTTGTCTGCACCATGGGACGACAGACAAAGTTATTAAACAACGAGGGTTTTGTAATATTGGAGATGTAAAGGTGTAAGGAAGTTGCTTTATTTCATTAATTCCTTAGCCACCCAGCAGATATATTACAGTCCTAAAGGAACTGACTTTTTTTTTTTAATTTAAGTTATTTATTTAAAGAATTGTTCTCTTTAACTTTATTTATATATTTTTAATTTTATCAGAGAAGGACAGAGTGAGAGAAAGAGAGAAAGAGAGAAAGTGAGAAAGCAAGTTGCCAGGTCCTGGACTCAAACCACAGGTGGTCAGGTGGAAGTACAGCGTCAACCACCACACCACCTACCAGTCCCTTAATTTAATATTTTTCTCTTAGAATTAGTTATTTAATTTTATTTATTCATTCATTTATTTTAATTTGACCAGAGAGAGACACACACACAGAGAGAGGGAAAGTGAGAAAGCAAGCCATCAGGTCTGGGACTTGAACCATGGTTGGCCATGTGGGAGTGTCCAGCACCTTAACCACCATGCTACTTGCTGACTCCCCCTTAATTTAATTTAAATTTATTTTATACATTTAATCAGTACACATCACTTAGCTTGTAAAGTGAATTTACCCAACAGGAATACACTTCATGCAAGTCTAGTTCAGGATACTGTACACGTTATCATCAATAGATAATAATTCATTAATGTCTTCCCTCTCTATTTTTCTCCTTAATTTCTTTCCTTATGCTCTCCCTCTTCTCCACCCCTCTTCCCACACTGTTTTCAGTATCCCTCACCATTTTCCCTCCTTCTATATCCTCTAGTCTTTCAGTTTCTACCATAGAGTGTGGATAGTTGGTATATGTTAAGTGGAGACATACAATGTCTCTCATAGCCTGGCTTGCTTCACTCAGCAGTAAATCTTCCAAATGCCAGGATCTTGTGTTTTTTTTTTTTTTTTTTTTTTTTTTTTTTTTTTTTTTTTAATGGTTGAGTAGTATTCCATAGAGTATATGTGGCACACTTTTCAATCCATTCATCTGTTCATGGACATTTGGGTTGGTTCCATGTCTTAGCAATTGTGAATAATGTTGCAATAAGCAGAGATGTGCAAACACTTTTCCAACTGAGTATTCTCCTTTCCTTCTTGTAAATACCCGAGAATGGAATTGCTGGATCATATGGTAGTTCTATTTGCATATCCTTGAGGAACCTCCAAATTGTTCTCCACAGCAGCTGGATCAATGTACACTTCCATCAACAGTGTAGCAAAGTTCCCCTTTCACCACAGCCTCACCAGCATGTGCCCTATCATGGGGTCACTTGGCATGATTTTCAAGCCCCCACGTCTAGGACTTAAATTGCACAGTTCACTATGTGGGATCCAGCCATATTTTTTTTTCTTTGAGATTTTTGCTATAAGGCCCATGCGCTCACCAGAGATATAAAGAGAGACAGAGAGACAGAACATGAGAAATCACTGCCCCCTCCGACCCCTCGCAAGGGAGGATGGCTATGCTGCAATTCCTTCTCCTCTAGTTTCCTCTCGGAGATTTTGGGCACATGCACACAGGTGCCTGGCAGGAGTTCAAGCCATCTGGTCTGGGATTTGAACTGCAGTTGACTATAGGGGAGTCTAGGGACGTAACAATTATACCATCTGCTGGTCCTGGGATCCAACCATCTTAACATCCACACCACCCGGTGGCCCATATAAAGGTTATTTTACAATGAAAACACTTGTAGGGGCCAGTAAATGGTGTGGGGTTGAGGTGTTGGACTCTCTCATGGGTAACCCTGGTTTGAGTCCTGGACCTGACAGCTTACTTTCTGGTGAGTGTGCATGCCCTGTAGTAAATTTTTAAAAATAATATTAATGATAAATAAAATTAAATAGTTCTTTAAAAAGTGAAAACACTTGACCTACAGAAAATGTAGAAATAAATCTTATTTGAACTTCCCTTATCTGACTAAAGCAGAGCCTCCCAAAAATTCAGCTACTATTAACCCTCTTCCAAGGGAGTTTCTCATGAATTCCAATGCCAGGAATACAGATTGCCCAATCTCACTAGTATCAAAAAACCCACAGAACTTTCTTTACAATCCCACTGAAGCTCCCCAAACCTTCCTTTGTTAAATTGATAATATAAACCTTAATTTAATTTAATTTTCTTTGAGAGATTTTTGCTGTAGGGTGCATGTACTCACCAGCGAGACAGAGACAGAAAGTGAGAAATCACCCTCAGCAGCAGAGGAGATGGTCATGTCACAGTCCCTTCTCCTCCATTGTCCTCTCAGGATTTTGCGCATGCATTCACATGTGCCCAGCATATGTTTCAAGCTGTTGGTTTTGAGACTTGAACCACGGTTGACCATGTGGGAGTCCAACACCTTAACCACTTTGCCACCTGCTGGCCCTGATAATATAAACCTTTAATTTGGGCTATTCTATGAGCTTTCTATTACTGGAAGCTCCTGTGTGCAAGGGTAAAAAGTCTTGTTAGTTTCTTTTCTTAGTTAAATTTGCAGGCTCCCAACCATTGGACCTAAGTTGTAAGAGGATAAGTTTTCCTCCCAACAGAGTCATCAGAACACATTGGTAGTTAAAGCCTTGGAATAGGGTCAGACTCATAGTACACTGATTAAGTGCAGTGTATAGGTAGCCAAGTCTCATGTGGCCAACTGTGGTTTGAATCCTGGCCCTGACACCTTGATAAACATGCTGGGCAAATATGTGTGTGTGTCCCAAATCCTGACCAGGAAAAATGGAAGAAAAGAGATTGCACCACGAGTAGGCCCCGTAGAGGAATTCTTTATTTCTTTTTCTTTCTTCCCTTTCTTCTTTCCTCTTTCTCTTTAGTAAGTACACATGTCCTCTGGAAACAAACAAACAAAAAAAGCCCAGGAGTAGATGAGGCACCCGCATCTGGTTCCCACATAAATACCCTGAGGGTAAGGACTGCCCACAGTTGAAGAGCATATATCAAGGACAAACTCTGGGAAAATGAATATTTAAAGACAAGTGGGGTAGAAAAGTCACAAAGGAGCCAGAGAAGGCCTAGAGGTCAGATGGATGGGAGATGATGAACAAGAGCTTCTACTTGTGGAGCACCAACCAAGTGCCAAACTTGGTGCTCAAAGATGCTTTTTCAACTTCATCTTCTTGCTCCTCAGGATAGCTCCACAAGGCAGGTAAAGACCATCCACCGGGGAGAGACAACACATTGATAAAGGTTACATGAATTGCCCAAGTTAACACATAGTGGGAGAACAAGAATTTGAACTCTAGAAGATACGGTTTTAAACATAGTAATGGATTGATTAGTGTCTTTCAAAAAGTCATACTCATCTGGCACCTCAAAATGTGATCTTTTTTGGAAATAAGGTTTGAAGATGTAAGCAAATTAAGATGAGGTCACGCTGAATTAGGGTGAACCCTAAATCCAGTTGAGACAGGAGGGACATTTCAAAGTGAGGCAAGGGACCTTCCAAACACCTAAAATATGATAGGCAAGAAGTGGCTGAAATATTGAGTCTGAACCAGTTGGAACCAAGATGGTGCTTTGAATGACCACTGCCTATCCTTTGGACTCTATACCCTCATTATATGGTATTGGCATGCTATATGACACTCATCTGTGCCATGACAGTTTAGAATAACAATGGCAATGACTGGACCTACCCTCATAAGACCAGAAAATGGGAGGGAGAGTGGTTCCAAGAAAACCACTGCCTCTTTTCAGAAGTCATGAACAAACCTCCCCTTAATTAGCCTACTATTAAGCCAAGCCGTATAAGCCAGCACTGAAGTTTGGGGCTGCCCTGTCTGAGGGGTAGCTCTTCTATTTTTCCTTCCAGGTAATAGTTGTACCTTTCCTCTTGGAGAAAGGAATGAAACTGTTCACCCATGTCTCTTTATGTGGCTGTTCCTCTTAGGGAGTAGTCCATTCTGTACATTTTCCTTAATAATCTTGTTTTTGGGGCTAGTAGATGGCATGGTGCTTGAGGTGCTGGACTATCACGTGGCCAACTGTGGTTCAAGTCCTGGATATATTGATTTGCTTTCTCACTTTTTCTCTCTCTTACTGGTCAAATTAAAATAAATAAATAAAATTAAATAATTCTTTTTTTAAAAAAGAATGTAAACACGCACACATACGCCCACAGAGAGAGCAACAGAGTATTAAAAAAAAATCTTGTTTTCACTCTTCCTTAATGGCTTGCTCTTGAATTCTTTCCAGTGCAAAGCCAAGGACCCTCATAACCGGAGTATAGAGACCCTCATGGATTGAGTCTGTCAGGCAACACAATGACTGGTGTCTTCATAAGAGAAGGGCGAGACAAATTTAGACACAGAAGCCTGGGGGAAGAAGATCCTGTGAAGATAAAGGTAGAGATTGGAGTCATGCTGTTAAAAGCCAAAGAGTACCTGTGACAAAAGCTCCTTTGACCTAACTCTAATCAAGCTTATCTAAGCCCTCAAGGCCCAAACTCTGAGCTCTGTCTTTGGCCTATTTAATCAAATTTAGCTATGTCCATTTAGTGAAAACTCTCCACCTTTGATATCTGATCTAATTCCTTATCTCACACTTTCTCCCTATTTATTTATTTATTTATTTAAAGAATTATTTTATTTAACTTTTTACTTGTTTGTTTGTTTGTTTATTTATTTATTTATTTATTTATTTTAGCAGGACAGAGTAAGAGAGAGAAAGTAAGAAAGCAAGCCTCTAAGTACAGGACTCAACTGCAGTCGGCCATGTGAGTCCAGCACCCTTAACCACCACGCTACCTGCTGGCCCCTCACCCTCATTATTTTTAAAGCCTACTTCATTTGATAGTAAAACAAAAAAAAATTGGGGGGCAGCAGGTTGTATGGTGGTTAAGGCACTAAATTCCCACATGGCTGACTGGTTTGAATCCCAGACCTGGCAGCTTGCTTTAGCTCTGTCTTTCTCTCTCTCATTCTTTCTGTCTCTTGCTGGTGAACAAGGGGAGAGACTGTCCACAGTTTAAGAGCATTGCCCTATAGCAATTAAAAAAATAATAAATGAAATGAAATATTTTAAGAATTATTCATTTTGATTATTATTATTATTATTATTTTAATTTGACCAGACAGACAGAGAGAGAGAGAGAGAGAGAGAGAGAGAGAGAAGGAAAGTTAGAAAGCAAGCTGTCAGATCTGGGACTCAAACCATGGTCAGTCATATGGGAGTCCAGTGCCCTTAACCATCACACCACCTGCCAGCCCCAATAATTCTCTGTTTTTTATGGAGGTTTTTGTTATATGGCACACACGTTTGCCAGAGAGACAGAAAGCAAGAAATCACTCCTCAGGGGGAATGGTCATGTTGTAATCCTTTCATCCATTCGCCTCTCGGGGCTTTGGGCATGCATGCACATGTGCCCGGTGTGAGTTTTAAGCTTCTGGGTCCAGGATTCTAACTGTAGTCAACTACATGAGAGTCCAGTGACTGTTGGGCCTTCTGCTGGACCCCAAAATAAATAATTCCTAAACAAATTCTTTCTTTCTTCCATGAGCTAGGGAAACAGAGAGAGAGAGACAGAGACACAGAAGTCCCAACAAGATCTTGGCACTGCCATCCACCCCCAGTCTCAGGCTGCCTCAGCCACCCCTGGATCATGACGCACTCACAGAGATCTGTGAATGTGAACCCAGAACCTTCGCATGTGTGTCGGTTTCACACAGTGTCACATCTTACTGTTGTGCCACCATCCAGCCCTCACCTTTGATACCTTTTTTAAAAAAATAATTATTTATTTTATTTAATTTAATCATTCACTGTTTTTTTAATTTGACCAGAGAGAGACAGAGGGTGAGAGTGAGAGAGAGAGGAAGTGAGAAAGCAAGCCACCAGATTCAGGACTTGAACTCTGTTTGGTCATGTGGGAGTGTCCAGCGCCTTAACCACCATGCCACCTGCTGGCCCCCACCTTTGATATCTTACTGCCCTGGCCTGCCTTCAGCAGGAGTCCTCTTGGGTTTGTATAGCAAGAATACCCTCTGACCTCTGGTTTCTTTGTAGTCATTTTCTGTTCATGGGTCTCCAACTTAGTCTGTGTTGTATTCTGAGTTGAACTTGATGTCTTTCCTCCATTACAAAACTCTATTGGAATAGTCTCCCTGAATAAAGTCTACCTTATTGTCTTTCAAATTTTTTTCTTTTATACACCAGAGGAAGCATGTGTTCACCAAAGAGAGACAGAGCACTCCCCTCTGTCCCCTGCAATGAGACATGGTTATGCCATAATCCCTTTTCCTACATTTCTCCATCTTGTTGGGATTTGGGGCATTCACACACATGTGCCTGGTGTGTTTCTTAAGTCACCAGGGCTGGAATTCAAACTACATAGTGGGCCATGTGCTGTCTGGCTCCCTTAACCACCAGGCCATGGGGCCTTACCTTTTTTCACAAGTATCATACAATATTTCTCTTCAATACCTGGGAGAAACTGGAAGAAGCAAGGAAGAATTTTTTCCTAGACCCTTCAAAGGGAGCATGACCTTTGTATCATATTTATTTCAGACTTCTAGGCTCCAGAACTGAGAGAATAAACTGCCTTTTTTTTTTTTTTTTTTTGGGGGGAGAGGTTTTTCACTATAGGGCGCGTGTGCTCGCCAGACAGACAGAGAGAGACAGAGAGACAGAAAGCGAGAAATCACCCCTCGGGGGGGTGGCCACGCCGCAATCCCTTCTCCTCCATTCTCCTCTCAGGATCTTGGGCACGCACGCACACGCGCCCGGCGTGAGTTTTAAGCCACCGGGTCTGAGACGCAAACCGCGGTTGACTACATGGGAGTCCAGCGACATAGCCATTACGCTAACTGCTGGTCCCAGAATAAACTGCTTTTTAAGTAAGCTTGTTAGTGAAGCCCGAGGAAATGTATACAACTACTCTCAGAGAAGAAGATATCTGAAGAGTGATGTTCAAGAATTTCAGGAGAAGGGATAGATTTTCAGGGTTAGGGGATGGTAGAGCTTGCCCATTTACAAATGTGTTTCTTTTTTTTTAAGAAAGATGTTTTGCTATAGGGCATATGTACTTGCTGAGAGAGAGAGAGAGAGAGAAAGAGAAGAGAGAGAGAGAGAGAGAGAGAAAGAAACCAAGAAATCATCCCCTGGGAGGGGGGTGGCCATGCTGCAATCTCTTCTCCTCTCAGGATTTTGGGCACACATGCACATGCACCTAGCATGAATTTTAAGCTGCCAGATCTGGGAGTCAAACTGTGGTCGACTACATGGGAGTCCATCAATGTAACCATTCCACCATCTGCTGGTCCCAAGAGATGTGTTTCCGAATCATACCTGAGACCTTCTTCAAGGTACACAAGCCCATTCCTTGATTTGGAAGAGACTTATTCTCACCCTGTGTACCCCATGGTTGTCATGAGCCAGTGATAATGAGAATATGTCATATTCATGTGCTCAAGTCACTTTGAGAACATCATCCTGGATAGAGGGAAACAGGCCATGATGTACTAGGTCGTCAGAAAAGTCATAGCATATTTTTCTAAGCAAAAATGCTTCATGACTTTCCCGACAGCCCGGTACTTTTCCCGGTGTGTATAAGGGTGTGTGGTTGTACTAGAGGGGGACAGAGAGTAATTAGGACAGACTTTTCACATAGAAGGGTAACTTCACTGGGCGCTTTCTGGAATCTGTGGCTGATTGTTTCTTGCCCAGAGACGTTGATGTCCTGTCTCATCCCTGACACCCTTTGTTAGTGTATGGGAGGAAAACAAAACATTTTCCCTCTATCTTTTTTTTTTTTTAAAGAATTATTTTATTTAACTTTATTTATTTATTATTATTATTTTTTTTTCACCTTGATAAAATCCATGCTTATATTTTAGAACCCCTGGACTTCATACACTGTTTTTATAAATCAAGTAAAAATAAATGTATTGGATGAAAGAATATGGTATGCCATGCCAGCCATATTAAAATTTCATTCTACTCATATTATTCACCATATAAACAAAACATAAATGACCTGAAATAGGAAAAATGCCAGGACTTCCTAAACTTGAAAAACTGAGAAACTAAAGAAAATTCTTTTAAGAAATACAGAAAGAATTTTTTTTTAATGTGGCTAATATGCCCTCCTTTGGCATTAAGACACATTTTTGTCTGTTTGTAACCTTAATATAGCCATATTTTCTTTTTTTTTTGAGAGTTTTTTCGCTATAGGGCGTGTGCGCTCGCCAGACAGACAGAGAGAGACATAGAGACAGAAAGCGAGAAATCATCCCCCAGGGGGGATGGTCACACTGCAATCCCTTCTCCTCCATTCTCCTCTCAGGATCTTGGGCACGCACACACAGGCGCCCACCGTGAGTTTTAAGCCACCAGGTCTGGGACGCGAACCGCAGTCGACTACGTGGGAGTCCAGCAACATAGCCATTACGCTAACTGCTGGTTCCCACCATATTTTCATTCTTCATAAAAATCAAGACTCCCAATAATAACGGTGTATCAGTATACTAATCTTTCAAAATGCATCACTGAAAATGTCTTATACACACCAATTTCTAACCTCTTAGAATATTCTGTGCAATAGATTTTAATCACTGGAATGAATTGCTCAGAAAAGCAGCACTGTCTCAATGGTGATATGATTTGGTAGTCAATACTCCTGTTTTCCAGTAAAAAGGAGATTTCGTTAGCACACTGGGATCCTGTTGTTTCATCGATCAAAAGAACGTTTCTGAGCAGCTTCTGAGCAAACATTTCTTAAGAAGACAGATCTGGGGGCTTCACTTCTCATAATGTTATTGCCAGACCCAATCATGTTAGCTCCTGCCTCTGCACATTTATGGACAGTTTCAGGCCCTACTCCACCATCGACCTCTATATCCAAAGATGGGATCTGGGTCCTCAACCAATGAACCTTTGGCATCATATCTTCCATAAATTTCTGCCCTCCAAACCCAGGCTCCACCGTCATAACAAAGGCCATGTCTATTTGGTTAGTCCATGGTGTCAAGTATTCAACTGTAGCTCCTGGTTTGATGGCAAGGCCAACCTTCATCCCATTCTCCCGAATGTCTTTAATCAAAGTGCCTGGGTTCTCAGTAGCCTCAAGATGAAAAGTGTATTGATTGGCTTCTGCTACAGCCATTGGCTTTACCCACTGCTCTGGCCTGGATACCATCATGTGCATGTCAAAGAAAGGGTCCTGGTCTAGCTGCTTTCGGAGGTTTTCTACCACAGGGTGACCAAAGGTGATGTTGGGAACAAAATGCTGGTCCATTACATCCTGGTGCAGATAATTGGCCTTAGAGTCTAGCATCCGTAGGCACTCGGCCCCCAAATTGGCAAGATCACTGTTGAGGATGGACGGACCAATCTTGCAGCCCAACGCCATAGTGCTAGTTCCCTAGAGCCAACTTTATTTATTTTTAATTTAATCAGATAGGGAGAGAAAGAGAGAAAGTGAGAAAGCAAGCCACCAGGTCTGGGACTCGAACCAGTGTGGGACATATGGAAATCCAGCACACTCAACCTCTACTTGACATACCCCCCTCCCCCCATCCCAGTCTATCTTATGTTCATTAGCTGGGACCTTCAAAAGTAAGATTGATAAAAGACAGATTAACAAGAGAAAATAAATAGAAATTTATTAACACACACACTGTGTGCACATGAACATCGGAGTACTTGGTTACGAGTTTCTCTAAGGCAGGGACAGAAGTGGGAGCAGTGAAGAGAGTTCAGTGTATGGAATATACCCGCACGAGGGTATACGGAGAATCTTAAGGGAATATTCGATTTTACATAAATGCCAAAATAAAAAAACTTTGAGTTTTTAGGGTGGCAAATTGTAGGAAAGTAAATATTTGGGGAAAATTAATGGAAAATACGACCCAGTTTGTAAGCTTTGTTACATAGATCCCTGTGTCGCCCTCTCTGGGTTGATAAGGGTCTAGCAGTGTCTCCAGTGATTTAACTTGTGTCCTTCCTGGCAGATGGAGGAAGGGGACATCTTTATAAATGTATGTCTTGTTTTTAGGCAATTAAGGGGAGACAGTTTTTCTTGTATCTGTTTCTTCTCAATTGTCCAAAGCTTAAAATAATCAATATGCCAAAGCGCATGTGTTGGGTCAGCATATTCTTCTACCATTCGATAAAGAGCATCGTATCCCTAGGAACTGGTTAACATGAGGCGTTAAGTGGCAGCAGCGGGACGGGACCTTGCGTGGTGGGCCTGGTCTGGTCGGTGGCATGGAGGGGCCGCAGGCCGCTGTGAGGAACGTCTTCCTGCACAACTTCAGCGCGCGGCTGTGGGAGCAGCTCGCCCACCTCCACTGCACGCCGCTGAGTGACTCCGCCCTTCTTGTAGGTGGGCACCACGCTGCACCTGCGCACCACGCTGCACCTGCGCAAACTCGACTGGCCCATGTGCCGCTGCTTCGACTCCATCCCTGTGTCCAACACTCTCCTTAGAGACACATCCGACGACTTACACTGGCCTTGCCCAGCGCCTAGCCAGGAAGACCAACAAACAGGCCTTTGTCAGCTATAACCTTCCAAACACAGACGGTAACTTTGCATTACTTGCAGAGAACAGGATCAAGGAAGAGACGGAGGCTTTTCCGAAAAAGTTCTAGCTGAGTGGCAGAAGTGAGGATTTGTAATTAGGTACGATACACATGTCAATGAATGGATTAAATTTCATTTTCTAAAGTAAAATAAAATAAAATAAAAATGAATTAAGTGGCAGCAAAGAAATAGCATTAGGGGCTAGCTCAATGGCCTAGTGGTTAAGCAAGCAGGATTTCACATGTCTGACCACAGTTTGATCCAGCCCTGGAGACTTGAAAAACATGCCAGGACCCAAATCCTAATGGGTTAGAGAGATGAAGGAGAAGAGATTGTGGCATGACCACACCCCACTGGAGGATGATTTTCCATCTCTCTCTGTCTGTCTGGTGAGTGCATGGGTACCAAAGAAAAGGAGGGTGGGATTCAGCTAGTGGTGTGGTGGTTAAGGCAGCTTGATCCCACATGACCACATGCATGTTTGAGTCCTGGGCCCAGTGCATGTGTGTGCATGACCAAAATACCAAGAAGAGACTGGAGGAAGAAGGGGCTGTGATATGGCTGTCCCCTAGGGGGGATGATTTGTTTTTCTCGCTGGTGATCTTATTACATAGGTCAATTTTATCTTGCCATTAAAAATAAGTTTCTTTTCTGTTTAGCTCATTACCTAATTCTCCATAATAAAAATGAGCCCAGGAATTAAGCAAATAAGGCTCCGTTCCTTCTTTCCTTCTCTTCTGCAGAATCATTTCATGACTATTATGAAAAATCCTGGAACCAGCCTGACAAATAAAGAATTTGATTAGTGGGGAGTGTTGGGAGTATTCATACTTTGCTAATATTTCACTATTATGTAATTCCTATTTGTTCCAAGATTTCCTTCTTCCTTAAAATGGCTAAACATCAATTTTATTTGTATACAGTTTTTCTGAAGTGTGTTAGAACACATAACTTGCACACACATTCTGCGAATCTCTTTCTCTCTCTCTCTGGTCCCTAAATAATTAAAAGAAATTCTCTCTTGTGCTATCATAGAAATTAGGAGAACTTCCAAGGCAATGTGAAGTAGATAAAATATTTAGAACACCTAGTTCAAGTTCATTTCTAAAAATGTAATTATCTCTTCAAAGGCAGACACAATACCTGTCTTCAAATATTTGAACTGTGCCCCTATGGAAACATATTAGGCTTAGTCTATATCATCCTTGGGATGAAAATGAGAAATCAGGAGTGGAAGGTACATAAAGGCAGATTTCAAGTACATAAAAAGAACTTCCTAAATATTTAAAGATACCTGATAATGAAATGTGTTACTTTGAGAAAGGTGAGTTTCCTGTCTCAGGGATGTTTAAATACCCCAAGAGTGAGCAATTCTTTGCCTCGGTACTGTGGGCCTATGTGAGCACAAGGTAGGATTTGCACTAGAGCAGAGGCAGTATGGAGCAATGGTTAAGAGTTTGTATTCAAAGCATTGCTTGACTACTGTAAAGGAGATGAGATCATTACCTTTCTGCCCACTAGAGTTCTCAGCTGGGACTCACTGTAACAAACACAGAATACTAAGAGTAAAACAAATAAGTTTAATAACATGTATAGCTCCTGTATACATGGGAAATACTGTGGAAAATCTCAAAGAGTAAAAGCTCCAAGAATAAATTTGAAAGGGGCAGTTCTGGCTTAAAACAAAAAGGAACATGAGGCACAGCTGATCATGAGATAGTTAGGAGAGGTAGGGTAGGCAAGAGCAAGACTGTTCCATTTCTGAGAGTCTCTAGCGATTTAGTTACCTCTTCCTGGTGCAGAGAAGGAGATATGCTTACAAATAGAGATTTGGCTGGTCTTTTGGCCTAGTGGTTAAGTAAGCTGAGTTCCATTTGGTAGATTGTGGTTTGAATCCTGGTCCTGCCAGGGTGGCTTGAAAAACATATAGGGTGTGTGTGTATGTGGCCAAAATCCTGAGGATGGAGAAATAGAGGAGAAGGGATTGTGGTGTGACCAACCCCATTAGAGGACACTTACTCTCTCTCCTTCTCTGTCTTTCTCTCTGGCAGTGAAAAAAAAAAGTTGGAATTTTTTCCTTACAGATGTAAATTTCTCTTAGAAAATGGGAACTTCTACTTTGCTTTCAGAGCTTTTCTTGTGTCTGCTGTTTCCCAAAATAATCAGCTCAAAATAATCCTTATGCCAAAGAAGCATCTTTAGGGTAGCAGATTCTGGTCTCCTGAGTCATCTTTCAGAGAGGTGTGTCCTGACTCCAATTACCACTCACCATCTAGGTGGCCTTATGTATTCTGAGCCTCAGTGTATTCATCAGTTAAATGTTATGTAACACAATAGGTTTATGTTATGTATATGCATATATACTATATGTTGTTTTAAAGATGAAATGAGATGAGTATATAGCATGAAGAACATAATAAATAATAACGGTCATTACAATCATATCAGCATATACACTGATATATATACACCGTGATATATATATATATACACACACACACACATATTTATTTATACGCAGACACTGAAATATAGTGTGTATATATACCTATATACCAGAATATATAGGTATTATGCAAAAAAAGTTTCAGGCAGTCAAATAAGTTTGGGAACACATATTTCACACAATTTAAACAAGTTCCTGTGTTGTACAATGTCTTAAAATTTTTTATGTCCTGGGACCAGCAGTTAGCGTAATGGCTATGTTGCTGGACTCCCACGTAGTCGACTGCGGTTCGCGTCCCGGACCCGGTGGCTTAAACCTCATGCCTGGCGCCTGTGCATGCGTGCCCAAGATCCCGAGAGGAGAACGGAGGAGAAGGGATTGCGGCGTGACCATCCCCCCTGGAGGGTGATTTCTCGCTTTCTGTCTCTCTGTCTCTCTCTGTCTGTCTGGCGAGCGCACACGCCCTATAGCAAAAACCTCTCAAAAAAATTTTTTTTTATGTCCTAATGTACATTGTGAAGTTCTAAGAGGGAAATAAAGCATGAAAGTTTTTTTCATTTTAAAAAATATTTTATTATCATAATCTGTTTTATATACATTGAATCACATATATCTTTACAGTGTATTACATTTCTTTTTGCAGCACGATTACCATGTATATCAGTCAAGACAAAGACATTACTATCCACATCATCATCATCAAATAGCTTTTCATTTTTTTCAGATTATTATTATTATTATTATTTATTCTCAAGCATGAAAGACTTTTCAAACTTTCTGAATCATGGTATTATTTTGTTTCTTTTTTTTTAAAAAATATTTATTCATCTATTTACTTATTTTTAGTTTGTCAGAGAGAGATAGTGAGAGAGAGAGAGAAAGCAAACCACCAGGTCTGGTACTTGAACTGTGTTTGGCCATGTGGGAGTCCAGCCCCTTAACCATCATCACACCATCTGCTGGCCCCTATGTTTCTAGTCACCATTAGGAGCCAGTGTTCCATGGAATTCACCTTGGAAAAGACTGGTTAGATGAATTCTAACTAGTTCCCTTGCTCACGATTAGGTGCTTCTTTGGTTCTTCTGCTTAAGGACGCTCAGGGCTTTCTTCATTAACTTCTCAAAGTCTTTGACTTTTTTTGTTTGTTTGTTTTTTTTGCTATAGGGTGCATGTGCTCACTGGAGAGAGACAAACAGAAATAGAAAAAGAGAGAGAAAGCAAGAAATAACCCCCCTGGGGGAGATGGCTATGCTGCAATCCCTTTCCCCCATTCCCTCAGAATTTTGGGTATGCATAAACATGCACCTGGTGTGATTTTCAAGTCAGGGACTCAAACCATGAAGTCAGCCAAGTGAGATTCAGTCATCTTAACCTCCATTGCCACTGCTGGCCCCTAATTCGTTGACTCTTAAAAGTCTGAGGACTTGCAGGAGAAACACTTCCCAAGGCCAGATCATAGGTTGAGTAGATACAGACACAGGAAAAATCTTTTTCCTGTACTTCCAGTGTGGACAGTTTACTGACATTTCCAGGTGAATAGAGATACTAGGTTCTACTCTCATGACAAGGTCCCACCCAGCATGCCCCTGTTTGTTTTTTGAGTATTGCTAGAGAGTGCACCAGAAGAGGGTTACTTTGACAAGGCAATAAAGAAGATAAAAAGAAAAAAAAAAAAAAAAAAAAAGAAGAAGAAAGATGCCAGATTAGCTGCATTCTGCAGTTGTATGGGAAAGTTCTGGGTTTGTGTCCTGGGGTCTTCCTGTACTCACAAGGTATCCATACACATGATCATGATCTTGGCTGGCTGTGGCTGGGGGTAGATCACAGTGTGAAGATCCTGTGGGAGGTGGCTCTCTCTTTCTCTTATGGAAGAAATAAACTTTAAAAAGAATAAGAGGTGGAACACCCCAATCAAGGAGAGCAGAGAGTTCAGTTCCTAATTCTGTGGTTAACTCCTAGAACAACCGTATTTTATACTGAATGGATTTTTGTCTGGCTAGGGCAGGTGGGCAGGCTCCTATGCAGAGATAAAGAGATGACTACAGTCTAAACTTTATGTGGGAAAAAGCCGAGACGAGTGCCTGACACATATAGAGGGCTCAGTAAGTGTTTGTGGAATACAGTAACAGACTGGTATATCCATTTGACTGTCCCAAAGGCACATTAACCTTAATTTCTCCAAAACCCAACTCATGCTTTTCACACCTTCCAACCCTGAAGCCTGTTTCTCTACTAGAGTTCCCTCCTCTCACAATAAACCACTATCCATACTGTCACTCACACCAGAATCCTAAATCTATTTTTTTTTCTTTTTTGTAGAGAGATCTTTAGTATAGGGCGCATGTGCTTACCAGAGAGACAGAGAGACAGAAAGTGAGAAATCACCCCTCTAGGGGAGATGGCCATGCCGTAGTCTCTTCTCCAGTCTCCTCTTGGGATCTTGGGCACACATGCACATGTGCCTGGCGTGAGTTTTAAGCCACTGGGTCCAGGACTTGAACCATGGTTAACGACGTGGGAGTCCAGAGATGTAACCATTACACCATCTGCTGGTCCTCCTTAATAATTTTTGATGCATCCCTTTCCTTCTACATCTGCCCATATTCAATCTACTACCAGCCCAGTTACCATCTATTTTTTGATTTCGCCTCCCTTTTCCTACTTCTGCACTATTACTGAGGCCAAGGCTCATCTTGTCTCACTGGGACTGCTTCAATAAGAACCTTTGATCCAGTCTCTTATAAAGCTGTAGTCTAGCTTTAATCCACCTTCCCAGTGCAACTAGTTGGATCTTTTCAAAACACAAATCTGATCACCAACCTCCTCCAAACAAAACAAACTCTCTTCATTTTAATAAACATCAAAATTTTTATGTGGTCAAAACAAGGTTACATAGACATAAAGATCCTTCAGTCCCCCCTCCTGCTCTCCCACTATGCCCCTGACTTCTACTTTTTATATTCTAGCTACACAGAACTGCTTTAGTTTCTTCTTCTTTTTCTTCTTTTTTTTTTTTTTTTTTAAGAGAGATTTTTTGCTATAGGGCACGTGCACTTGCCGGAAAGACAGAGAGAGACAGAGACAGAAAGCGAGAAATCACCTCCCTGAGGAGTTGGCCATGGCACAATCCTTTCTCCTCCATTCTTCTCTCAGGATCTTGAGCACACATGTACACGCTTCCGGTGTGAGTTCAAACCACCGGGTCTGGGACTCAAATTGTGGTCAACGACATGGGAGTCTAGCAACGTAACCATTACGTCATCTACTGATCCTGTTTCACTTTTTAAACATATCCCACTCTTTTTCTGGGGGAATTATTTCATTTTATTTATCATCATCATCATCATTTTTTTTTCTTTTTTTCTTTTTTTTTGGAGAGGTTTTTGCTATAGGGCGCGTGCGCTTGCCAGAAAGACAGAGAGAGACAGAGAGATAGAAAGCGAGAAATCACCCCCCCGGGGTGGGGGGGATGGCCACGCTGCAATCCCTTCTCCTCCATTCTCCTCTCGGGATTCTGGGCACGCATGCACATGTGCCCGGCGTGAGTTTAAGTCGCCAGGTTCGGGACTCGAACCGCAGTTGACTACATGGGAGTCCAGCGACATAGCCATTATGCTAACTGCTGGTCCCATCACCATTATTTTTTAAAGAATTATTTCATTTAATTTTATTTATCTATTTACTCAGTTATTTTGATTTGACCAGAGAGGGACAGATAGAGAGAGAGAGAGAGAATTTGCCACAGGGTATGTGTGCTCACCCGAGAGATAAATTGAGATAGCAAGCTACCAAGTTTGGGACCTGAACCACTGTTGGCTATGTGGGAGTCCAGCACCTTAACCATCATGTCACATGATGGCCCCTCCCACTCCTTATCGATCCAGAAGTTTTGCTCTTGTTACTCCAGCTGGCCTACTGGACTCTGGTCCTTCCTCCATATTTAAGTGCATTCTCATTTTCCAGGGACACTTTCCTTGACCTGCCTAACAAATGATTCTCCATGTTCTTCTCCTTTGTAGGAGACTGTCACAACTGTTTTTCACATTTGCTTATGTCCATTCCCCAACTAAGTCTTCTTGAGAACAAGAACTGTATTTTCTATTATCTGAAAGAGGACCTATCCTGTGAGACTATCAATAAATACCTGATGGATGAACACATGAATGAACTTAAAATATTTTTACTTGAAGTTGAAGATATATACAGAAAAGGAAACATATTGTTTGTGTACAGCTAGATGAATTTCTAAGACATAATGGACGAACTTGTAACAAGTTTCTGGGTTTTAGATTCTGAGCAGGGGAAAAAAAAGTATCTACTGATAACTACAGGAAGTGAGCACTAGAGGGCAACAGAGGCAAAGGAATGAAGGACAGCTCACCAGGAGAACAGTGGATGCCCCACAGTTTCTCAGAGGTACAGAGGATTCTGGGAAGCTCCAAAGCCATCCAGACACCTTTCTGGGGACAAGAAGTCAAAGAAACGTCCTTTGAGGTGCTCAGCAAGCAGGGAGCTGCCCTGTGATTGCCATTCCTCAGTGGTGCTTTTCAGGAGCAAGGAGGATAGAAGGCATGAGTAATCTTATGGCTATTCAGAGCTACGAAGGAGACAGAAAGCTGTCCAGGAAGTCACACGCACTGGGCTTTAGAGAACGGAATGACTTCAGCGTTTAAAGCAGTGATAGTGATCTGGAAATCATGCTGCCCATTAAAGTGGGAATCTGCTACCCACAATCTTGTAGTACTGTTGTACTTACAGCCTTTGTTATCTGCTTCTTTTTCAGTGGCTATCTCTCTTTTTAAAAAATATTGAAAATTTTCTTTTACAAACAGGGTCTGGCTATGTTATCTAGACTGGCCTTGAACTTACAGTCCTACCACAGCCTCCCAGGTAGCAAGGATTACAGGTGTACATTACCTGCCTGGCTTCTCTATTTTTAAAAACATAGTTGTTTATTTAATTTAATTTTTTATTATTTTTTAATTGGCTATGGAGCACATGCACTCACCAGAGAGAAACGTGTGTGTGTGGGGGGGTAGTGAGAAAGCAACTGGGATTTGAACCATGGTTGGCCATGTTGGAGTTCAGCACCTTAACCGTCATGCCACCTGCTGGGCCCTGGCTTCTCTATTTTTGATATCCGACACTTCACTTTAGTCTCTTCATTTCTGCTCCCCCCCAACCCTTTATCCCTAGGTAGATACCTTACTAAAGGTTTGAGTCGCTGATTGGTAGTGATCAAGTAATCATTCACCATCCATTTAGTAATAAGTGACTTCCTTAGAGGCCTTCGATCTGTCTAAAATTAGCAGTGTGGACAGGGTAGCAAGGACATGTAACACTAACTGTAATAACTTTATGGAAGGAACCATTCAAAAAAATGACAAGTACTGGATTAGTCTCTAAAATACTTAAAGTAAATTAAAAACATTCTCAACCCAGTATCAACCCAGATAAACAGTCTCAAGCTATCCTATGGTTTGGCCGTATCCTCCAAAAGTTCACCTGTTGGAAACTTAATGGTCATTTTAAGGGTATTAAGAGGGTGGAAAGTTAATATAGCTGTAGTATTAAGAGGTAGAACTTTTGGTAAGTTACTAGAATTAGATGAAGCCATTGGCTGGCCCACCTCTCCATGACTGAATCCTGGTGGCTTTATAAGAGGAGGGAGGTCTCCAGGTCTGACACATGGACACAGACCTGCTCTGGTTTGCCCTCTGGCCATGTGATGCCCTGTGCCACCTCTAGACTCTACAGATAGTCCCCCCAACCCCCACAATTAGATATAGTCCATTGGCCTTGGACTTCAAAAATTATGAGCAAAATAAACCTTTATTTTTCATAAATTACCCAGCCTGTGGTCATCAGTCATTGAGCAGTAGAGAAAAGACTAGAACAAGCTACATTGCCTATAATCAGCCTTCTTATTGACTGCTGAATATAAGCCACCTTCTATTCATTCTGGATTGAAGGACTTTGAGACCGACACCTCTGTTTGAGTTTAGATTATTTCACTAACTTTGTGTCTTTGAGCCAGTTACTAAATCTCTTTGGCCTCACTTTCCATATCTGTACAATGGGGTGTTTATTATTTTCCTTGCCTAACTCTTTTTTTAAACTTTTTAGAACTATTTAATTTTATTTATCATTATTATTGTTCAGTTTGATCAGAAAGAGAGAGAGAGAAGTGCTAAAGCAAGTTGCCAGGTCCGAGACTTGAACCACGGTTGGCCATGTGGAAGTCGAGTGCCTTAACCACCACACCACCTGCCAGCCCATTGCCTAATTCTTTAAGATCAAAAGACAAACATGCTGGATCAGTGGCTCTCAACCTTATCTATCTGCAGGGTCATTGCAGTGCTGAGAGGTTTTCGCTATAGGACGCGTGTGAGAAATCACCCCCCAGGGGGGGATGGTCATGCCGCAATCCCTTCTCCTCCATTCTCCTCTCGGGATCTTGGGCACGCACACACACACGCCCGGCGTGAGTTTTAAGCCACCAGGTCCGGGACTTGAACCGCGGTCGACTATGTGGGAGTCCAGCGACATAGCCATTACGCTAACTGCTGGTGCAGTTCTTTAAACACAAGTGTCAATAGATGCATAACTTCTACTCCTGGAAGTGCTGATTCATTAGGTCTGATTTGGGGCCTGATGGGGTTTTAAAAATGCTCCATAAAGGATTCCATTGCACGTGCTGAGTTAAGAACTTTTGAACAAGACAGTATTTGTATTGTCTAGGAAAGTCAAAGAAAAACCATTTACAGAGCTGAGGTCAGGACTCCTGCCCATGTAGCTATCCGGCTATCCTCTTGGTCATTGTTGGCAGAAACTAGCCCATATTATATTACTCAATTTTGTTAGGCTCCTACTCTGGAATATACAAAGACACACGTCCTGAGGCCAATGATTCTGGGCAGGACATAAGTCATGGGCAGGGCATAATTTATGGTCAGGGAAATAAATGAGGGAAGGGGTGTACATACTTGAAACCAGTCGTTTACATCTGAGGTGGGCTGAGGTCCAAGGCCAGGACATACCTAGAGGAAACAATAACTGTGGGGACAGTTGAGCTAGGAGGAAGGCAAGTGTGGGCCTTTCTTCTGTAGAAAAGAAGTTCCAAGAACCCCAAGTTGGTTGTGCCCCACTAACTTGTCCTTTCTAACCAGCTAGCTCCAAAAAACTTGATTTCTGCCCATGAAAACACAGATTAAACAAAAATCAATTCCAATTTAAATGCATTCCACCCTTTTCGTATTATAGTTGTAGAGCTAATTGCTCCTTATTGTCATATGCTGTAGGGCAGAATGGCATCATTAAAGTACTAAAAATTCTTTCCATAAAATGGATTTGTGCCAGAGAGAGAAGGCCACTGATGAGTTCTTCTTAAGTGCGTTAATTTAGAAGGTGGATTTTCTTTTAAGGTGCCTTTGAAAAAAATCTTCAAATTTCCAAGAATAGACTAGACACTGCCAGGGAGCTTGTGTAAGTTCTTCATCAGTGATTCCAAGAGTCAGGAGCCTTATAATTTTATTGATCCATGCCTTCACTCACTCTTATTTCATCATTCCTTTTTTAGCTTGGCGAATCTATCATATTACCAGGGTTCGTGTGTGTGGAGTATCTGGAAGATCCAGTGATAGGCAAAAAGAGATGTAGTCTCATTCTTCTTGGAGCTTCTAGCCTAACTGGACACTAATGCAATAATCAAATAAGTAAGTGTGAAGTTACAATTCTGACAAATGCTTTGGATCCAAGAATGGAGAGTTTGATTCTGGGACATGGAGAAAGTTTATTCTGAGGTTAAGTTTTGGACGAGCTGGGAGTTCGAATCTTAAGGACCCATAGGTATTAACCAGATTGAGGGGTCAGTATGTGCAAAGGCTCTAGGGTGGTAGGACCTTTAATTACAGAGATAAGAAAGTCAGTCAGTCTTCGAGCTCAGAGAAAGGACAGGCATAGGTATAAGATGAGGCTGGAAGGTAGTCAGAGGACACACCTTGCTGGGCTGTTTAGGCCACAGCTATTCTATTGGCCTTTATTTTGAGAGCAATAAGGACTTAAAGAGTATCAGGTGCAGTAGCAGGTGATATGAGCATTCCAACTACAATGAGGTGAGAGCAATTAGGAGGTTATTGTTGTTCCTGGGAGGAGAGAGTGGCTGGGGGAAACTGGATCAAGCAAAGGCTGATTCCCTCCTGAGAGCAGCCAAGCACCTTGCTCAAGGCCAGGCACATGTGCAGCAGATTCAGGGGCTGAGGCCTCACACACTGAACGACATCTCCTCCTTGCTTCAGTTTTCTTCGCAAGATCTTAGGGACTGCATGGTAAGTTTCTACCAGCTCTTTCTGTCTCGAAAAGAATGAGAAGAGAATGTGCTTCTCACAATTTCATTTGCTTTTATGTTTGAAAATGTTTTTATTTGAAATTCCCAAAGACCTCCTGGCTGTTGTGTGCCAGAGCATCTGAATAACAGTACAGAACTTACAAGAGAGCCCTGTAGTATGGTGGTTAATTGCTTTGCCTCGGGAGCTAGATCTAACATTGCTGTCTATAGTTTGAGTCCCAGACTGGTGGCTTAAAAACACACACATGGGCATAAGTGCATGTGTGCACAAAATCCTGATAGGATGGAGAAATGGAGAAGAAAAGGAATAGAGAACAAAAGATTAAAAATTAGGAAAATGATATGGTTAGTTGTACTTTAATCTATTTTAGTAACTTTTGTTTGTATCATTAAAAATTTTGGGACCAGCAGTTGGTGTAATGGCCATGTTTCTGGACTCCCATGTAGTCGACCATCATTTAAGTCCCGGATCCAATGGCTTAAACTCATGCCGGGCACATGTGTGTGCCCAAGATCTCGAGAGGTGAATGGAGGAGAAGGGATTGCAGCACGGCTATCCCCCCTAGGGGGTGATTTCTTGCTTTCTGTCTCTCTCTGTTATTCTGGTGAGCAAATGTGCCCTATAGCAAAAACCTCTCCAAAAAAATTTACTGAGGTATAATACATGTAGCATAAAGTTTACTCTTTCAAAGAGTTGACTTCAGTGGTTTGTTACATTTATGGAGTTGTATTTTTTTTTTTTTTTTTTTTTTTTTTTTGCCACAGGGTGTGTGCACTCACTGTAAAGATAGGCATAGACAGAGAGAATGTGAAAAAAATCACTTTTTTTTTTTTTTGGAGAGATTTTTGCTATAGGGTGTGTACGCTCACCAGAAAGAGACAGACAGAGAGATAGAAAGTGAGAAATCACCCACCGGGGGCATGGCCACGCCGCAATCCCTTCTCTTCCATTCTCTTCTCGGGACCTTAGGCATGCACGCACATGCTCCCGGCATGAGTTTAAGCCACCGGATCCGGGACTTGAACTGCAGTCGACTACATGGGAGTTCAGCAACATAGCCATTATGCTAACTGCTGGTCCCATGAAAAATCACTCTTCATGGGGAGCTCCACGATGTAATCCCTTCTTCTCCATTCTCCTCTCAGGTTTGTGGACATGTACAAACATGCTCACTGTGTCTCTCAAGCTGCTGGGTCTGAGAGTCAAACCACGAAGATAGCCATGTAGGCATGTGGGATCTAGACGCCTTAACCATCAATCACCAGCTGGCCCACTCATTGTTCTTTCTTTCTTTTTTTTTTTTTTTCCCCAGTGAGGTATTTTATTTGTATATTATACTACATCCCTAGTAAAAGAATCCCAGGGTTTTCCTTCCTGTATATTTTCAACTTGCTTCTTCATGGTCTATGATGCCAGCTGAGGTTGTCAGTGCAATGAAACCAAACTGACGCGATGGGAGCAGATTATTCTCATTTCTTTAGATCTTTGAGTTGCACATCAAATCTGGGGCTGATCGCTCCACACTTGTTTAACCTGCCAGTGAGGTTCACAACAATCTTTCCAGCTCTGTGGTCATCAGTGATTTCAAATTAGCCAATGTAACCATGCTTCATCATCACAGTTAGAAACCAGACAATGACTTTGGAGCACGGCCTAATCAGAACCTGGCGTTTGCCTCTCTTTTCAGCACTGTTGATGCTCTTGAGTGCATCAGTCAGGACATTCACGCGCATCATTATGGCGGCACAGAAAGATGGCGGAAAGAGCCACTCTGTTGTTGTTGTTGTTTTTTTATGCTAGTGTTACTCTTTTTAAAAATTTTTTAAATTTATTTTTTTCATTTTTCCACAAACATTTACTTCTCTCATTGTTTATTTAAAAAATAGTGTTGTTTTCCTTTAATCAATTAGTTCATTTATTTGAACAAACCTTCTATTGTAGAAACTTTCAAGCTTATACAAAAGTTGAAGGGTAGTAAATGATTCTTCGGATATTCCACATCCAGCTTTAGAAATGACCACAAGTTGGCAGTTGCTACCTAGCAGCCTACCCACCAAAAGGTCTTTTGTAAAATCTTTCTTTCCTATTAAATTCTCTTTTCTACCAAAAAAAAAAAAAAAAAAAAAAAAGAAAAAAAATGACCACAAGTCAGCCTGTTTCTATATCCTTCTCACTTGGGTTCTTTGGAAGCTAATCTCAGATATATGTCATGTCAACTCCAGATACTTCAGTAGGGTTCCTCTGTTTAAGAAAAAAAGCAGAATATTACTATCAAGCCAAAACATATTAACAATTATTCTTTTCTAAAAATAATTACTTTTTCAATTTTATTTATTATTATTACTATTACTGTTTTAAAATTTGACCAGAGAGAGAGGGACAGAGACAAAGAAGGAAGGTGAAAAAGCAAGTTGCCAGGTCCTGAGACTTGAACCATGGTCAGCCATGTGGTAGTCCAGTGTTTTAACCATCATGCCAACTGCCCACCCCAACAATTATTCTTTTTAAAAATATACTTATTTTATTTTATTTAGTATTATGATTATTATTCTTTTTAAGTTTGTTGTAGGACATGTTTATTTAGGGCATGTATTTTAAGTTTGCTGTATAGGGCATGCTCATGAGAGAGAGAGAGATAGAGAAAGTGAGAAAGCAAGCCACCCAGCAGGTCTGGGACTCAAATCGTAGTCTGTCACTTGCAAGTCCAGTGCCTAAACCTCATGCCACCTGCTGGCCCCAACAAGTATTCTTTAGTATTATCAACTATTTAGTGAAATTTAACTGGTTTCTTTCTTCCCTTTTTCCCTTCCTTTCTTTTCTTCTTTCTTTCTTCCTTTCTTTTTCTCCCTTCCTTCCCTTTCCCCCTCCCTTCCTTCTTCTTTTTCCTCTCTTTTGAAAATCAAACTTTAAAAAAAAAAATTAGAATCCAATACTTTGTCTTTGGTTGGTAGGTCTTTCAGGTCTGTTAAGTCTTTAATTTATGAATTCCTCCTCCCCTTTTTTCTTGTAATTCATTTATTGAAGAAATTGAGTTTTATGCCCTGTAGAGTTTCCCAAAAGTGTTTATAGATAATAGCAGCCCAAAGTAGGAAGCAGAATGGAGTTTGGAGACTCATATATATTTAGGTTCAAATCCTGCCTCAGTGTCTTACTTGCTGTGTGGTCCTGTGAAAACATCATCTCCCTCAAGTCTCAGTGTCTTCCACTTAAAATGGGCACAGAAGTAGGATTCTGTCAAAGATAAAGTAAGATAATGCATGGCAAATGCACGGTACAAGGAAGATGCTCAAAAATCCTCCTCCTTTTTATTTTTATATTTAAAATAAAATTTTTATCAATAAAAGTTTTATACTTAAGATAAAATTTTCATCATTATGTTTATTTTCACACTGGGAGAGAAGTCATCAATCCTTAGCTCTGGTTGGTCTTGACAATAATTTTTTTAATAATTATTTATTCAATTCCATTTGTTATTATTATTTTTAAAATTTGACCTAAGAAAGACAGGGATAGAGAGAAAGAGAAAGCAAGCTGCCAGGTCCGGGATTCGAACCGTGGTCGACCATGTGGGAATCAAGCACTTTATCACTATGCCACCTGCTGGTCCTGACAATAATTCTTGGAAAGTTCAAAGGAGGGAAATGGAGCTGGGTTAGACAACTGGGAAGTATTATACCTGGAAGTACTAGACACAGGGTTCTCTGCATAATGAAGAGGTTTTTTTTTTTTATTAGCCACTGCACCCTCTCCCTGCCCCCAGCTCCGTGCTAATTTCCCAACACATTACCATGTTCCTGGCTCTGTCATCAAGTCCACTGTCATTACGTATTATAGCTCACAGTTTCCTGATACACAGGAATGCAAATAAGAACCTGGTCCATGCTGCAGTATTATCTAAGTCTTGCCCTTTCAGGGTACATTAAAAAAAAAACTTAGAAAAGTATAATATTTAATCCTGACCAAAGTGCCCGAGACTACTGGGGAGTATTCAGGCATGCTGAGACTTGGAGGGAGAAACATATTTTTGTGTAGGAAGCACTCAGATCTTATCACAATGATGATCTTTACATGAGAACTGCAAATTGTCTTTCCATAAAGTTATTTATCTACTCATTCATTCATCCACCCATTAATTTGTTAATCAGAGAACATTTATCTCCTATGTGATTAAACAGACAAAGCTCCTGGTGTCTATTTTAAGTTAGATCTAATATCCACATGGTTTTTTAATTTTGTTTTGTTTTGTTTTTGAGAGGTTTTTGCTATAGAGCGCGTGTGCTTGCCAGAAAGACAGAGAAGAGACAGAGAGACAGAGAGACAGAAAGTGAGAAATCACCCCCTCAGGGGGGATGGCCACATTGCAATCCCTTCTCCTCCGGTCTTCTCTCGGGATCTTGGGCACGCACGCACATGCACCCAGCATGAGTTTAAGCCACCAGGTCTGGGACTCGAACCTCAGTTGACCATGTGGGAGTCCAGCGACACAGCCATTACGCCAACTGCTGGTCCCTACCCACATGTTTTTTTTACCTCTACTCAACACCTTTGCAGGCTGAGTGTGAATACAGGTGCCTTTTAGTGATGGGGGAGTGAGACGGCCTTGATCGCTCAACACCATCCCCAGACTTTGCGATTTTCCATCACATGTTCAGAATATAGCTCCCTTTCATGGCTGCTTAATTATTATGGCTTAGAAGACCATAATACTAAATTAAAGTGAAATGTAATTGCTCTGCCAGTTTTCACACTGCCAGGATTCAGCTGATAACAACAGGATTCTGTGAGCATCTCCAAGTAAGAATTTGCTCTTGGTGACAGGAGGAAGAAAGAAAAAAAACTTTCCTTTCCACATTTGCCCTGCAGCCAGGCTGACACAACAGAAATGGAAAACAATTGGCACAGGCATAAAATTCTACGACAAAAGGAAACTTGTGAAATAGAAAAATGGTTTTCTTGGGGAAAAATATAACTTCCTCTGACAACAATGTATTTGGGAAAAGAATTCTGTAGTCTAAGGATATTAAGGTCATTAAAAATAGCAGGCTTTTTTTGAGGGGGTAGATGAAGGCTATTCATTCACCACTTTCCCCCAAAACATTCCTTTTCAATCCATAATAAAGTTAATCATCAATTGGAAGCCTGAAATGATATTGGAAGATCATTCTTTTACAAACGGAAACTATTATAATTTAAAAGGGTGCAAATGAAACTCTGCATTTTCAGAGGGAGATCAATGAAAACCACTTTATTAGAAAATATAAATCACTTTTTAATTTCAGATGCAACAAGAAAAGAACTCATTTTTTTCTGTTTCATTGAAATTGATTGGTATACCTGCAGAGAAAAGCAGCTTTATCATCTCGTTATCAGCCAATTAATATGCAGGTCTAAATGTGAATACTATTCCAGTTAACTAGAAATGGATGATTTTATTGAAGTCTTAATAGACTAGGAAAAGCTGCCTTCCACCCTGCTAAATGAGGTCACTTGAGAAAAAAAAAATTACAAGTACATTACTTGGGATGGGTGGAATCTAAAATAATTTCTCCAACTCTTCTGACCACAGAGAAATAGGAGCAAAGTGGTATGTTTGAAACCAGAGGGACTTGTTAAATGGAAGAAAAATCAGAATATTCAGTTTTCTTTTAATTGAAAAAGAGAAATATTTGGGTTTGACTCTGAAGCTAGCCATCTTGTCATACAAAACATGGCAATCATTAGTTCTCAGCCTTACCTCCTTTTTGGTCACAGGTCAAACAGAACTACAAAACAGATTAAGTTTATTTACCAACCTCCCATTTTTTTTTTTTTTTCTTTCTGAGCTCATGTTCTGCCTTGAGATGTTCTCCTTGTCATACCAAAAACCTAACATTCTCTATTTCTTTTTACTTCGTACCTGCCCAAACAACTTAGTGCCCTTGGGATAAACTAATCCACACCAAAATATAACTGACTCAGGAGTTCAAATCTTGTCATTTGCAAGGTTAAGACAAGAGTTGACAGAGCAATGTGGTGGAGTAGGAGCCTTCCTCTTACCAGACTACATTCCCCACCTGCTAAAGCAAACAGCGCTTAGACGGTTATCCATGGGCAAAAATAGCCCTGGAAGGGCTCAGGAGTCCAGTTAAGAACCTACCGCAATACAGGAAATGGAAATAACAGCACAGAAAGGATTACTGAGATCAGAATAGCTGAGACATCTGGACATGGCTAGGAGGGTGGGAGTGGTCAGTATCAGCCACATAGCAGGTGCCACTATAGTCCCCAGTGACCTGCTCTGCAGAGGACCCTGGCAGCCTTTGCCTCTGAAGACTTCCATGACCACAGCTGCAGCCATAGACCCCCTGAAATTTTCACAGCATAGGTTCCCTTAGTATATGGCAGTGCAGATCTCAGAGTCCTGCTCCGCAGAGGACACTAGCAACTTTTCCCATTGAGGTAAACAATAGCCATCGCTGCTATCAACCTCCTAAAGGGAAAAATGTTTCTGCACCCATTTCCCATCCCCAAGAAGGAGCCACTGTTGTGATGCTCCAGGACTGGGGATGCCAGCTCCTCTCCCCAGTGCATGCCCTGAACCCTGGAGTGACAGCCACTTCACATGTGTTCATATCTCAGACACTGGAGCCTCTGGTGTGCACTAGCCTGCAGTCTGGACCTTGGAGCCATGGTCTCTTTACGTGTGGTCGTGCTTCCAGATCTCGGCTCTGTGGCTGCTTTATGAGCATCAACACTCTGCCACCTCTACTACGAGTACAAATGTGAGTTGGAGCCAGTGCCAAGAAAAATCCCTTTGGCCATAACTTCCTCCATGAGAGGAAAAGAGATCAGGAGGACCCCCAGTGCTTTTGCCATTGATAAACCCAAGAGCTTTTGCTGCCACTATGGACACTTGCAATCTTGGCTCCTAGGATTTTTGGAATCTTTGCCAGCACTGACTTCAGCTGACAGAGCTACACAGAGACTATGCTGCTGTGTTCTTATCAGTCAGAACTTGTACACTCCACCAAGAAGGAGTCCTCATAGTCACCGTAAGTGAAAGTCTTCCCCCACTGAAAACGACTGACAAAGTCTGGAAGAAGAGACAATTCCATCCAAATGCAGGCATCAATGCATGGCAAGAAACACACAAAAAATCAAGGGAACATGACACCACCAAAGGTCCACAATAATTTATAATATGGGACCAGCAGTTAGCGTAATGGCTATATTGCTGGACTCCCACGTGGTCGACCGCGGTTTGCGTCCCGGACCCGGTGGCTTAAAACTCACGCCGGGCACATGTGCGTGCGTGCCCAAGATCCTGAGAGGAGAATGGAGGAGAAGGGAATGCGGCGTGGCCATCCCCCCTGGGGGGTGAGTTCTCACTTTCTGTCTCTCTGTCTCTCTCTGTCTGTCTGGCGAGCACACGCGCCCTATAGCAAAAACTTCTCAAAAAAAAATTTCTAGTAACCAACACCAAAGAAATAAAGAGATACAAGCTGCCTAAGAAAATGTTTAAAAAATATTGTTTTAAGGACACTCAATGTGCTACAAGAGATTATATGCAGCTCAACAACAACAACAACAGGAACAACAAAGCATGAACAAAACTATGAATTCAGGAAAGAGATAGTAATCATAAAAAAGAAGCATATTCTTGAGCAGAACATAAGAAATGAAATGAAAAAATGCAATAAAGAGCATCAATAACAAACTTGAAAAGTTTTGACACTGTGGCCTGCTGGTGAAGGCAGCGGGACCTCATAGGGCCAATTATGCAGTTCTAGTTCTGGACCTGGAAGCTTGAGCAACATGCCCAGCACATGTGCAAAGTGTGCCCAAAATCCCTACAGGAGGGAGAAATGGAGAAGAGATTACAGCATGACCATTACCCATGGAGGGGTGCTTTCTCTCTCTCTCTGGTGAGGACATACGCCCTCTAGTAAAAAAGAAAGAAAGAAAGAACAGAAGGAAGAGGAGAAAGGGAAAGACTAGAAGAGGGAAAATGAAAAGAAAGAAGAAAAAGAAGAGCAAGGAGGAAGAGGACATAGACAAAGAGGAAAACAGAGGAGATCAGGTGGTGATGCAGTTTCATGAGACCATGAAGGCACTAGCTGTTTTGCTCCACAAAGGAGAAAATTAAATCTGAAAGTGATGTCATTGCCCGTAGGTGTCCAAAGGAACCCCTTTTAGCCTTTTACAAAAATCATGCTGTAGAGGAGTAAATATTGACAATATTCACCATATATTACCAAGTAAAAAGTTATAAAACATGTAGGGCATGGGGTCAGCAGGTGGCATGGTGGTTGAGGCATTGGACTCCCACATGGCTGACTGTGGTTCGAGTCCTGGGCCTGTGTCTCGCTTTCTCACTTTCTCTCTCTCTTGTGAGTGCACGTGCCCTATAGCAAATTAAAAAAATTAAATAAAAGCAAAAAAACATGTAGGGCAGGGCCAGCAGGTGGCATGGAGGTTAAGGTGGCTGTATCCCACATAGCCAACTGCATGGCTCAGGTGCCAGACCCACTGGCTTGAAAATCATGCCAGGCGTGTGTGTGTGTGTGTGTGTGTGTGTGTGTGTGTGTGTGTGCGCGTGCTCAGAATGCTGAGGGCAGCATGAGGAAAAGGGATTGTAGTGTGGCCATGTCCCTTGGGGGAAGATTTCTCATTTTCCCTCTCTCTCTATCTCTTTTTCTCTCATGAACACACATTCCCTACCACAAAGTAAAACAAACAAACAGGGACCAGCAGTTAGCATAATGGCTATGTTGCTGGACTCCCATGTAGTCGACCGCAGTTCATGTCCCGGACTCGGTGGCTTAAAAAACTCACGCCGGGCGCATGTGCGTGCCTGCCCAAAATCCCGAGAGGAGAATGGAAGAGAAGGGATTGCGGCATGGCCATTCCCCCAGGGGGTGATTTCTCACTTTCTGTTTCTCTGTCTTTCTCTGTCTGGTGAGCGCACGTGCCCTATAGCAAAAATCTCTCAAAAACAAACAAACAAATAAACAAACAAAAATGTAGGACATAATTTTATTTTACACTATGTTATTTATTGTTATATATAGACAAAATTGATACTTATCAATATGTATATTCATCTATAAAGATAATGGCTACCTCTGGATGGGATAATAACCTGTTGATAAATATTATTTTTTAAAAGAATTCTTTTATTTAGCTTTATTTATTTATTTTTATTTTTAATTTGACAAGAGAAGGATGGGGGTGGGATGGGGAGGGAAAGTGAGAAAGCAAGCTGCCCTTGGGACTTGAACCATGGTCAGCTATGTGGAAGTCCAACACTCTTAAGCACCATGCCACCTGCTGGCCCCTGCTTTTATAAAGATAAACCTAATCCTTACCCAGCCCCTAAATGGAGACATTCTGGACTTCTAGAGGATTATTTTGGCTTTGTGTATTTGCAGACTTTGTTTCACAAGGACTCACAAGTCACTGTAGCTGGTGAGTTTGGAGAAGTCACTTATCTTTCTAGGACTCGATGTTCCTAATGAAAGGATTCAAGTAGATCATCACAGAGTTCTAACAGCACTCAAATTCTTACATTCTAGGGGGACCAGCAGTTAGCGTAATGGCTATGTCGCTGGACTCCCATGTAGTCGACCGCGGTTCGCGTCCCGGACCCGGTGGCTTAAACTCACGCCGGGCGCGTGTGCGTGCGTGCCCAAGACCCCAGGAGGAGAATGGAGGAGAAGGGATTGCGGCGTGGCCATCCCCCCTTGGGGGTGATTTCTCGCTTTCTATCTCTCTGTCTCTCTCTGTCTGTCTGGCGAGCGCACGCGCCCTATAGCAAAAACCTCTTCAAAAAAAAAAAAATTCTTACATTCTAGAAATGACCTCAATCAGCCACATTCCATTTTTCCATTTTAAAAGCATCTTAGCAAATAGCTAGAAGTATAGTGTGTATGTGTGTGTACACACGTGTGTGTGTTTTGATGGCTGCACTGCTGGCTTTGAGTCTCTTGTGGCACTAAAGGCATATTTGGAGACAACCTCTGGAAGTCAATTAGTTTTGGGGGAGTCATGAACTCCTCGGAGGTATTCAAGGTGGTAGAAGTAGTTCCAATATAAAAAAGGCTTTATTTCTTCTTCAAGTTAGGGACATACAGGATTGGACTGAATCATCTCAAGTAGTGAGTTCTTTGTTCTTGGTTGCTTTCAGGTAAGGCTGGTTGACAACTTCTTATAGGCAAAAGTTTCCAGGGATCATATTTCTAGACCAAAAAAATCATGTCTAAGCTCCAAATTTTGGTCCTGCACAAAATATGCATTGATGCTTCCACCAACCATTTTAGTCTGGTGAAACCTCTAGGTAAGTTTCAATCATCTCTAAACTCCTTCCAGTGATTAAATGATCTGATTTCATGACTCTTATGACATAGGTGATTTTTTTCATAAGGTGTTAGCATTTAACTTCCTGATGATGGGGTAAAAAAGGTGGGAGAGAAGGTTTAGCTCATTGTTAAAAATGAGAGTTCAGTTTGTATTGGAATTCCAACAGTTTAGACTGTCTCTAGCCCTCATTTCTCTGGGTAAATCATAGGGAATCTTAATGATGGAAGTATTAAGTATATGTGGAGGCATGGAGGGAAGGTAATACATGCACGTTCTAGATGGACACATGCTAATTTCTACCTGTGTGCTTGAACAAGCTACTAGGTCCTGCATGGAATGTCACGCTAAAGACCCTTTAAATGCCTTGACTGAGCAATTTGGCTGTACCCCATTTTCCCATTTCAAAACATTTCAGATTCCCTTTGCTCCGTGAAATGCATAAAAGCTGCTTCTGACCACAGAGACTAATGTGTTGTCCCTTTTATCTCCAAAACGGGCTTCCAATTGGTTCCAGGAAAAGTGATTTCTCCAAACTTGGCTGCCAGCTGTAATTGGCTTATATGTGACCCATCAATTTCTACATGCTTGTTAGAGCTGAGTGCTCAGTTTCTTCAGTCCCTGGCAGGCAGCCAGACAGGGACAGTATATATTAGGTGGTGTGGTGTAGAAGCCCTGGAGTTGGGTGGCCTACTTCGTATACTCCGTGTCCTATTGGATGGAGCAGGCCCTGTAGGTTCCTTGAAACCAGGGAGACATTAGAAAACATTAGAGGAGGGGCTGGCAGGTGGCCTGGTGGTTAAGGGTGCTGGACTCTCACATGGCCGACAACGGTTCAAGTCCTGGGCTTGGTGGCTTGCTTTCTCACTTTCCCTCTCTCTCTCTCTCTCACTCTGACCCTCTCTGATCAAATTAAAAAATAAAAATAAATAAAGTTAAATAAAATAGTTCTTAAAAAAAAAAAGAAAACAGAGGAAGAGGTCTCTATCTTCCCTCTCCTCTTACTTTCCTCTTCTCCTCATTTCCTTCCTCCATCCTTAGTTCAGAAGCAATAGTAATATATTGGGCAAATCACTTGGTTTAGAACTTGGCTTTGTCACCTATGAACCATGGCACCTTGGAAAAGCTTCTTAGACTATCTCCACCTCATTCTTCTCACCTGTAAAGTGGGATAAATAATAGCACCTACCTCACAGTGCTGCTGTGAGGACTAACCCAGTTAGTGGAAATAAAGCCTGGGTCAGTGCCTGGTAGGTCAGGAGGCATGCTTGCTAAGATGAACCGAACACAGGCTTTATGCTGGGCTCTGAGTACATGTGATCATAACTCTCAAGAGGCTCACAGTTGCAGAATTCTAGGGAGATGCAATCGTCATTTCCTTTTCCTCCTTCCTCACATTTCTTTCCCTCCTCTTTATTCTTCCTGTATTAATTTCCTATTGTTGCCATAACCAGGGATTATAAACTTGTTGGCTTAAAACTGACCAAACTTATTGCTGTAATACTGCAGAACGTAAGTCTCACTGACTAACAATTAAATCAAAGTCTTGGCAGGGATATGCTCCTTTCTGGAGGTTCCTGGGGGGAATTTGTTTCCTTGCCTTTTCCAGCTTTTAGAAGTTACTCCATTCCTTGACTCATGGCCCCTTCAGATCACTCAGCCTTCTGCTTCAGTTGTCACATCTCTGCTTTCTTCTTTCCCAAGTGATTACATTGGGCCCATTTGGATAATCCGGGCTAATCTCTCCATCTTAATATCCTTGATGTAGTCATATCTATGAAGTCCTTTTTGCCATGTTTGGGTGGCATGTTCATAGGTTTCAGGATTAGGACATGGCCACTGGAGGCTATTATTATGTTTACCTCACCCCCCCTTCCTTCCTTTTATCTTATTATTATTATTATTTACTTTTTGCTACAATTTAGTTTTGGTCCAGTGTACACTCACCAGAGACAGACAGAGAGACAGAGGGAAAGTGAGCAATCATCCCCTAGGGGGCATGGCCAGGTTGCAATCCCTTCTTGTCCATTCTCTTCTAGGGATTTTGGGCACACGTGCACACACACACACACACACACACACACACGTCTGGTGTGATTTTCAAGCTGCTGGGTTTGGGACTTGAACTATGCAGTTGGTGGTGTAGAATTTAGCAGTCTTAACCTTCATGCCTGCTGACCCTCCCTTCCTTCCTTTTAGAATGCTTTTCCTGTTCATGAACTTCCTTGAACCAGCATAGGGCATCAGGTGAACTTGATCCCAGGCCTGACAACCCCAATTGTCCCACACAAGACCATGGTTAATAATTCAGCAGGACCAGTAGATGGTGTAATGGTTACGTTACTGGACTTCCATGTAGTTGAGTGTGGTTCAAGTCCCAGACTTGGCAGCTCAAAACACGCTAGGTGTATTGTGTGTGTGCCCAAAATCCCATGAGGAGAATGGAGGAGAAGGGATTGCAGCATGGCCATCCCTCTGGGAAGTGATTTCTTGCATCTGTCTCTCTGTCTCTCTGGTAAGTGTATGTGCCCTACAGCAGAATCTCTTTCAAAAAAAGAACTAACTCAGAATCATGCCACAAGAGATCAGATCCTCATGGGGTATCCTACTTCAACTATGTAAAAACATCACTCCTTGGATTTCCTTTTAATGGATTTGATTAAATTGATGAATCTGATGCCGCTGATTCCCTTTCTTGCTGCCGGTAGGAAATTCACTCTGCCACTTAGAGATTCCTTCATTACTGATTGCCCCAGTTTCACCCACTTGTGTGGTTCCATTTGGTGCCATGTGTATAGCCATATGGTGGCCTTGATGGCCCTCCATTCCTATGCTGAGGAACCCTGGGTGCACTTCACAGCCCTTCCTCCTTGAGGCTTACCTACTTCAGGTGATAGAGCCTAAGGTGTCGACCTCCATTCCATGGAGGTCTGTGGGATCCCCAGTGTGGGGAATTCTCTCTTTGATACTTCCCTTCTGCTTCCTTTGGTGTAGCAGAAGGTTTTGTTGTTGTTGTTCAGAGAGATTCCTGTTATAGGGTATGTGTGCTTGCCAAAGAGACAGAGAGAGACAGAAAGTGAAAAATCACCCCCCGGGGGGATGGCCACATCATAATCCCTTCCCTTCCATACTCCTCTTGGGATTTTGGGCATACCCACACACGTGTCCTGTATGTTTTAAGCTGCCGGGTTTGGGACTCAAATCGTGGTTGACTACGTAGTAGTCCAGCAACATAATCATTATGTAATCTGCTGGTTCCAGAAGTGTTTTTCAAGCAACTTTAACTTTGGGCTTTGCAGCACCGATTTTTCATGAAGCAAAAGAGTCTGCCTATCTGCTTGAAATGGTTAAACATAAAAAAAATTAATTGAACAAGCACAAGTTAATGAATCACTAAATTATCCTGCTTTGAATGATCTTCAAACTGTATTCTGCAGTGCAGATATCAAATGGGTGGAGTTCCAGATCTGCTTCCCTCACTTCAACCAGAGCAGCTGTTCTGTTGTCAGTTTTATGTATTGAATATTATCCTAAGGTTTATTTAAAGGAAGAATTCTGTGGATTAAAAATATTTGAAACCACTGGAGTAGATGATCTCTAGGGCCTCAGTCAGTTCCAAGGTGTATAATTCTTCTCTCAGCACATTCAGCAGCCGAATGAAGAAACCACTGATTCTCTATTATCTGGCCTTCTATTTAGTTAGAATCCCTTGCTAGTAAAAATGTCTGTACAATGTATTAATAGCACAATAACCTTTGTTCATAGCAATGCAGTATATGACCTTGGGAAGCATAAAGTTTTGTGTGTATCTCTTATTATTCTTTTTTTTAGGATGTGTTCATAGGCCTAGAATTATTTCATCAAAAGGGATGAACATTTAAACAGAATAGAATACACACACTCACTCACATACACACACACACACTAGACATAAAAAGAATGTGTGGTAATGGGATAAAATCTGGAAAATACAAAATAATTAAGCAAAAATGAGATCATCAGTAATTCCATATTGATCACTCTTAACATTTTGGGAAATTATTAGTACAAAATAAAGTATATACCATATTTGTAGTTTTATGTGTTGATTTTTCACACAATCCTATCTCATATGCATTTTTTTCATCTTTAATTAAATTTTTTTTTGGAGAGGTTTTTTTGCTATAGGGCGTGTGCGCTTGCCAGAAAATCTCTCTGAGAGAGACAGACAGAAAGCAAGAAATCACCCCCCGCCCAGGGAGGATGGTCACGCCGCAATCCCTTCTCCTCCATTCTCCTCTCGGGATCTTGGGCACGCACGCACACACGCCTGGCGTGAGTTTAAGCCACCAGGTCCAGGACTTGAACTGCGGTGACTATGTGGGAGTTCAGCAACATAGCCATTACGCCAACTGCTGGTCCCACATGTCTTAAATTTTTTAGAAAGCATTTTTTTTTTTTTTTAATTTCCGGAAGGCAGAGAGACACAGGGAGAGAGAGGAAGAAAGTAACCTCCCTAATGAATCATTCACTCTGTAATCTCCTTGCCCTATTTCTCTATCCTGTCAGGATTTTGGACATGCACAAACGTGCCCAGCATGTTTCTCAAGTCACCAGGAAACAGGATTCATACCATGGCCTACCAGGTGGGATCCATCTCTCTTAACCACTAGGTTATAGGGCTGGACCTAAAAACATTATTTTAAAAATGGCATAAGACTTTATAATATAAATGCGTCATAACTTCTTTACTGTTTTTTTATCATCATAATCTTCTTTATATTACATTGGATTACATATAATTTTACAGTGTATTACATTGCTCGTTTTTCATATTATCGAACATTTGAAATATTTAATATTTGTTGTTATTATTATCAATAACAATGCGAGGAGCATGCCCATAGACAAATCTTTATTTAACTCTCTCAACATTTTTTAGGATAGATTTATAGGTGTGAATTTAATGAATCACAGGCCCTTAGTATGTATGTGTATACATTACACACACACACACACATACATATATATATACATATATTTTAGAGAGATGTATATATTTTTGCTGTAGAGTGCCTGCACTCACAGGAGAGACAGAAAGACAGAAAGTGAGAGATCGCCCCCCAGGGGGATGGCCACGCCGCAATCCCTTCTCCTCTGTTGTCATCTCAGGATCTTGGGCATGCATGCACATGCACCTGGTGTGAGTTTTTTTTTTTTTTTTTAAGAATTATTATATTTAGGGACCAGCAGTTAGCATAATGGCTATGTTGCTGGACTCCCACATAGTCGACTGCAGTTCGAGTCCCAGACCCGGTGGCTTAAACTCATGCCAGGTGCGTGTGCATGTGTGCCCAAGATTCCGAGAGGAAAATGGAGGAGAAGGGATTGTGGCGTGGCCATCCCCCCCGGGGGATGATTTCTCACTTTCTGTCTCTCTGTCTCTCTTTGTCTTTCTGGTGAGTGCATGAGTCCTATAACAAAAACCTCTCCAAAAAAAAAAAAAAAAAAAAGAAAAAAGAAAAGAATTATTTTATTTAACTTTATTTATTTTAATTTGACCAGAGAGAGAGAGAGTGAGAATGCAATCCACTAGGTCTGGGGCTCAAACTGCAGTCGGCCATGTGGGAGCCCAGTGCCCTTAACCACCATGCCACCTGCCTGCCCCAACCTGGTGTGAGTTTTAAGTTGCCAGGTCCGGGACTGGAATCGCAGGCAACTACATGGGAGTCTAGTGATGTAACCATTTCGCCATCTGCTGGTCCCACATAGTATATATTTTAAAGTACCTTCCAATGTTGTGGGAGGAACATGGAATTAAGGCCCCTCTAAAAGGGTTTGAGGGAGCAAGTTTGTTCTCTTCAGTCATGGGAGGACACAGCATTCTTTCCCTTCTGCTAAGTGAGGATACAGCATTTCCCACCTCTGGAGGATGCAGCAACAAGGTGTCACTCTGGAAGCAAAGAGGCCCTGCTCTCACCTGAACACTGGATCTGCGAGTGTCTTGATCTTAGACTTCCTAGCCTCTAGAATTGTGAGGAATATATATATATACATATATATATATATATATATATATATATATATATATTATAAATTATCCAGTCTGTGGTACTTTGTTATAGCAGCACAAATGGTCTGAGGCACCTACCTTCCAACTGTCTCTGTTCTCTAAATATACAATGGTTATGGGGAGTATTTGTGAACTTCTACTAGTATGTGGGGGCTGATGGTTAGGGCCTGTCCTGAGGGCCTCTATATCTAGATTCCAACCCATTCATTTCTCATTTCTTTTTTTTTTTTTTTTTTGAGAGGTTTTTGCTATGGGACGTGTGCACTCGCCAGACAGACAGAGAGAGACAGCGAGATAGAAAGCGAGAAATCACCCCCCCCAGGAGGGATGGCCATGCTGCAATCTCTTCTCCTCCATTCTCCTCTCGGGATCTTGGGCATGCATGCACATGCGCCCGGTGTGAGTTTAAGCTACCGGGTCCAGGACGCGAACTGTGTTCGACTATGTGGGAGTCCAGCGACATAGCCATTACGCTAACTGCTGGTCCCCATTTCTCATTTCTTAACTCAAGAATGTAGGTTATAAGTTCAATGGGAAAAGGGGCCAGGAAGGTGGTCCTTGAACCTAGTGATCTTCCCCCAATCCTATGGCAGGAAAATACCAAATATTATATCTGTCCCACAGAAAGAGGCCTCCATGAACCTTTCAAGCTTGCATTAATTTTGGATCCCTCAAGAAGCTGCAGGGACATTTCTTCCTCTGCCATTATGACTTAGTGACCTCAGATTTGAGGGAAAGCATGGACCCTGGGGCTTCTGCTCTCTACCTGGTTTGCTCTGTTCCAATAGCAACAGATGACCTTCCTTTCAGCCTGTTACAATGTTTATAACTTCTTTCAAAAGAGGTAAGCATTGAGACCAGCCGTTGGCGTAATTGCTGTTGCTGGACTCCCATGTAGTCAACTGAAGTTCGAGTCCTGGACCTGGTGGCTTAAACTCACGCTGGGCACGTGTGCATGCGTGCCCAAGATCCCAAGAGGAGAATAGAGGAGAAGGGATTGCAGCATGTCCATTCCCCATGGGGCGTGATTTCTCCTTTTTGTTTCTGTGTCTCTCTCTGTCTTTCTGGTGAAAGCATGCGCCCTATAACAAAAAAATCTCAAAAAAAAAAAAAAAAAAAAGATGTAAGCGTAATTACTGGGCAAGTAGGCAGATGCCAATTGCTTTACCTGGTGGTCATGTCAGCATCATATACTCAGTAGGGGACAGCTCCTATTCTATTGCATAGAGCCAGGCTCCAGACAGAGATGGCCACTGCAAATCTTTCTTCTATCCTTTCTAGATCACCAGTAAAAGACATGCTAATTAGCCCACTACTAGCAAAATTTTTATTGGCATCTCTAGTGGCTGTTAATTAGTTTGATGAATGTTTAAAATGAGCTTGAGCTATGTAGATTGGGCTAAAATATATAGCTTAGAGATCATCTTCCTTTGGATGAACTTAGCAAAACTTGTAGCCTGTACATTTACGGATGGCACGTGAATGGAAACTGGATTCTGAATCAGTCCTGTGGCTAGCCATCAATTTAGGAGGATTTCTGATCACGTGATTCTAATCAGCATGGTCCAATCCTGCTCTAATCTGCTTCAAAGAAACCTTCATAGAGAGAAAGTTCAGAGTACCCGAAAGAGTGGGAAGTTCAGAGTACCCAGAACAGGTTGGATGAACTGCCCGTTTCGAATGTTTATTTAATTAATGTTGGTAAGTGTGATTGTTTTAACCCAGGTCAACGGAGCAGGGCTTTGGCTTTTCTTCTCCTAAATCAGAGATCACAGAAGAGTCAGTGGAGGGTTAGCCTGTGTTAGGCAGTGTCTTTCTGTCTGCTTCTCTTCTCCTAAGGATAAGCCAGCTCCTCTAAGATCTGCATCTGATTTGATTTGAGAAATTTCGTCTCAGTCCTAAGAGCAGTGCTGGCTCTTGAAGCACTGAAGACTGAGGAGGAAAAAAAAGGAGAAGCAAAAAGAAAAAAAAAGGAAAAAGAAAAGAAAGAAAAGGTTGGCTACTGCTTTTTAGACTTTTGTGTGTGATTTTAATGTTGATGATCCCTTGGATGTTAGACATCCATAATGAATGTAATATGGCAAGACAAACGAAGAGAGCCTGCTCTGGAACACAGAGGCCCTTGGTCCCTTGTGTGACTATGTCAAGTCACTGAAAGGCCATGCTGGCTGTGACACTGAGCTCCTCATTTGCATTTCTAACTGTGACCCCAGGGCTGGTCTGATGTATGAACAGGGAAAGGAGCTTCCCAAATGCTGTACTAATGACCTTTTTCTATCATCTCCTCCTGAGAAGATGTTAGGAAGAGTTTTCTTATTTGATTGGTATAAAAGGCCAGATTAGAACAATAAGCTTGAAAAATGCTACAATATTTCTTCTGTTATCTGTGTAAATTCAGTGTCTAACACATAATGGGTACCAATAAATGCTTGTTAAATGAATGAAGTTTGTTTTACTGCTTAAGTTAATGGATCAAATCTATCTTTCTCTGAATTTATATTCATTTTTTTTCTTTTTTTTGAGAGATTTTTTTGCTATAGGGCGCATGTGCTCGCCAGACAGACAGAGAGAGACAGAGAGATAGAAAGAGAGAAATCACCCCCCAGGGGGGATGGTCACACTGCAATCCCTTCTCCTCCATTCTCCTCTCGGGATCTTGGGCACGCATGCACATGCACCCGGCGTGAGTTTAAGCTACTGGGTCCGGGACGCGAACCGCGGTCAACTATGTGGGAGTCAAGCGACATAGCCATTACGCTAACTGCTGGTCCCTGAATTTATATTCCTTTTTAAAATGTATTTATTTAATTCCATTTGTTATTATTATTATTTTAAATTTGACCAGAGAGAGAGAGAGAGAGAGAGAGAGAGAGAGAGAGAACGCAAGAATGTAAGTTTCCAGGTCTGGGACTTGAACTATGGTCAGCCATGTGGGAATTCAGCACCTTAACCACTATGCCACCTGCCAGCCCTAAATTTATTTTCTTAAAGTCTAAGAAACATATCTGACAATGTCTTACATTTCTATAATATTACTACTGCTAAATAATAATAGTGATGGGCTGACTCTGTAGCCTGGTGATTAAGGCAGATGGATCCCATATGACTGACCTGTGGTTTGAGTCCCAGACCTGGCAGCTTGAGAAGCACAGTGGGGGGAACCAGCAGTTAGCGTAATGGCTATGTTGCTGGACTCCCACGTAGTCGACCGTGGTTCGCGTCCCGGACCCGGTGACTTAAACTCACACCAGTGCATGTGCATGCATGCCCAAGATCCCAAGAGGAGAATGGAGGAGAAGGGATTGCGGCGTGACCATCCCCCCTGGGGGGTGATTTCTCGCTTTCTGTCTCTCTGTCTCTCTCTGTCTGTCTGGCGAGCGCACACGCCCTATAGCGAAAACCTCCCCCCCAAAATAAATAAATTAATTAATTAATAAAAAAAGAGAAAAAAAATAAAAATAAATAAAAAAAAAGAAGCACAGTGGGTTGGGCACATGTATGCTTCCCAAATATTGACAGGATAGAGAAAATGAAGGAGAAGAGATTGCAGTGTGACCATTACCCATGGGGGAGTGCTTTCTCCCTCTTTCTCCCTCTGTCTCTCTCTCTCTGGTGAGTATACCCGTTGGCAAAAGTTTTTAAAATATGGTGATAGATAATATGTATTGAGTGTTTATTATGTGCTAGTTGCTGAACTTTCTATAATTTAATAATCACATTATTGTATTGTTAGTATTCTATTATTATCCTCATTTTTTTCTTTCTAGAGAAATTTTTTATTTAGAGTGTGTGTGCTCACCAGAAAGAGACAGAGAGACAGAAAATGAGAAATCACCCCTCGGGGGGATGGTCACACCACAATCCCTTCTCCTCCATTCTCCTTTTGGGCTTTTGGGCAGATATGCACACGTGCCCAGCGTGTTTTAAGCTACCAGGTCTGGGAATCGAACCGTGGTCCACTACGTGGGAGTCCAGCGATGTAACCATTAAGCCATCTGCTGGTCCCTATTATTCTCATTTCTATTATTGTTCTCCATTTTAGATGAGGTAACCAGGGATTTGGGAAATTAAATGTCTTGCCCCAAGTCACATGGTTAGGAAGTAATTGTTTCATTTGAACCCAGGTAGTCTTCCTCTAGACATCATGTTCTTAAAATCCAAGCTAGATAACCTCTCTCCTTTTGGGTTCATAAACACTTCCATTGCATAATGTCTTCTTCCTTTTTTAAATTACCAGAGGGAGCATGGACTCAGTAGAGAGAGAGAGAGAGAGAGAGAGAGAGAGAGAGAGAGAGAGAGAACACCTTGTAATGTTGTAATCCCCTTTCCTCCATTTTTTCCTTCTGATCATGGTTTTGGGCATGTATGAACATGAGACCAGCATAGTTATCAAATCACTGAGGCTAGGATTTGAACCACAGTTAACCACATGGGATCAGGCTCTCAGTGCACACGCTTAACCACTCTACTATGGAGCCAGCCCTGTGATGTCTTCCTAAATGAATAGTTTTGTTTGGGTGTATCTTTTCTTTTGCAACATTGCTATTTGGTATTTATGGAGTTTATCATTAGCATTCATACAGAAAAGTTAGTCCGTGTCAATCTTAATCATAACATCCCTGAAAATGAAATCTGTGGATGTCTCATTGTAATAAAAAAAATAACCACTACTAACTGAGTGAATACTATGCACCGGATACTTGGCTCATGTTACCGCTAATTCTTAAAAATAATTCTGAGAAACAGTCAGTTACTTCATCATCCCCATTTACAGATGAGGAAACAAGTTCAGTAAGTTTATATAAATTGCTTTGGATCACATATTCTATCATTAGCAAAACCAGTATTTGAATGCAGATCTGTGAAATGTCCCAATGTTTCCTGTTGCAAGTGGTGTCCAAGCTCATTTTTTTTAAAACTTTGTTTATTTTTAAATTTTAATTTGACCAGAGAGAGACAGAGTCAGAAAGAGAGGGGGTCGGGGAGAGAGAGAGAGAAAGTGAGAAAGCAAAAAGCAAACCTCCAGGTCTGGGAATTGAACTGTAGTTGGCCATGTGGGAGTCCAGTGCCCTTAACCACCACATCACCTGTCGGCCTCCCAGGCTCATTCTTGGTAATAATATAGCACTTGGTAATAATTCATGTAGGCTTCCTCTTGGAGATGCCTTCTTGGTAAGGCTTTCTATGGAATAGCCAGTGACTATGACAAAGTGTCCTCTCTGGTTAGAAGCAGGTCATATGCAATGGACCTTCTGAGATTGTTTCTCTAAAACTTGATTGGCTGTATTTGTACTGCCACAGCAAATCCCATCGTTAAGGAAAGGATGGCCTGTCTTAGTCTCCATGTAGAGCTGGGCAGACCCGGGCTATGTTCATCCTGACTTGGATTAACACTCTCACCAGTAATAAAAAATTAATTTTAGCACTTGAGCTAATTGGAATAAAAAATGTGACACCCAAGCCAGAAATAAGCTTAATGAAGCCCATTAAATAATTTAATGATTACATAATTATGTTCATTTAAAATGCAGGAATTGATTACTCTCAAATTAATTTTACCATCTCTTTACCTTTTTGAGCACATTTATTTTGAACAAAATGAAAGATTAGTTTCATTTCTGATGGGCACTCTGCCATTAATAATCATGTCTCATTATAATGAGAAAATGTTGTGTTTTGAATAAGTTCATGTGACCATATATTTCCAGATAACAGACAGGCTTGTTCAGTGGAGAGATTTAAGCTATTGAAAGGGTTTTACTAATTTGAATCATAAAATGAGTAAGTGGAGGATTGATGTGCTCAGTGAACGGAAATCTAGATGATAAAATCTGGTGCAATCCAGCTAATTAGGGACTGGGTCAGGGTCTTCTGGAAATGCCAAACCAGCTGCCAAATCAGGTATATGGTATAGGTAGGTCTAAAACTAAAGGCTTCAGAGTGGACACATGTTCAATGCCTTTCCAGCATCTTTTTCTTTTCCTTTTTCCCCTAAAGTCTATTTGGCCTCTAATTTTGAGGTCAGAATCCTCCCAGGCTTTATAGGTATAGAGTATGACCTACTAAACCAATCACTACTTATTATTTTTAGTTTAAAAAATTATTACTTTAAATTATTTATTCATTTTAATTTGACCAGAGAGAGACACAGAAAAAGTGAGAGAGCAAGCCACCAGGTCCAGGACTCAAACCGTGGTTGGCCATGTGGGAGCATCCAGCGCCTTAACCACCATGCCACCTGCTGGTTCCAACCAATCATTACTTTTCATCCTTCTCACTATAGTGATATGTATGGAGGTGAACATGTGACCTAAGGCTGTCTAATCAGAATGAGTCTTAGGACTCTTTTGGGGGATTCTAGCACAGAGTCTGAGACAGGATCCTGGCTATGAATGGAGAAGCAGATTGAAAGTCATTTGGGGCCCACGAAAGAAGCCAGAATTAAGATAAAATTGAACTGAAGAAGGACAGAAGGAAACCAGATCTTGTTGATACTGTTGAGCCCTCGGATAAATCCTCTCTTGAATCTGTATCTAGGCCTTTTCATTACAAGAGCCAATATATCCCCCCTATTGTTGAAATGATTGTTGATTACAATCGAAAGCATTCTGGGAGAAGCAGGATTTAATAGGTTACAGAAGTTTTCTTTACAGCTGTGTACTTTCTGGCTATAGAAGCATAGAATTTCAGTCCTGTGAGAGACTTAAGGGTCACCAGTTCCAATAAGAGTGCCACATAATCATCCGAGAAGTTGATTTGTGGTCTTACATAGATGGCTTGTATTTGTAGAGCATTTTATATCTTTCATGGAATTTTCAGAATGCTTCACATACTCATGACAAAAGGATCTCTTTAAGAATATCGGGCAGAGGTTACCAAGGCATAAGGAAGACAGGGCTGGAGAGTGAGATGTGATGCTCCTTCCAGTGAAGAAGATCTGATGGTATCAAATCCTTGCTCTTCTACCGTGAAATCCACACTGCCCCTATACCAGTAAAATGGTCACCATAGCTATTTTGTAAGTTCGTTTGAAAAATACTGTGTATGGGAAAATTAAAATGAAGAATGGTTATGGGAGGGCTCAAAGCATGGCACACAAACATTGCATAATTCAAATCAAATTTATCTTTTTAAAACATAATTATTTAATTTTAGTTATTGTTGTTATTTAATTTTCCTATAGGGTATTTGCATTCATGGGAGAGAGAGAAAGTGAGAAAGCATGTCTCTAGGTGCAAGACTCAAACTGTGGTTGGCTATGTGGGAGTCCAGCACCTCAACCACTACGCCACCTGCTGGCCCCTATCTTTTTATTTGAAACCAGGAAGATCTTGATGTGCCAGCTGTTTTCCCCCATCTTTGTCTTCACTTCCACTCTTGGAGATTTAAGGATTTCATTCTCGTGAAAATCCACCTATCTCTAGAGGAGCAAAGAGGTGGAGCATCGCTGCTTTAGCTCCACCTCAGATCATCAGACATTCAATTCTCATAAGGTGTGTGGAGCCTAGATCTCTCGCATGTGTGGTTCACAGTAGGGTTTGTACCTCCTATGAGAGTCAAATGCTGCAGCTGACCTAACAGGCAAAGCTCAGGCAGTAATGGGAGTGATGGGGAGTGGCTGTGCGTACAGATGAAGCTTCACTCCCCACCACTTACTTCCTGCCATGCAGCCCAGTTCCTAATTGGGTTGGGGACCCCTGCTCTAGAGGCTCTATTGATCATTCACATCTTGGTGAAAATTTGAAGCTGTTAGCAGTAACTTATTTGTTAGAATAAATGAATGATGGAAATAAGTAGATTTTGATTAGGGGTAAGAGGTCAGATAGCATGTTCTGAATGCCTTTGAGGGTGCATCAAAGGAAGAGGAAAGAGACTGACTAGACACAGATATTCCACTTTTCCAGGAAAATGTCTTGGGCTCTTTTTAGTGTACCTGAAACACACAAATGACATTGGTGTCTTTGTGGGGCCACAGCACAAATGAGGAGTTTTGCCTTAAAAGTTTAGTGGACAGGGGCCAGCAGATGGCATAATGGTTACATTGCTGGACTCCTGCGTAGTCACCCACAGCTTGAGTCCTGGACCTGGCAGCTTAAAACTCATGCTGGGCACATGTGCATGTATACCCAAGATCCTGAGAGGAGACTGGAGGAGAAGCGATTGTGATGTGGCCATCCTCCCTGGGGTGGTGGTGGGGGGAGGGGTGATTTCTCGCTTTCCCTGTCTCTTCTGTCTCTCTCTGTCTTTCTTGCATTTCCTTCACAGTCCTCAGAAGGAACCAACCCTGCCATACCTTGTTTTTGGACTTCTAACCCCCAGAACAGGGAGACAATTATCATTTCTCTTGTCCAAACTACCCAATCTATGGTGCTGTTATGAGAGTCCTAGCAAACTGACCCGGAACCTAAATATATATTCAGATCTGCCTGACTCCAAAGCCAGTAGTTTTTGCTCCATTATGTGGTATGTGTATGGGAACTGTGAGTTTTATAAAATGAATTCCTTTTCTGAATTGACAAATGAGATTTAGTTTCTGGATGGGATTCTGTAAGTCCTTTCTGCTTTCACAGACCTCTAGAGGAAGGCGAGTATTTCCACCAGCAGCTGTGCTTGAACAACTCCAAACAATCCTGTGTGAAAGAAGCAAACACATAATCTTCATCCTGGGTAATTGCTGATTATAATTGAGAGAACATTTACATTTGTTAAAGCTTCACGTGTATACCCTTGATGACAGCACTTGCTGGCCTTGGCAAAGAGGAGAGTTTGTTTCTGCTTTTTTGGGTAACCTAGAGAAGCAGTCGGAGTAGCACTAATTCTTCTGCGCCGTGTTCTTGTTACATAAGATTGTCACAAGGTATTTATTCACTCATTCCTTTAACAGACATAGATGTTTTCAATACATTCATTTTAAAAAAAAGAGTTTAACTACAAGTTTATTTTGGTGCAAAAAAAAAAATAGAGAGCCATGCATAGTTTATTCCTATTTATTTAATTTAATTTTTTAAGAGAGGTTTTTTACTACAGGGCACGTGCGCTCACCAGAAAGACAGAGAGAGACAGAGAGACAGAAAGTGAGAAATCACCCCTTAGGGAGGACGGCCACCCTGCTATCCCTTCTCCTCATCTCCTTTTGGGATTTTGGGCATGCATGCACATATGCCTGGCATGAGTTTTAAGCTGCTGGGTCTGGGACTCAATCCTTGGTTGACTACATGGGAGTCCAGCGACATAACCATTACGCCATCTGCTGGTCCCTATTTATTTATTTCTAATTGCCAGAGGGTACATGTGCTCTCCAGAGAGAGACAGAGAGACAGATAGCAAGAGACAGGGAGAGGAGAAAGCACCTTCCAATGGACATGGTCACGCTATTGTACCTTCTTCATTTTTCCATCCTGTCAGGATTGGGGCATGCACACACATGCATCCAGATGGCTTTCATGCTGCTAGAGCAGATTCAAACCATGGTCATCCCTGTGAGATCTACCTCCCTTAACTACTATGCTATGAAGTCATCTCCATAGTTTTTTCAAAATACTTACTTTCCATAAAATGTTTGAAGACCCCCTCGTACAAGAAACATCTCTTAGGAATGAGTCACAGTCAAGCAACAGTCTCCAATAGAAATATGGTGCAAGCCACATAGAAAATTTAAACTTTTCTAGTAGACAAATTTAAGAAGTAAAGAGAAACAGATGAAATTAATGATCCTAATATATTTTTTAAATTTTTTGAGAGGTTTTTGCTATAGGGTGCATGTGCTCACCAGAAAGAAAGAGACAAGAGAGACAGAGAGTGAGAAATCACTCCCCAGGGGAGATGGCCATGCTGCAATCCCTTCTCTTCCATTTTCCTCTCGGGATCTTGGGCATGCACACGTGACTGTATGAGTTTTAAGCCACCAGGTCTGGGACTTGAGCCACGGTTGACTACATGGGAGTCCAGCAACACAGCCATTATGCTAACTGCTGGTCCCCTGTTGTTTGTTTTTTAATTTTTTTTTTTTTTTTTTTTTTTTGTATAGGGCACATGTGCTCACTGGAAAGACAGAGAGAGATAGAAAGTGAGAAATCATCCACTGGGGGGATGGCCACACTGCAATTCCTTCTCCTCCATTCTCCTCTTGGGATTTTGGGGACACATGCACATGTGCCAGGTGTGGTTTTAAGCCCCTGGGTCCAAGACTCGAACTGTGGTTGATTACGTGGGAGTCTAGTGATGTAACCATTACATCTACTGGTCCCTATGCTAATATATCTTATTTAATATAATCTATCACATATATGCTCAGCACATAACCCATACAAAATTATTTCTGTGATAGTTGTCTTTCCTTTTTTGTATGTCTTCAACATTAGGTGTATATTTTACTCTGAGGGTACCTCTCCATGGGGGGTGGCCACATTTCAGATGCTGAATAATCTCACGTGGCTAATGACTGCTGTATTGGAGAGTGCAGGACCAGAGGATAGTGCTACAAGGAGGATGGTAGGAATAATCAGAATATGACTTTCATTTATTTTTGTGTGTATTTTGTATCATGAATGCTTATTTGTTTTCACAACATTGTCTTTTTTTAAAGAATTATTTATTTAATGTTATCGCTATTTAATTTGCTATAGGGCTTGTGTGCTTACCAGAGAGAGAAAAGAGAGTGAGAAAGCAAGCTGTGGAACCAGCAGTTAGCGTAATGGCTATGACCGTGGTTTGAGTCCCAGATCCGGTGGCTTAAACTCTTGCCGGGTGCGTGTGCGTGCATGCCCAAGATCCCGAGAGGAGAATGAAGGAGAAGGGATTGTGGTGTAGCCATCCCCCCTGGGGGGTGAGTTTTTGCTTTCTGTCTCTCTGAGTCTCTGGTGAGCGCACAAACCCTGTAACAAAAACCTCTCAAGACAAAAAAAAAAAAAAAAAAAAAAAAAAGAAAGCAAGGTCCAGGACTTGAACTATGTCTGGTTATGTGGTAATCCAACACCTTAATCACCATGCCACCTGATGTCCCCTAAATTGTTTTTTAAGTGTAAGCTTTTTTTTTTTCCCCCTATAGATGTGTATGCATTTACTGGAGAGAGAAAGAGACAGAAAGTGAGAGAGCATCCCCCAGGAGGCAATGCAGCAGTCCCTTCTCTTCCATTCTCTTCTCAGGAATTTGGGCATGCACACACATGCACCTTCTGTGTTTCTCAAGCTACAGTGTTTAGGATTCTAACTGTTCAATTGGCCATGTGGGATTCAGCCACCTCAACCACCACACCACCTGGCTGGCCCTAAGGTGTAAGTTTTGAACACATTCATACCACTTAATATAAAACATGTAGGGGCCAGCAGGTGGTGTAGGGGTTAAGGCACTGGACTCCCACATGGCTGAGTGCTGAGTCCTGGACCCAGTGGCCTGAAACTCATACCGGGTCCATGTGCTTGTGTGCCCATAATCCTGAAAAGAAAATGAAGGAGAGGGAATTGTGGTGTGGCCATCCTCCGCCAGAGAGTGATTTCTACTTTCTCTCTCTGTTTATCTCTGTCTCTTGGCAAGCACACACACCACATTTTAGCAAAAATCTCTCTAAAAAAACCCAAAATGTCTTGACTTCTATTACCATCTACCCAGTTCCCATTGCTTGAAAACAAAAACAAAGAGAACCCACTTTTTTTCTTTGTCTTTTCTAGAATTATTTATTTAATTTTATTTATTATTACTGTTTTTTAATTTGACCAGAGAGAGACAGATAGAAAGAGTGAGGGAAAGTGAAAAAGCAAGCCACCAGGTCCAGGACTCCAACCGCCTTAACCACCACGCCACCTGCTGGCCCTTGATGAACCCACTTTTATAAGTTCATTGTGTGGTCTTATATTTTCTGTAAGCAAATTTGAATATAGGAGCCAGTCCATGGCAGAGCAGTAAAATGTGACGTTCTGTGAGGCAGTCCCACATGGGAAGGTTCTGAGTTAATGTCTGGAGAACTCTGGGAGTATGCTGGGCATGTACATGTCTATGATCCTGGGCTGGCTGAAGGCTGGATGGATCAGAGCATTGAGATCCATTGAGGGAGTCTCTCTCTCTCTCTCTCTCTCTCTGCTTACAGAAGCAATAAATAACATAAAAATATGTGTATATATATTTATTTATATTGTTTATACTTATTTCCTATTCTTTCTTTTAACCCAAAGACATTATATTCATGTTCTATAGTCTGTATTTTCCACTAAACAATTTACTTATTTATTGCCAGAGGGTGCATGTATTTGGCAGAGAGAGTCAGAGAGAGAGAGAGAAAGAGGGGGAAAGCACCCCTATAATGGGGTGTGGTCAAACCACAATCCCTTGTCCTCCATTTATCCATCGTGTTGGGATTTTGGGGATGCATACACAAGTGGATAGCATTTTTTTTCAAGTTGTCAGGGTCAGGATTTGAACTACAATCAGCCATGTGAGATCAGCTTCCTTAATCCTGTGCTATGGGATTGGCTTTCCTCTAGAACATTTATTTATTTATTTATTTTTAGAGAGATTTTTGCTATAGGGTGCATGCACTCACCAAAGAGAGACAGAGAGACAGAAAATGAGAAATCACCCCCTAGAGGGATGGCCACACTGCAATCCTTTCTCTTCCATTCTCCTCTCAGGATTTTGGGCACACACCTGCTTCAAGTTTCAGACGTGAGTTTAAGCCACCAGGTCTGGGACTTGAACTGTGGTCGACTACATGGGAGTCTAGTGATGTAACTATTATGCCATCTGCTGGTCCCTCTTTATTTAATTAAAAAATAATTAATTTAATTTTATTTATTTACTATTATTACTTTTTAATTTGTCCAGAGAGAGAGAAAGAAAGTGAGAAAGCAAGCTGCCAGCTCTGGAACTCAAACTGTGGTCAGCCATATGGGATTCAGTGCCTTAACCACCACGCCACCTGTTGGTCCTTCCACTAAAACAGTTATATTGGAGATATTTTTGTATTAGTGCATGAACTGGTTCTTTTTCACAACTGCATTCTTTGGAGGTACAATAATTTAATTAGTTTCCTATAGCTGAACCCTTAAGATTTCAAGGCTTGTAATTAAAAGCAAGAGATTAAAATGAATATCTTGTACATAGGTTGTTTTACACGTGTGCAAAGACTATTGTAGGATAAATGCTTGAAACAGGTTTCCGAGTCATAAAGTAAGGGTGTGTAAAATTTGAAAAGAGCTTGCCAATTGCCCTCTGTAGGGGTTGTACCAATTTATGCTTCTACCAGCCATATGTAAGATGCACACATTGTCTTATTTAATTAAAAAATAATTATTTATTTAATTTTATTTATTCATTCAGTTTTTTTTAAAGAATTATTTAATTTTATTTATTCATTTATTTATTTAATTTGACCAGGGAGAAACACAGAGAGAGGGAAAGTGAGCAAGCAAGCCACCAGGTCCAGGACTCGAACTGTGGTCAGCCCTGTGGGAGTGTCCAGCATCTTAACCACCCCGCCACCTGCCCTGCTGGTCCCCATCATTCCATTATTTTAATTTGACCAGAGAGAGACATAGACAGAGAGAGATAGAGAGAGGGAAAGTGAGAAAGCAAGCCACCAGGTCCAGGACTCAAACTGTGGTTGGCCATGTGGGAGTATCCAGCACCTTAACCACCATGCCAACTGTTGACCACCATCTTATTTAACTAAAACAAAACAAAACAAAACAAAAAAAACAGTGTTGGGTACATATTATTATATTCATCTTTAGGTAATGAAACCGAGGGCTTGGGAAGGTTATGTGACAAGCACAATGATGTGTGAGTGCATGGACAAAGCCCAAGATTCAATCCTTATTTCTGTCATATAATCACACACACACACACACACATGCACACACATACACACACACACCGTAAACTAACAAACACTTGAGAAGTACAATTCCAGGAAGTTTTTTCTCTGAATCTTTTGAGTAAGCTCCTACTCTGAACTTACCCCCTCGTAGTCTGTCCTTGAACACTTGGGGATGGTTTTCATTGATTGACTATGAAACAGCAATAACCACAATAAGCACAGCATAGTAAATCTTTTCATCTGGTTAAACTGATTTAAGATAAAGGATAGTACTTTATGGCTTCCCATTTCTTCCGTGTCTATGTGTCCTTTCTTTTAGAGAAATGTGGTTGTGTTAGATCTGGCTAATTTTTTACACCTTTTATTATTATTATTATTTTGGAGAGGTCTTTGCTATAGGGTGTGTGTGCTTGCCAGAAAGACAGAGAGAGACAGGGAGACAGAAAGAGAGAAATCACCCCTCCCCCCCCCCCAAGGGGGATGGCTATATTGCAATCCCTTCTCCTTCATTCTCCTCTTGGAATCTTGGGCACGCACACACACGTGCCTGGCGTGAGTTTAAGCCACTGGGTCCGGGACTCGAACCATGGTCAAGTCCAGCAATATAGTCATTACACCAACTGCTGGTCCATTATACCTTTTATTATTATAAAAGTAAAATTGTGTAATGCACTCCCATGTACCCAGCACTCAGTTTCACCAGACATCAACAAGTGACCAATCGTGTTTCATCTAACTTCTTTCTCTTTTCCTATACCCTGTTGCATTAATTTTAAACAAAGCATAGACAGGCTATCAGGTGGTGTGGTGGTTGAGGCATAGGATCCCACATGGCCAACTCTGAAGTTTGAGTCCTGGATCCAGTGGCTTGAAAAACAATCTGAGGGGACCAGCAGTTAGCGTAATGGCTATGTCGCTGGACTCCCGCGTAGTCGACCGCGGTTTGAGTCCCAGACCTGGTGGCTTAAACTCACGCCGGGCGTGTGTGCGTGCATGCCCAAGATCCTGAGAGGAGAATGGAGGAGAAGGGATTGCGGCGTGGCCATCCCCCCTGGGGGGTGATTTCTCGTTTTCTGTCTCTCTGTTTCTCTCTGTCTGACTGGCGAGCGCATGTGCCCTATAGCAAAAAAAAAAAAAACACAAAAAACCAAAAACAATCTGAGGAGGTATGTGTGCATGCCCAAAATCCCAAGAGGAGAATGGAGAAGAAGCAATTCTGGCATGGCCATACCCCCAGGGAATAACTTCCCTCTCTCTCTGTCTCTGGTGAATGAGTACACATGCCCTATAGTGGAAAAGTAAAAACAAAACAAACAAAAACTAAAACAAAGTGTAGACATTATGTAATTTTATCTGTTATAAATGCTTCAGTATGTTTCTGTTATAAAAATGATTTAAAAAACTCGTAACCACTGTACATAGGTTTGGTTTAGGCATTCATTCATATAGTCTTTTATCTTTAGAGTTCGCAATCAAATACTGGATTCCTAAAAATTCTTTTTGGAAATGTCACTAGTCCATGAAATCTTCGACTCTGGGAATCACTGTTGAACTGCAGCTGGGATCTGGTCACTGTATATCATAAGCTTTCAAAGTGGGTTTGATCCAGGGTAGACCTGAGCTTTGTGAGACATGAAGCTGATACAATTTTAGGGCCCTCTTTAAGATGGATAGTACGTTGGGACAAACAGTTAGTGTAATGGCTATGTTGCTGGATTCCCAGGTCGTTGACTGCAGTTCAAGTCCTGGACCCAAGGGCTTAAACTCACGCCAGGCGCGTGTGCGTGCGTGCCCAAGATCCCGAGAGGAGAATGGAGGAGAAGGGATTGCGGCATGGCCATCCCCTCTGGGGGGGGTGATTTCTCACTTTTTATCTTTCTGTCTCTTTCTGTCTTTCTGGCGAGCACATGCGCCCTATAGCAAAAACCTCTTAAAAAAAATAATGGATAGTAAATGGGGCCAACAGATGGTGTAGTGGTTACATCGCTGGACTCCTACATGGTCAACAGTTTGAGCCCCAGACCCTGGTGTCTTGAAAACTCTAGCTAGGCACATGTGTATGCATGCCTAAGATTCCAGGAGGCGAATGGAGAAGGAATTGTGTCATGGCCATCTCCTCTCGGGTGATTTCTCACTTTCCCTCTCACTGTCTCTGTCTTTTTCTCTCCAGTAAGTGAACACGTGTCCTAAGGCAAAAACCTCAAAAAAAAAAATACGTAGTACAAAATTAGGAATATACAATAACATTTGAATGTGAATGTATTTTTAATATGAGAGAAAACTCAACCGAAATTTGCAAAAGTCAAAAAAATGACAGATACCACAAATGCCACAAAATCTAGAAAAGTAACACAAGTTTAATGAACAGCCTGAACCATCTCTGTCACATTTCTTTTTCTGAATTCTTTGTGTACTCTTTGATTGCCTGTCTATAGGACAAGGCTATTATAATACCATGTTTGATAGAGAGAATCACGTTTGATTCAGTTTTTCCTCTAGGATGATTGAAATTTGTTTTTTATTATTGATGGTGGATGACTTTACACACAGATAGACTTGCTGTTTATAATACTACATTGAGTTTGTGTCCTTGTCTGATAAACTATTTCTTGAGATTCCATCCACACAAGTGCATTTATCATTGTAGTCTCAGCTGTCTTGAGTCTATTCCCAATGGGAGAGAACTTTTGTTTTGATTAGGTGTCAATGAGAACCGAACTTGTGTTTACGAGTTTATATATCAGATTTTTTTTTAGAGATTTTTGCTATTGGACATGTGCACTTGCTGGAGAGACAGAGAGACATGGAGAGAAAAAGTGAGAAATCACCACTCCTCTCCCCCAGAGGGGATAGCCACATTACAATCTCTTCTCCATTTCCCTCTCAGGATTTTGTGTGTACACACACACACACACACACACATACACACATACACACGTGAGCCTGGCATGATTTTCAAGTCGCTGGGTTCAGGACTTGATTCTAGGACTTGCACCATGGTCAGCAATGTCAGCAATGTGGGAGTCCAGCACCTTAACTACTATGCCACTTGCTGGCCCCTACATCAGAAGTTTCAAAAAGACTACTGGGTCTGTGTATTTAGTATTTAGTTGTTTCTCCACTCTTCAGAGAGTTCAGCCCTGGGCTCTGTAGTCAGGTGTCAGGTGTTTATTCCCACTGGCACTCTGGTCCTGCATCTTGGGTTCACAGTGCTGGGTGATGAGCTGCACAAGTCATCCTGGAAGCCAGTCCTTCCCAGGGACAGCTGGTCATCGAAGAGACGGTGACTCACTTATATATACTTCGCTGAACTCAGGTGATGTAACCCCACGACAATTTCCTCTTAGCCAGGTCTCCCACACACCTGCAGCCTCTCTAGAGACACAGAATGGAGGGACACGTGACAGAGATGTCAGAAAGAGATAGCTGATTGTCTAAAACATCTTCCTTTCTCAGATGATAGCAAAACCTATGACTTTCTGAGAACGTTGTCAGAGCTTCGTTCATTTCGTGGTAAGTTCAGCTCTGCTCCTGACTGCCTTTCTGATCTCACCTCCAACAGCTTTTCATCACTCGTGCGGTTTCTGGAGCATTGACCTGCTTCCGGTGTTCCTGGTAGTCTTTGCCACAGGGACTTTGCAATTGCTGTTTCTTCTGCCTGAAACACTTTCCCCAGATACCCACACACAACCCTCTCCCTGTTCAACAGTCTGCTCAGATCCCAGCTTCTTACTATAAAATAGCATCCTGAAAACTCAGCACCCCACTCTCCGTACCCAGCTTTATTTTCCTCAGTAACACCACCTCTGATACAACATACTTGTACTCGTTTGTTTATTATATATTTCCCTCATTAAAATGTAAGCTCAAGGGGGACCAGCAGTTAGCGTAATGGCTATGTCACTGGACTCCCATGTAGTCGACCGCGGTTCGAGTCCTGGACCTGGTGGCTTAAACTCATGCCGGGCGCGTGTGCATGTGTGCCCAAGATCCCGAGAGGAGAGTGGAGGAGAAGGGATTGCGGTATGGCCATCCCCCCTGGGGGGTGATTTCTCGCTTTCTATCTCTCTATCTCTCTCTGTCTTTCTGGTGAGCGCATGTGCCCTATAGCAAAAACCTCTCAAAAAAAAAAAAAAAAAAAAAAAAGTAAGCTCAGGGGACCAGCAGATGGTGTAGTGGTTAAGGCTCTGTGCTCCCACATGGCTGACTGTGGTTTGCATGTCGGATCCAGTGGCTCAAAACTCACGCTGGGCCAGTGTGTGCATGTGTGCCCAAATCTTAGGAGGAAAATGGAGCCAGGATTGCAGCCTGGCCATCCCCTCTGGCGTGGGAGGGAGTGATTTCTCATTTTCTCTCTCTGTGAGTACACATGCCCTATAGCAAAAATCTCTTTAAAAAATAAATAAAAATAATAAAATAAATGCTTAAAAAAATGTAAGCTCAGGTGTTGGCCCCAAGGCCTGGTGGTTAAGGGAGCCAAGATCCCATATAGCCAACTACATGGTTTGAATCCTGGACCTGGCAACTTGAGAAACATGATGGGCATGCTCAAAATCTCAATGGATGGAGAGATGGAGGAGAAGGAATTGAGGTATGACTGGGTGGGCTTTATTCCTCTCCTCTCTCTCTGAATCTGCCTCTTGCTGGGAAGATCACCCTAAGGCAAATACAAAAAGAAATGTGAGCTTGGGACCAGCAGTTAGCGTAATGGCTATGTCACTGGACTCCCATGTAGTCGACTGTGGTTTGCGTCCCGGACCCGGTGGCTTAAAACTCATGCCGGGCACGTGTGCATGCGTGCCCAAGATCCCGAGAGGAGAATGGAGGAGAAGGGATTGCGGCGTGGCCATCCCCCCTGGGGGGTGATTTCTCGCTTTCTGTCTCTCTATCTCTCTCTGTCTGTCTGGCAAGCGCATGCACCCTATAGCAAAAACCTCTTAAGAAAAAAAAAAAAAAAAAAAGGAAAAGTAAGCTCATGAAAGTGGGGATTTTTTTTTTTTCGTGTATTGTTGTGTCCCCAGCACCCAGAACAGTGCTGCCCCTAAGTAATTGCTCAATAAATGTTTGCCGAATGAATGAAGTAAAATTGGAAGCCTCTGAAGAATTTTAAGCAGGAGAGACTTGAGGCGTTCCTAGAGCTGCCAAAAGAAATTAATCTCTCATTTATCTTCCTCCGAACATCTTCCCACAATTTTCTTTGAATTATAATTACCTGTCAGTCTAGTTTTCTCCAATAGAGAGTAGAGTAGATGATAGGAAGTATGTATAATTCATCAACGTATCTCCTACCACATGTTTTGTGTGAATAAATGCGGATGGAATTGAATGGAATTTACTGTTTCTTTGCTCATGAGTTCTTGAAATGGCTGTGTTTGGCTTTCTCAACGAAGTAGATTATAAGCTGCTTCCGAGGGAAATTCCCCTGGTCTTTTTTGTCCTCTTAGCAATCAATACATAGTATTTCTTAAGTAGGGTTCAATTTCTATGTGTATCTGTCTATACAATCCTGTGACAGTGTCTTACAGTTCATATTATACTGAATTCCTAAGCAAAATTCATGTATTCATTAGGATACTTTCACTTTCTACTCATCAAAATTCAATTAAAAGCAGCTTAGAAATGGCCTGTGGCCTGATGGTGAAGAGAACTAAATTCCACATGACTAATGGGGTGGTTTGAGTCCCTGCCGTGGTATCTGTGAAAACACACGGGGAGCTTATGCCTAAAGAAATAAAAATAATAAAATATTATGACCCAAATCCCTGGAGGATGGAGAAATGGAGGGTGCTTGCCTTCTTTCTTTTTCTTTTTGGAGAGGTTTTCGCTATAAGGCGAAAACCAGAAGACAGAGAGAGACAGAGAGACAGATAGTGAGAAATCATCCCCCAGGGAGATGGTCGACTACATGGGAGTCCAGTGACATAGCCATTACGCCAACTGCTGGTCCCCATTGGAGGGTGTTTTCTATCTCTCCCTCTCTCTCTGTCTCTGATGAATGCGCATGCCCTCTGGCAAATTAAAGAAAGAAAAAGGCAGCTTAAACAGGTAGGGGTTTATTACATCAGCTGGTCAAAGGGCTGGAGATAGGGTGGCTTTAGGACTGTTTATTTTGTGCCTTATCAGTGCCTTTTAGGATTCATCTTTCAGACCTGCTCTTCCAGTTTGTCTCATGTTCACAAGATGGCTGCTGCAGTTCCATGTATCATGTTCTCATGCAGTGACATCCAGAGGCAGGAGGAAAATATGTTCCTTTTCAGATATTTTTTGAAAAGAAAGGAGGAAACCAGCAGTTGGCGTAATGGCTGTGTCGCTGGACTCCCACGTAGTCGACCACGGTTCGCGTCCTGGACCCGGTGGCTTAAAACTCACACCGGGCACATGTGTGTGTGTGCCCAAGATCCCGAGAGGAGAATGGAGGAGAAGGGATTGCGGCGTGACCATCCCCCCGGGGGGTGATTTCTTGCTTTCTGTCTCTATGTCTCTCTCTGTCTGTCTGGCGAGCTCACGTGCCCTATAGCGAAAACCTCTAAAAAAAGAAAGAAAGGAAACCCTTTTCCTGGAGCTCTGCAATATATTCTCCTTCTCTTCTCATTGGCCAGAATTACAACACATGCTCTTGGCTAAGCCGATTTGATTAGGGAAGTGGGATGTTCTGATCAACTTATATTAACTGAGATTCATTCCCTGGGACTGGGAAGGAACTCTTGTTCTCAGCAGAGTCACACAGAGGGAAGGCGTTCTGATGGTCAGGAAGAAGAGGGTAGGAATGGATTGGGGTTTTTACCAATGGTGTCTCCTACATTTCCTCCTTGCTTGCCTCCCAACCTGTACTGGCTCAAAGGCCTGAAAAATTGGAGGTTTACAGTTTTTCTTCCTATTCAAACACTAGGGACATGCTATTTTTTTGAATTGATCTTCTGAACTTAAAAAAAAACCAAACAGGTCCAGCAGATGGCATAACTGTCATATTGCTGGATTCCCATATGGACAACCATGGTTCGAATCCTGGAACTGGTGGCTTCAAAATCACACTGGGCATGTGCCCAAGATCCCAGGAGGAGACCAGAGGGAAGGGATTGTGGAGTGGCCATTCCCTGGGGGAGGGGGGTGACTTCTCGCTTTCTGTCCTTCCAGCAAGTGCACACACCCTATAGCAAAAATCTCTCTCAAAAAAAGAAAGAAATAAAGAGAAAGAAAGGAAGAAAACCAGGTCTATTTATTTGAATTAAAACTGAACATTTAGGGACCAGCAGGTGTTGTAGTGGTTAAGGCGTTGGACTCCCAGAATGGGGTTCCAGTCTTAGACCCAGAGGCTTGAAACTCATGCAGGGCATGTGCCCAAAATCTCAAGAGGAGAATGGAAGAGAAGGGATTGTGGTGTGGCCATCCCCCAGGGTGGGGGTGATTTCTCACTTTCTGTTTCTCTGTCTCTGTCCAATCCCATGCTCCCTAATAGCAAAAATCTCTCAAAAAAAGAAATTGAACAGGTTGTTTAGTTTGTGTCTCAGTTTCTTCATCTACAAAATGAGGATAATAATAGTACCCAACTACCAGATTGGCAGAAAGATTAAATAAATCATGATACAGTCAATTTCCATTATTCATGGATTCTGTATTTATGGATTTGCTTACTTGCTAATATATTTGTAACCTCAAAATCAATTTCTGTGGCAAGTTTGTGGTCATTTATGGACACAGAGCAGTGAAAACAGGAGTTGCTTCATATGCATTTTACTCATTGAAGTCAAACAAAGCCACGCTGTCTTCTAGTTTTAGCTCTTCATGCTGTACATATGTTCTTTTCAGGGCTTATATAGTGCCATGATTTTTGCTTTTTTCGTTTGTGTGTGTGCTTTTGTTAGTGATCTAGCTATTTAAAATGGCCTCTGTGTGGATTATGAAACACTCTCTAGTGTTCTCATGCCCAAGAACATTGTGATGTGCCCTACTGAGGAATGTATGTGAGAGTAAGCATTGATCAGGCATGGGTTGTGGTGCTCTTGGCTGAGTTCAATATGAACAAATCCACAATGTATATTGAAAAAGGTGCCTTTAAACAGAAACACACAGAAAACAAGGTTCTATATCGATCGGTTGGCCCAAGTGGTATGACAAGAGGCCCATAGGAACCTAATCCTGTATTTCTTCTAGAAGCAATGAATAGTTCAGTATTCATTAATTCATTGTTCTTGGTGACTTTATAAAACACCACTACTTTAAATAATGGGAATCAACTATGTTTAAAATGTTTGGGGGGGCCAATATGATGGTGTGGTGGTATAGGCAGCTAGATCCCACGTGGCCACTTGGACTTGGCAGCTTGGAAAATATGCCAGGTGTAAATGCATGCGTGCCCAGAATCCTGAGAGGAGAGTAGAGAAGGGATTGCGGTGTGGCCATCCTCCCAGGCAGTGATTTCTCACTTTCCCTTTTCTCTTTCTTTTTTTTTTCTTAACAGTTCTGATAAATACTCTTTACTCATTTAAATATCCATTTTTAGTAGTCAAATCCCAAAAGAAAACGGTTCTAGGAATACACTTAAAATGGTCATATTTCCATTTAAATTTTTATTGTTTTTGATTTTTAAAAACATTCTGCTATAGGGAGCATGTACTTACTGAAGAGGGGGATGAGAAAGCACACAGGGAAAGGGGTGGCAGTCCTTTCTCCTCCAGGGATTTTGGGCACCCAAATACACACACCTGGTAGGTTGTTCTAGTAGTTGGGTCCAGGACTCAAAAGGGCATAGTCAGCCAGGTTGGATCCAGTGGCCCTAACCATGACGCCAGCTGGCTCCTCCATTTAAATGAGAGAAGGCCAGCAAACTGACATCGCATGATAAAACTCCTCAAGTATCTCAACTGTTAACGTAAGCATGGACCCCAAATTATAATTCGTGGCTTTACTGTGCAACTTTATAATTATTATGCAGTATTTATGGCACAGGAAATCCCTGATACCTTCTATCCAGCTAAAGAGATAGTTTAGACAACTATACTTTTAAGTATTAGAGAGTTAAATGCATGTCACTATTTTCGTGTCTGTTTTAGTAAGTGTATGAGCAAAAGCTCACTTTTTTTTTTTTTTTGAAGCTCCAGTTTTTTAGTTCCAGGGCAGGTAAGGACAGGGTGGCCCAGTGATCTATAAAAGCAAATCACAGGGTTAGGACCATTTCTTAGTGACATTGAGATGGCTGAGCTGGTCTACAGCAAATCCATGTGGAGGGCAGTTGGAAGTGTTGACTGCCTTATTGGCCTGGAAGGCCTCTGCCCTATGTCCCTGGTGTGGCAGTACTCCTGCTCCGGGGTCAAGTATGGCATGTTCAGCCAGCAATGGTTTTTGCCTAGATCTCCAGGCGACGGATCATGTTCTGCTTCGCCTGAAAAAAGACACAAAGTGCTTCTATCCACTGCCTGCAGGGAATGCAATTGTGGAGGAGGAGAGCGATCAGGAACAGGATGCCAACAACGCTCCTTGAGTGTCCGCGTCCAGCCAGCAGCCCTCTGACTGGATGGCGGAAGTGCAACTGCCTTACTGGCTCCCTCATCCCTCTTTCTTTGTCTCTCTGTGAAAGACCAGCAGTTGGTGTAATGGCTACATCACTGGACTCCTGTGTAGTCAACTGCAGTTCGAGTCCAGGACTCAGTGGCTTAAACTCGCACCCGGTGCGTGTACGTGTGTGCCCAAGATCCCGAGAGAAGAATGGAGGAGAAGGGATTGCGGTGTGGCCATCCCCCCGGGGGGATAATTTCTCACTTTCTGTCTTTCTATCTCTCTCTTCTTTCTGGAGTGCACACACACCCTATAGGAAAAAACCTCTCAAAAAAAAAAAAAAAAAAAAAAAAAAAAGAAAGAGAAGAAAAGGAAAAACATGTGTCTGTAGCAAGACCTAAAAAAAAAGTTAAGGATAGGATAGCTTTGGTCCCATTGTAAGAACTATACCATTGTTGGTTATACCACCCAATGTAATAGCAATATTCTCTAAACTAGAACAGTATTAATTTTTTTCTTTTTAGAGAGAGAGATTTTTGCTATAGGGTGTGTGGACTCAATGAAGAGACAGAGAGAGACAGAGAGACAGGAAGTAAGAAATCACCCTAAATGGGGATGGCTATGCCCCAATCCCTTCTCCTCCATTCTCCTCTTAGGATTTTGGGCATGTAGACACATGCATCCGGTGTGTTTTAAGCCACCAGGTCCAAGACTCAAACTGTGATCAACTACATGGGAGAACAGCAATGTAACCATTACACCATTTGCTGGTTTCTAAGATTAGAATCTTAAAGTATTTTACAAAGTAAATATAGGCTGAGTCTATAATTCATTTCATTTCGTTTAAGTCCCTATCAAAATAAACCCAAACCAACCATCCACGTGGCTGGTCTCACAGCAAGGTAGTCATGAGCCCAAGGATTCAACCCCACTCACTACCTTCAAGGTCCATAACTATAACACAAAGTGAAAAGGGAAGAGAAACAAGGGATATTAAACTGCAGAAGTTGCAGGTTCTCAATTCCCAGCCACTTGAAGACCACTTGTAAAGGAGCAAGAGTGGTGTCTTCACCAATGGGAGCCCTGGGCTCAGGTCTGGTTTCTGTCCCTCAGGTCAGCATGACCAAGCCCCAGCCCAGAGCAAGGAATGCTCAGCCCCAACATCTGCTGAAGGAGGAGGAACTGGGCTAGCTCCTTAGAAAGGCAGCATTTCCATGCATTCATTAGCCTCCTTTCTCTCTTCCCTTTTTCCTGTGATGTTGGTGGGGGGATTTTAAACTGAAACTCTGTTTGAACTCTACCTTTATGGGAGACATTCCAAGCTGGACTTTGAGAGAAAGGAGTGGATGATTCCATCATCAGTCTCTTAGCTTTTAATATCACTATGACACAACAGTTTCAAATCTATGTATAGAGCAGCCTATTCAAAGCCATTTAGAATATAGGATAACAATGCCAAAATCATTTCAATGTAAGTCTTTGATCTCCTCATTATAATGCCATTACCATACCATTATTAGCTAAGATTACAATGACAAATCAATTTTAATTGAAGTCTTTGGAGATGCCATTTATAATGCTATTATCATGTGAATTTGCAATGAGAAAGTTACTTGAGCAAGCTTGTTGAAACAGAGCTATAATGCCACTATAATGGAAAATTTTGATGGTGAAATTATTCCAAGTCCCTGAGGACTAGTGATTATCATATAAAACCACCAACCAAGATAATGATGCCTCCCCAATAATAAATCATGCAATAGATAGTATCTACTGATCAAAGACTATCTTTGTCATAGAATGAGTTCACAAAAATCGCAGAATCCTAAAGGAAATAAATGGTCCTCATTTTACAAATGAGAAACCAGACACAAAGTGGGGACATGAGCCTTGCCTAAGGCCATGCACTGAGTGGCAGAGGCTGGACTCAACATCAGGTCTTTCTGATTTTTAGTCTTTAGATCTTGACTTCTAGATTCAATTTCAGCACCCAAGTTTCTTTTAATGCTTTTAGAGAATAGGTCTCCAGGTAAACAAGCAAGATAAGCATTAGACTAGAAGTACAAGAAAATTTCCAGATGTGGGTTATTGCAAGATACTCAATTTGGACTATAATAATTTTCTTTCTTTCTTTTTTTGAAGTCTGTTTATTATTTCGCCTGTGTTTTAGAGAGAGACAGCACCTCCGACAGGGTCTTCACATGGCCTTCCACCCCCAGCCCCAGCTAGCCCTGAATCATAGGCACACAGATGTCCGGAATATTCAGGGAGGTCTCTGACTCAAACCTGGAACCTTGAGCCTCCGAGAGCACTGGTTTTCATGCTGAGACATCATCCAATTTCACAGAAGAATTTTTCATATCTGGTGATTCCATGATGACTCCTGGTATGAAAAAGTTGTCCACACATAGGCCAACCCCATAACCTCGTGTTTAAGAGAGCTGGATCCCATATGGTCAACCGTGGTTTGAATATTAGCTTTAATGGCTTGAAAACCTACATAGGTCATATGGTTTGGGTGTGTAGTTTGGACATTTGTGTGCATGTCTAAAAATCTATATAGGAAGGAGAGCTGAAAAGAAGGGGTTGTGCCATGACCACACCCCTCAGGGGTGCTTTCTCTCTCTCCTTCTCTCTCTCTCTCTCTCACTCTCTCTTTTTTTTTAGTCTTTAGTGAGCACATGTGCCCTCTAGCAATAGAAAAATAAATTAATAATAAAAAAGAGAAGTTGTTGGGGCTAGCCTGTGACCTGGTGGTTAAAGCAGCTTGATCCTAGGTGGCTGACAACTCAGTTTGAGTTCTTAGACCCAGCAGTGTGAAAAACATACCAGGCGCATGCATGTGAGTGCCCAAAATCCTGAAAAGAGACAGAAATGGAGAAGGGATTACAGTGTGACCATGCCCCACCGGAGGTGCTTGTTTGTCTCTTCTGTGTGTGAGAGAGAGTGCTTTTTGGCAAATTAGCAAAACAAAACAATAACGAAAAGAAGTTGTTCACACAGAAGTTGGGACTTTATTCTGGCTTCATAGTTTCCTATGAGAGATTGTTCCTTTCCTGGAAGAGAAATTTAAACTCTTCTGGCACTGAGTAGATAAAGACAGAGAAGAAAATGATCACGCTACATCAAGGAGTTGCTTAATTCAGGCAACTAAAGATTCAGTGAAAATAAAAAATCGGTTAGATTAGTTGTTTGGCTAAAGAGAGTGTTTAATTCAATCACCCTGGGAAGCCACTGCCTCACACTAGCTCATTAGAGTGTCTTTCATCCCCAGAACGAGTCTTGTGTTGGCTTCCCTTCTTTATCTTAATTTGTCCAAAACACAGCTAGCCTCTTCCCACTTGTAAAGGTTTCCTCTGGTCCCTGATCACACCATCTCTCTTCTCTTACTTTTCCTTCCATTCTGGTCGGCCCTTCGGTGGAGAGGAAGGGCTGTGCGAGGAACGTGTTCTTCTCCCGGGTTGGTTTCTTCCTAGGACTGCCCCACCATGGGCCAGACTTCCTGATCCATTTGCTCTGAGCTTATCCATTCCTCACCAGTAGTGACCAGCTAAAATCTTTGGAAAGCTTACCATGTGCTAGGCACAGTACTAATGACTTTATTTAGCAAATCCAGCCATACTTATTACGATAAACCTGGAACCTAGTGGAATAATTTTTCTAAGGTCATGAGTGCAGTTGGAATATGGATCTTGGTTTTTGTTGGGTCCCAGAACCTAAACTTTGTTTTGTTTTGTTTATTTGCTTTTTCTTTCATGAGCAAGAGAGAGAGAGAGAGAGAGAGAGAGAGCGAGCGAGCGCACCCTCAACAGGGCCCTGTAGCTGTGACCAACTCCTAGCCTTCTATCAGCTCTAGATCCTGAGCACACATGTGCCTGGCATACACAGGAAGGTCTCTGGACTTGAACTGGTGACCTTCCCATATGGGATTACTTTACAGAGTATCATACTCCACTGCTACGATCCCTCTGACTCCAGAGCCTAAACTCTTAACCTCTTTGTGTCATGCAGACAGCTTAGTTTAGCATAATGGCTGAGCATACAGACTCTGAGGCCAAGCAACCTTGTTCACTTCTTGACTTTGTCTCTTACTGGCTGTGCGACATTGGACAAGTGACTAACTTCATGTGCTTCAGTTTTCTCATCTGTCTGCATGAAACTCAATAATGACTTACTTCCGTGTGTTGGTGTAAAGCTATTCTGTGCAAAACATTTGGAATAGGGCCTGCTGCCCAGATGCAGCCTGTAAGTGACACCTCTGTGCTGTTTTTTTTTCAGCTACATGGCTAGGTTTGCCAGATCCTATGAGATTGGGGGGTAAGAATGAGAAAGGAGATACAATAAATTGGTGATTTACATAAATGCACATGTTAAATGTGGATGTATACATTTGACTTGGGTACCTAATTTGAGAAGGAAAGCTGGATTTTAGGGAAGGCTGCTAGCAGCATCTTACATACGAACGTCAACTTTAAAGGGGCAAGATTTGAGAAGATAAAGTCAATGATCATCCTGAATTGGTATGAAAATCAGTTTCACAAAGTCAAGGGCAACATGTTAGTGTGTATTACACAGTGATGGGAAAAGCAGTGTAACTAATTATCCTTGGAGGGGTGGCAGGCAGTTAAGCTTTAGACAATCCCGGCGAAATTCCTTAGACCCATGTCCAGCAGGCCACAGGCTGAACAATAGCTCAGGAATGTCAGAATTTTGATTCTCATCCTAGCTTGGCTACTGATCTGTTCTGTGACCAGAGTCCCTTAATCCCTCCATGCCTCTGTTTCCCTGCCTGCCAAATGCCAGCCGTCTCCCTGGGTGATTTTGAGGGATAACCAATAAAAAGGATTAGCCAGAAGAACCGCCATCCAAATTGTTAATAAAAGTGGTATTTTGTACTCAATTATTTGCATCTAAACCATTTAGATTCTCTCTTCAGCATCTTCCACCCTCTATTTTTCTTATTCTTGGCCTTTTCTCCACATCGCCCACGGAGGAGCAAACACATAAGATACATGGTACAGTGTCTTGCAGTGATATTGCAATCTGGATGAAGGAGAATTGGCCATGCTGTGACATTTCAAGCAGTTGCTGTCCAAGGGAGAAATTCACCTAAGGGATGCCCCCAACCCAGCAAACAAAGAAGCAACAGAGGAAAATGCCAACGTGGCTCTGGGTCTCACGAAGTGACTTGGGTGGTGCTGTCTATGTTAGGCTGGCCAGTGCCTGAGCAAAGGTAATGGGAAAATTCAGAATGCGGAGAAAAAGAATACAATTGCCCGTGTGCTGGAAATTAAAGTTAATTCCATGAGCATAAATAATGAAAACAACATTGATGGAAATAAACGATGTACTTTGCTTTAGCAATGTTATTTGAATAACTGATATTGTACTTTGTTGGGCCACGGTTTCAAATGTATTCGATTATGCATTTTAATGTTTCTCCCCAAAAAGCCTTTCAAATCAGTATAAATTGCTGTATGTAGCAGGCATGTCTTGATCTTTAGCTGCCATGACAACAGGATACAGAGAAATGCATTTTCATAACAATTGCTAGCAATGTTTAGTATCACTGTTACTTTGTGTCAGGGACTGGTTGGCTTGGGAAGGAAACAGCACTGTTTTCTTCAACTCAAAAGCTGTTATTGTAATAATTGAAAAAATAGAAAAATTATTGTTTAGGAAAAAAGTAGGTAGATGGGAGTAAAGCTTGAGAGTGGAGTGGGGAGGAAAAAAAAGAAAACTCCTTCCTGGAAAGAAGAGCTATACCAATGGGAGCTAGTATATAGCTACTCGGAAAGTAATCAGGTAATCAGATCAACAGATTGAGTCAAATGATGTGATTATTTTACTATTTTAATTATTATTATTATTATTATTTTGTCATAGGGCGTGTGCAATCACTGAAGTCAGAGGGAGGATCCCTCTTGGATTTTGGGCACACATGCACACGCACCAAGCATTGTGATTTTCTAGCTGCCATGTCCAGGACTCAAACCACTATTGGCCATGTAAGGATCCAGCACCTTAATCACCATGCCACCTGCTGGCCCCTCAAGTGATATAATTTTAAATCATATAACCAGTTTTCACAACTAGAAGATATATATATATATATATATATATATATGTATATATATATGTGTGTGTGTATATATATATATACATATATATATACGTATATATACACACACACACACAGTTGCATATATATCTGTGTGTGTGTGTGTGTGTGTATACATATATATATGCATTTCTTTTTCTTGCCCATTTGTCTTAACTTAAATATTCAAAAATAGCCTGGAGAGAGCAGATCTGAGGAATTTTGGGAAGCAACACATTTTTGGGAAGTATGATACACATTTTTAAAAAATCCAGGCAGTGTTGTGTTTCTGATTGACAGTGTGGAGGTGCTTCTTTCTCCTAGTTCTCTGAAGTCCACGATATCGCAGGTCTACAGGCGCCATAGTGGAAGAGAGGCAGTGTTAGCCTGGTAGTTAAGGGAGGCTGCAAAGCCTGGTGGCCAGACAGAACTCTGCACTATTCCCTGGCTCTGTATAAACTTTCAAAAGTATAGAGAACCTGGGGAATTTATACCAAGTGAATACACTCATGTAATCAGTACCATATAAAATAATTAAACAGGATCAGAAGAAGCCCAGAAGCCTTCTTTAGACTCCCTCCAGTCAATACACCCTTTGGGAAAAAACAAACAAACAAAAAGAGCACTGTTCTGAATTCTCTCATGTGAGCTAGTTTTTTTTTTTTTTTTTTTTTTTTTTTTTTTTTTTTTTGTTTGTTTTGTTTTTGTTTTTTTTTTTAGATGTTTTTGCTATAGGATGCGGGCGCTGGCCAGACAGAGAGAGACAGAAAGCGAGAAATCACCCCCCCGAGGGGGGATGGCCACACCGCAATTCCTTCTCCTCCATTCTCCTCTCGGGATCTTGGGCACGCACACACACGTGCCCGGTGTGAGTTTTAAGCCACCGGGTCCAGGATGCGAACTGCAGTCGACTACATGGGTGTCCAGCGACATAGCCATTATGCTAACTGCTGGTCCCCTCATGTGAGCTAGTTTTGCCTGTGTTCTAAGCACTATGGACTCTTACAGTATGTACTCATTTGAGTCTGACTTCTTTTGTTCAGCATTATATTTAACCATGTTATACATAGCGTAATGTTTGTAATGACACTGCCATAAACCAGCCAGCCAGACTCAGTTCTGTAACCTCTGAATGCTGGACTCTGAACTTATACCAGTGGCTGCCTGAGGATAGATGGGCCTGTGACCCCCCTAAAGATACTTTTTCTCAGGCTACAACTGTACAAGCTTTCCTGCTTCAGATCCAATCATATTTTCCAGCTTCTAGACAGCTTATTGTGGTACTTCTCTACCATGTGATGTGTAAAATAATTTCTATAAAAAAACTCTTTTCTTTTACATATATATTTATCTTGTTGGTTCTGTTTCTCTAGAGAATCCCAACCAATATGGAGTGGAAAGGAATGCATTATCACAGTGCCATGCATCAGATGGTATTTGAGAAGGATGGGGAAAATCAAAACTAGGACAATAATGGAGACAGATGACTCCTGCTAAGTACCAGGTGGATACAATTATTGTTATGAGTAGCAGGGTAGAGTGGTGGCAAGGGGTGGCATATGAATCTGATTTCAGAGAACTAGGAAAATAGTTAATAAAACATTCATCCTAGAGACAAAATACAGATGAAGCCAACATAAGCACTATGAAGCTTGTATCACCAAAATAAATCACAAATGGGTGACTAGCATAAGGCTGATAGCAGTGACCTTAATAGAAAAATAATAATTTCTTGCATTATTTCCAGATCTGAGTTAGAATTTAGACTTGGAATGCACTAACTGAAGAACAGGGGTCTGCTCTTCAAGATGAAGGACCTTGCAACATCATGGTAAGTGTAGTAGTGATTATTCTCCCAGTCCTTCTCCCAGTGGGCCCATGCCCACTAAAGTGACTACACGTTGAAGAAAGGGGAGCATCCAAACTTTCTGAGCAATATTGGACTTAGGGTTCAAGTGAACGTTGTTACTCAGAGATCTATAGATCAGCTTGGTCCTCCTTTTAGCGAGGGCACCTGGGGACCAGATAATAAAAGGAGTCTGCTACATCTGTAGACCCTCCTCCCAACGGTTATTTCCCTGGTCCCCAGATTTGTAATTGGACCCGATATGTTTGCTAATTTGGTCTTTAATCTTTGGAGTAGGAGCTATCATGAAGGGAAGGCCAGGTAGAAAAAGCTCCTTTTATCTACTCTCAGCCAAGATGGCAAATAAATAATAAAAGAATAGACAACAAGATGACAAAATTATGGAAAGTAGTGTCACCCTTAAGGATGTAAAGGATACAGAGTTCATAATTTTTTTTAGAATTATTTTATTTAACTTTATTTATTATTATTGTCATTATTATTTTCCAGTTTGATCAGAAAGGGACAGAGAGAAAGTGAGAAAGCAAGCTGCTAGGTCCAAGACTTGAACTGTGGTCCGCGATGTGGGAGTCCAGCGCCTTTAACCACCATGCCACTTGCCAGCCCCCAGAGTTTATAATTAAAAAAAAAGGATTAATTTTAATTTTATTTATTGATTCATTTATTTTAATTTGATGAGAGAGAGAGAGACAGAGAGAGGAAGAGAAAGTGAGATAGCAAGCCCCCAGGTCCGTGACTTGAACTGTGTTCGTCCATGTGGGAGTGTTCAGCACCTTAGCTGCCACGCCACCTGCTGGTTCCTCATGATTTTTTTTTTTTTTTTTCCAGTTAGGTTAGGTTTTTTTTTTTTTTTAAATTTATTATCTATTTTTTTTATTACATTGAATTACATATAACTTTACAGTGTATTACATTGCTTTTTCAAAAGGGAATGCCATGCATGTCAGTCAGTACAGAGACATTAAAAATCTCAATTTAATTGATCAATCTGGCTTCTGTAGGAACAAGATGGATGCTGGAGGATGAGAATAGACCACTATGAACCTAACAAAGTACTAATCTCAGTTGTAGCTGCCATGCCAAATGTGTATCTTTCCTAGAGCTGAATATAAGCTCTCAGATATATAGAATGCAGCCATTGGTTCTGTGAGCACATTGTTTTCTATCCTAATCAGAAAATAAGATCAAAAACAGTTTGCATTCATAAGTACCAGGCAGCTATATAAAATCCAGTTTTCCCCCAGGACTATTTAGCTCTCCTGCCCTTTGTCTTGATGTAGTTTGAAGAGATCCTGAACATTGGAACATCCTATAGGACCATAGCCTGCCATGGAGGAAGCTCCGTGCTTGGTTGCCCCCTTTGGATTGTGGTGGAAACTTATTCCACACCTGGGAATACCACTGGCCCACAAAACAGGAATCGCACAGGCCACCAGCTTTGAGCAGTGCACTGAAAGGAAAGGGCTCAGGCAGTCCAGGGTGGTAGAAGAGCCCTGAGACCATACACTCTAGGGGGCTTATATGTGGTGCAAAAAAATGACACAGCCCAAGTCCCATTGAACTGTAAGGTATAGCTGTTGCCTGAGCCCTTCAAGGTCCTTGTATTTCAGTAAAACAGGAGAGGTGTCACCATCTTGGCAGGAGCAATGGACTCCGACATCAGGCGGTGAAAGCAACGGGGTCAGGAGGAATAAGCATGGCACCTAGGCGATCCATTTGCTGCTTCTTTGTACTCCTGCAGTCAACTGTGGACAAGTGCAGCCATCTTGGCCTAAGAAGGGAATGGTGACTGAGAGCTCAGACCCCTCTGTGATGAGAGGCTGTATCCTGCCAGCAAGTGGGGCACTAAAATCAGCACAGGCTCACAGGTCGAGGTTAGTTTAGAAGGTGAGTAGGAGAGGGAGACGATGAGTACAGTCACCCCCCCCACACACACACATATCCACAGGTGATTCATTACTTTTTTCTTTTTAAAGAATTATTACTTTGGGAACCAGCAGTTAGCGTAATGGCTATGTCGCTGGACTCCCACGTAGTCGACCGTGGTTCGCGTCTCGGACCCGGTGGCTTACAACTCACGCCGGGCACGTGTGCATGCGTGCCCAAGATCCCGAGAGGAGAATGGAGGAGAAGGGATTGCGGTGTGACCATCCCCCCTGGGGGGTGATTTCTCGCTTTCTGTCTCTATGTCTCTCTCTGTCTGTCTGGCGAGCGCACGCGCCCTATAGCGAAAAAAAAAAAAAAGAATTATTACTTTAATTTTATCATCATTATCATGTTTTTTCTATTTGCTACAAGGCACACAAGCTCACCAGAGAGAGAGAGAGAGATAAAGAGAGGAGAGAAAGCTGCCAGGTCTGGAATTAGAACTGCTGTTGGCTATGTGGGAGTCCAGTGCCCCAACTACCATGCTACCTGTTGGCACCTTGTTTTTCTTTTTTTAAGAGTGTTTTGTTTTTTTCTTAGAGTATATGCACTCACTTGAGAGCGAGACAGAGACAGTGAGAGGAAAGTGAGAAATCACCCCCTCCCCGCCAAGAGGGGATTGCCAGGTCACATTTTCTTCTCCTCCATTCTCCTCCTGGGATCTTGGGCATGTACATACACCCACTTGGTGTGATTTTCAACCCACCAGGTCCAGGACTCGAATTGCAGTCAGCCATGTGGGAGTCTAGCAATGTAACCACTACATCACTCATTTCTAAGACCCTATGTGGGCTAGGAAATAGAACTGAACTCTATACTTTATTTTTTCCTATAGATGCATGCCTATGATAAAGTTATATTTATAAGAGGCTCAGTAAGAGATCAACAATAAATACACAGTAGACCAATTATAACAATGTACTGTAGTGAAAGTTATGTGAGTGTGGTCTTTCATCCTCAAAGTATCTTGTTGAATGGTATTCACTTATTTTTGCACTGCTATTGACTGTGGGTAACTGAAGCTGCAGAAAACACAACCATGGATAAGAGGGGACCACTTGTATAAGGGGACATCAAAAATTTGTGGAAAAAATGGAATTAAAGTACAAATTTATTGTGATGTAAAAAAAATGAAATCCATGTATAGTGATTTTCTTTCTTTCTTTCTTTCTTGGAGAAGTTTTTGCTATAGCGTGAGTGCGCTCACCAGAAAGACAGAGACAGCAAGATAGAAAGTGAGAAATCACCCTCTGGGGGGATGGCCACACCGCAATCCCTTCTCCTCCATTCTCCTCTCAGGATCCTAGACACACACGCACCTGGTGTGAGTTTAAGCCATGGGGTCCAGGACTTGAACCATGGTCGACTACATGGGAGTCCAGCAACATAGCCATTATACCATCTGCTGGTCCCCTGTATAGTGGTTTTCATAAAATGAATTCTCCATGAGCTTTTTGAAGATCCCTCATATTAGCTGTGGCTGAAGGTCAGCTGTAGTTCCTCTCCCTGATCTTCATCTCCTAAGATTATCTCGGGGAAGCTCACTTTCATCCTGAAGGAGTCGTTCCTTAAGCAAAAAGTGGATTAAAGAAGTGGATCTGGGAAGTACAGTGTAGACTGTGATGAACACTGGGATTTACCACCCAGATCCTCCTTCAAAGGACTTGTTTCTTTAGGGTCCGAGAAGGTTGTCAGCAGACAGCATCTACTGATCAGCTCCTTCAGGGTTTTCTTCAGCTCCAAACAGCTACCTTGCCCTTCCCAGGGTGGGCCCATATCTAATGACAGATCATGACAGGAGCAGAAGGCATTTCAGCCCACTCCGTGTACAGAAGTCTGATGGGCCTCATATATCGAGCTTGCTGTGGAATTGGCTGAGCTCGGACAGGCCCCTACTACAATCCCACTTCCCTCTCTGTGCAATCCTGTGTCTGTCCTCTCTCTTCCTTCACAGATGTATATTCTTGGGGTTCTTTGCACGATACAGAATGCTCCTGGAAATTGCAATTCCTGCTATTTTTTTTTTCTGTTGCGGAAATTATGTAAATGTGGATTTCTAACCTATAAACATACTGAATTTTTCAAATAACCAATGTTCAGAGATCCCAGGAAACAATGATGTTGAGTACTTTCTCCTATGGACTCCCATTTCAGACATAATTGTTTTGGATGAGGTGGGCCAATCAGGATTGGCCTTCTGGGATTTGTTTTCAACAAAAACATGGTACAGGAGAAATTTACCTTCCATGTTTAACAGCTCATTTGACTCCGTTTATCTTCTTGTGAGCACATATTTGTGAGACTTTGAAGTCAGATATGGATTTTTTTCCTCAGCTGTCAAATGGGCAAACAAAACTTTTTTTTTTTTGGAGAGGTTTTTACTATAGGGCGCGTGTGCTCGCCAGACAGACAGAGAGACATAGAGACAGAAAGTGAGAAATCACCCCCCAGGGGGGATGGCCACGCCGTAGTCCCTTCTCCTCCATTCTCCTCTCGGGATCTGGGGCACGCACACACACACGCCTGGCATGAGTTTTAAGCCCCTGGGTCTGGGACGCGAACCGCGGTCGACTATGTGGGAGTCCAGCGACATAGCCATTACGTTAACTGCTGGTTTCCAATAAAAACTTCTTGAAGAGTTGTAAGGAATTAGAGATAGTAGATGAAGCCCCTGTAGTATTTGATTAGAAACTAGCTCTTGAGAAATAGCTTCTCGAAATTTATTTTTAGCTTCTTTCTTCCGTTTTTAAAAAATTGCCAGTGAGTGTGTGCACTGAGTAGAGAGAAATGTGTGTGTGTGAGAGAGAGAGAGAGAGAGCAAGAAATCATCCCTCAGGGGGGATGGCCACACCACAATCCTTTCTCCATCTCTCTATCCTGTTGGGATGTGACTCACACACACACACATATATATGTCTGGCATGTTTTCAAGCTATAGAGTCAGGATTCAAACTGTGATCAGCCATGTAGAATCTGGCCTGCTTAACTAATAGGCTACCAGGCCGGTCCTCTTTCTTCCATTATTAATATCCAGCCTATCTTTTCAAGAGGGAAAAAAAAGCAATTTAATTAATGCTTTTCCATTATGATTTTAGGGATTTCATATCAGTTCTTCCCAGGGAAATTGTATTTTAAAAAAGAGGTACTTTATTGTCTGAATTAAAGGAATGATATTCTAAGGTAGGCATTTGACAGGGAATGGGGGTCCTTTTGACTACATTCCATAAAGAAAAATGTTCTTGGGACCAGCAGTTAGCGTAATGGCTATGTCGCTGGACTCCCATGTAGTCAACCGTGGTTCGAGTCCTAGACCCGGTGTCTTAAACTCACACCGGGCGCGTGTGCCTGCGTGTCCAAGATCCCGAGAGGAAGATGGAGGAGAAGGGATTGCCACGTGGCCATTCCTCCAGGGGGTGATTTCTTGCTTTCTGTCTCTCTCTCTCTCTCTCTGTCTTTCTGGCAAGTGCACACGCCCTATAGCAAAAACCTAAAAAAAAAAAAAAAAAAAAGAAAAAAAGAAAAGAAAAGAAAAAGAAAAATGTTCTTCATGTCTGGGTGAGATTGACTGTCCTGGTTTTCAATGAAGAGGGAAGATAAAACTTTCCACTTAAGGAGGACTCCCCCCCACCTCCCTCCCCACCACCCATGTTGAGAAGAGTTTGCCTACATCTTGCTTTTTCAAGAGGGACAACTGAAATATCTTCTAGCTATTTGTTCCAGTAGTTCAATATATATTCTTGGTTATATCAAATATTTGATATTTTAGGAAATCAGCCTTGTTAAATTAAAGTGGATAAGATGGCATTTTAAGGTCACCTTGGTATGATCAAACATGATGCTGACATTTACAATCCATTTCCATTGCTTCTCGCATGTTTCCTTGTCAGTTAAATCCAGACTCTTCAAATTTAAAGGAGTTTCAAATCTAATAATGCAATTATAAATATTGTAATAAAATCACTAACTGCCCACTGATTTCCATGCAAGTTTCAAAATCTTCATATGTCCTTTCCTGTCATTTAAAACAGTTTTAAAAAGTAGTTTTAACATAACATTATTTGCAAAAGTATAAACAAGTATAAATCTTAATTTTTAATTTTTATGTTTTGCTAAAAAACATAAAAAAATTTTAATTTTTTCCTTCTCTATAGAGAGAGGGAAAGTGAGATGTCATCTCCCCTGAGGGCTGGCCACACTGCCATCCCATCTTCTCCAATCTCTTCTAGGGATTTTGGGCACACATGCACACATACCAGCATGATTTTCAAGTTCTCAGGGCTGGGACTTGAACTGAATTTTATTAATCAGTCATGTGGAATCTAGTACCTTAACCTCTGCAGCACTTGCTGGTTCACTCTTATATGTTTTATGTATTTCTTAAATTTGTGACTTTTGTTCATATAAAAGCCCACATAAATTTGCCTATTAAAAAAAAGGAAAACTATTCATTAAGATCTGTAATCAACAATGCTAATTTAAGGTGATAGAAAACACAGCTCAGCAAAAACCACACTGTCACATCAGAATGAATTTTTTTTTGAGAGGTTTTTGCCATAGGGTGCATGTGCTCGCCAGACAGAGAGAGAGAGAGACAGAGAGACAGAAAGCGAAAAATCACCCCCCAGGGGGGGATGGCCATGCCGCAATCCCTTCTCCTCCATTCTCCTTTCGGGATCTTGGGCACACAAGCACATGTGCCTGGTGTGGGTTTTAAGCCACTGGGTCCGGGACACAAACCGCGGTCGACCACGTGGGAGTCCAGCGACATAGCCATTACGCTAACTGCTGGTCCCACATCAGAATGAATTTGAGCCACAATGTTATGGTCCAGTATTTTTTTTTTTTTCCTATAGAAAATAGCATTTATTTTCCTATTTAAGGTGAACACAAATAAATGTTCCAGAAATGTTTTATGTCCATCATCAGTAGATTGAATTTATTTAACAAACCAAAATCAAAGTCTTCCCCGAAAATACTTTGTTCTAGAGCACAGGGAACTTGCAGGCCCTCTCTGTTTCAACACAGGAATTCACATTGACTAGGCACAGCTCGTAAGTGGGTTTGTTCCCTGGTTCAACTGCTTCTACCCCATGAACGCTCCTCATAAAGACAGCAGCAAACCACTAGGATTCACAGTAATAGGAGAGAAGGCCTTGGCCATGGAACCTCCATAATAGTCCCAAGTTGTGTTTCAAAAGCTAACTTGTGGATTCTGTGGCCCAACCCAGCAACTCTAGTGACACCACAGTAGGGCGTAGCTCTTGTCACAGCTTCATTTCAAGTCAATCTTGTTCATTAAATTATTAAATTTTTCCAACTTTGCAGGTTTTACAGCTCTTTTATAGCAACTGGTCATCCCCATTGGTCAAGGGAAGGTGCCCTCACTTGATGCTGAGCTATCACCACTACAATGTCCAAGGCACAGGTGGACCTGGGCAGTCACAGGTGATGCTGGACGATGGTGGGAGACATGATGCTACAGTGGATGCCTGGGAACGAGGCTGAGAGAAGGCTGGACGTTGGGGATGCAGTCTAGGGGGTGGAGGTCTGAATTCCTGAGTGGCCTTCCTCAAGCACACTGTGACACTGGAGCGAGTGCAGGCAGCTCTTCTGGGCACTTTTGCTGAGGGCTCAAGCTGACCACCTGGGTGGACTGACACATGTGCAGCTGCTACTGTCCTAGCGCCCTGGCTGCGGGTTAGTTAGCTCAGCTGGCTGCAGTCTGTGATGACAATCTTATCGGATGGCTTCCCACATTTAGAGGTGAAAGATTCCATTTTTTTCACGACATCCTTGTCCTCTTTGATGTGGCAGAACACAACATGCTTACTATCCAGCCAGTCTGTCTTGATGGTGCAGATGAAAAACTGGGAGCCATTGGAATTGGAGCCTGCGCTGCCATGGGCAGGACACCTGGTACTTTAGCGTGAAGTTCTCATCAGGAAAGTGGCTTCCATAGGTGGACTTCCTCCCAGTGCCATTGTGGTTGGTGAGGTCGCCTGCTTGGCACATGAAGGACGGTATCCCCCAGCAGTTAGTGTGATGGCTATGTTGCTGGACTCCCACGTGGTCGACCGCGGTTCGGGTCCCCACCGGTGGCTTAAAACTCACGCTGGGTGCATGTGCGTGCATGCCCAAGATCCCTAGAGGAAAATGGAGGAGAAGGGATTGTGGTGTGGCCATCCCCCTGGGGGGTGATTTCTCGCTTTCTGTCTCTCTCTCTCTGTCTGGTGTGAGCGCACGTGCCCTATAGCAAAAACCTATCCAAAAAAAAAAAAAAAAGGACGTGATCCCCCTGTGGAAGGTTGAACCTTTGTAGCTGAAGCCCTTCTCACCAATGCACAGGGCTGTGAAGTTCTCGGCTATCTTTAGGATGACATATGCCTTCAGCTCTAGCCCCACGCGGTGGAGCGGCTGCCCATCGGCATCCACGTCTAGGTACACTAGCAGGTTCTGAAAGGAGGAAGAGGATGGGTCTCGGGAGCCACTGCCGCTGCAGGCACGCGCCGTGGAGAGACGCAGCGGCGCCTTTTTTTTTTTTTTTTTCCTTCTTAAGATCAAAATTCTTTCATTCTTGTGAGCTGAATGATGACTTGATTCTCACACAGCATTAATTTGCATATCAGTATTTGTCGTCAGATTGAAAGCATCTTTTAAGTATGAAGTCTTTGGTCAGCTGCAGTGGTGCAGTGGTAATGCAACACTCCATGATGCTGAATGAAGTATGGGAAAGTCCTGGGTTCAGGTCCTGGGGTCTCCCTGTACATGGCAGGTGTCTGATTCTGGCTAGCTGAGGCTAGGGGTGGATTGATTACAGGATGAAGATCTGTTAGCAGTGCCCACCCTCTACAGCCCCATCTCTCACATGAAATCAACAAGTAAACTTAAAATAAAAAGGTGAAGTTTACTTTTATTTTTTCCTAATAGATCGTAATTAACGATAGTGCTCAAATGTTAACTTAGGCACACTAATCACGTCAAGGTAATTAGGTCAAAGGTGGATATCTGTGTGATCTAGATGTAAAATGCTCAATATTTAAAAATGCTAGGGCCAGCAGGTGCCATGGTGGTTAAGCTGGACTCCCACATGGCTGAATGTGATTGGAGTCCCAGACCCGGCAGCTTGCTTTCTCACTTTCCCTCTCTCTTTGTTTCTCCCTGATCAAATTAAATAATAATGATAATAAAAAATAAAAATTAAAAAATTCTATAAAAAATTTACAAATGCGTATAAAACACAACATAAAATATCAAGGAGATTTAAAGGCTGAATATATATTCATAATAAATGTTAGGAATTCATAGACCCCATTTTAAGAAATACTGCTCTTCAGAATGTAAATTGAACAAATTATAATAATATAACTCTTGCTAGGATATGCAATGAGAAAAATATGGAAATGATCACTCTGGTTAAGAAAGTAAAAACTTTCTGGGTAAACTGTTAGAAATGTAATCACTGACACTTTTTTTTTAACTGTGGAAAAATATACATAACATAAAATTCACCATTTAAAAATTTTTTTGACCAAGGGCATGTATGATTGCTGAAAAGACACACACAGAGAGAGAGAGAGAGAGAGAGAGCGCGCAAGAAAGCACCCTCTCTCTCCATGGGCATAGTCACATGACCATCCCCTTTTCCTCAATTTCTCCCTCCTTTAGGATTTTGGACATGCATGAACATGTTTCTAGCATGTTTCTCAAGCTGTCTAGTTTGGTACTTGAACCATGGTAATTGGCCATGTGGGATCCATTGCCTTAAATACTATACCATGGCTGGCCCATTTTAACTATTCACGTGTTGTGTGGCATTAAGTACATTCACAACCATTGTCACTATCTCTAGATTTTTTTTTTTTCATCTCCCCCTCCTGAAACTGTCTCTTTTAAATATTAATTCCTCATTCCCACTTTCCCCCAGCTCCTGGAAACCACTGTTCTACTTTCTATTTCTATGATTTTTACTACTCTAGGAACCTTGGAGAAGTGGAATTTTATCCAGTATTTGTCCTTTTGTGACTGGGTGATTTTACTTAGTATAATGTCTCCAAGGTTTATATTGTAGTATGTGTCAGATTTTCCCTCTTTTTTTAAAAAAAAAAAGAATTATTTTATTTATTATTATTATTGTAAAATTTGATCAGAGAGAGACAGAAAGAGAAAAGGAAAGTGAGAAAGCAACGTGCCAGGTCTGGGACTCAAAGCGTGGTCTGCCATGAGGGAGTCTAACCTTAACCTTCATGTCACCTGCTTAAATTTTCCTTTTTTATTTTATTTTTTATTTTTATTTTTGCCAAAGGGTGTGTGTGATCACCAGAGAGACAGAGACAAACAGTAAGAGGGAAAGTGAGATATCACCCCCCCCCCCCCCCGAAAGGGGATGGCCACATGTAATCCCTCCTCCTCCATTCTCCTCCTGGGATTTTTGGACATGCATGCACACATGCCTGGTGTGATTTTTCAAGTCCAAGTCTAGGACTTGAACCTTGGTTGGCTGTGTGGGAGTCCAATGCCTTAACCACCATGCCACCTCTTGGCCCCAGATTTCTTTCTTTTATTCAGGCTGAATAATATTCCAATGTGTGTACATACCATATTTTGTTTATTCATCCGACTACCAACGGTTACCTGAGTTGCTTTAACCTTTTGGTTATAGTGATTGTGGGTCAGTCTATTTCCTGTTGCTATAAGTGAACACTACAGACTGGGTGATTACAAAAAACAGGTTTATTTAGCTGTAGTTCTGGGGACTGAGTATGGTCATATCAACATTTATTCTTCTCCATTTATCCATCCTATTGGGATTTTAGCACTTATGCATGTGTGCCAAAAACATGTTTTTCAAGCACTATGGCTAGGGTTTAAACTGCTGTGTGTTGGCTGTGTGTGATGTGGCTCCTTTAACCAATAGACTACAGGGCTGGCCCATAATTTTTAATTTCAATGAAATTTGATTTATTGATTTTTTCTTTTGTTGCCTCTAGTTTTGGTGTCATATCCAATAAATATTTGCCAAATGCAGAACCATGAAGCTTTTTCTCTCTCCTTCTAAGAGTTTTATAGTTTTAGCTCCTATGTTTAGATCTTTGATTCATTCTGAGTTTACTTTTTTGTATGATGTAACATAAGCGTCTAATTTTTTTGTTCTTTTTTGCATGTGGATATCAACTTTTTGTAACATCATTTGTTGAAAAACTATTCACCTGCTGGCCCCAACATTTTTCTTTTTAATTGAAAAATTTTACTTAAATAACAAACCTCCTTGATTTCCCCCTACACCCCAGCCAATCAGTGTCTGAAGTTTACATTTTATAATGATAACTTAAAGAATAAATGATGCCTAGAACCTCTAGGCATCTCTTAAGTGTACTGACAGCTTAAAAATATTAAGTCTTCTGATCCATGATCATTGATGTCTTTTGATATATTTGTACCTTGATTTCTTTTTTTTTTATAATTTTTTTTAAATGAGAGGTTTTTGATATAGGGCGCATGTGCTCGCCAGAAAGACAGAGAGAGACAGAGAGATAGAAAGCAAGAAATCACACCCCAGGGGGGATGGCCACGCCACAATCCCTTCTCCTCCATTCTCCTCTTGGGATCTTGGGCATGCATGCACATGCACCTGGCGTGAGTTTAAGTCACCGGGTCTGGGACTGGAACCACAGTCGGCTACATGGGAGTTCAGCGACATAGCCATTATGCTAACTGCTGGTCCCAATATTTGTACCTTGATTTTTTTTTAGCAATAGTTTTATTTACTTATTATTTTCAGTATACAAGTCTTCTGTCTTCTAGGTCAATCTAGGTTAAGTGTGTGTGTGTGTATATATATACATGTATATGACATATATATATGTATATAGTTTCAACCAGGGACATATGTCTTTATTGGCCAGGCTGGCTACTTGAGTGCGATGAAGTTCGAGGATGGCCTGGATAACTGGTCAGCCGTTGGTTACAGGCTTGTAGGTGATGAAGAACTCTCCTAGGTTGTGGCCCATCACCTCAGGCTTTATCTCCACCTGGTTGACGATCTTGCTGTTGTAGACACCATCTCTGGCTGGATGGTCATATCGCGCATGTGTGTCTTCACCACTTCCGGCTTCTCCAGGGGCGGTGCCTCCTTCTTAAGGCCTTGCACAGACTAATGAGCAGTGAGCGCTGCTTCCCCCGTTGCCACTGCCAGGCAGGGTGCAGCTTCACCAGTTGCTCGTAGGACGTGTCCAGCCACTGGCCCAGGTCCTGGCCGAGGTCCACGCCGCGGTACGTGAACTTAGGAAGGTCCACTTTTTTTTTTCCCCCGCTCCACTTCTGCCATCCTGACGGCTCCTCAGAAAGGGGTTAAGTTATGTTTGTAAGTATTTTATTCCTTTCAATGCTATAATATGTAAAATTATTTTATTAATTTCCTGTTCTGATCATTATTAGTGTATGGAAATAGTTGATTTTTGCATGTGCATTTTGTAACTGCAGCTTTTTTGAATTTGATTTTCAGTTCTAACAGTTGTGTGTGTAAATGTATGTGTGTAATCTTTAGGGTTTTCCATATATAAGATCATATTTTTTGCGAGCAGAGAGATTTTTACTTTTTATTTTCCAAGTGGAACATTTGAAACATTCTTGCATTCCAGGAATAAATCCTACTTTGTCATGATGTTTCATCCTTTTAATATGCTCCCTTTCATTGAGGGATTTTGGTGTCAATATTCATAAGGGATATTGTTTTGTAGTTTTCTTCTAAAATCTGGCTTTGGTATCAAGATAATACTGTCCTCATAGAATGAGTTAGAAAGTATTCCTCTCCTGATTTTTTTGGGAAAAGTTTGAGTAGGATTAGTGCTAATCTCCTTTAAGTGTTTGGTAGAATTCAACAGTGAAACCATCTGTTCTTGGGTTTTCCTTTGTTGGGAGACTTTTGATTACTGATTTAATCTCTTTGCTGGTTATAGATCAATTCGGATTTTCTATTTCTTCATAATTCAGTCTTGATAAGTTGTACGTTTTTAGGAATTGGCCTATTTTATCTAGGTTATCCAATTTGTATACAATTTTTCATAATACATAATTCTATGAAGTAGATAGTAGTATCTTCTTTCATTTATTTTGAGTCTTCACTCTTTCTAAAAAATAATTATTCATTTCTTTCTTCCTAGAGAAAGAGAAAGAGAGAAAGGCAGGCACCCCTCAACAGGGTCCTCACATCATGATTTACCCCAAGTGTCAGCCAGCCTGTATCACAGGCATGCATGCATGCCTGCTATGTAGAGCAAGGCCCTGGGCTGTGAACCTGAGACCTTACTATGTGAGTCTAGTTGTGTTACCACCAAACCAACCTCCAGCCCTGTGTTTCTTAGTTAACCTAGTTATAAGTTTGTCAATTTTGTTGATCTTTTCAAAGAACTAACTCTTGATTTTCGTTGATTTTTTTCCTTTTAAATTATTTTCAATTTTATCTGTGCTTTAATCTTTAATATTTCCTTTATTAGCTTCCTTTTTTCTTTTTTTCTCTTCTTTTTTTTTTTGTTTTGTTTTGTTTTGTTTTGTTTGTTTTTTGGAGAGGTTTTTCGCTATAGGGCGCGTGCGCTCGCCAGACAGACAGAGAGAGACAGAGAGATAGAAAGCGAGAAATCACCCCCCAGGGGGGATGGTCACGCCGCAATCCCTTCTCCTCCATTCTCCTCTCGGGATCCTGGGCACGCACGCACACGCGCCCGGCGTGAGTTGTAAGCCACCGGGTCCGAGACGCGAACCGCGGTCGACTACGTGGGAGTCCAGCGACATAGCCATTACGCTAACTGCTGGTTCCCTCTTTTTTTCTCTTAAATGTAAAGGTATGCTATTGATATGAGATCTTTTTTCTTTTTCTTTTTCCTAGGTTTTTGTCGTAGGGCACATGCACTGGCCAGAGAGAGAGAGAGAGAGAGAGAGAGAGAGAGAGAAAGTGAGAAATCAGCCCCAGGTGGGAGGGGCATGCTGCAATCCCTTCTTCCCTATTCTCCTCCCAGGATCTTGGCATGTACACACACGCACTTGGGGTGATTTTCAAGCTGCTGGGTCTGGGACTTGAACCATGGTCAACCATGTGGGAAGATAGCACCTTAACCACCACACCCCCTATTTTTTTCTTTTTATATGTATTTACAGCTATAACTTAGGCTCTTATCACTGCTTTTGCTGCATCCCATACATTTTGCCATGTTGTGTTTTCATGTTCAGTGTCTGAAGGCATTTTCTAATTTCTTCTTTATTTCTCCTTTAATTCATTTTTTGTTTGAGTATATTGTTTAATTTCCACATATTTGTAACTTTTCTACTTTTTTTTATGCTGCTGAGTTTTAGTTTCATTCTGTTTTGTTAAAAAACGATACTTTGGGGACCAGTGCTGGACTCCTATATAGCCAATCACAGTTCAAGTCCTGGACCTGGTGCCTTGCTTTCTCACTTTCTCTCTCTCTTGTCTCTCTCTGGTGAGCACATGTGCTCTGCAGCAAACTTAAAAAAATATTTAAAAGATACTTTATGTAAAAAATATTTTGAATAATTTTAATCTATTAAAATGTGTTAAAACTTGTTAGAGGTTCTAGATCTGTGGCATAGCAATATTGTGCTGCTCATGAAAAGAAAGATTCCCACATGGCAACCATAGTTCAAGTTATTGATCAAGTTGGCTTGAAACATGTGGAGAACCCACGTGAGTGCCCAGGACTGGAGGTGGGGGATTATAGCATGACCAGACCCTGTGGAAGATGCTCATCTCTTTCCCTCCCATGCACATGCACTTGTTCTATCATGAACAAAGAAAAAAACCCACAAATCAAGTGCTTTTAAAAACAAACAAACAAGGCTAGCAGGTGGTATACTGGGTAAGGTACTGGATCCCACATAACTGACTTGTGGTTTGAGTCCCAGACTTGGCAACTTAAAAAAACATGCTGGAGGGACCAGCAGTTGGCGTAATGGCTATGTTGCTGCACTCCCATGTAGTCGACCGTGGTTTGAGTCCTGGACCCAGTGGCTTAAACTCATGTCAGGCGTATGTGCTTGTGTGCCTAAGATCCCAAGAGGATAATGGAGGAGAAGAGATTGCGGCATGGCCATCCCCCCTGGGGGGGATGATTTCTCACTTTCTGTCTCTCTGTCTCTCTCTGTCTTTCTGGCGAGAGCACACGCCCTATAGCAAAAACCTCTCCAAAAAAACCCCCCAAAACAAACAAACAAAAACATGCTGGATACATGTATATGTGTGCCACAAATCCTGAGAGGAGGATGGAGGAGAGGGGATAGCAGTGTGGCCAACCCCGCTGTGAGGTGATTTCTCACTTTTCCTCTCTTTCTGTCTCTCTCTGGCAAGTGCATGTACCCCATGGCAAGAATCTAAAAATACAGGTGACGACATAAAACCCCAATCCCCAACCAACAAGCCAAATAAACAAGTTTGTTTTGTAGCCTAATATATGGTTTATTCTGGAGAATGATCACTTGAGAAAAATGTATTGGCTGTGGTTAGATGGAGTGATCTATAAATGTTTATTAGGTATACTTGGTCAAGTATTGTTCCCTTTATTTCCTTATTGAGCTTATGTTTAGTTGTTCTAATTAATATTTTTATAAGCTTATTTATTTATTTCTTCTGAGCGAGAAAGATAGGCACTTCCAAGAGTTTTTATTCCATGATCCATCTCTAGACTCAGCTGGCCAGAAACATGGGCAAAGTGTATGTACCTAGAATGGACAGGGTGCCCTTGGTTGTGACTAGGGACCTTCTCATATGTAGTGTAAGGGATCATGAAGCTTTACATTACCACTGTACCACCACAGCTAGCTAGTTCTATTAATTATTGAAAGTGAGATATAGAATGCCTTACTATTATTTCTTTCTTCAATGATGTCAATGTTTCCTTTATATATTTTGGAACTTTGAAGTTGGGTACATATGTATTTATAACTGCTATATCTTCCTGGTGAATTATCCTTTTATTATTATATAATGCCCTTGTTTGTCTCTTGTTATAGTTTTGTCTCAAAGTACATCTTTTATAATATTAACATAACAATTCCTGCTCTCTTTGATTACTTCATGAATACCTTTTTCATCCATTCACTTTCAGCCTATGTGTGTCCATAGATCTTTTATAAACATTGTTCCTGTCCCCCTCCCCACCTACCCTGGTTCTGCCAATCTATGTCTTTTGGCTGGGGAGTTTAATCCATTTACATTTAAAGTAATCACTGATAGGGAAGCACTTGCTTTTTGCCATTTTGTTGCTTTTTGTCTGTATGTCTTTTAGCATTTTTGTCATGCTAGAAATTCTGTAAACCAGTCAAAGATTGATAGTAACCAAATAAATAGTCAATTAAGAAAAAAAAATTGAAACAATAGGAAATTTCTTGGTATTTTTACTTGCAGTGCCTCACTCTTCTATAGCATAACATGGTTGGGAGGAAAAGCAACCGTTTCTGATTCTGTTCTTAGGCCAGAAATAGCAGAGCGAAAATTGGCTTATGTCTATGATGAGTTTCTTCCCTAATCCCCATTTCCAGAATTCATGGTACGAGGTTTTGGCCTGGCTAGGGATGTTGAAGAACTTGAAATGAACCAGCCCCTGGGCTTCTGCTGACTAGAAAATGGGAAGTGCTGCTTGAGGTGAACTGGGCTGATAAGTTTTGCTTCTTTTTTTTGTTGTTGTTATTGTCCTCTCTGTAGCTTTAGTTTGTAGCTTTCATGTCAAAGTTATGCTAGTCTTACAAAATGAGTTGGAGTGCTTTATCCTTTTCAAATTTTGTATTCTAGCTTCTTATAGCAATTAAACCTAATCTCTTTTTGCCTTAGTTTCTTAATTTGGAAAATGAAAATACCAATCTCATAGGGATGTTTGAAGGATTAAAACTGTTAAAATAAGTAAAGTATTAAAATGTTGCCCATAGCATCGCAACCAACCTTTTCATTTTAGCTATTATTACTTTTATTCTACTCCCTTAAAACTGTTATGAGAGGCATGATGTGTTCCTGAAGATTGGGTAACATTCACCTGCAAAATCATATAATGTTTCTCTTTATTGGTATACATTAACTACTTACTGAGTTTCATTAATTTTTAAAGAAAATAATTGATCTACTCAGTTTTTCTTCCTCTTAAATTGCTTTTGGCAAATTATATTTTTGTAGCAATTTGTAAATTTCATTTAAAATTTTAAATTTATTTGGTTAATGTTTAGTATATTCTTGTTAATGTTTAGTTGATGTGCTATCTGTATTTATGACTTCTTTTTCATTCCTATTGTTTTTGGAGGAGTGTTGGATGTTTAGCTCATTATAATATATATACATATTTAAACACACACACACACACATTTGCTTTAATCACATTCTATAGGTCCTGATAGGTAATATTTTTCATCATTGTTGAGTTTTAAATGTTTTCTAATTTTCATTGTAGTTTCTTACTTGACCCATGAATTCATTAAACTTATAAACTTAAAATTTCCCAACAGATGGACCTCTCAGCTTTCTTTTTGTTATTAAATTTTATTGCATTTTCATAAGACTATAGTATATATTATATCACCGTTTTAATATCTATACTTCACTCATTTGTTTATTTCCTGTATCATTCATTATAATGTAATTTCCCATGAAGAAAGGAATTTAGTGTTTGGAAAACTCTGATCTTAGATTAATTTGATTCTGGTTTATCCAGTCTCAGCACCTCAACATTAATGACAGCAGTTCACTCTGCTTCCCACAAATGAAAGAGGCTGACTGTCTTAGTCCATTTGGGTTGCTATAACAAATTACCTCGGACTAGGTGACTTTTAAACAACAGAAACTGATTTCTTACAACTTTGGTAGCTGAAAGTCTAAAATCATAGTGTTGGGATGGTTAGTTTTGGTGAGGAAACTTTTCTGGGTTGCAGGTGACTGACTTCTCTTTGGGTCTTCACATGGAGAAAGGGGAGAATAGATCCTCTGGCAAGTTTTCTTATAAAAGTACTAATCCAATCCATGAGGGCTTTGCTCTCATGTCCTAGTCATCACCCAAAGATTTTACCTTTTAATATCTTTGGGGTTAGGATTTCAACATGAATCTTGGAGAAACACGAAACATTCAACTATAGCATTGGCTATAGCAGAACTGGGAATCCTTATAAAAGGTTTTTGTTTTGTGTATTTATTATCCTCCACAAAACGATATTCTTGCATTCCATCAGGCAGTTACAGAGGAGGGACAGCTGGCCATTACTCAGCTTGGTATCAGATAGATATTTTGGAAAATATATAATCTTTGAAGATTTTTATTCTTCAGACAACTTTGGCTTTGGAAAACTCTGTATATCTTAAAAGCAGTTTCATAATGTCAGTAGTTTCCTGTGATTGATAGTCACAGCACACAGAGCTCACAGAGACATTAAAAATGTGGCATAGGAAAAAATAAAAAAAAGGACTTTACAATATTGGATTCTGTAGCAGTAAGTAATCTGCTCTTGGCTTTCCTTCCCTTTACTAAGGATTCCCCCCCCCCCCTTCTCTTCTGAAAAGTCTGCATTTTATTGCATTCTAGATTTGGACATACTAATAAAACATGTATTTTTTTCTATGCTTGCCAGAATTCTATTTGTCAACGCAGACAGAATTATTGGATAAGTGCTGTAATTCTGTTTCTCTTTGGAATTAAAAAAAAAAAATAGTAATTTATTTAATTCCATTTGTTGTTATTATTTTTCAGTTTGCCCAGACAGAGACAGAGGGAAAGAGAGAGAGAGAAAGTGAGAAAGCAAGTCACCAGGTCCAGACATGAACCACGGTTGGCCATGTGAGAATCCAGTTCCCCTAACCACCACGCCATCTGCTGGTCCCTCTCTTTGGAATTTTGAAAACCAAAATTAAAAAAAAAAATCAAACCAAAAATTGCCAATAAGTAGGGAATATCAGGTAGAACACTAAGTCGGAAAATGTCTCCTGTACAATGAAGACGATTGTGTATTCGGAAAAGGGAGGAGGTAGCTCCATTATGGAATGTGATGGCCAGAAGTAAGGACTGTGAATAGTATGTGGAATATTCTGGAAAACCAAAGAAGTTATTCTTACTAAGTGTGAAAGGAAGTTATTATATTCCCTAACTAGAGTGTCCTGCCAACAAGCTATGGTGGGATAGCTGCTTGAACAAACAGACCCAGGAATGTAATGATGCATCCCAGAAGTGAGTTCTTGCTCAATAACTGTCTGGGTAGCTGTTCATCTTGCCAGGAGGGCTGTCCTTGATTGGGTCATTTGGGAACCCAGGTGCCTTACATCTTTGAGTCTGCCATTCCCTAAAGCAAAGGTTGTATTCTTTTTATTTCCTTTTTTGGGGAGCAAAGTACCCGATAGTAAATATTTTAGGCTTTGCAAGTTATATTGTCCCTGTCCTATTTACTCCATGCTGCCATCGGATCATAAAAACAGCCATAACTGATATGTAAATGAGCAACATGGTGATGTTCCGATAAAACAGAAAGCTGTGTCAGGCTGCACTGGGCTCTTGGGGTGGGTGTAGTTTGCTATATTCAGCAGAGAAAAGGAAGGAGCAAGGAGAAACAAGTGTGGGTGGTATCCATGGGCCACACCAGAAGTAAAGCACATTTCCCCTCACATTTTAGTGGGTAGAAGTCAGTCACATGGCAGTATCTGATTGCCAAGAAGGTGGGGATTGTAGCCTAGCTGTCTGACTAGAAAGAGGAGGCAACTCATTGGTGGACACGTGGCCATCTTTGCTCCATCTAGCACAATGGAAAATATGAAAATGGAATTTAAGGTCCATTCTCAAATGTTTCTATGTTTTCAAACACAGAGCTCCAAAGATACGGCTTTATAATCAGAACAGCCTGGTTAGCTGGGTCACTTTTCAATGATGTATCCTTAGGTAATTTGTTTAATCAATCTATCTGTGCCTCAGCTTACTTATCCAAAAAAGAGTAATAATGACTTTCTTCTAGTGTTATTGTTACTGTTAAATAAAAGTAAAACTGTCAAGAGGACAGTCCCTTCATAAGTGTTCAACAAGTACTAGCTATTGTTGTTATTATTTAAACAATTACTTATTCTACCTCTTGGTAGGTTATAATTTAATGCTTTGCTGTTGGGACTTGAATCCCTCCTTCATTGATGACTAGACATATAATCGTGAACAAGTTATTTGACCTCTCCATGCCTTAATTTCTTCATTTATAAAATTATGTCAGTAATAGAACCAACCTCTTAGGGTGGTTGTAGTGATTACATAATTTAGCATATGAACTCATAGGTGCCTGAACTTAATATAATGGTCAATAAATGGTATCCATAAATTATTATTTTGGTATTTTGATCTCTAGTATCTAAGGGGGAATACTAATGACAATAAAAGTCATAATTGTAATAGTATCAATACATTATTCAGCAAATACTGAGAACATATGGGTCAAATTCTGTGCTAGACTCTGAGATTGAAATGGTGATGGGCTGACATCATACCTGTCTTCAAGGAGCTTATGATGTATTTGTTAATAGGTACATTATTTTTTGAACAGTCTTGAAGTGAGCACTTTTAGCATGGTATCTAATTTTATCATTTGCAATCACTCTGTAAAGGAGAGATTATTGTCTTTATTTTACAGACTGGGTAATAGGTTTAGAGAACTTAAGTAATTTGAGCAAGGTCACAGAACTGGTAAATGGTCGAGATGGTATTTGCAGCTACATCCCTCAAACTCAAATGCCAGTGTTCTTAACAATCATGCTGGGCTGTCAGATCTGGCCACATAAAAAGATTTGCTTGGCAAAGTATACACTGTTTAATGGAAATGCAGGTTGGAGGCAGGGAGGAGTGGGGCTATAATGGCGAGGGTGGCCTCTTGGCCTCTCTGGGAATTCAGTTCGATCTCTGGACCATTTATGACAGCAAATGCCTTCTCTACTTGGATGACTTCAAACATCCCCCAGGATTAGAAACATGTAATCTTATCAACCAGGTTTGATTCCCGTCTGCAGGAGAGCTGGGCTTTTCAATTTAACCACTGGCTTAAAAAATGGGGGAAAAAAATAACACAAAGAAATCTACTGTCTCTATCCTTCTTTAAAATGATGAATGCTTTTTAAAGGCAAATCCATCATTGGTCACTTGAGGGAGGAAATGTCAAGAAAAGTTATGGTTTGTTAGCTTTTACTTCTTGACATTATACAAGAAAGTAATTGAAGTACAACAAATGCCATGTTGTTTTACCTCATCTATTTATATAGCCATCTGACAAGATGAATATATATGTTACTGTGGATTTGGGAAAAAAAGTGACACAGGCTCTATGACTCGTTCTATTGTCTTATCAGTGCTGATCAAATGTACCTTCAGTCTACAAAATACATGGCAGAGGAATTGGTATCCTTTCATGTAGATTTCTGGATATGAAACAATTGAATGCATTTTTACCCTCTCAGTTCCATTAGCCTCTTATCTCAAGTTCTTAGAGCTTTAACATGGATGTCTAATAAAACATGTACCAATTCAATTCAATACAACAAATATTTATTTAGCACTCACTGTGCATGAGATACTGTGCCAAGCAGAGATGTCATTAATTTACAATCTGTGATCATGCAAATGTAGCCTGGGCTAAATAGTACCATTATACCTATGGAAAAAAATGTCTGCTATGTAAATCAGCAAGGTGGATCTTCTTATATGTTATGCTGTGCCCCTGAAAACCCAAATGCAAATGAGATTTTAAATGCACAAAGAGAGTTTGCTGTTCAAAGAATTTTATAATAATGTTTCCAGAGAGTATATAAGCACTGACAAAGATTTTAAAGGAAAATGACTATTTTATTAATGGGTATTATGTGACTAGCACTAGGAAGAATACCAAGGCTTGTTTCTATGACACCCATGATCTCTTCATGGTTGAGTAGTCTGGTTGTCAAACAACTTAAATAGAAGAGACATGTTAAATTATTCTTCTTTTTCTTCTGAAAGGTGTTAGCCACAAACAAAGGTATAGAGCTGCTTATTCTGTAGTCAAGATCTCCGTAGTTCACAACATAGATTGTTGGGGAAGGAAGGAGTTACTAAAATAATATGTAATAAGAAGAGGCAGCATGAGCTTTCAATGTGCCTTTACGTTTTTCTTTTGTTGAAATTACCTTAGAAAATCACCTGGGATCTTAGGCAAGTTATTCATAGGATATAATATTAAGAATCATGAGACAAGGTCTCCTGTGGAATATAGTGAGATGATGTTGCTTTGCATTTTGGTTACTCTGTTTTTTATGGTCCCTTTGTTGAAACTGGTCCCTTTGCATATATTCCTGTCTATATACAGAGGGGTTGATAGACCTAACTCCAGAGAGTTTGAATTAAGGACCATCATTTATTTGTCAGCACTGAGTAGTAAAGAATTTGGCCTTGACTAAAGAGAAGTCTGGCTTTGTCTTCAGCTTCTGGGAGGTAATATGTGTAACATCTGACAGGCATGTCTGTTTAATTGGAGGCTGGCTACACCAGATCTTAGGGTAGGGTCAGGCATACCTGATGATTTTAGGGTTGGGGATGGCCTTGCCAGAAAGGCCAACTCTGTGATTTATAGTGGGGATTTTAGTCACATAGTGTTATTTGACACAGAGACTGAGTTCAATGACTTGGTCAATCAATCAATCAATCAATCAATCATACGTAATGAAGCCCCAGTGGAAACTCTGAACTCTGAGTCTTGGGTGAGGTTTCATGGTTGGCAATACTATTTGCATGTTGGCACATTTAGAAACTAAGAGAGTAATAACACCTTGACTCCATGGGAGAAGACAATGGAAACTTTATGTTTGTAACCTTCTCATACTTTGCCCTGTGTCTCTCTCCCTTTGGCTGACTTTAATTTGTATTCTTTCCCTGTAATAAACCACTGCCATAAGTATAGCAGCTTTCAGTCAATGCCATAAATCCTTCTAGTGAATCATCAAAACTGATGATAGTTTTGAAAATCCCCCAGACTTGAAGCTGGTGTCAGAAATACAGGGAGTTTTCATGACTGTACCTTCTAATCTCTGCAGTTTGGCTAACTAGGGGAAAGTATTATAACTGAAAGGGGTCTATGAACATGCAAATGTGTCCAGTTGTACATAGTAATAATCTCATACTCCCAAACAAGAAAATTCTTTTTTTTTTTTTTTAATTAAGAGAGATTTTTGCTATAGGGCATGTGCACTTGCCAGAGATGTAGAGAGAGAGACAGAGAGACAGAAAGTGAGAAATCACCCCCCAGTGGGGATGGCCACACCACAATCCCATCTTCTCCATTTTCCTCTTGGAATTGGGGTATGCATGCACACGTGCCTTGCGTACATTTTAAGCTGCAGGGCCTGGGACTTGAACTACGGTCAGCTATGTGGGAGTCTAGCTATACAACCATTATGCCATCTGCTGGTCCCTGGAAGTACCTCTAAAATAGATTAAATTTGATAAGTTTAGAGAAACAGCATTAGATTGAACTCTTTTTATGCTATCATTTGAAATTAAAACAATGAGAATGATTTTGAATTATTTCAGGAGTTATAAACTTAAATACCTTAAGGGCCCATGAAAGTAGTTTATAAGTGAATAAAATACTAAGTGGGATCCGTGGTGAGCTGAGAAGCATTTGCCTTGTGTAAAAGCATTCAGAGTTAACAAAAAATTAGGACTATGATAAATGTCTATAATAGGAATTGGACCAGAGTTAACCCGTTTACCTTTTCTCTGTAGTTTGGGCTGAAGTCTCTATTTGAAAATGGCCATTTTCTATAACTGAAAGTTATAAAGCTATCAGATTTTCTATTCCCACTTTTTATGTCAGTTTTTGTTAGAACTTATCCAACTAAATTTATTTCAGATTTATTTACTTATTTAAAAAAATTTAAATATATTTTAATTTCAATTTCTTTTATACATTCAATCACATATGTTATTTAGCTTGCAAGGTGAATATTCCAACATGTATACATTTCTCACTAGTCCAGTTGAGAATGCTATACATGGTATCTTTAATAGATAATAACCCATTTCTTTGTCCCATAAACGCCTTGCCTCTCTATTTTTCTTCTTAATGTCCTTCCTTAGACTCTACTCCTTCACCCACCCTCTTCCCACATTGTATCTGGTATTTATAACCATTTTCTATGCTTCTATATCCTCTAGTCATTCAGTTTCAGCTATAGTGTGTGGATACTCAGTATATATTAAGTGGAGGCATACAATGTCTCTCCTTCATAGTCTGGCTTGCTTCACTCAGCAGTAAATCTTCCATATTCATCCACTTTCTGTCAAAAGCCAGGGTCTTATTTTTTTTCTGGCTGAGTAGTATTCCATAGAGTATAGGTGCCACACTTTTTCAATCCATTTATTTGTTCATGGCATTTGGGTTGGTTCCATGTCTTAGCAATTGTGAATAATGCTACAATAAACATCAATGTGCAAGCACTTTTCCGACTAAGGATTCTTCTGTCTTTCGGGTAGATACCAAGGATTTATTAACATAAGATTGTTTATAAGTTCTGTAGTGATGCTTCATTTTAAATGTATGAATTTGATTATTTATACCTTCTATGTACTTTTCTTGGAATCTCATCATGGGTTTATTAATTTTAGTAGTTTTTCTAAGAATTAATTTTTATCTTGCTGCTTTTTTGGTTTTGTTTTGTTTTGCTTTGTTTTTGGCTGATTTTTGTTTCTGTTTTATGAATGTCTATTCCTGTATGTTTTTATGTTCCTTTCCCCCTTTTTTCCTATCTTATTGACATATATGTATACTTTATTCTTTGTCCATCTTCCTCTTTTTCTAATAAAGTTATACATTTTTCTTAAAGCATGGGCTTATCTAAAATTCATAGTGAATTATATTTAGTAAAAATTTTGTCACAATCAATTAGGTTTTTGTCATAGGGTGTGTGTGCCTGCCCAAGATAGACAGAGAGAAAGTGAGAAATCATCCCCTAGGGAGAATGGCCATACCACAATTCCTTCTCCATTTTCCTCTTGGGATTTTGGGCATGCATGCACACGTGCCAGGTGTGATTCTCAAGCTACCAGGTCTGGGACTTGAACTATGGTTGGCCATATGGGAGTTCGGTACCTTAACCACATCACCTTCTGGCCCAGTTAAAATATATATTAATCTTCATTGCAATTTTTTTGAACTATGAAGTTTTTGAAAGTGTGTTTTTCAAAAAGTTTTTTCATTTTTATAGGAAACACACTCATACACACACACACACAGAAAGGAAGAGAGAAACAGAGAAAGAGAGAGAGAAAACCACAAAAGGGTTTTCATGCTGTGATCTGCTCCCAGTCTTAGCTGGCCTGTCTCATGGGCATACATATATGCCCAGCATGGTTGGAAAAGTCTTGGAACAGAAACTCAAGACCTTTCCTATGTGGGTCTAGTTTCATTACTGCTGTATCACTGTCTGGCCCCTAGAAGTATTTTTTAGGTTGAAAATGTATAATTTTTCTTTTTGTAATTGATATATATATTTTTTTTTTTAAAGGTTTTTGCCATAGAGTGTGTAAGCTCACCAGGGACATATAGTAAGACAGAGAGACAGTGAGAGGAAAAGCAAGAAATCAGCCCCTGGGGTATGGCTGTGTTGCAATCCATTCTCTTCCATTCTCCTCTTGGGATTTTGGGCACTCAGGCTACATGCGCCCAGTGTGATTTTAAAGCCACCAGATCTGAGACTCAAACTGTGGTTAACCATGTGCGAATCCATGCTTTAACCACCACGCCACCTGCTGGCCCAATATCTATCTTAATTTTATTAGAGTCAGAAAATATGTGCTAGTAATTTCAAGTCTTAGAATTTTTTGAGGCTTGTTTTATGAGCCATCGATATTGGTAAGTATTCCATATGTTCTTGAAAAATAAAATGTGTATTTTCTGTAGTTATTTGGTGAAGTGTTCTATAGATGTCCATGAGATCAACTTTGCAATTATATTGTTTAAATATAGCTTTTTACTGGTTTTTGTTCATTCACTAAATAAATGAACTTATACTTTCAGTGATAAAACAAACACTTTCAGGTGTTTGCTCTGTAAGCTCCCACTCTGTGTTCTTGTCTTCTGCCAATTTTTGCTTTATACATTTTGAGGCTATATTGTTAGGTGCAAACAGATTTCTAACTACTATATCTTTGGGATGGGTTAAACATTTTGTCATTAGGGTAATGTGTACTTTGTTTGATATGAATACAGTTAAACTAGTTTTAAAGAGTTTAAAGGGTCCAACTGGTGGTATGGTGGGTAAGACAGCCGGATCTCACATGGCTGACTGTGCAGTTCAAGTCTTGGACCTGGTGACTTGAGAAACACACTGGGTGCATGTATGTTCATGCCTATAATCCTAAGAGATTGCAGGGGAAACCATCCTCTCTGAGGGATGCTTTCTCATTCTCTCTCTCTTGATTTCTCTGGTAAGCACATGTACCCTATAGCAAATTAAAAAAAAAAAATTAAAGCTGGGCTGGCCCCCTGGGCCTAATGCTTAAGGGAGCTGGATCTCATGTGACTGACCATGTAGTTCAAACCTGGGTCTCATTGGCTTGAAAAGAAAACTGGGCATTTGTGTGTGCATTCCCCAAACCCCAAAGAGTCAGAGAAATGGAGGATAAGGGATTGTGGCATGACCATGCCCCATTGAGGGTGATTTCTCTATCTCCCTTGCTCTCCTCTCTCTGAGATATGCATGTACCTACTTGCAAAACTTAAAAAAATTAAAATTTATATGGTATGTTTTCCCTGTTCTTTCAATTTGAAGTTTTGGTATTTTTATGTTTTATATATCTTCTCTGTAAACAACTTATGAGTTTTAAAATTTTAAAATTTTTTGTCATAGGGTTCATGCACTTGCTGGAGAGAGGCAGAGAGAGAGAGAGAGAGAGGGAAAGTGACAAATCACCCCCTAGAGGAAATGGCCATGCTGCAATCCCCTCTCCATTCTCCTTCTGGATTTCGGGCATGTATGTGTACACATCCAGTGTGATTTTTCAAGCTGCCAGGTCTGAGACTCCAACTGCAGTTGACCATGTGGAAGTTTAGTTTCTTAACTACAAAGTCATGATGTGCCAGATTCTGGCTCTCTCTCTCTCTCTCTCTCCCTCTTTTTTTATTTTTCCTGTCCTTTACACATAAGAAGAAAAGTGGAACTTTAAAAGACATCTTTATTTACTTACTTTTTTTGATAGATTTTTTTTTTCTGTAGGGTGCGTATGCTCCCTGGAGAGACAGAGACAGAGAGACAGAAAGAGAGAAATCATCCCCCAGTGAGGATGGCCACACCACAATCCCTTCTCCTCTGTTCTCCTCTCAGGATTTTGAGCATGCATGCACACACACCTGGCGTGAGTTTCAAGCTGCTGGTTCTGGGATTCTAACCACGATCGACTATGTGGGAGTCCAGCAATGTAACCATTATTCCATCTGCTGGTCCCAAGACATCTTTATTTTATTTATTTATTTTTAATTCAACCAAGATACAATCAAGGATACAAATGAAAAATACATGACACATCAATAATTAGTTTGAAATTTTGGGGATGAATAGAAACATTATAATTAAACCAATTTGTGAGATAACCTGCTACACAACAGAGTTTAGTGAATGTCATAATGAACTTTTTTTTACAGTTTTCTAATGTTTCCTCCCCTTTGTACCTCACACCCACCTTCCACCACCTACTTTCTACAGTCACATTTCTCCTTACAATCTCTAGCATTTACCCCCCATCCTCTCCACCATCACATTTTCAAGTCTCTCACCTCTGCCATAGCACTCAGTACAAATTGAGTGGGGATATATTAATACAATGTGTATCTTTCAAAGTCTGGCTCACTCCGTGTGACAGTACGTCGTCTATATTCATCCATTTAGAGTCAAATGATAGGATCTCATAATTTGTTATAGCTGTGTAATATTCCACAGTATATATTGGGTCATTGGAAAAGTCATGATGTATTTTTTATGCAAAAATGCATGACTTTTCTGACCCCAATATGTGCACAGTTTTTCTGACCTAGTCATCAGTTTTTCGACACTTAGGTTGGTTCCATGTTTTAGCAATTTTAAATAATGCTACAATAAACGGAGATGTGCAGATGTCTTTCTGTTTCCTATCCTTTGAGTAAATACTAAGAAGTGGGATTACTTAGTCATATGAAAGTTCTATTTGTAGTTCTTTTTTTTTAAAGAATTATTTGTTTAATTTTATTTATTTATTATTGTTTTTTAATTTGACCAGAAAGAGAAAGAGAGTGAGATAGAGAGAGAGAGAAAGTGAGAAAACAAGCTGCCAGATCAAAACGTGGTTGGCCATGTGAGAATCCGGTGCCCTAACCACCACACTACCAGGCAGCCCCTATTTGTAGGTTTTTGAGAAACCTCCTTATTATTTTTCATAGAAATTGGGCTAATTTACATCCTCACCAACAGTGTTAAAAGAGTTCGCTTTTCACCACAGCCTCACCAACATTTGTTTCTTTTTTTTTTTTTTAGTTTTTTGATCCTAGTCATTCTAACTGGGGTTAAATAATATCTCACTGTAGTTTTAATTTGCATTTCCCTTATGAAAAGAAACTTTGAACATTTTTTCATGTGCCTCTTAGCCATTCATAAGTCTTCCTTGCAAAGTTGTCTATTCAATTAATTTGCCCATTTTTAATTGTATTATTCATTTTTTTAAAAACAGGTGAACTGCTTGAGTTCCCTACATATTCTAGATATGAATCCCTTGTCTGAGGAATAATTTGCAAATATTTTCTCACGTTCTGAGGTTGTCTTTTCACTCTAGTTACAGTTTCCTTTGCTGTGAAGAAGCTTTTTAGTTTGTTGTAATCCTACTTGTCTGTTTTGGGGACCACTGCCTGTGCTTTAGGGAGACTCAATTAAGAACAACTTCATGATGTAGATAAGACACTTGTGGGACACAGATAAGGTTTATTATCTGTTGATGAGGATGTGTATAATAGTCTCAACTGGGCTGGACTGAGGTGTATATATGTCATGCTGGGTAAAATCTCTTCACAATCTAAATGATGGATAGCAATTTAATATATGAATAATAATAATAAAAAACATATTCAGTGACATTACAGGAAACACTATGGCAGTTCCTCAGAAAATAGAACCACCGTATTTCCAGCAATCCCACTACTGGGTTTATATCTAGAGGAAATAAAATAAATGTGTCAAATAGATATCAGTGACCCCATGTTCATTGCAGCATTATTCTCAATAGCCAGATATAGCACCAACCTAAGTGTTCATTGGCAGATGCATGAATAAAGAAAATGAGGTATATATACACAGTGGAATACTATTCAGCCTAAAAAAGGAGAAAATCCTGTCATTTGCAACAACACAGTTGAACCTGGAGAACCTTATGTTAAGTGAAATAAGCCATGCACAGAAAGACAAATACCACATTATCTAATTTATATGTGGAATCTAATAAAGTCGAACTTGTAGAAGCAGAGTAGCATGGTAGTTGTGGTGGTGGTAGGATGGGGTCGTGAGGTGGGGAAGATTGCTGAAATGTTTGTCAAAGGATATAGAATTTTAGCTAGGAGGAATAAGTTCAAGAGATCCATTGTATGACATGGTGACTGTCACTATTTACAATGTGTTATATACTTGAAAATTGCTGAGAGTAGATCTTATATGTTAACAGCAACAAAAAGAATGTGAGGTAATATCTATGTTAATTATATTGATTTAGTCATTTCCCAGTGTATATGTATATCAAAACATCATGTTTTATACCATAAATATTTACTATACAATTTTTATTTGTCAATTAGAAATCTATTTGAAATTATTTGGATTTCCATTAGAATGATTGGTCCATTTATAGTAAATGTAATTACTAATGTGTTTGAGTTTAAATTTACGATATTATTACAGGAATTTTATTTGTCCCATGTATTTTATGTTTGTTTGTTTCTTTTTTTACAGTTGCTAGAGGGTGTGTGTGCCCACCAGAGAGAGAGAGTAAGGAAGAAAGAGAGAGATAGAGAGTAAGGAAGAGAGAGAGAGAGAGAGAGAGAGCGCATTACCCAATGGGGCATGGTCATGCTGCAATCCCTTTTCCTCCATATCTCCATCTCAGATTTTTTTTTTTTTTTTTTTTTTTGAGAGAGGTTTTTCGCTATAGGGCGCGTGCGCTCGCCAGACAGACAGAGAGAGACATAGAGACAGAAAGCGAGAAATCACCCCCCAGGGGGGATGGTCACGCCGCAGTCCCTTCTCCTCCATTCTCCTCTCGGGATCTTGGGCACGCACGCACACGCACCCGGCGTGAGTTGTAAGCCACCGGGTCCGAGACGCGAACCACGGTCGACTACGTGGGAGTCCAGCGACATAGCCATTACGCTAACTGCTGGTTCCCGATCTCCTCAGATTTTGAGCAGGTATGCATACATGCCTGGCACCTGCATGCATGCCCAGCATGTACAGAGAGTCCTTGGGATGCAAACCCAGGCCCACATGGGAAATGTGGCTTCAGCACTGTGAAGTGTTGCATTCTTGCTGTACTACAGTGGCTGGCTATGTTTTATGTTTATTTTGATTCTTTTTATATTCTTTGGGATTGATAAAGCAGTTTGCTATCTTATGCCCCCCTATGAGTTTGGAAGTTATACATTAGTATGCTATATGTTACAGTTGTATCATACTTTTCTGGTTTTACAATAGTACTTATTTATTTTTTTAAAAGAATTATTTTATTTAAGTTTATTTATTATTATTATCATGATTATTTTCCAGTTTGATCAGAGAGAGACAGAGAGAGAGAGAGGAAATGAGAAAGCAAGCCACCATGTCTGAGACTTGAACCGTGGTCGGCCATGTGGGAGTCCAGCGCCTTCAACCACTATGCTACTTGCCGGCCCCACAATAGTACTTATTTCTCACTCACATATATCAGTTGCAGGTTAATTTCAGTTTGTTTCATTTATGTTTCTAGGACTTGGGTTGAAGAGGCAGTCTTGTGGCAGAGAGCAAAAAAGTATGGTCCCACAGTGACCACTGCTGAAGTTCTGCTAACAGGGGTGTTTTTGCGTTTAACTTTCTGAAGTTGTATGAAATTAAGAAAGCCAAAATCTTGTTGCAAAAGAGAAAAATTTTCTGGTAGTCAGAACTCTAGCTAACAGAATGGATTTCCAGGACAGGAAACAGCTCGGTTTCTAAATGCTAAAATGCTGCCTCTGCTATAAGAGGTCAACCTTGGAGTATTGAACTAATTTTGAATTGTTCCCATTTCACAGAATTTTGCAAATGTTATTAAAGCAATGGAGACCAAGCAAAGCTCACGGAACCGAGGGGTTGTTCAATGAGTGCTTTTAGTGGTGCAGCTTCTGGGGTACTGGCAGATTTGGAGCCATGCTGAGGGGTGGTGTAAAGGGTACCATTAAGGAGAGAAATCTTGGGACTCCTAGTTGTGTTGGTCTGCGACTTACTTAGCAGTTTACAGGATTCACACATGATTTTTGGAAGGCACCCCCATTATTCCCTCTGGATTAATAGAGGAATTAAATATTACTTACCATGGTTTCTTTCTGACCTTAATAAAAAGTATCTAGGTTGCAAGTAATAGGAACCTAACAGGCAAAAAACAGAGAGCAATGCTTTCCTTTTCTCAGACTAGCTGTCTGCACATCTCAGACCCCAGCGCCTTCAGGTTGGTCTTCTGGTTTCAACTTTTTTTTTTTTTTTTTTTTGGAGAGGTTTTCGCTATAGGGGCGCATGCGCTCGCCAGACAGACAGAGACAGAGAGACAGAAAACGAGAAATCACCCCCCAGGGGGGATGGCCATGCCGCAATCCCTTCTCCTCCATTCTCCTCTTGGGATCTTGGGCACGCACGCACACGTGCCCGGTGTGAGTTTTAAGCCACCGGGTCCGGGACGCGAACCGCGGTTGACTATGTGGGAGTCCAGTGACCTAGCCATTATGCTAACTGCTGGTCCCTGGTTTCAACTTTTGACAGAAAGAGTGTTTCTTTGTTCCACGGCTTCCAGAGGACATTGGCCAGATGGAGTCAGGTACTATTTTTGAATTTTTACTATAGGCAAGGAAAACTTGTTGTAAGTACAATTTGTACTCTGCACGGGATGTAGAAGACTTGCCTGAAAGTGGGGGTGGGCAATGCAGGTTGGGAAGGCAAACCAGCAAATGCTTATTACTTCTTCAGAGGTGAGACCAGGAGGCAGCCAGCGTTTTCTACAAAGAGCAAGAGAATACATATTTTAGGCTTTATGGACTGCACAAGGCCTTGTCATCTCCCTCTCTCTCTCTCTGTTTTACAACCCTTAGAAAAAAATAGAAACTTTCTTAATTTGAAGGCTGTGCAAAACTGGCTACAAGTTGCGTTTTATTCCTGGGCAAAGAGTGCTGAGCTCTGAAATAGACTGACCCTTCTTTTCTGTATCCTAGTACTTTTTTTTTTTTTTTTTTTTTTTTTTAAGAGATTTTTGCTGTAGGGCATGTGCACTTGCCAGAGAGACAGAAAGTGAGAAATCACTTCCTGGGGGGATGGTCCCACCACAGTCCCTTCTCCAATCTTTTCTTGGAATTTGGACACGCACCCACATGCACCTGGCATGAGTTTTTAAGTCGTCAGGTCTGGTTCTCGAACCATAGTTGACTACGTGGGAGTCCAACAACATAGCCATTAATGCCATCTGCTGGTTTCCCTAGTATGACTTTTTATAAATTTTTTTTTTTTTTTTTTTTAGAGAGAGTCTTTTTTTGCTTTAAGGTGTGTATGCCCACCAGAGAGACGGAAGATGAGAAATCATTCTCACAGGAGGAATGGCCACACTCCAATCCCTTCTCCTCCATTCTCCTCTTGAGATTTTGGGCACACATCCACAAGCGTCTGGTGTGCATTTCAAGCCACTGGGTCTGGGACTTGAACCATGGTTGGCCATGTAGAAGTCCAGTGCCTTAACCACTATGCTACCTGCTGGCCCCTAAATTTTGCTTTTCAAATGCTTCATGAGAGCAGGAACCACATGTCCTCTTTCTCCTCCCCTCTTTTTTTTTTTTTTTTTTTTTTTTTTTTTTTTTTTTAAGAGAAATCACCCCCTAGGGGGATGGCTATACCAAAAATCCCTTCTCCTCCATTGTCCCCTCAGGATTTTGGGCACACACACACACAACACCTGGCCTGAATTCAACCTGCCAGGCCCAGGACTGGAACCGCAGTAGACCATGTGGGAATCCAGTGCCTTAACCACTATGCCACTTGCTGGCCCTACCCTCCTCCTTTTTCCTTGTTTCTTTTCTTTCTGCTATAATTACCTCCATGTCTCTTTCCGCCACTGCACATCCAATGACTAGCAATTGAAGTACTCAATAAATATATATTGAATAGGTAAAAGCTATTTCTCAAAGCTTTACTGTCAAAGCTGGGTCTTCTAGAGTTTGGGAAAAAATGAAAATATTCTTTTTGTTATTTCACTGTGTTGTGATACTGCGATTGCTTCCTGATGATTCCAGGAAGGTGGGTGGGGTGGGTGGTAGAAAGAAAACCATGCTAGAGTCAGAAAACTAAGCTTTGATCCTGGATTTGCCATAACTTTGTGCCGTTGGACAAATCATGTATCTTCCTCATGTCTTTTTTTGCTTCTTCACTTATAAATGAAGGGGTTGGAATAGGAAAGGCTAAGGTTTTCTGTAGTCCAAGATTTAATGGTGGAAAGGAAAACATGAAATAGCCATAGGGATAGAAGAGAAGAGGAAATTGTGCCTATATTGTGGGGTGTCTTTGGAAATTGATTTTGAGGTGTTTTGGCAGGAAGCTTTCTGAAGAAATGTTAATGACTAAAACAGAGATATAATGCAGCTTTAATGGAAGGAGAATTTGCCAGTTCATTATCTTTAAAAGTAATTTATAATACTCCTTTCTATTGAAGGCAGAGATATTTGTAATTTTTTTTCCCCCGGAGGATGTGCTTCACCATCTTTATGTTAAAAAACTTACCTTTCACTATACACATGGCAGACATTTGTAACTGGAGAGACTATCCTCTATGTAAATATTGCCGGGTAAATTAATCAAACTTCTACTGAGCACTTACTAAATGTCAGGTGCTTGGTGAGATGCCTCAAAGATGGAGAACAGATGGTTCCCTCCCTCAGGGAATTTTTATCTGGAGATGTTGAATGGAGAATCATTTAGGACTAACCAGGAAAACAGAAACACCTCTAAGCATTTAAAATAAGGAAATTTAATACCAAAAAAAAAAAAAAAAGAAAAAGAGAAAGAAATGGTTACTCAGATGATGAAACTGTTGAGACGCCAACAAGGGATGATGAGGTAATCCAGGAGATGATGTGGACCTGCTACTAGGATGATTTTTAGAGGCATAGGAAAAGTAATACTGCCCATGGTAAGTGAGATGAAAATGCCAGAATTTACATGGGAGATGGTGGAAATAGGATTGAAAGTCTCAGAGTAGGGGCCAGCAGGTGGTGTGGTGCTGAACTACCACATGGCTGATCATGGTTTGAATCCCGGACCTGGTGACTTGCTTTCCCACTCTTCCCATCCCTCTGTCCCTCTCTGATCAAATCAAAATGAATGAATAAAGTTAAATAAAATAATTCTTGAAAAAGTTCTCAGAGTAGGGCCAGAAAAGCTACCAGGTGATTATATATTATGAAAAACTTGGAGGATATGTTACTTAGTAAGGAAATAAATAATGTGCCGGGGAAAGGGACACTAGCATCAGTTAGAAGTGTGGTGGTAGCTGGGGCCACGTTAGCGTAATGGCTATGTCGCCGGACTCCCATGTGGTTGACCATGGTTCGAATCCTGGACCTGGTGGCTTAAACTCACGCCAGGTGCGTGTGTGCCCAAGATCCCGAGAGGAGAATGGAGGAGAAGGGATTGCGGTGTGGCCATCCCCTTCTGGGGGGTAATTTCTTGCTTTCTGTCACTCTGTCTCTCTGTGTCTTTCTGGGGAGCGCATGCGCCCTGTGGCAAAAACCTCTAAAAAAAAAAAAAAAAAAAAGATGTATAGTGGTGGCTCTTTGGCAATCCAGGGATAAATGTAGGAGACACTATAATGGAACTGGACTTATGATAGCAATGTTGAAGATGACACTCTGGGATAATAGAGGCCAGATGGTGACATTCATCTATTAGGTCAGCATTTTTTGGTAGTAAGCAGAAAGTTTAGGGAAGCAACCTGGAAGGCCTTTCCTGCAGGGAGGATTTTTTTTTTTTTTTTTTTTTTTTTTGAGAGGTTTTCGCTATAGGGCGCGTGTGCTCGCCAGACAGACAGAGAGAGACATAGAGACAGAAAGCGAGAAATCACCCCCCAGAGGGGATGGTCACACCGCAATCCCTTCTCCTCCATTCTCCTCTCGGGATCTTGGGCACGCATGCACACGCACCCGGCGTGAGTTTTAAGCCACCGAGTCCGGGACGCGAACCGCGGTCGACTACGTGGGAGTCCAGCGACATAGCCATTACGCTAACTGCTGGTTCCCTCCTGCAGGGAGTTTTGAAGATGGTTATGGAAAATAGCATTGCCGGAGGGCAAAAGAGTTGATCAACCAATGAGAGTGCTTCTCGTTCTGTCCAATCAAAAGAAAGACCTAAAGCAATCACTCCCAATGAAAAGGCACAATCTCTTGCCCATTTTTACCAAATATTTTGCCAGTTTAAGAATCTGAAACCCAGCGAGAAGCCTGTTCTTCAGGATGAAAGACTCACGTTAATCATTCCTCCAGGCTTTCTCCAGAGGGGCTTGTGGTCATTTACTTGAGTGACTATACACTGGGAAGGGTGAATACTCAAAACATTTCATGAACTTGGACACAGAATCCTAATTGATATTGATACCTAAAGGCCCAAAGTATCATCAAGACTCCCTCATCAGAGTCAGGGACAGGGGGCCAAGTAATAAATGAAGTCCTGGTTATAGGTCCACCTCACAATGACCCCATGAGATTGTGGACCTGCAGCATCATCCGGTCCCCAGTTCTCCAGTGTATTCTGGTGTTGACATTCGATGTAGTTGGTTTAATGCATTTATTTGATCCTTGGCCTCCACAGGGTAGGAGTAATCTTAGTTGCAAAAGCAAGTGAAAGGCTTTGAAACTGCTCCCCCTTCCTATCCCTGGCAAACATAGTCAATCAAAGATGATGTCTCATCCCAACAGTTAGCTATTCTGAAAATCTAAAGGGTGTAGAGTTGGTGGTTTCTGTCATATTTTCTTTCAGTCTGGATAAATGCACAATTCTGGCCCCTGAAAAATCTGACCCCTGAAAAATCAGATGGATTTTGGAAAATGACAATGGACTACTGCAACATCAGGCACTTAGTAGCTCCCATTGCAGCTGCCACACCAGATGTGATATCTTTGCTAGAGTAGATTAACAATTAAATTAAGCAGATTAATCTGCTTCCTGGGAAAGCCAACCTGTGACAAAACACTTTTCTTCCATTATTAGTCAAGCATCAGACACTTACAGAACAAGTCCGTGAAGACAGATAGGAAAGAAACCTTGTAAAACAAATGGAAACCAATGAGTACGATTCTAGAAATGGCGCTTCAGAAATATCAATGCTTTCTCTCTCCATATGATCCCAATCAAATGCCGAGTGGCATATTTTGTACCTACCATGTGACCCAATTCATCTTACCAAGATAACTGCCCCAGAGGTGAGTACCTGACCCAAGGGTAAATTATCCATTGTTTGGCTGGTAGAAAATGATTCGGGTGGTTTGGTGCGGAAACCCAGTGAGCCAGCTCAATCACATTTTCCACCAGAAATTTGGAAAGGGGAGACAGAAATGGAACTGGTTTGCTATTGTGCCAGGGGATGAAAGAGTAATAGAGATGGTTTGGGAGTGGCTGATCAGGCAGAGGCAGCTTAGTAAGAGAGAAGAATGTAGCAGGTGCATTGAAAGAAGTTGAGTCAAGGAAAGGGAGAGCTGAGGCTGATAAGAAGAGGAGTCTTGATTCTTTAACACCTCCCGTTTCTGATTCCTGTGGGACCTACCTGTGCTTTGGTTCTTACCTTTGGGTTCTATGACATGTCTCTGAGGACATTGCTCAGCTGAGCTAGGTTGAGTGGATCTACAACCAAAGGAGCCTGTCTGTAATATAAACTCATGAGCATCACTTCCTATTTGATTTTAAATGTCCTTTTCTTGTATTATTAGATACTCTGTATTGTTTTTAATCTCTTCACTTACACCATGATCTTTTGGAGGTCAATATTCTTTACATTTTAGGGAAGGTTAATGATAGTAGTAATAACAACAAACAACATTATTAATAGTAATAGCTCACACTAACTCAACTTATGCTATGTGCCAGACACTGGACTACATGCTTTCCATGTATTACTTTTAATAATAAATCTCCATTGAGAGTTATTTTTGTTATCGTTATTATTTATTTACACTTATCACATCCTGCTTACCCTGAGAATACAACCATAAGAAGTGAACTTACAATACAACTAAGGGGGAAGACAGGAAGAATTTATTCTTTGCATAGTATTTTTTTCTTAAGTCTTTCTTGTTTCTTACCTTTTTTTTTTTTTTTTTTTTTTTTTTGAGAGGTTTTTGCTATGGGGCGCGTGCGCTCGCCGGAAAGACAGAGACAGAGAGACAGAAAACGAGAAATCACCCCCCCAGGGGGGATGGCCACACTGCAATCTCTTCTCTTCCATTTTCCACTCAGGATCTTAGGCACACACGCACATGCTCCTGGCATGAGTTTAAGCCACCGGGTCCAGGACTCGAACCGCGGTCGACTACATGGGAGTCCAGCGACATAGCCATTACGCTAACTGCTGGTTATCTTTCTTACCTTTTTTCCTTCTCTCTTTCTTTTCTAATTGCAAAAGGCACATGTGCTGGCCATAGGATGGGAAGTTGGGGGGGGGGGGCGGAGAAAACATCCCTCAATAGGACATGGCCACGCCACATCCTTTTTTCTCCATTTCTCTTTCCCATCAGGATTTTGGGCTCACATGCACATGCTCCTGGTATGTTTTTCAACTTGATGGGGTCAGGATTTGAACCTTGATTAGCTGTGTGAGATCCAGCTTCCAATGTACAGTGCTTAACTGCTATCCTAAGGACTGGCCCAGAGTGTTTTTTTTTTTTTTTTTTTTTCCTTTTCAACAAAAGTGTTGCATTCAAACTACAGAAAATTTGAAAAACACAGGAAAGCACAAGAATAAAAAGTCATCATTGGGTTGGCTTTGTAGTCTAGTGTTTTAGGGAACTGGATTTCGCATGACCAAGTGCAGTTTGAATCCTAGTCTTGGCAGCCTAAAAACATTGGACACGTGTGCATGTGGGTCCCAAATCTCAGCAGGATAGAGAAATGGAAAGAAGGGATTGTGACATGACCACACTCCCATTGGAGGCTGCTTTCTTCCTCTCTCTCTCCCAGCAAACACCAATATGTACACACATACATACATACATTCTGTTCTCACTACTATAGGTGACCATTGCTAATATTCAGTGCACATGCGCACACACACATACATTCTCTCTTGTCATTTTTTTCCCCACTACACAGTCCAGCCACATGCACTATTGTCATTCCAATAAACATGCTTCTAGAACATGTGTGTGTATGTGTGACAGAGCCAACAGAAAGAGAGAGTGAGAGGGAAAGTGAGAAAGCACCCCTGGGAAGATGACCATGTTGTAATCTCTTCTCCTCCACTCTCCTCTTGGGATTTTGGGCACACGCATGTGAGCATGCATGCATATGTGCACATGCACACACACACACACACACACACACACACACACACTGTGTTTTTCAAACTACCAGGACCAGAACTCTGACCGCGTAGTTGGCTATGAGGGATCCAGCCACCTTAACCACCGTGTAACTGGCTAGCCTTCTAGGACATGATTTTTAAAGAGCCATGCAATATCTTTCCGTATAATTAGTGTCAGGGAAGAGTCAAAGCAGTGCAACAAAGGACTATGTAAGAGTGTATCCTGGAGAATTGTGAACTCTTGCCTCTTGAAAGTTTCAGGTATATTTCAGCCTGGATCAGGAGGAATGGCTGAATGACCTCTGGAGGGCACTATGTTTCCAAAATTCTGAAAACAAGAAATTCTTATTATTTCCTGTATATCCTCCTTCCTTCTGCTTTCTTCATCGTATGCTCTTTGGAAAATTTTTGGTATCAGACACCCTGAAGCTCCTGATCATTGGTGTCTTGGGGTTAGGCTGCACAGGGTCTGGAATCTGGGGGCAGCTGTGGGTGGCCTGTTCTTTTTGGATCTGTCTTTGAGTTCTTGGTGGAGTCCCCCATACCTGTTAATTTCCCGTCACAACACCAGGAGCTACCAGCAGATGGCGCTGTAAGCAAGAGCGTCTGCCTAGGTGAGATTTACACAAGCCCTTGAAGGCTTTAAATATTTATCCACAAAATTCAATAAAGCTGTTCATCAAATCTAATGCTTGGAATTTGGGCAGCCCATGAAAATATTATAATATTTTGCCCGAGGTTCCAGAATCCTTTTCTGTATGGTGTGTTTATGTATTCAGACTCCTGATAATTTGTTTATCATCAACAAAAAGCAATTCATGTTACATATTGGAGATCTGCATGAGACCAGGCTGGAAAATCTTCCTAATTTTTTTTTCTAGATATTTCAGATATATATTTTTTCTAGATATTTCACAAGCTCCTTACCTGAATGAGAAGTCTTCAAGGTTAGGCACTAGGTTTGGTATTTCTCTGTACCTTTAGTACCTATCAAGAGCTAGCAGAAAGGAAACACTCCATTAACATGAATTCAGGGAGGGGATAGATGGATAAGGAATTATAAATTATTTTTTGTAGGAGTCTGTGTATGTGTGTGTATAAGATGTGGGTATTTCCCTCCTAATGAGTATGAAATGGTAACATTGTAATAATGACTAGGTAGGTGGATGGAAGAAAGGGGTCTTTACTGGGATTTAGTGAGCAGGATCAAAGAAAGCTGAACATGCAGGAAACTATTCAGCGCAAATAATTGTCCTGTCCAAAATGGTTTTAACTTCTCTTTTAAGAAGCCCTATGTGGTTTCTTTCTAGGTGGTGATATTACATAAGCCATGTAACGTCTCTAAACTTCAGTTTTCCTCATCTGTAAAATGGAGTTAGAAATATTCACCAAATCAATTCATAGAATTGTTGTGAGTTTCACAAAATTAATATATGTTAAAGCACTTTTTACAAATGATAAAGCATTATACAGTACGGCAACCTTCTTTCGTCCATGGGGATGTTTTGCCCCTAAGTCTGGCCTCACTGACCATGGTGCCGTAACCAGCCAAGTCTGAGTCACAGGTAGAACTCCAATCTGCATTTACCTGAATCTTCAACATCTCAGTCACTATCTTCTCTTTCTCCCTAGTTGCTCAAGCTCTAAACCAAAGCCCTCATTGATTTCTCCCTTCTTTCACCCCCAAAGTTCATTCCCTGAACTGTCATATCTCTTTTACATTCAAAACTTAGCTCATCTCTTTCTCTTTTCTTTGTCTTTCCTACTAATACCCTAGGTCAACTGCGGTCCTTGCCGGAATGAGCCACTGAGGCTAGCTGATTTCAGGGCTCCCATTCTTAACCCCTCTATGACACTCTTCCACCAGCAAGCGGAGTGTGACCTTTCAAAGATGTGCATGAATTACGTCACATCCCTGCTTGAAACCTTCATTGACTTCCTACTTCTACTGGAGTAAGAGCTATCCCTTCTGTTGATTTATGAGCCCATGCATGCTCTGGTCTCTCTAACGCTTTCTTGCATAGCACTAACTCCTTGCTCACCACAGTGCAAACTACTTTCCTGCCTCTGGGATTTTTCCCTTTCTCTCTCAGAATGCTCTTTGCCAGGTCTTATACATCTTCAAATCACAGTTCAGATGTCACCTTTTGGAGAGGCTTCTGCTGGCCTTCCCATGTAGATTTTTTTAAAATTATTTTATTTATTTATGATTATTATTATTATTTCACATGAGTTTTGTCAGAGAAAGACAGAGAGAGAGAGAGAGAGAGAGAGAGAAACCAAGCAAGCTGCCAGGTCTGGGACTCAAACCACGGTTGGCCATATAGAAATTCCAGGGCCTTAATCACCACACCACCTGCTGGCCCCTCCCCATGTAGATTTTAATCTATTATCTTTTTAAAAAGTTTATTTATTTATTATTTATTTCATGAACTAGAGATACTCACAGAGACAGAGAGACAGACAATGTCAACAGGGTGTTGACTCGGCATTCCACCCCCAGCCTCAGCGAACTCTGGATCATGGAGATGCATCTATTAGGTGTGCCCAGGGAGGTCTCTGGATGCAGATCTGGAATCTTCACCATATTTGTCAACCTTGCAGAATATCATGGTGTTTTTTTTTTTTTTTTTTTTTTTTTTTTTTTGTCACTGTCTGGCCCCATCCTATTATCTTATTCAACTTTTTCTTAAAAAAATTTTTTTTTAAATTTAAATTTATTTATTTACATTCATTCACTGTACTTCATTACAGTATACAAAACGAGATTTTTCCATCCAGAATACACTGTATGTTGGCTCAATCAAGCACATCAACATTTATGTTATTGTCAACAAATAATTTTCCATTTCTTGTTTCCTGTATATTTTGCTTTTTTTCCATCCTTGATTCACTATCTCTTACTTTCTGCTATCTCCCACCCTCTTTCCACACTGTCTCTGGTATCCCATGGTTGCTTTCTATGCCTCCCCCCCCATATTATTAATTCACTAAAGATCTTAATTAATCTAAGTATTTTCAATAGCAAGCACAGCTGATATATACATATCCATGAACACAAGTCTGACTTTAGGCATGAAGCTCAGTGAGTTGGATGAACATACTATAAAGCAGCACCTAGCTGGGGCTATATAGCTTATTGCAGTCATCAAATAGGTATTTTTAATGCATTTTTTTTAATTTCAAGAGAAACAGTTTTAGATTTTTTCCTGAAGCTTTTTTTTTTTTTTTTTGGAGAGGTTTTCACTATAGGGCGCGTGCGCTCGCCAGACAGACAGAGACATAGAGACAGAAAGCGAGAAATCACTCCCCAGAGGGGATGGTCACGCCACAATCCCTTCTCCTCCATTCTCCTCTCGGGATCTTGGGCACGCACGCACACGTGCCCGGCGTGAGTTTAAAGCCACCGGGTCCGGGATGCGAACCGCGGTCGACTACATGGGAGTCCAGCGACATAGCCATTACGCTAACTGCTGGTTCCCGAAGCATTTTTTAAATTAATTAATTTGCATTCATTCCCTGAGCATCGTTACAGCATACAAAATGTGATTTCCCATCCAGAATATATGGCATAGTGGCTTTATCATGCATGTTATTGTCAATAATTTTCCATTTTTAGTTATATATATATAGTTTTTTTTTACCCCTATTTCTGACCCTCTGCCCTTTCTCACCCTCTTCTCACATTATCTCTGGTGTCTACAGTTGTCTTCTATTCCTTCCCCCCCCCCACAGTTTATTGATCACACAATTTCTTAAATAATCTAACTACTTTCAATAGCAAGTTCAGCTGGTAATTTCAAGAAAAGCAGTTTTAACTTTAACAAATCAAAGAAATGCTAAGGAACTTTGATTAAAACTTAAAGCCAGGAAACAGGTTAGGATTCTGTTCAAATAGTAGGTACATTAACCTATAGATAGGTCAAGACAGGACAAAAATCCTTAAAACCGGAAAACAAAGCCTAGAAGAAAATCAGCAATGTTTTAGTCAAAAGTCCTAAAATGCTATTTCACTAGTTCAGTCTCATGTACTTAATCTATCTTCTGTTGTGTTTCGATCTTCCTGATTAAATTCTGGGATATAATATTCAACTCCAGACTTGTCCTGATGATCAAGTTGGCCATTTTCTTAGCTTTCAAACTCTTATTTCTGTGTGCCTGCATTTAATTTTCCTGATGTAGCACTCCCTTGAGAACTTCTTGGAGATCTGGTCTGGTGCTGGTAAATTCTTTCAGGTTTTGTTTATCTGAGAATGTTCTTGTCTTTTCTTCCCATATAAAGGATAACCTTGCTGGGTACAGTATTCTTGGTTGAAATTGCTTTTCCCTTAACACTTTGAATATATTTTCCCATTCTTGTCTTGCTCACATTGTTTCTGATGAGAGGTCTGTTGTCAGCCTGATGGGATATCCTTTGTAGGTAACTTGCCGTTTCTCTCTTGCCAATCTTAGTATCTTGTCTTTATCTGTGGTTTTGGTCAACTTGGCTATAATGTGTCTTGGAGAAGATCTTCTTGGGTTGATTCTATTTGGGGTCCTTTGTATTTCTTGGGACTGGATTTTTGAGTGCCTCTCTAGGTTTGGAAAGTTTTCTTGCAGGATTTCATGGAATAGATTATCAATGTCCTTATGAATCTCTTCACCTCCGGGGATACCAATTATCTGGATATTTGGATGTTGATGGTATCTAGTATTTCTTGTATATTATTCTCATTTGGGGGGGGCAATTTTCGTGGTGGATTTTTCTAGGCCAGCAATTTTCCCTTCTACATCTGAGATTCTATTTTCTGTATGATCTAGTCTGCTTTTAATACTTTCAGGGAGATTTTGACTTCCTGTATTACAGCCTTTATCTCTCACTGGTCCCTTTGATTCTTTCTTAAAGTGTGTAATTCCTCTTTTAGATCTTGCAAGAATTTCCTCATCTCCTGAAACTCCTCATCTCCTTTCTCCTTTCTCTTTTGCAGTTCATTGTCTCTCTTCTCTCCCATCTCTGTTAGCTTCGCCATTATGAATATTCTAAATTCTTTATACATTTCCATGATTTCCATTGAACTGTCTGTGGATGAAGAGGAGTTATTCTTTTCTCTTGGAGAAAAAGTATATTCTTGCTTTCCCATATTTCTTGTGGCCCTGCGGTGATTTCTAGTCATCTGATGGATGGTGTGTTTCTTCCTAAATTTGAAGTTCAATCTGAGCATTCAGGAGCATGCAGAAAGAGGTGATCTCGAATTTCTTTGCTGTGCTGCTTGATCCCTTTGTGCGGCAGATTGAGTAGATATTGAGGAATATGTTAACCCTAATAGTATTTGGATATTTGGCTATGGTTTCCTTAGATCCATCTAGAAACACAGAGAATGGAGATTGAGGAGCAGAGAGATGAGATAAAAGAAAAAGAGAAGGAAACAGAGAGAGAAAAAAAGCAACAACAAAAAAAAAAAGAAAAAAGAAGGAAAAAAATAAAAACAACTAAAAAATTATTATTATTATTGCTTTAAAAGGCAAAAAATAGAAAAGCACGCAGCACGCAAGCACTCTGTGCAAAATCACTAGGTCTCAGGAGCCATGAGGAATCTTCTTCTGAAGGCCTATCCCTTGCCTCTCCTGGGTGGGAGGGGGAAAGGGGATTATTAACAAGATAAAGGAGGGGCTAAAAGCCGAGAAAACACTTTACCTTAAAAAATTTTAAAAAGGAAAAATTACAAAAAAAAAAATTGAGAAGACAGAGACAGAGGCAGAGAGAGACAGAGACAGAGCTAAGGCTTGAGGGGCTTCCTACCACTTGAGTTTGTGGGGTAGAGGCTGAATTATTAGTAGAAAATCTTCATTTCTCTTTTTTTCCCTGAAATCACTAGTTCTCAGGAGCCATGAAGAATCTTCTTTTCTCAATTTTTTCTTTTCTTTTCTTTCTTTTTCTTTAAGAGTTTTTTGCCTTAGGGTGTGTGAGTTTACTGGGGAGAGAGAGAAAGAGACAGAGACAGAGACAGTGGAAGGAAAGGTGAGAAATCACCCACCAGGGGGGAATGACTATACCACAGTCCCTTCTCCAGGGATCTTGGGCACGCATGCGCATGTACCTGGTGTTAGTTTGAAGCCACCAGGTCCAGAATTGAACCGTGGTCGGCTATGTGGGAGTCCAGCAACATCACCACTACACCATATACTGGTCCCTCAACTGTATTTTTTCTTTCTTTCCTTTTTTTTTTTTAAACAATACCATCACTTTTCTGAAATGATCCCATTTGTTTTTATATGTTTGTTAGTTTATTAGGATGCTGTTGCTACAAAAGCAGGTGCTTTATTTTGCTATTATGGTTATGTTCCTTGAATCTAGAACAGTGTCTAGTGTATAGGTAGAACTTACTCAGTGTTTGTTGGTGAACAGAATGGGTAGTTCTAACCCAGGGTTTCTCATGGGGTTGGTGAGGCTCAGTCATCTGAAGGCTTGACTGGGGTTGGAGGCTGTGCTTCCAAGATGGCACTTACATGGCCATTGGCAGGAGGCCCCAATTCCTTGTCACATGGGCCTCTCCATAGAGTTTCTAAGATGTTGAGGCTAACTTCACCAGAACAGGAAATTTAAGAGAGATAACAAGGGGAAATGCGATGTTCTTTATGATCTTGCCACACATTGTTACATTTGTCATATTCTGTCTGTTAGATGAGTCACTCAACCCAACTCCCACTCGAGAGGAGGGCAATTACATGGTAACTTTTTTATTTTTAATTTTTTTTGGAAGGAAGCCTGTTGAAGCAGGCATATTTGAAAACCACCACACCCAGTTTATTAGACATTAAGCCTAGTGTTCTTTTGCTGAACTGTAATATTTTTCCACCTAATACTTCCATATTCCTAACTTTAAAAATCATTGGCGATAAGGTGGCATGAGGTGGAAATATGGGTGGTTAAACATAACTAGACCCATTTTTTGAACCAAAGGCTCTGTCTAGTAATTTGAGATCCTCTTTGTCTCTGAAGGAGGGCCTAGGAAACACACACTCAGGCTGAATTTTCTTCTTTCTTTTCATACTGATTTTATTTCTTTCAACATTGATATTTGGTAGTGGGTGGCACAGATACAGCTTGGCCCTCAAGCAACAATCAATGAGGCCCCAATGACAACACAAAGATCCAAAGCCAGAGGAAACTTGTCTCAGAGAATCCTCCTTAATTGAAGTAATTAAATCAGCAGGAAGCCATCTGAACAATTATCACCCTACAAGGAAAAACTCATTTTAAGACCTTAGAATAAACATTCTAATAAATAGCTATTAGTTTATATTTGTAAATACCATCAGCCTATCATGAAATTTGCTAATAGATTTTTAATTAAGGGGAACCACACATTTATAGTAGTACTGCCTTCCGTTCAATATCATTCCCTTGGTTTGGATGTGAGGCCTTGGACTCACTTTGAGAAATTGGCTTTATCTCTCTTGGCCAAAGTGGCTGATCATTTTTGTTTGTTTGTTTACTTGTTTGTTTGTTTGATCACGGACTAGGTTATTCCACCAGGAATTGGTTAGCGAAGTCTTAAGTCCCCACAGATGGAGGAACCTAAAAACTTGTTACTATGAGAGAAATAAGAAAGTTCCCATTAAAATCTTTTTGATGCTGTTGTCAGAGGACTGATAATGGAATATATGAGTCCTGAATCAGGGTGGTATGAGCAGATGTATATGTGAACTTCTCCTTCTTGAAAACTGATAATAATTTTTCAGGGAAGTACTATTAGCTTATTATTATTATTATTATAGATTTATCCTTTTTGAAATTTCTTTAAATACATGATCTCATTAATCATCCCCCAAACCTGGTGAAGTATACATGACACAGTTAGGATTATACCTATTTCCTGGATGAAGTACTTAAGGTAGATGTGATTAAATGTCACCCAGCAAGTCAATGACAGAATTAGGACTAGAATCCAGGTCTTTAAGTTATTCCTTGTCTCACTTCAGTTTGATGTTTCTTCATCTACCTTTAATGTAGAGGTGCCTAAGTATTTGGGGGTTACTTTAAGAATATGCAAACACTTTTTAAGAAAAAAGCATTTGTATACACTCAATATTATGTACAGATTTAAGTGAGCCCCCCGCAACACCTCACAATCAATGGTAAACCCTGTAAGGGTCTTTTTTATCCCAAGATAAGAACCTCTGCCATTTACCCAGCAACAAGGTGTTATTGACCTAGCAGAGGTTTAGACTTCATATAAGGACTAAAGATCTAAATTTTGGGGTCAAAGTAGGGATTTTCTTACTTATCAGTTCTCATCAAGTCTGTTCTTTGTCAATACTTTTGGAATCAGGTGGAAAATATCAATTAAGACATTCATCATCTTTGTTAAATTGTTAGAAGACACTTAGGCTAGCTTTTCCCTGAATATATATTTGAGTAAATATCTTGGAATCAGAAATCCTAACACATTCTCTTGCCCTTTTCTCCAATTCAAGTTCCATATGGGAGTTTTGCCTTCATTTGGCATTAACTGACTCTGTTTTATGGGCACACCCATATTTTTCTCCCTTCTTTGAAATATCAGTGGCAGAGTAATATGATAAAGTTCTTACTTGACACACTGAGTAGTCTGTAATATGCTAACATTTCTGTATCATGTTAGTATTGCATTAAGCTAATATGACACTAATTCAAGATGACAGGAAAAATGACTAATACAATAAGACCTTCATCTAGTTCCCTAGGGCTGCTACACGTGTCTGATTTAATTCACCTGAAAACTCCCATGGATGGGCAGGGTTGAGGTGCAGTAGGGCCATTGAAAGTGGAAGTCCCTGAAACAACTGGCTATTTCCTGCTTGCCCTTCTTTTCTCTCATCCATATCCTCACATCACAATTCCTAGGAGGCAGAAGAAGAAGGATTGGTTGAATAGGAGGAATGGTCGATTTAATGAATTAAGTTTTGGAATGACAGACCTGGGTCTGGGGCTAAGCTCTGCTTATTGTGGATCTTGGGCAAGTTACTTAACTTCTGAGCTTCAGTTTCCTGTAAAAAATACTACATAACTTCATGGGGCAGTGAGGATTAAATAAGGTTAAATATTCAAGAAAGGATGGTGATAGTGATGACAGTGATATTTTGTTGGACCTAAAAACAAAGAGAATTATTATTTAAAAAAATAAATTAATTTACTTTACATTCATTGACTGTACATCATGACAGCATACAAAATGTGATTTCCCATCCAGAATACACTGTACATTGGGTTAATAAAGGATATTACCATGCATCACACCATGCATGTTATTGTCAACAAATAATTTTCCATTTCTTGTTTCTTAATTTTTTTTTCTTTTCCCCTTGATTCCCTACTTCTCACCTTCTGCCACTTCCTACCCTCTTCCCACACTGTCTCTGGTATCTACAATTTCTTTCCATGACTTTTCCCCCCCACATTTTATTGATTCACAAAATATCTTCATCTAAATACTTTTTTCTTCTTTTTTCTTTTTTTGGAGAGGTTTTTGCTATAGGGCGCGTGCACTCGCCAGAAAGATAGAGAGAGACATAGAGATAGGAAACGAGAAATCACCCTCCAGGGGGGATGGCCACACCGCAATCCCTTCTCTTCCTTTCTCCTCTCGGGATCTTGGACATGCATGCACACGTGCTGGGTGTGAGTTTAAGCCACCGGGTCCGGGACTCGAACCACGGTCGACTACGTGGGAGTCCAGCAACATAGCCATTATGCTAACTGCTTGTCTCCATCTAAATACTTTTAATAGCAAGTTCAGCTGATATATAAATATCTGTGAATATATGTCTGGCTTTAGGCATAAAACTCAGTGAATTGAATGAACATACTATAAAGTAGCACCTAGCTAAGGCTATATAGCTTACAGCAGTCATTAAATAGGTATTTTTATATATATTTTTAATTTCAAGAAAAGCAGCTTTAGTTTTAATAAATCAAAATAAAAAATATTAAGAGAAATTTGGTTAAGACTTAAAGCTAGGAAAAAGATTAGGATTTTAGTCAAATAGTGGGTAGATGAACCTATTAACAGCTCAAGAGAAGGCAAAAATCCTTCAAGGGAATTATTCAGAAAATGCTTGAATCTAGAGACTTCTTTGAAACATTATTTTTGGTAGTAAAATATGCATAACATAAAATTTACTATCTTGACCATTTCCAAGTGTACAGTACAGTTCAGTAGTGTTAACTATTTTTTTTTTTAAGAGAGATTTTCGCCCTGTGAATGTGCTTGCCAGAGTGACAGAGAGAGATGGAGAGACAGAAAGCGAGAAATCACCCCTCAGGGGGAATGCCCACACTGTAATTCCTTCTCCTCTATTCTCCTCTTGGGATTTTGGGCACACATGAACACATGCTTGGCATGAGTTTTAAGGTGACTTGTCCAGGACCTGAACTACCATTGACTATGTGGGAGTCCAGCAATGTAACCATTATGCCATCTGCTGGTTCCAGTAGTGTTAATATTATACATTCACATTGTTGTGCAACAATCTCCCAGACTTTTTCATCTGACAAGACTGAAGCACTATATTAATTAAACAACTTCCTATTTCTCCCTACCCCTAGTCCCTGGAAATCACAATTTTACTTTCTGTTTCATTTAATTTGACTGCTTTAAATACCTCATATGAGGAGAATCATACAGTATTTATCTTCTACTAGTTGGCTTATTCCACTTAGCATATATCTTCAAGACTCACTTTTTAAAAATAATTATTTTACTTTTAACTTTATTTATTTATTTGAATTGACCAAAGAGGGACAGAGAGAGAGAGAGAGAGAGAGAGAGAGAGAGAGAGCCGCCAGGTCCAGGACTTAAACCATGGTCAGCCATGGGGGAGTCCAACACCCTTACCCTTAACCACCACGCCATCACTTTTGTCATAGTATGTGTCAGAATTTCCTGTTTTAAAAAGATTTTTGGCATAGGGCACACACACTTGCTGGAGAGAGGCAGAGAGAAAGAAAGCAAAAAAGAAAACAAGAAATCACCTCCTGGGAGCGTAGCCACTTTGAAATCCTTACTCCTCATAGGATTTTGGGCACATGTTCCCTGGCATGATTTTCAAGCCACTGGGTCTATAACTTGAATCACAGTTGACCATGTGGGAGTCCTGCTACACTATCTGCTGGTCCCAAGAATTTCCTTACTTTTTAAGGTGGAATAATATTCCACTGTATGTATATACCACTCTTTGTTTATCCACTCACTTGTTGGTAGACATTTGGATTGCCTCTAAATTTTTTTTAATTTAATTTTAATTTTATTTATTGTCATTATTTTATTTTTAATTTTTTTGAAGTTGACCAGAGAGAGACAGAGAGAGAGAGAAGGGAAGTGAGAAAGTAAGCCACCTGGTCTGGGACTCGAACTGTGGTCAGTCATGTGGGTGTCCAGCCGCCTTAACTACTACACCACCTGCCAGCCCCGCCTCCAACTTTTGTCTGTTGTGTTATGCTGCTGCGATCATTGCCATGAGGATATCTCTGACAGACCCGCTTTCAGTTTTATTGGATATATACCCATAAGCAGAATTGCTGATTCATATGGTAATTCTATTTTTAATTTTTTTGAGGAGCTGCAATACTGTTTTCCATAGCAACTGCACTGTTTTACATTCCTAGGAACAGCACAGGAGTGTTCTAATTTCTCCGTATTCTTACTAACACTTGCTGTCTATTTTGTCTTTTTTTTTTTTTTTTTTTCCCCAAGTAGCCATTTTAATGGGTATGAGGTGATATTCCATTGTGGTTTTGATTCTCATTTTCCTAATAATTGATGATGTTGAACATCTTGATATATGCTTATTGGCTATTTGCATATCATCTTTTAAGAATGTCTAAATCCTTTGTCCATTTTAAAAAAAAGTTTTGTTTTTTTTTTTTTTTTTTTGCTATAGGGTGCATGTGCTCACCAGAGACAGACTGAGAGAGAGGGCAAGAGGGCAGGAGGATGGCTGTGCTGCAATCCCTTCTTCTCCGTTGTCTTCTAGGGATGCATTCACGTCTGACGCATTTTTTTTAAAAAAAAATTAACTTTATTTACTATTATTATTATTTCAAAATTTGACTAGAGAGTGTGAGAGAGAGGGAAACTGAAAAAGCAAGCCACCAGGTCCAGGACTTGAACCACATGGGAATTTTGTGCCTTTAACAACCATACCACTGCCAGCCCCCTGACATGTTTTTTTAGCCGCTGAGTCCAGAACTTGAACTGTGAAGTTGGCCATGTGGGATCTAGCACCTTACCCACCATGCCACCTGCTGGACCCTTTGTCCATTTTTTAACTGGTTTATTTGTTTTTATGTCTTTGAATTGTTGGAGCTCTTTATGTATTTTGAGTATTAACCTCTTATTAGATGTATGATTTGCAAATACTTTCCCTTATTCTTTAAATTACCTTTTCATTTTGTTGATTATATCCTTTGATGCATAGACTTTTTTTTACAGTCCAAATGGTCTACTTTTACTTTTTTTTGGCCTTTGTTTTTAGTGTCATATTCCAGAAATCCTTGCCAAATTCAATATCATTAAGTTTTTCTCCTGTGTTTTCTTCTAAGAGTTTCTTAGTTTTAACTCTTCTGTTTAGGCCTTTGAGATCCATTTTGAATTCATTTTTGTATATGGTGGAAGGAAAGGGTCTCACTTTATTTATTTTTTGTTTGTGGATATCCAGTGTGCCCAGCACCATTTGTTGAAGAGACTGTCCTTTCCCCATAGGATGATCTTGCATGCTTGTTGAGAAACATTTGACTGTATACACAAGGGTTTATTTCTGGGCACTCTAGTTGATTCCATTTGTCTATATGTCTGTCTTTATGCCAGTTCTATGCTATCTTGACTACTGGAATTTTGTAATGTTTTGAAATGAAGAAGTTACGAGATCCAACTTTGTTCTTTTTTTTTAATGATTATTTTGGCTATTTGGAGTTCCTTGAGATTCCTTATGAATTTTTGGATGCCTGCAAAAAAATCCACTAGAATTTTGGTAGAGGCTACATTAAATTTATAGACTGCTTTGGGTAGTATTGACATCTTAACCATATTAAATCTTCCAATCCACGAACATGATGTCTTTCAATTTATTTGGGTCTTTATTTTTTCAGCAATGTTTTGCAGTTTTCACTGTATAAGTCTCTTACCTCCTTGGTTTAGTTTACGCATAGATATTTCATTCTTCTGATGCTATTGTAAATGAAATGGTTTCTTACAAATTGATTTTTCAGATCATTCAAGGAGACTTTGTTGTTTATTTTCTTGGTGTTTAGTTTTTTTTTTTTTTTTTTTTTTTTGGAGAAGTTTTTGCTATAGGGCGCGTGCGCTCGCCAGACAGACAGAGAGAGACAGAGAGACAGAAAGCGAGAAATCACCCCCCAGAGGGGATGGTCACGCCGCAATCCCTTCTCCTCCATTCTCCTCTTGGGATCTTGGGCACGCACGCACACGTGCCCGGTGTGAGTTTTAAGCCACCGGGTCCGGGACGCGAACCGCGGTCGACTACGTGGGAGTCCAGCGACACAGCCATTCCGCTAACTGCTGGTTCCCATTGGTGTTTAGTTTTAAAAATCATCTGATATACTGTAAAAAATTCATATAGTATAATAGCATATGCTGCAAAGAATAAGGCTACCTCCATACCTGACTTCCAGCCCCAAATTACTCTTTCTAGTTCCCTGTGATTCCTTTCAGAAAGATATTAACAAATACATATGTGTACTGCTTTGTACCTGGCTTTCTTTTTCTTAACTTAGAGTATCTTGGATATAGTTCTATGTCAGCACACAAGAAATACCTCATTCTTTGTAAAGGCTTCTCACACTGTGGTTGTATACATAACCTTTTTAAATTTGGTTTTCATTTATTATTATGTCAGAGGACATACATGCTTGCCAGAGAGAGACAGAAGAAGAGAGAGGAAGGAGAAAGCACCCTCAATGAGGTGTGGTTGTCATGCCTCATTCCTTTTCCTTTATTTCTTCATCCTGTCAGGATTTTGGGCATGCAGACCCAGTGCCCAGTGTATTTTTCAAGCATCTAGGGCCGGGACTCATACTACATGGTCAACCATGTGGAATCGGCTCCCTTAACCACTAAGTCAAGGAGCTAGCTCTATTCTTTATTATTATTATTATTATTATTATTATTGTTAATTATTATTTAAATTTTTTATTTTATTTTATTTTTTACTTAGGTCTCACCAAAGAGAGAGAGACAGACACAGTCAGAAGGAAAATGAGAAATTACTCCCCAGGCGATGGCAATGCCACAATCCCTTCTCCTCCATTCTCCTCCCAGGATCTTGGGCATGCCTGCACATGTACCTGGTTTGATTTTTCAAGCCACCAAGTCTGGGACTCGAACCACAGTTGGCCATGTGGGAGTCTAGCAATGTAACTATTATGCCATCTGCTGGTCCCTTTTATTATCTTTTTTTTCCTTGTCAGCAGCTTTCAAGATCTTTTATTTTATTTTACTTTATTTTTTATTTCAATTTATTTATTTGCATTCATTCACTGTACATCATTACAGCATACAAAATGAGATTTTCCATCCAGAGTACACTGTATATTGTCTCAATCAAGCACATCAACAAACATGTTATTGTCAGCAAATAATTTTCCATTTCTTGTTTCCTGTATGTTTTGCTTTTTTCCCCCCATCCTTGATTCCCTATCTCTTGCCCTCTGCCATCTCCCACTCTCCTCCCACACTGTCTCTGCTATCTATGTTTGCTTTCTATACTGTTTTCCCCCCACATTTTATTGAATTACTAAAGACCTTAATTAATCTAAATATTTTCATAGCAAACACAGGTGATATATACATTTCCATGAACACAAGTCTAACTTTACGCATCCTATAAAGTAGCACCTAGCTGGGGCTATATATCTTACTGCAGTCATTGAATAGATATTTTTTTTTTCCTGAAACTTTTTTTTTTTTTGTAACTTAATTTACGTTATTTCCCTAAGCATCATCACAGCATACAAAATGTGATTTCCCATCCAGTATATACTGCATAGTGACTTAATCATGCATATTATAAAAAATTTTCCATTTCTAGTTCCTAAAATTATTTTACCCCTCTTTCTGACCCTCTGTCCTTTCCCACCCTCTTCTCACACTATCTCTGGTGTCTACAATTGTCTTCCATTCCTTTCCCACCCACATTGTATTGATCACACAATTTCTTACATAATCTAACTACTTTCAATGGTGAGTTCACTTGTTACTATTAAGAAAACCAGTTTTAACTTAAATCAAAGAAATGCCAAGGAACTTTGCTTAAAGCCAGGAAACAGGTTAAGATTCTGTTCAAATGGTAGGTGCATGAACCTGTCAGTCTCATGTACTTTTATCTTCTGTTTTGGTTCAATTTTCCTGATTAAATTCTGGGATATAATATTCAACTCCAGACTTGTCCCTACGATTAAGTTGGCCACTTTCTTAGTTTTTGAACTCTTATTTCTGTGTGTCTGTATTTAATTTTCCTGACATAGCACACCCTTGAGAACTTCTTGGAGATTTGGTCTGGTGCTGGTAAATTCTTTCAGGGTTTGTTTATCTGAGAATGTTCTTGTCTTTTCTTCCCACCTGAAAGATAATCTTGCCGGGTACAGTATTCTTGGCTGAAATTCCTTTTCCCTTAACACTTTAAATATATTTTCCCATTCTTTCTTCACTCGCATTGTTTCCGATGAGAGATCTGCTGTTAGCCTGATGGGATGTCCTTTGTAGGTAACTTGATGTTTTTCTCTTGCCAATCTTAGTATCTTGTCTTTGTCTGTGCTTTTGGTCAACCTGGCTATAATGTGTCTTGGAGAAGATCTTATTGGGTTGATTCTATTTGAGGTCCTTTGTATTTCTTGGGACTGGATCTTGGAATGCCTCTCTAGGTTTGGAAAGTTTTCTTGCAGGACCTCGTGGAAGAGATTATCAATGCCTTTATGAGTCTCTTCACCTTCTTGAATGCCAATTATCTGGATGTTTGGACGTTTGATGGTATCTAGTACTTCTCGTATATTATTCTCAAATTTTTGGGCCATTTTCTCAGTCTTCGTGGTGGATTTTTCTAGGCCAGTCATTTTCTCTTCTACATCTGAGATTCTGTTTTCTGAATGATCTAGTCTGCTTTTAATACTTTCAAGGGAGGTTTTGACTTCCTGTATTATAGACTTCATCTCTAACAGTTCTGTTTGAATCTTTTGTAAAGTGTGTAATTCCTCTTTTAGATCTTGCAAGAATTTCCTCATCTCCTGGAACTCGTCAACTTCTTTCTCCTTTCTCTTTAGCAGTTCATTATCTCTTCCATCTCTGTTAGCTTCGACATTATGAATGCTCTAAATTCCTTATCAGACATTTCCATGATTTTCACCAAACTGCTTGTGGATGAAGAAGAGTTACTCTTTTCCCTTGGAGGAGAGGTATTTTCTTGTTTTCCCATATTTCTTGTGATCCGGCGGTGATTTCTTGTCATCTAATGGATGGTGTATTTCCTTCAAATTCTTGAAGTTCAGTCTGAATGTTCAAGAGCAAGCAGACAGAGGTGATCTAGAATCTCTTTGCCGTTCTGTTGTGATCACTGGTGCAGCAGATTCAGTAGATATTGAGGAATATTTTAACCCGCTAGCTTGTTTGCTGGAGGCTGAATTATCAGTAGAAGTCTTCATTCCTCGTGTGCCCTGAAATACCTAGTTTGCTGGAGCCATGTGGAACCTTCTTCTGAAGGCCTGGCCTCTTCTGCCTAGTTTGCAGGAGCTATTTGGAACCTTCTTCTGAAGGCCTGGCCTCTTCTGCCGCTAGCTCGTTTGCTGGAGGCTGAATTATCAGTAGAAAGTCTTCATTTCTCATGTGTCCTGAAATACTTAGTTCGCAGGAGCCATGTGGAATCTTTTTCTGAAGGCCTGGCCTCTTCTCCTTTTTATTATCTTTTTAACAGTCATTTCCATAGTGAGAGTTTTTTTTATTTTTTATTATTATTTTTTTTAATTTTTTTTGTCTTTTCTACTTTTTGCTGCTAGAAAGAATTTGTTAGTGGACATATTTGTATATGTATCTTTGAGCACATATGTGACTATACTTCTAAGATAAATTCTTTTTTTTTTTTTTTTGGAGAGGTTTTTGCCATAGGGCGCGTGCGCTCGCCAGACAGACAGAGACAGACAGCGAGAAATCACCCCCCGGGGGGATGGCCACGCCACAATCCCTTCTCCTCCATTCTCCTCTCAGGATCTTGGGCATGCACGTACACGTGCCCGGTGTGAGTTTAAGCCACCGGGTCCGGGGCATGAACCGTGGTCGACTACGTGGGAGTCCAGTGACATAGCCATTACACTAACTGCTGGTCCCTAAGATAAATTCTTGAATGTGTCTCTAGAATGGCAATTGCCACATCAAGATTATATACATGTAATGTTTTGGAAAATTATATATAATTTGTACCAATTTGTACACTTGCTAATAGTATATGAAGATGGAGGTTCCCACCATATCCCTGGCAGCTTATGGTTTTGGCTAATCTGATCAGTTAAAATAAAGACATATGGGACCAGCAGTTAGCATAATGGCTATGTTGCTGGACTCCCACGTAGTTGATCGTGGTTAGAGTCCCGGACCTGGTGACTTAAGCTCACGCTGGGCGTGTGTGCGTGCGGGCCCAAGATCCTGAGAGGAGAATGGAGGAGAAGGGATTGTGATGTGTCCATCCCCCCTGGGAAGGTGATTTCTCGCTTTCTATCTCTCTGTCTCTGTCTTTCTGGTGAGTGCACGTGCCCTATAGCAAAAACCTCTCAAAAAAAAAAAAAATAAAGACTTATTTTGGGTCTATTCTGTAACACAGCAGTTATGTGTCACTCAAGAGAAACTAAATCCTGCATAGTGACCACTGTTCAAATCCCTGGCCTGGTCAGTTGAAACATGCCTGGCATATACACAAATGCCCAAGATCTATTTGTCATGCTGGAGAACTGAAAGAGAGGTATTGTAGTGTGAATAGACTCAATGAAGTGTATCCCCTCTGTCTCTCTCTCACATGTGTACATGTGCACCATATTATGAATAAAATAAAAAATAAGGAGATATTTAATGGCTTAATTTATACTTCCATAATTATAAACCAGGGTCAGTATATTTTTTAAAGATACTTTTCTATACCCTGTGAATGACCTTGCATATTTGGTGCACATTGATTTATTGAGTTACTGAACTTTTCTCATGAACTTGTAAGGAATCCCTGAATTAGACAAAAGTAACCATTTGGCACATGTGTCACAAATAGTTTCTTCAATTTTCTAAAACTTTTTTATGTTGACTATTTTATTGTGTAGACATTTTACATTTTTCCAGAATTGAATTTTGAAATATTTTTCCTTCTGACTTTTGGGGTTTATATCATGTTTAGAATAGTCTTTTGTATTCCAAAAATTAAAAAAAAAAGGGTTTCTGCTAGTGTTTTCGTTTTATTTTTAATGTTTAAATATCTGTCCTGTTTAAATATTTCGTCTATTGAATATTTATTTTGGGATAAGAAATAAATTAGGGATCTGACATTTTTTTCTCCTTTGCATATGACTAGCTAGTTGTCATAATAACTTTTATTGAAAAGAATCTATCTTTTCTCCACTGATTGAACTGCCACTTTTGTCACATAATACATTTTCCTAGGTATTTAGATTCACTTCTAGACTCCCTATTCTTTTTTGTTTTATGCACCTGGACCAAATTATTTTAATTACTGTAGCTTTATAGTCCCCTAGAATGAGCTTTACTCATTCAAGAAATATTCTATTGATATATGACTGAGATATATAAAATTTATGGGTTGATTTAGGGCCAAGTGACATCTTTACAATACTCAGTCCTCCTCCTAAGAACAGGATTGTCTTTTTGCATTTTCTTTCATGTTCCACTGTAGTGCCTTAAAGTTTTCTTTTTATAGATTCTGTACCTTTTAAAGTTTATTTCTAAGTATTTTATCTTTTAAAAGTATGTAAAAGTAAGATTTTTTTCTTCCATTATGTATTCTGATTGGAATATTTGTAGACAGAAAAGTATTATTATCTGTAAATAAAATTTAAATATTCTTTTTACTACCTTCCCTTTTTTTCTAATTACTTTTAGCTGATTTCATTGGGTTTCACAGTGCAAATAATAATTATTTTTTTCTTCCCTTTTATAATTTATCTGTCACATTTTTGTAGTTTGCTAAAGCATCTAGAATAATGTTAAATAGTTGTAGAGGCATTGGGCATCTTACTTTATTTCAGAATTTAATGGGAATACTTTGATAATTCACTATTGTCCATGATGATGACTTTATATTTATGTGTGTGTGTGTGTGTGTGTGTGTGTGTGTATATGTATATATATATAAATGTTGCGTCCATTTTCTTTTATTTTGAATAGAGTCTATTTTTTTCAACCAAGATGAAATGTGTTTTATCCAATACTTTTGCTAGTAACTTTGAAATGATTATATCATTTTTCTAAGTCTACATGTGACTATAGTGAGTCCCTAATGTTGAACTATCTTTGCATTTTAAATCTTGGTATATTATTCCTTTAGTGTGCTGCCAGATTCTAAGTGCTGATATTTTATTCAAGATTTTTGCATTACTATTCATAAGTGAGATTTACTCTGTATTTTTAAAAATGTGCTATCTTGTCAGATTTTGGTGTCAAAGTTTTGCTAGCTTTGTAAAAAGAAGTTGAAAATATTCTTTGAAGACTGAAGGGTTTAGCAGTAGAGTTATCTGTTCTGTGAAGGTTTGGTGACTTTCCTTTTTAAAACCATCTGGGTCTTCTACATTTTGGGAGTCTAGCTCTTTGATTACTTTCTGAATATTTCTAAAACTAGTATAGTTAGACTTTTGTCTCTTCCTGGGCTGGCCATAATTACACTTTTCTATGAATTTACCTATCTCATTCCAGTCTTCAACTTTATGTGGAATTAGTTAAAGTACTTTCTTAGGATTCTTTGAATAATCTCTTATTTTATTATTTTCCATCATTTTTTGATATTTTGTACATACTTTATTTTTTTCTTTTTCTCTTTATTAGATTATCTGATGGTATGTCCATTTCATTTTTTTTTTTCCCAAAAGAATCAGCCGTTGGATCCATTTGCTAGCTGTAACTTTTTATGTTTTGAAATCATTAATTTTTGCTTTGATATCTACTTACTTGTCATCTTTGGTTTAGTTAATTTATTATTATGTATTTTTAAGATTGTAAGTTTCTGACTTATTTTTATTCTTTCCATTTTAATAATGCACTTTTTTTTTTTTTTTTTTTTTTTGCTAGAGTGTGTGCACACTCACCTGAAACAGAAAAATAGAGAGAGAGGGAGAGGAGAAAGCACCCACTATGGGGAATGGTCATACCTCAATCTCTTCTTCATTTTTCCCTCTTTGTGGGATCTTGAGCATGTATGCACACACACCAGTGTGTTTCTCAAGCTGCTGGGTCTGGCCATGTTAAATCCAGCTACCTTAACAACCAGGCCACAGAGCTGGTCCTGATACATGTATTTAAAGCTTTCATTTCCCCCTTGAACATTGCTTTTGCTTTATTTTGTAGTCTCCCATCAATAATCTTTTGTCATTGTAGATAATCCAAAATTTTGAAGTGGATTTCTTCTTTGACTTAAAAATTATTTACATTATTAATTTAAAAAAGTTATTTAAATTAAGGGTGAGTAACATTTTCAAGTGCAGTGTATATCTAATTTAGTGTATTGTAAATTTTCACTCTTAATGGCTTTATAATTAGAGAGTGCTATTTGAGGTGTTTCTAATATTGAAAATTTGTTGAAGGGGCCAGCAGGTGGCGTAGTGGTTAAGATGCTCGACTCCCACATGACCAACTATGGTTGATGGTTTGTGTCCTAGACCCTGTGACTTGACACTCACACCAGTCGCTTGTATGTCTTTGCTCAAAACCCTAAGAAGAGAATGAAGAAGAAGGCATCGTGGCATGGCCATCCTTGCTTGGAGGGTGATTTCTCACTTTTTCTCTCTGTCTCTCTGGTGAATGCATGCACCCTATGGCAAAAAAAAACTCTCTTAAAAAAAAGAAAAAATAACTTTGTAGCCTTACTCATACATGGCCATTATTTGCTTATTTTTACCATTCACTTTCTCCCAATCTTTCTGAGAAAATTGGCTTTAGAGAGATATCTTATATATTACATACAGTTGGACTTTACATTGTGATCCAGTCTTAGAGTCTTTTTTCCCCAAAATAAATGTCTTAAGATGAAGATTATCCAGTACCTGATGCAAAGATTATAGAGCAAATAATTTATTTGTGAAGTGACCTGGGAGATACCAGAGGGGAAACAGGAAGTAAGGCAAGGAAGAGAAGAGTAATGCAGGGGACGGAATGACTGAATTATTTCTTGATCCCACTGGGGACCTCTGGGAGACTTCCTACACCCACCTCTGCATTATCTCTTCAAGGGATAGGATCAGGATATTTATCCATCCATTCCCATTCTTCATTGGCACCTGTGGTATTAACTGTCTGGCGATTCTGCCTTGTGTAGACTGAACATGATCCTGCAGCCAGAGAAAGCCCTTTGGGCACTGTCCAGGAGTTTACAGTAAGAAGCTGTACTCACATGGGAATGGCGAGTGTTGAGTTCCCCACTGTGAGAGCTGAACTTATCTTTGCAGGGTGATGAGGTTTCTGGAGGGCTGGGAAGCCAGGTCAGGAATATTGTTCAGAGACACCTAGGCACTGGCTTGCTTTATTTTTTATTTTTTGCTGGATTAGAATGTAGCCTTGCTGACCCTGAGTTTGGCTCTAGAGTTAGGGAGCTGGGATATGTAAATATTTCTATTCAGCACACTAATTCATTTATGCACACTTTTCTGTAAGCCCCACTTGGTGCAACAAAAACTGAGCTTCTCAGTTCCAGGAGGGCCTTCACCTCTGGGCAGTATCACTAAATAAGTTCCATGTCCTGCTAGGTTCCTCTATGAGGCTGGGAAAACTATCGGGGCCCATATGCCATTTTACACCTATTTTACAAAAAAAAAAAGAGTTTTGGCTAAATAAATCAGGAATGAATGAATGAATTAATACTGAATAATGAGTATACCTAGCTCACAATTTATTTATTTATTTAGAGAGATTTTTGCTATTGGGTGCGTGCTCTCACTTGGAGTGACAGAGAGACAGTAAGAAGTCCACCCCCCTGGGGGGAATGGGTGCACTGCAATCCCTTCACCTCCATTCTCCTCTTGGGATTTTGGGCATGTACACACACACACACACGCACACACACACACGGCTGGCATGAGTTTCAAGCTGCCAGGTCCGGGACTCAAACCATGGTTCACTATGGGGAGTCCAGCGACGTAACTATTACACCATCTGCTGTTCCCATGTATCTTTCAATTTAAAGCTTACTTGAAATCTTGCTGTTCCATATACATTTCTGGAAAGATAGCTGTGCCTTATATTGGTCTTATTTTATATTGTGCCTTCTGTTTTTTATCTGGTTCCCTCTCCTTTCTTCTGTCCTCCTTATCCCTAACCTCCGTCTCTTTTATTCCCTATGGCTTACTTTATGGTATTTTCTTTGGTTTATGTTGGTGTGTTTATGAACCATGGCCTGTTTCTTTTGGAAATTTGGAAAGCCTACTCCCTTTACAATTTTTAAAATAATAACTTACATACCGTAAGGTGTATGTGTAAAACTGTAGTGTTGGGTAATTTTTGACAAATGTATGTACTTGTGTACCTACCACCCCCTTAAAACAAAGATAATTTCATCACTCCCCCAAAATACCGTTATGCCTTTTTATGATCAATCTCGTCACCACACCAGCCTCAGGCAACCACTGACCTGCTTTCTGCATGCTAGATCAGTTTTTCTTGTTTTGGAAATTCATATAAATGGAATTTTACTCTTTTCTGTCTGCTTCTTTTGCTCAGCCTAATGTTTCGAGATTCATCTGTGTTGTGTGCATAATTAGTTTGCTCTTTCTTATTTCTTTTTTTTTTTCCTTTCTTTCTGTCTTTTTTTTTTTTTTTTTTTTAAGAGAGATTTTTGTTACAGGGCATGTGCACTCGCTGGACAGACAGAGATAGATAGAGAGACAGAAAGCAAGAAATCCCCCCCCCCCCCCCGCCCCCAGGGATAGTCACACTGCAATCCCTTCTCCATTTTCCTCTCCGGATCTTGGGGACACACGCACACATGCACCTGGTGTGAGTTTTAAGCCACCAGGTCTGGGACTTGAACCAGTCAACTATCTGGAAGTCCAGCAACGTAACCATTATGCTATATGTTGGTCCCTGCTCCTTCTTGTTTCTGATCAACATTCTATTGGCTGGATATAAGAATACATTTTTTTGTTTGAGTTCATATAATTTGCCACGTAATATTATAGTATTTCCCATATTACTAAAGTTATTTCAAAAACAATCTTTGATGACAATTTTTAATTCACTTAACCTGTGATGGACATTTGAGTTATTTTATTTTTGGTTATTATGAATAAAGCTGCAACAAATATTCATGTGCTAATCTTCTTGTGGACATAGGTTTTCATTTCTCTGGGGTTAATACCTAGGAGTGGGGTGGATACATTTAATTTTTTAATGAAGCTATTTTCCAAATTGGTTGTACCATTTTACACTCTCAGGAATGATGTTTGAGAGAGTTGCAGTTGCTCTAATCCTCATTAAACTTGGTATTCTTAACCAAGCCTTTTAACTTTAGCTGTTTTTATCACCTGCTAAAATGTGCAGTTGATATTGCTGTGGTTTTAATTTTGCAATATCCTTTTTTTCTTTTTGGAGAGGTTTTTGCTATAGGGCGCGTGCACTCACCAGAAAGACAGAGAGGGACAGAGAGACAGAAAGCGAGAAATCACCCCCCGGGGGGGATGGCAATGCCGCAATCCCTTCTCCTCCATTCTCCTCTCGGAATCTTGGCCACACATGCACACGCGCCCGGCGTGAGTTTAAGCCGCCGGGTCCAGGACTCAAACCGCATCAACTACATGGAAGTCCAGCGACATAGCCATTACGCTAACTGCTGGTCCCCTAATTTTGCAATATCCTAATGATTAATGAAAGCAAACATCTTTCCATGGGCCTTTTTATATCTCTTTCAAGTCTTTTGCATGAGGTTTGAGTTTTTCTTGATAAAATACACTTATGCCTCCTTAAATGCCATTCCCCAGGAGATTTTTATGTATTATTATTCACAACTTTTCAGTGGGGCTATTTAAAAAATTAGTAGACTTCGTTATTTTCTTTGAGCAATTTTAGGTTTATAGAAAAAACTGAGGGAAAAATACAGAGTTCCCAGGTGCCCCCTCCCCTTTCTCCACCCTTTTTTCCTCTTTTTCACAGCCAGCATTTGTATGGTACATTTGCTATGGCTGATAAGCCAATATTGGTACATTACAATGCACTGAAGTCCATACTTTACGCTAGGATTCACACTTTGTGTTGTATCTTCTGTGAGTTTGGACAGATATATAATGACATATATTCACCAGTATAATATCAAACAGAATAATAGTTTCACACCCTTAAAATTCCTTTGTTCCCCCCCTATTCATTTCTTTTTCTCTCTCTGGAACCCTTGAAACACACTTATACTTTTTTTTTTTTTAGGCATTATTTAATTAATTTAATTTATTGTTATTACTTAATTTGACCAGAGAAAGACAGAGAGAGAGAGAGAGAGAGAGAGAGAGAGAGAGAGGAAAAGTGAGAAAGCAAGCTGGGAGATCTGGGATTTAAACTGTGGTTAGTCACGTGGGAGCCTAGTGCCTTAATCACCAGGCCATCTGCTGCCCCCTTCTCTTATCTTTTTACTGTTCCCATAAGTTTTAATTTTTCCAGAATCTTATATAGTTGGAATAACACAGGACATAGTCTTTTTGAATTGACCTCTTTCACTTAGCAATATACACTTAAAGTTCCTCCTCAGTACATTAAAGATGAACTCCAATGGGGGTTATTTCTATGCTTTTAAAAAACATGTTGATCGTTACCCCTTCTGACTTCTCTCCACTATACTCACTTTTATTACATTGTAATTTCTGGAGAGTTATAAATCATAGCATTTATAAACTTATCTGTAACAATGATTCTCGCAATTGTTTAATCTTATTGTTTAACCCCAATTCTTTTCCTGTACCTTGTCAATTATATTTTTGGTTGACTAGAATTTTATTCATTTCTTCTAACACTAGTAATGGAATACAAATTTGTGAGTATGTACATGTCTGAAAATGTCTTTCATGTTTCATTAGGAATTTTTGTAGATCTCTTGTCACTGTATTTTAACATAGAATGTTTCTGTGGAGCAGTTTAAAAAACATGGTATTTCCCTCTGTAGATGTGATTTGGACTCCTTGTTCATAGGATTTTTCATTACTATCAAAGTCCAGTAATTTTTACTAGAGTATGTGTTTTATTTTTTTGGGGGGGGAGGTTTTTGCTATAGGGCGCGTGCGCTCGCCAGACAGACAGAGACAGAGAGATAGAAAGCGAGAAATCACCCCCCAGAGGGGATGGTCATGCCGCAATCCCTTCTCCTCCATTCTCCTCTTGGGATCGTGGGCACGCACGCACATGCACCCGGTGTGAGTTTTAAGCCACCGGGTCTGGGATTGAACTGCGGTCGACTACGTGGGAGTCCAGCAACATAGCCATTACGCTAACTGCTGGTTCCCCCGAGAGTATGCATTATTTTGATCAAGCTACATAAACTTTTCTTGAGACAGTATGTGCATTGTGAATCAGTAGATTTCTTTTACTTGTAAAGGTTTTCTTGAAAATTTTTTCCTGTTTTATATGTTTCTTCAGAAATAGCACCATTTACTTTCTTGATCTTCCCCATCTATTATTTTCTAACATTTAAAAAATGTCCTCTTCTTTTCAATTTCAATTTGTTTAATTATCTTAAGCCAGTTCTGCATGTCTAGGAATACTGTTTTAGTAATACTAATTCTGTTTTATATGTTTCTAATGGGATTTCTATTTTTGTAATAGTTTTACTTTTCTCTTATACTTTTCTTCTGAGCTCTGCCAGATGTTGTTTCTGATAGTGTGTGCATGTTTGAGAAAGGGAGTGGGGGAAAGACAGAGAAAGAGAGAAAGGCAGAGAGTGAGAGAGAGAGAGAGAGAGCGCGCGCACTTTTAACAGGGTCTGGCTATGCCATGATTCCCTCTTCTTAGCCTTTTAGCTCATCAGGATCTTGGGCATATGCAAACATGCCCAGTGTGTTTCAGGATGCCTGGTCTGGGGTTTTGAACCATAGTTGGCCATGTGGCTTCCAGCATGCTACTGACTATATCATAGAGACTGGGCCCAGATTACTACTTTTAACTTCCTTTCGTTAACTTGTTATTGTTTCTTTAAACTCTTGTATCTTTTCTTTGGGATTTAGTTTCATATAGATTATGTTTTCTTTAAATTTTTGGTCATTACATTTTTGAGAATTGGTGGTCATAATTGTACTTGCTTCCGTGTTGTTTGTTTTGGTATCATTTTAATCTACCTTTCATTTGATATTCTTTTTTTTTCTCCTTCAGAAACCAGTGGCTTTTAAAAACTTTAGCATTCATCTTTGAATTGGGCCTTGAGACTTCTTCCAAAACTAGTTATTTGCTGAAGAGTGTCATGGGGAAATTGTTGGAAGGGGAGTTGGGAAGAAGGCATTTTGAGTATTAGGCAGATTAGTTTTAGTCTGTGGTACTCTTATAACTTTTCCCTGTGGTTACAATTCTTTTTCAAGTTAGCAAGAAGAAATCTAGACTCGGTCTTTTATAGCAATTTTAAAAAAATAATGTATTTGAGACTTTACTTCTCAGTTGACAATAATTAGCTACTATATTTTCTCTTTCTCTCTGCCTGACCTATATATTGGATTGTCAGAAAAGTCATGACATATTTTTTTCTATGCAAAAATGCATCATAACTTTTCCAACAACCCAGTATTTCTGGCTGATCAGTATTCACATATTCTTACAGTTTTACTCTTTCTTTCTTTTTCTCACACATACATATACCCAAGTGTTACCATACTATTTTTATTGCTTTGTAATTAGATTTTACTCAATAAATATAATAGACACTGTCTCATTCCAGCCTATTTACATTTACCTCATTAAAATGAAAACAGCTGCAAGAAATTTAAAAAACTGTTCAAAATTTTTATTTGTAATATGCCAGAGGGTTGATCTGATATAAGCTGCTTCACCATTACTGGAAATAGAAATTTAATTAAATGTGATCTTGATTTGGAGTTTTATATTGTAAAAGTTACCTATGTTATAAGAGAGATATTTAGTATACAATAAATATACATTAAGGCCTTTTGATTCTGCCTGTTAAATAGATATTATATTTGTCTATTTCTTTTCATCTTTAAAAGTTTTGCCAGAGGGCACATGTGCTTGTCAGGGAGAAAGTAAGAAGGGAATAGAATAGTTATATTGTAATCCCTTCCCATCCACATCTCTTTTCTTGAGGGATTTCGAGCATGCATGTGCATATGTGCAGCATGTTTTCCAAGCTGCCAGGTCTAGGACTCAATCACATGATTGGCCATGTGGGATCCAGCTACCTTAACCACCATGCCATGGATTGGCCCCATTTGTCTATTTCTTTCTACCATCATTACTACCATCCTCTTTCAGGGTACCATTGATATTTGTCTGGACTTAGCAGGAGCCTTCTAACAGATTGCCGCATATTCACTCTTGTTCTCTTGGGGTGAACATACATTCCTATTTTCCTAGTTGCAGTACCATGATTTTTCTTTGGGGAACCATTCCAGAGCATTAGATAGAACCTTATCAGGCATATCAAACAGGGTACCCTTCAATTCCTCCATCACTGCTCATCTAGTCTAGGGATGGGCATGTGACCTATGCTAGGCATTCGGAGCCTCTGTCTTAGGAATCTGAATTTTGAAAAGGATGCAATAAAGATGGAAAATGACTGGAGTTACTTGTTTCACTGGCAGAACCAGAGAAACTATCCATTAATTTTTGTCTCCAAGCCAGATTGCCAGATTCTTCAGATTTTCCCTCTTGATTCTGGGCCCTTGTTCACCACCTTCTAATATATTGCCTTTATTTATTTATTTATTTATTTATTTATTTATTTATTTACTTATTTTGGTTTAGGTTAACCAAAGTGAGTTTCTGCAGCTAACAGCCAAAGAATTTTACCTGATATGCACTATGTTAGTTAGGATCAAGGCTAAGCTGTTATAACAGACACCCTAAAATACTGTGGCTCAAATGAGATCTAAGTTCATTCCTCTTTTACATAAGAGTTGAGAGTGGATGAGTGGGTCTGTGATATGAGGTCTCTCAGACATTTATGCCTTCCACTTGGTTGTTCTGTTGGTTCTAAGGGTGTCATCCTTGTCATGGCAACCCACATCCACATTCCAGTCTACAGCAAAGGCCAGAGGAAGCCCAAGGTGAACACTCCCGTTTCTTTGTTTTGTTTTGTTTAATTTTTTCTGTAAGGTTTATGCACTAGCTAGAGAGAGAAATGAAGGGGGGATGGGGGAAAGTGAGAAATCGATATCTGGGGGGATGGCCACACTGCAATCCCTTCTTCTCCATTCTCCTCTCAGGACCCTGGGCATGCATGCATACATGCTCAGTGTGATTTTCAAGCTGCTGGGTCCATGACTTGAACCACAAAATAGGCTCTTCGAGATCCAACACCTTAACCACCATGCTGCCTGTTGGCCCCAAACATTCCCTTTTTAAACAGGAGCAGAAGTTGCTCATGCTGCTTATGCTCACATGCTTCACAAAGACGTTACTTCAAGCCACATCTGGCTACAGGTAAGGAGGGAAAATGGAGGTTATCGTTGGATGAACATGTACCCAGGAAAAAGGGAAGAAAAACTTGGGAAAAACTAGCAGTTTGCTACATCCTGGCTTTCAGATTAATTCCTCACCCAAAGGCCAGAGCAGTGTTACACACACACAGACACACACACACACATCTAAATATATTCTTTCCTGCTTAAAACCCTTCCAAAATGAGAAGAAGAGATGGAAACCAGCAGTTGGCATAATGGCTATGTCGCTAGACTCCCATGTAGTTGACTGTGGTTTGAGTCCTGGACCCAGTGGCTTAAACTCACACCAAGCACGTGAGCGTGTATGCCCAAGATCCCTAGAGGAGAATGGAGGAGAAGGGATTACAGTGTGGCTATCCCCCCAGAGGGTGATTTCTCGCTTTCTGTTTCTCTTTCTCTGTCTTTCTGGCAAGCACATGTGCCCTATAGCAAAATCCTCTCAAAAAAAAAAAAAAGAAAAAAGGAGAGATGGAAACACAACAGCTTATGTGATGAAGTTGTATGCAGAGCAGCTAAGGTGTTTATCTTGGTTAATAAGGACAATGACAATTCTTTGCATTTGCCTGGGCTTCGCTGTTTATAAAGATGTTTTTACAGATGTCATTTTTTCCTTTTTAAATCCTCTTTTTCCTTTTAATTTTTTTTTTTTTTTTTTGGAGAGGTTTTTGCTATAGGGTGCGTGTGCTCACCAGAAAGACAGAGAGAGACAGAGAGACAGAAAGTGAGAAATCACCTCCCGGGGGGATGGTCATGCCGCAATCCCTTTTCCTCCACTCTCCTCTTGGGATCTTGGGCATGCACGCACACACACCCGGCGTGAGTTTAAGCCACTGGGTCCCAGGAATCGAACCGTGGTCGACTGCATGGGAGTCCAGAGACATAGCCATTACACCAACTGCTGGTCCCCTCCTTTTTAATTTTTAAAGGTATATTCTGGATATACAGAAAAACTTGCTTTTTGGTATATAGTCCTATAACTTTTTTCCTAATTTCTGAGACCTTTCATAATTAAAAAAATAGACATTTAATAATAATTACATATAGTTGTAGGGTGTGGTGTGATTTATCAATGCGTGAATATAATGTGTTTCTTTTCTTCTTACTATAGCCCTCTGAAATAGGTAAGATAGTCAATATTGAGTTGTTGGAAAAGTCATAATGTATTTTTCTATGCAAAAATTCATTATGACTTTTCTGATAACCTGGTTGTATCCCCATTTAAAAATATTTTTTATTTCTTGTTGCAAAAATGATACATATTTCTTACAGAAACTGCTAACTACAGATAAATAAAAAGAAGAAAAATCTTATCACTCAGGGATAGAAAAATTAACACCTTTAATGTGTGTCTTTTTCTCTTTCTTTCTTTCTTTCTTTCTTTCTTAAGCATTTAAATTTTCTACAGGGTGTATGTGCTCATCAGAGAGGAACAGAGAGAGAGAGAAAGAGGGAATGTGAGACATTACCCCTCAGGAGGTGGCCATACTGAAATTTCTTCTCCATTCTCCTCTTGGGATTTTGGGCATGAAAACACGTGTGTCTGATGTGTGTTTCAAACCACTGAGTCTGGGATTTCAACCATGCTATTGACTATGTGAGATCTAGCTGCCTTAACCCCATGCTACTATCTGGCCCATCTTGCTCTTTTTAAATTAAGTTTACTTATTTCTTTCATCAGTGAGAGACAGAGAGCTAGGCACCCCCAACAGTGTTTTTACTTTGTGATTAACCCCCAGCTTCAGCTGAACACTTCCTGGGTTCAAGGAAATCTGTGGACATGAACCCAGATCCTTCCCACTTGATTCAGCCTTGTAGAGCATTACATTACTTCTGCACCACTGTCTGGGTTCACTTTTTTTAAGCTTATTTCTTTTATGGAGGGAGGAGCTCAAGCCAGCCAGGATCATGGACATACTCGACCTGAAAAACCAAACCTAGCTCTTCCATATGGCTCCACCATCACAGAGGGGAGTGCTAGTACTGCACCACTGTGGCTGGGCCATTGTGTATCTTTCCTGATCTTCTCCCATTTGTACTTGGTATTCTTACTTACAGGTGAAGATGAGGCCCAAAGAGGATGAGTATTTGTGTGTCCGTTACTTTATTGATATAATTCTTTCTAACGACTTCTGTACATAAAGGATTTGAGGCTGTGGGCAGACACATCAGTGAGTGACAGACTTATACTAGGACTCACATCTTTAGACTCTTATGTTGGATTCACGTGGTTGTTTCCACTTCTCCAGCTCAAGAATTTTCACGAATAAGAATTCATCTTCCCCTCCCAAAGAGGCCCTGCTTGAGAGCCAAGAGACGTGGGGCTGGCTCTGGAGAGAGTAGAGAGGAGGCAGGTTGTGGATGGGAAACATAAGGAAGCCTGACAGAGCCCAGGACAGATGGACAGACTTTCTGATGCCACATTTTGATGCCCAACTGAACAGATGACAATTAGCAGCCACCAGCTGTAAAGTGACTGAGAATAAAAATGAATCTTTTTTTAAAATGCATTTAGCAAAACATTTAAAAATCCAACAATGAATGTTTGTTGGCAGCCCAGAGGCTATGTGGCACCCGGGAAGAGCTAGCTATTTGCTGTGGAGGAGGGCTCCTGTTGGTATCCTCTTTCCTGCTAGAGCAAGAAATTCTCTTCTGAAAGCAAAAGAGTGGGTTCATTCGATGTCGCTAACTTTTGATTCCTGACCTCGAACAAGTTTTCTTTATAATATTGGTCTTCTGTTTCCCGTCTGTAACTGGTTTTCTTGCCCCCTCCACGCCCCCACCTTGTGTCTGTTCTCTGTACAGCCTCTAAGAGTGGGTCTTTTAACAATGTAAGTGACTTTGAATCAAATACCTGCTTAGAAATTCTCCATTGTTGGCCCATAGCAAACCCTAACTTCACATGGGATATAGAACCATTTAATGAAGTATTTTGTCATCTGGCATCTACCGACCTCTCCAGCCACATCTTTGACTACAGATCCACGGGATTAAGATGTGGCCTCGCTGGAAATGAGCCAATATGGTCTCTTGACTTGGGTCTTTTTGTTTACTCTGTTAGGAGCTCTTGTTCCCTAGAGAATATGATGAAGTTGTCTTCTTTCAGGTCATGGATAAAGTTTATCTTCTTACTGGACCATCCCAGCCAAAGAGCCTCCTTAGTCTCCATTTTACCTTATAAGAAAACTTCATTTCTTATCTTTTATTTTCCACTATTGAATTTATAATCTTTCCCTTTCCCTCTTTACCCTCATGCCCACCCACATACCTAGAATGTAGGCCTGACAAAGGCAGGTACCTAGTGATGATTTAGCTCTCTGGTAAATCAGTATAACTTTATGTCACATATCTTAAAAGTTAAAAATTGCAACCAGTATAAAGACCATTAGTGTTGTCTTCCAGGGACAAACATCATATTCCTTTGTAAATTCAAAATGGATTTTTGGGCAAACACTGTCTTCTTTTGTATGAAGAAGTAGAGATATGTCTTCATTAATAAGACTAGATTGTCTTAAAATGCCTGCAACCATATTTTGCCCAGCATCCCAAGTGGTAGGGGAAAGAATTTTGTCATACAGTCCTTTCTATAATAAAAACAGTGGTTATTAGGATACTTTTGTTTTATGATTGTAGCATCTGTCCACACTGGATATCTCTGTTGCTTTATGTTGTTGGTGTAGACCAGTAACAGGGCCCATAACCCCTCCTGCCCCAGTCAGATCCTCCCTTAGCTTTTCTGAATCCTGTATTGGCTCATCTGTGGCCCATACTGAAGAATACCATCTCCCCTACAAGTCACCTGTATCAGTGATGCTGGTGGCTTGGAGGTGGTAAGAGCCAGACACCAGTTGTTTTTCATTCTCATGGGTTTAGAATGTTCCTCAGATTCCATTTTGCCCTTATTTACCTTCACTTTAAGCCTGTCTTTCTTTCATAATGGCCAGCCTGCTGGCTTCAGGATCAGACACAGGTACAACCTTCACAGACCACTAACCAGCTCCTTAATTGTCGATAATCTAAATGTTATAACTTGTTCTGTCATTTATGGTGGTTCTGTTTCTCTACCCCCTTGGGTCTTCTGATACATCTGATTGAAAAGTTACACTTTGAGTATTATTCACAAGGAATCTGATAAAACAACTTTAATGTAGTTTAATTTTAGAGAGATTTTTGCTATAGGGCATGTGTACTCACCAGAGAGACAGACAGAAAGTGAGAAATCACCTCCCGGGGGGATGGCCATGCCACAATCCCCTTTTCTCCATTCTTCTCTCAGGATCTTGGGCACATACACACATGTGCCCAACATGAGTTTTAAGCTGCTGATTCTGGGACTTGAAAAGCGATTGACTGGGGACCAGCAGTTGGCATAATGGCTATGTTGCTGGACTCCCATGTAGTCAACCCTGGTTCGAGTCCCAGACCCAGTGGCTTAAACTCATGCTGGGTGCGTGTGCTTGTGTGCCCAAGATCCCAAGAGGAGAATGGAGGAGAAGGGATTGCGGCGTGGCCATCCCCACTGGGGGATGATTTCTCACTTTCTGTCTCTCTGTCTCTCTCTGTCTTTCCGGCGAGTGCATGCACCCTATAGCAAAAACGTTTAAAAAAAAAAAAAAAAAAGCGATTGACTGCAATGTAACCATTATGCCATCTACTGGTCCTAAAACCATTTTGGTTCCCTGGGAACCATCAGAAGAAGGAGAACTGATTATTTACTCTCTATATCTATATCTATATCTATATCTATCTATTTATATCTCCACTGCAGCCATTGTCCTGGGACATCAGCCCTAAATATTGACTCAGCAGAATTACATGATGAATGAGTCAAGAGAGGATTCATCCCTTGGCAGGCTTTTTCTGTACAAACTCAGGCCAACTCTTTAAAAACTCAATATTTGAAGTGTTTTATCTCATTTGAAGTTGTGTACCTTCTTCTCCTTTCCATATGTACTGAATGCCATGTCCTCCTTTTTAAGCAGGTGTCCTGTCACCTGGTACACAAGGGGTTAATTTACCCATCCGCCCATGGGCTCTGTGGGTTATTCCATATTTATTTCAATTATAAAAGTATACTGGGTCAGTGTATTTATTTTAAATCACATTATCTACAGCTTCCCAAGCATGTGTCAACAAAAAGAACGGTTTCAATTTAGAAGACTTTGAAATGGTGTGCAGTTTATCCTCACTTCAATTATACCCTCTACAGTAAGTCATGGGCAGCTTCAGGATTATTCAGGGCAAGGTAATGCTATCTGAAAGCATTGATTTTTCCCTTCTCTTCAAGAACAGTTCACTGAAAGATGCACTGGAGTTGTCTTTAAGAAAACACAAAAATACATTTCCCAGCTACAACTTCTGAGAAATCTCAATCTTAGTGACTCTGGATGAAGTTGCCGGAGCAGTTTTTGACCTTTCAAGGAAGACTTGTAAAGCTGGTTGCAAAGGAGTGACTGTAGCAAGAATTAAGTTTCTTGGCATGAAACAATAGGACATGAATGGAACAAAGGAGGAGGAGAATAATCGTTGTACTCTTTCTACTTATAAATAAAATATTTATCGGGTACCTACTATGTGCCAAGCCCTGGGCTAGGAGCTGAGGATACAGTGATGAACAATAAACAGAAGGTCATATACCTACATTTTGTAGGTATATGACCTGTGCAACTGCTTAAGGCCACATGCTTAACAGGGTCTTGTGTTTGATTAAATGTCTGTCATTGCCATCTTGAAATTCTTAATAATCTTCAAACAAAAGAAAATTTTACACTGGGCTTTGCAGAATATCAGGGTACTTTAAAAATTTTGTGAAAAAATTGGAATTGAAGTATGAGTTTATTTTGCTGTAAAATATTTTGAAATCCATAGTACACATTTTTTCATGAGCTTTGTGAAGACCCCTGTCATATATAGTTGGCTCTGATAAACACAGTCACTTCTGTACTCACAGATTTAGAATTTAGTAGGGGAGACAGACATGAACTAATTCCACTTGTGATAAGGGCTGTTAAGGGACAGATAAAGGGTACTTGGAGGTATGTAATATAGGGACCTAGCCTAATCTGGAGTTACTGGAGGCACCTCAAAGAAGAACCATTTAGGCAGACATCTGAAAGGTCATTAAACATGTAGCATTCTCTAGGGCAGGGGCCCCCAACCCCATACTAGTCGGTGGCCTATTAGGAACTAGACCACACAGCAGAAGGTGAGTGGCAGGTGAGTGAGTGGAACTTTATCTGTATTTATAGTTGCTCCTGATCGCAAATATTACCACCTGAGTTCCACCTCTTGTTAGATCAGAAGCAGCATTAGATTCTCCTAGGAGCCTGAAACCTATTATGGAGGGATCCAGGCTGTATGCTCCTTACACGAATCCGATACCTGATGATGTGAGGTGGAGCTGAGGTGGTGATGCTAGCACTGAGGAGTGGCTGCAAATACTGCATTATGGTGAGTTGTATAATTATTTCATCATATATTACAATGTAATGCTAATAAAAATAAAGTGCACAGTAAAGGTAATGCTCTTGAATTATCCTGAAACTATCCCCGTATTGTTTACCCCCACCCCCACCCCCAGTTCATGGAAAAATTGCCTTTTACAAAACCAGTGCCTGGTGCAAAAAAGGTTGGGGAATCATACCAGACAGAGGGAAAAGCAAGTGCAAAGGCCCCCAGGCAGGAAGGAACTTGGCCTGTTAGAATGAAAGAGGTGGCAAGTGTGAGTAGAGCACAGTTAAGAGGGAGTAGGACAATATTCTCTCTTTGGCCGGATTACCAAGGCATAGATAACTGTGATTAGATTTACAGAGATTTTTCTCAGTTGGAAATTTGAAGCAACTCTTAGATTCTCTTCTATTTCTGTCCCTTTATTGCTGTCTGATCCATGAATTCAAGTAGTTTCCCTTAATATTATGGAAGATTTCTGGAAGGAACACGAGTATCTCAGAAAAAACTTCAGATTTCAAAATGTTATTCATTTTAAGATACTTAAATTTAAATGGCATATAAATAATAATTATTGAGCATTTATTTAAGAATTCAGGATGAAGATGTCATCCACAGACTTACTTAGAGTTTGGCAGTACCGGGGAACTAGACAGTAGTATTGTGGTAAAACACATGTTCTGTGAGTCTGAGTCACATGGGAAAGTTCTGCCTTTGAGATCTTCCTGAATATGGTGGGTATGCATGTGCTCATGATTCGGGCTGGCTGTAGGTGGGGTTGAATTGTGGCATCAAGTTCCTGTTGAGGGTGTTGGCAGGTGTCATGGTGGTTAAGTCACTGGACTCCCACATGACCAACTGTGGTTTGAGTCCCAGACCTGGTGTCTTGCTTTATCATTTCCTCTCTTTGTCTCTCTGGCCAAATTAAATAATAATAATAAATTAAATTAAATAAATAATTCTTTAAAAACAAACAAACAAACAAACTGAACAGCCCTGTTAGGAGTACTGTCTGTCTCTGTCTCCTGCTCATGGAATAAGTAAATAAATAAACAAAAAATAAAGAAAAGCTCTGGTAGTATCTATCTTTGTAGTCTGAATGATGTAAATATATTATACCTCTGCATGTTGAGCAAACCATTTTATTTTCGCTTATTCTTTATTTACCTTTTTGACCCTATAAAGTAGAAATCCCCTAGACCTTGGCCTTCTAGAAGTTGGTGGATGTCCCTCTGCACACTTACACAGATTCTGATTTTATAGCGTTTGTTACTTTCATCTTTCCTCCCTCAAAGCTATGGAGAGCTACTCTATTAAAGTCTCTTTACAGGTGAGTGGGGAATGTCACAGTATTTGCAATGGGAAAAAAATGAAATCCATTGTACATTAGAAAGTTTACTTGGCTGAAACATTTATAATTTGAAGTCTTGGAAAATAGTGAAGCTGGAAGTGCTGGGGGGAGGGACAGGAAGAACTTTCAGTGGTGAGTACTTAAATAACTCCATAAATCACATTTTAAAAGACAGTCATATGTTTACTGAATTGATTTCTCTGGACAAATGAGAGAAAAATCTAAAATAAGAGAATAGAAACTCTATAAATGACCCTCATCTGCTGCCATTTATTTGCAATGAAGTCTTGTTGACCTCTTACTTTATATCTTGCTTAAAAATTTAAAGCCGAGATGACTAGCAATTATTAGCATAGGAAATCACTTTGGACTCAGTGACAGTTACATTGGTGTGTTTGCCTTTTTGTGTAACTTTGTTTACTTTGTGGTTGCTTTCTTGCTGAGAGGAGTGGTTGGAATTTGAATCTTGCCCTGTCTTCAGTGTCTTTGTATAAATAAAAACTCATGCCCTTTGTTACAGTAGATGGAATGCACAGTAGTTAAACCCATGGCTTTGGAATCAGACAGCTGTGAGTTCAAATCCTCTTACACCACTCATAAGATAGAATTTGAACTAGCTTCTTAAGCTCTGTCAGCCTGGGTTGTACCATTTGTGGAAGGGAGGTTATTAAACCCACCTGGGAGGGTTAGTGCAAAGATTAAGGTAGTGATTGAAAGACTCTTAGTACAGTTAAATTTGTGTGCATGCATGCACACCAAGAACTTGCTTGAATGTCGAAAGTATTCAGTAAACAGTGATTGTAGTTACTAGTGATTAGAATCACCAAGCAGAGCCCTGTAGGGGAAGAACTCATTTTTAATGGTCTCCTTACACAATGGGAACTGCTGGGACAAATCCTCCCTGCTTGTGAAAGTCTGAGGCCCTTAGAACATCAAAGCTGAAAGAGAGCTTAGGGGGGCCGCAAATGTCTGTCCACTGGTATCATCTGGGAACTTTATGATGCAGACCCATGGGCTCCTCTCCAGGCCTTCTAAATCACAGAATCTCCAGGGAAAGACTTGAATATGTGCAGTCAAAACACTGAGATCATCCTTAGAATGGCTGTTATCACAGACAATAACTAACAGTGCTGGTGAGATTACAGAGAAGTGAGCACTCTTTCGTACTGTTTATGTGAATGTAAATTAGGACAACTATTAGAGAAAATAGAAACTCCTCAACCAAAACCAGAATTGCTGTATGACCCAGCAATCTCACTAACAGATATAAATCCAAAGGAAAGGAAATTGGTATGCTATGAAGATGTCTGTATCCTGAAATTTCTTGTAGCACTATTTACAATAGACAAGATACAGAATCAATCTAAGTATCCATCAACAGATAAATGGATAAAGAAAAAGTGGTGTATATATACAATGGAATACTATTTGGTCATAAAAAATGATGAACTCCTGTCATTTGAGGTTAAATGGATGAGCCTGGAGGACATTGTGTTAAGTAAAATAAGTCAGGAATGGAAAGAGAAATGCCACATGTTCTTGTATTAAAAAAAAAAAAGTACCTCATAGAAGTAGAGAGATGAAGAATGACTGCTAGAAGCTGGGAAGGATGGAAGTGGGGGATAAAGGGACACTGATTATGGAACAAAATTTCAGATACGTAAGAGAAAAATTCTTTGTGTTATAAAATACAATAGGGAGAATATAGTTTACAACAACTTACTGTATATCTAAGAGTAACTTAACAAGATTTTGAATGTTCTCAACATGAAATGATGAATGGTGATGGGTATACTAATAATCTTGCTTTAATCGTTACACGTTGCATTCATGTACTGAAAAATCACATTTGTATTTCCACAAATAGGTATAATTATTATATATTAATGAAAATATTTGAGATTGTTTTGAGGAACTGTTAATGCTTAGGAAACTCTTCCTTGGATTTCTTGTTCTTTCCATTCATTTAAAAAGTATGTATTTATTTATATACATAATAAAATACTTTTTATCTGATTCATATTGAGGAGCTGATATGAAAACCACCAGTATAACTAACTGGTAGTAAGAGAAAACATTGCTAGCCCTTCAGCTTCATCCTTTATATTCAAAATGTTTATGATTTTATACAGAGTAATCTTTATGTGCATTTCTTAATACTGATTTTGTCAGAAACACTGTGAATTTTTGGATTTCTCAGTTTTAAATCATTTTTAAAAATTGGAAAGAGGTAGGGTGTAATAGGCAACTCATCTATAATGAGCTACTGCAAATTCTGTTCTTCTTAATATATTCCCTTTTCCAAAAAATTTATTCACATTCCATTGTTGTACATCTTTATAACTCACAATATGGTTTTTCAAAATATGTATGTTGTACATGACAATCAAATCAAGGATATTACCATATACATCATTTTCAACACAAAACTTTACATACTTTTTCTCTTAAATGTTTCTTCCCTTCATCCCTCCCACCCACTCTCTACTATTCATTCCCCCTCCTAGTATCTACACTTATCCTTTCTACTAACATATATGTCTTCAGATCTTTCGATTTCTTCTATAGGGTGCAGACATTTGGTGCATATGGAGCAGGGATGCACAGTGTGTATCTTTCAAAGTCTAGCTCACTTCACTTAGCAATAAGTCTTCCATATTCAACCAGTTTGACTCAATAGCTTCTTATGGTTGAGTAGTATTCCATAGTATATGTGTGCCACAGTTTTTCAATCTAGTCATCAGTTCTTGGACACTTAGGTTGATTCTATGTCTTGGCAATTATGAATAATACTGCAATAAACATAGACATATAAGTATCTTTTTTGACTGAGTGTTTTCCTATCCTTTGGGTAAATATCAAGGTACTGAAATTACTGGGTCATATGGTAGCTCTATTTGTAGGTTTTTGAGAAACTTTGATACTGTTCTTCATAGTCATTTGACTATTTTACATTCCCACCAACAGTGTAAGAGGATTTCATTTTCACCACAGCCTTGCCAGCACTTATTCTTTATTTTTTCACTATAGCCATTCTATCTGGGTTTAAATGGTATCCCATTGTGGTTTTAATTTGCGTTTCCCTTATGATAAGAGATGCTGATCTTATGACAAGAAATGTTGATATGTGACAAGAGACATATGACTTTGATCTAGATCATTTGGGTTTTAGAGAGTTGTCTATCAGCTCATTTGCTCATTTGCCCATTTTTTAATTGGAATTTTTTTTTTTTTTTTTTTTTTGGAGAGGTTTTTTGCTATAGGGCACGTGCGCTCGCCAGACAGAGAGAGAAAGAGAGATAGAAAGTGAGAGATCACCCCCCAGGGGGGATGGCCACGCCGCAATCCCTTCTCCTCCATTCTTCTCTCGGGATCTTAGCATGCACGCACACGTGCCCGGCGTGAGTTTAAGCCACCGGGTCCGGGACCTGAACCGCGGTCGACTACGTGGGGTCCAGCGACATAGCCATTACGCTAACTGCTGGTCCCCGGATTTTTTTTTAAATGGGTGAGCTGCTCGAGTTCCCTATACATTCTGCTTATCAACCCTTTGAGGCACAGTTTGCAAATATTTTCTTCCATTTTGAGGGGTTTCTCTTTACTCTAATTGTTTCTTTTGCTGTGCAGAAGCTTTTTGCTTGATGCAATCCCAGTTGTCTAGTTTTGGGATTATGACCTGTGCTTTAGGTGTCTTACTTAAACAGTCATTGCCTAGTCCAGTGTCTTTAAGAGTTTCCCTGAGGTTTTGCTTTTAAATCTTTGTTCAGTTTTGAGTTGATTCTTGTTAATGGTGAGAGATAAGGGTCAAGTTTCATTTTCCTGCAGGTGGCTATCCAGTTCTTTTAACACCATTTGCTGAAAAGACCTTTTTTTTTTCCTCCACTGCATTATCTTGTACCCTTTGTCAAAGATCAGTGTGGCTTTATGATTTGGAGTTTTTTAGATTTCTGTTGCATAAAATGACTCTGGATTCTCTATTCCGTTCTATTGGTCTATGTATCTATTTTTGTACCAGTACTGTGCTGTTTTGACCATCACCACTTTGTAATATATTTTGAAGTTAGGTAATAAGATGCCTCCTGCATTATTCTTTTTGCACAGTATTGCCTTGGCAATACAGGGTCTTTTATGATTCCAGAGAAATTTTATGATTGTTTTTTTCTCTCTCTGTGAAGAATGTTACTTGTAATTTGATTGGAATTGCATTGATTATGTAAATTAGTTTGTATTGAACATTTTGATTATATTGATTCTTTCAATCCAAGAATGTGGGATGTCTTTCCATTTTTTTAATATTACTTAATTTCTTTTTTCGGTTTTTCATAGTTTTCCTTATATAGTTTTTTTCACTTTTTCGGTTAGGTCTATTCCAAGGTATGTTTTGTGGCTATTGTCAGTGGGATTGCTTTCTTCTATTCTGTGTCAGTTTGTTCATTGTTGAGTATAAAAATGTCATAGATTTTTGAATATTTGATTCTGTATCCTGCTACTTAATTCATTTATCGCTTCTGGTTTTTTTTTTTTTTTTTTTTTTTTTTTTTTTTTTTTTTTTTTTTTTTTTTTTGTGTGTGTGTGTGTGTGTGTGTGTGTGTATTCTTTTTGATTTTGTATATGATATCATCTTCAAATAGGGACAGTTTAGTTTCTTAGGACTATGCTTTGATTTTTCATCTTCTGGTGATGTACTTAATTCTTCCTGCTTCTTTGAAGTAGGATTCTATAGCTGTGTGCTTATATAATTCTCTATGGTATGTTAGCTCTGTATCAATTTCTCTCTTCTACTATGGGTGGGAGTGTCATACAATGGGAGTTTGGGGATTAGATTTTCAGAGGGGAGTTTCTTCTTTTTCTGCTGGGTGTTGGGGAGAGAATTCCTCCAGAGGCTCACTGTCTTCATGTATTTGGTTGTATACCTAAACATATCTAGTCCCAATGTGGCTGAGGACTGAGTTGGGCAGGTAGACTATAAAGTAGTAGACCAAGTCATGCACTATGCAGTGCATCAGCACAGGCTGGGCTCCACCTTATATGTTTTTACTCTGAGTCTGCAGGAACCAGATATTGGTCTTGAAGGCCAGGGTAGCCCTTACTCCCACACTCCAGGCTGGGCAGAGGGCTTTGTTGATCAACTCAGCATGGGTGACCTGCTTCTCTTTTGTTTCTGGATGGAGTTCTTACTCCATATTTTAATACATCAGGTGGTGGGACGAGCAGATGGCATAATCGTTACGTTATTAAACTCCCATGAAGTTGACCACGTTTTGGGTCCCAGATCTGGAAGCTTAAAACTCATGCTAGACGTGTGTGCAAGCGTGCCCAAAATCCCAAAAGGAGAAGGGATTGTGGCATGGCCATCCCCCTGGGGGTGGGGGGGAGGGAGGCGATTTCTCACTTTCTGTCTTTCTGTTGTCTCTTTCTGTCTCCCCCGTAGGAGGGCGATTTCTCACTTTCTGTCTCTCTATCTCTTGCTGTCTCTCCAGTGAGCACATGAACTCTATAGCAAAAATGTCTCTTAAAAAAATAAACAACTTGGGAACCAGCAGTTAGCGTAATGGCTATGTCGCTGGACTCCCACGTAGTCGACCGCGGTTCGCGTCTCGGACCCGGTGGCTTACAACTCACGCCGGGCGCGTGTGCGTGCGTGCCCAAGATCCCGAGAGGAGAATGGAGGAGAAGGGATTGCGGCGTGACCATCCCCCCTGGGGGGTGATTTCTCGCTTTCTGTCTCTCTGTCTCTCTCTGTCTGTCTGGCGAGCGCACGCGCCCTCTAGCGAAAAACCTCTCTCAAAAAAAAATAAATAAATAAATAAATAAACAACTTGAGACCAGCAGTTGGCATAAGGGCTATGTCGCTGGACTCCCATGTAGTCGACTGCGGTTTGAGTCCCGGACCCAGTGGCTTAATCTCATGCTGGGCGCATGTGCGTGTGTGCCCAAGATCCCAAGAGGTGAATGGAGGAGAAGGGATTGTGGTGTGGCCATCCCCCCCTGGGGGAGTGATTTCTTGCTTTCTGTCTCTTTGTCTCTCTCTGTCTTTCTGGTGAGCGCATGCGCCCTATAGCAAAAACCTCTCAACAACAACAATAAAAACAAAACAAAACAAAACTTAAGGTGGTTTATAAATACCTAAGAATTCATTTACTGATTTAAATCTTCTCTGTAAACTGAATCTTTGCTTTATATTTAAAAATTATGAGGCTGAGGAAGAAATCATTGATATTTCAGAAGCCCATAGTTTTTGGAAAGGGTAGCCTTCCTCTCAAAAAGTAATTATGGAAATTTCATAAAAAGGTGAAAGATGTTGAGGAGAGTCATACATAAAAATTACATTCTATAAATTATACTTGGAAAGAATTATTTTAATTGAAGCAGCTATTCCCAAGCATAAATCCCATTGCTTCTATAGCTTCAGAATGTTCATTTCATCCTTGTCAACTACTTTCTCCTTTGATATGGCCTAAATATGCCACTTAAGTAAAAATTCCTATTTAACAGGTGCTACCTGGGGACTATGTGTGTGATTTTTGAGGTGGATCTGTGCAAAGAATTTGGAAACCATGGCAAGCCAGCAGAAAGATAATTTGGGGGCCTAAGAAATATTTAATACTGCCCTCTTTATGTGAAAGACCATCTTTCCAAAGAGGATAATGTCTTTCTAGCATGCTTGAGGACAATCCTCTGAGTTAGCTTTGTTCATTCATTCATTCATTCATTTATTCATCCATTCATTCCACAAATAGCTATGAAATGCCTGCTATGTTCCAGGCATTATGGAACTAGGAATATATTGGTGAATCACTTTGTCACAGTCCCTATAGTGTTAGAGCTCAATAGTTCAGGCAAGTGGTCAGGTCGTGATACAATGGTAACACAACTGGAACTGCATGGGAAAGTTCCTGAGTTCAGATCCCAGAACTTCCTTAAGCCACCATCATGGATTATAATGTAAAGACCCTGTTGGGAGTGCCCTTCTTTCTTTGTCTTTGTCTACCTCTTTTCCTCATTGAAAAAATTAATATTAATACTTTAAAAAAGGTGTGAGGGACCAGCAAATGAAGTAATGGTTACATTGCTGGGCTCCCACATAATTGACTGTGGTGTGAGTCCTGGATCCAGTGGCTTAAAACTCATACTGGGCGTGTGTGTGTGTGTGTGTATGTGTGTGTGTGTGTGTGTGTGTCCAAAATCCCAAGAGGAGAATGGAAGAGAAAAGATAGTGGCATAGCTATCCCCCCTGGGGGTGGGTGTCCCAGGTCTGGGACTCAAAATGCCGTCAGCCATGTCTCACGTCTCATTCTGTCTCTCTGGTGAGCACACTTGCCCTATAGCACAAATCTCTCTCTCTATCAAAAAAAAAAAAAGTGTGAATCATGTTATGAAGAGAGTAACAGTGGGTGCTTTGGAAGTATGACCTAATACCATCATGAGTAAGAAATGAGGATGGAAAAAACTTCTACCTGGATCCTTCTGAGGGATGAATGATAGATATCTGACTCCTAGTGTTATCCAACGGGAACATATGAAGAATCAATAAGGGCTATGTCTGTGATGCAACACTATTAATTGAAGAGTATCATCTATTTTATGAGAAGTAACTAGCTTATCTACTTTGACACTTATTAAATATAACCATTTTGAGGGTGGAGTTGATGGGACTTGTTCCACAAGAAAAAAGTCCAGAAGACAGTGCTGGGAAGCTTTGTTAGGAGGTTATTTATTGCATTAAAAACTGGCTACAGGGCCTCTGAGACTAGAAAAGTGACAGTGAGCTTGGAGGACATGCAATGATGCCACATTTTGAAAGTATTAACCATGTGGTTTTAGACTGAGTGGTACCACTCCATTCACTCAGTCTGGCACTCCCTCTTCACTTCGTTTCATATTCCTAGGCCTCAGAGGAACAGGAAAGATTTGAGTTGCCTAAGAGAAAATGCTTGTGGTTCATCACGGTAGAAAATTCCCAGGTATACGTGTCATTGCCTGCTTTTATTGAGACCCATTTCTCGCTTTCCCACTGTTCTTGTTTGTATCTTAGGGTTGATTCCTATAGGCTCTATTCTCCAGGGTCTCTTGCCCAGTTGGCTTTTAGATAGGGTTGTCTGAGGCAAGGCATAGATGCTATGTATAAGGGTGAGAGGTGGGAGATCTCCATCTGGTTATTTCTCTCCCATTTCTTTCTGCTTCTGGTGGCATACCAGAAGGTGCATTGCCTCCATGGACCCAAGCTCATTAGACAACAACCAGTGTGGTTCCTGCCTGTAGGGAAGGTCTGGGTTCTGGGACTGTCCCCTCTGCCTTTTGCCTCTCCTTCCAACTCTAGGGTGGTAGCTGCTTTCTGTAGCTTTCCAGTTTGCATTGTTGTTCCCTGAAGGGGCTTTCAGATTTTTTCATACCTCTGTAACTTGTCCTCCATTTTCAATGTCCTCAGTTTAACCTCAGTACTGTTTTCCTGACCGGATGTTGACTGATCCTGGAGTTGTCAAGAGGGATCTTGAGGAAGGTGAGAAATGGGTGGTGCCAGGGCTGAAGGAAGAAGACCTGGAGGGTTTGTATGGACCAGTCAAGAGTTTCTGAAAGACATGTTCTGGTCTCCATTTGCACAACCAATCAAGCTAGCACCAAAGGTTGCATTCCTAGGAGCTGGGGAATCAGCTTCAGATATTAACTGTTCTTACCTCTGTCAACTAGCAAAGATTTCTGTTGGTCAGCAGCTGCAATGACCTTGTTCGTGCCTTAGAACTTTTCCCTACATAGAAAACTATCATGCAAGGCTCCAAGACACTCCTCAATACAGAGGATGAAGTCTTAGATTCTAATATACCTCGTAGTCCAGGTTCCATCAATGACAATTAAGAACATTTGCATCTATTTTTGTTTTATACTCAAGAACTGAGAAGGTTTTTTTTTTTTTTTTTTTTTTTTTTTTTGAGAGATTTTTCACTATAGGGCGCGTGCGCTCGCCAGACAGACAGAGAGAGACAGAGAGATAGAAAGCGAGAAATCACCCCCCAGGGGGGATGGTCACGCCGCAATCCCTTCTCCTCCATTCTCCTCTCGGGATCTTGGGCACGCACGCACACGTGCCTGGCGTGAGTTTTAAGCCACCGGGTCCGGGACGCGAACCGCGGTTGACTACGTGGGAGTCCAGCGACATAGCCATTACGCTAACTGCTGGTTCCCAAGAACTGAGAAGGTTTTTAGAGACTAGTCCAAATCTTTCATTTTGCAGACAAGAAAGTTGAGACTCAGAGAAGGAATTTTGGCTTCTCCAAAACTCTTAGCTCATCTTAGATCTACTTCATTTGGTGAACATTAACATTTTTAATGGAGAATCGCTATTCCTATCTTTCACATACTATATAATCACATGTATTCTAAATTTTAAATTATTTTTTTGTTTAAATGTAGAAAGAAGCTACTGAACATAAGCCTGCATGTGCCTATGTCTTTGTCTATCCATGCATATATGGTAGTCCAAAAATGTCAAAAATCTATTTTGGGGTTCTGCAAAGGAAAACTCTTTCCGGAATGACACTTGAACTGTTAAATATCATCTCAAATCTCATTTTGGGGGCTATAACCTTCTAAAAGCCTAGCAGAAGACTAAAGTGGATTAAGGTTGAAATTTTCCAGAGGCTTTGTCTCAGATCAGTGAAGTACTTCTAATCACTTTCTATCATTATCAAAACCAGAACGGCTTCTGAATTGCCTAGTCTACTATCAGTATTTGGAAGAACTGCATACTGTGGTCGAGAGAATAATTTTTGACCGGAATTCTTGTTATCAGAACAAATTTAGAAGGGAAAAAAATCTGCATTCATAATGATATTAAACTTCTGGGTCATCTTGAATAGAAAGCTATTGATGTCTACTTATTTTGCTCTTTTTCCCTTAAAACAGAGAATACATTCCAAGGACTCAGGGTTGAAGGTTTCAACTATTTTATATTTAGGGTCCTAGGCAATATGTCTGAATAGTTGGAGGACAGACTTAATTTGCAACATTCTCCCCTCCCCCAGGAATGAATTCTTTATCTTTAATGAGGTGGTCTGTCCAGGTCTAGGTAGATTATCTGTGAGATTATTTGGCAGGTAAATGCAAAACCAAGATCCTCTCTATTCCATTTCTTGTGAAATTCCAAGAGGCCTTACTAAGGACTCAGGCATAAAAGTTTAGAATCTCTGTCTTTGCATGAATTTAATCATCTCCATCAGAATCCTTAAGGAATTACAATAACAGTGATTCATTCATAATTCACAATTTCCATTATCTTCTTTCTACATCTAGTGAGGGGGGTAAAATTTATGGCTTCATTTACATTGTGTTCTATGAATAATAGAAGAAATACAGTAAAGACCCATGGAAATGTTCTTGCTGCAGATGCACTTTGGAGCACATCTGCATCACAATAGCCTCCTCTCCTTCATACAGTGTTGGATCTGCAGAGCTTGCAGCTGCGAAGGGAGCATTTCAAAGGGGCCATTCTCATTATACAGAGTCTTCTCTTTCTTTGAACTTCAAAGCAGAATGAGAAGACCTTAAATGATATGGGGTAGGTAAGTGATGAAATTGTAACTTCAGGTATAAAATATCTTCAATTATGTGTATGGGAAAACACAGCCATTCACTGGAGCAAAATATGTTTGCACAGAATGATATCTCGCTGGCAGGCAGGAACAAATTTAATCTTAAGATTTCTTTGAGCTGTTGGAGCTGTAAAGATAATCTAGCCCAAAGCCCTCCTTTTGCAAATAGGGAAACCAAGGCACGAATAAATAAAATGACTTATTTAAGGTTACACAGTAAAGAGAGAGCCACGAGCAAAATCAGAAGACTCGTTCCTGGTCCATACAGCACGTTACCTTTGTTTTAAACACAAAGCACCTGGCTTTGTGACATCACAATAAAGCTAGCAGTAATCCTCTTGGTGAGGGATTTTCCAACATGGAGCAAAGACTTTTTCAAGGATCTTCCCCCCACCCCATAATAATCTCTCTCAATTGAAAATCTTCACTGAAAAACATTTTGAGATTTGAAGAAAGAAATTTGTCATACTTCTGCGATTAAGTAAATCTCATTTTTCTTCCTCAAGGAACGACAACAAAGCTGATGAAAACCCTTCGACGTTGAGATTTTTCCCTCTGGTGTCTAGAAGTAGCCCAGTGCGATACTTTATTACTACTCCATTCACAAAAGAATAAAACACAACTCATATATTTAAGGAATGGACTGTCCTTTGAATCAGGAACTTAATAGCAACCATAAGGAGTATGACCTAGCCACGCCAATCCCCTTTCACATAGTCCTGGCTCAATGTATTTTTGTTGGAAAGATTACATTATTATTAAATGTGCTTTTACTTGTAGTTTGTCATGGACTCTAAAGAGTAGCTTCTAAACTTGTTACGTTCATCACTCCCTTTCCGTGCCATGCTTCCTACTTCCTTATCTTGGTCCTTCCCTATTTTGTTTTTGAAGGAAACACAACTCATGGAAAATGATTCTATGTAAAGGTTTTGTGAAGGATATCTTTCTTGGTTCTTACGGAAGACTCGCATAGCATGCTCTATCTCTAATTTTATTAAAGTAACTCAGATATATCATGTTAGTAGGGAGGCCTTTTGTATCTGGAAAGGGCAACTGATATTAGTAGGCAAAACACATACAAATTCAATAGCGCCGTGATTCACGGATGCATATTCTCTGTGATCCAACATGTCTAATACATTTAGTCATGCACAATAAAAACCAAACAAAAGAATCAACCCTCGGCCTTTCACTGCTTGCTTCCCACCCCAAGCTTTAAGGAATTCCTCTAGTTATGCACACCAAAAACAAAATACTGTGTTTTTCTTCCCCTTTACATCAATGGGAACACTCAAAGAGTATTAACTATAGACAATGAAAAAGAAGAAAAAAGGCAGATCACTTTGTTTACCTTTTTGTCCTAAGTGCTTGCACTGCTCTATTCTAGAAATGTAAGTTGGCGACAAGTTGATCTTATTTAATAAAGAGAATGCTAGTTTATGCCAACAGATAAGTGTTAAGCTAACAATATCAACAAACTTGAATTTCTGTAGTTTACAAAGCAACTGAGATCCAGTCTGTTGCCCATTTCCAAATTCCACTCACTAAACTAAAAATCAGTCTGATTTAGATACTCCTTGGGTCTCACAGTAATACCACACTGACTACCTAATTTCTCAATGTCTGCTTTGTAAATGCTAGGCAGTTATTCATTGTTACAAGGTCTGCTTATTGTAGGATGAAGACCAGATTTTGATTCTGATTTGTGAGACTCTCAAGGATTTTTTTTTCTTTTTTGAGAGAGATTTTTGCTATAAGATGTGTGTGCCTGCCAGAGACACAGAGAGAGACCAGAAAGTGAGAAATCTCTCTCACCCCAGGGAGATGGCCATGCAGCAACCCCTTCTCCTCCATTCTCTTCTCAGGATTTTGAGCATGCATGTACATGTACTGGTGTGAGTTTAAGCCACCGGGTCTGGGACTTGAACTATGGTCAACTACGTGGGAGTCCAATGATATGCCATCTGCTGGTCCCTACATGATCAAATTATTAAGCATGAGTGTTTGATTTGCCTTATTGTACCACCCAAAGTTCCTCTGATATTATTGCCCTTGAGCCAAACAGTTGTTGAAGGAACTAATGTTTCAAAGTTTTCTTCTTGTGTTTTATTTACGATGTTACCCATTATATTACAATCCAGTAAGATGACAACTATAATCTAAACTTTCAAAAACTAGTTCAACTAAGTCAAAGACATCATACAGCAGATACTTTTGCAATGCATTTTAATTCAGGCCCAGTCCAGCTTTTATATAATGTCTGTTTATTATTGAAAACTGAAGATTATAGGGTCTAGAGTCACAGCTATATGTTTGTCTCCTTATGTTCACATTATTAAAAGCAAAATTTTGGAGTCAGATCTGATTTTTAAATCTCAGCTATGTCTCCTTTCTTCAGTGTACCCTTGGGTACATTAATCCAAGTTTTGGTTTCCATGTCTGTGAAATGTGGGTAAAAATTGTATCAAGTCTAGAGGGGTATTGTCAGGGATAAATGAAATACTACATTTAAAATACTTGGTGGACATTTGTGTGAGAATGAGTTTGGATTCCATATATTTTATTTATTTGCTTCCATTCTTTCCTGAAGCCCCTCTAAAATGATAATAAGAGGTGGGCTTTTCCAATGCATAAGTAGAGGAGGAGACAGGAACATCAAATACTTGGAAGCTGTTAGGTAAATAAAATAAGTGGTTTAGCATACTTGAAAAAGAAACCAGAATGCTGAGTTGGCAGTGTGGAACACCAGAAATCAACCTCATTAAACTATAGACCCGAAGGCCTGGGATTAGTAACACAAAATGGAGTACAGCGGGTGATTGGAGTCTAACAGGACTGGTTGAAAACCTGTTTAACAACAGTTCAAGAGCTGGCCCCATAGCCCAGGCAGCCATATCCCACATGGCTGACCACGGTTCTATCCCTAGTCCTGGCAGCTTAAAAAACATGTAGAGCATATGTGCATGTGTGACCCAAATACCAATAGGATGGAAAAATGGAGGAGAAAGAGTTGCAGTGTGACCACGCCTGATTGGGGGTACTCTCTCCCTCTTTCTAGCAAGTACAAGCACCCTCTGGCAATTAAAACAAAAACAAACAAACAAACAAACAGTTCAAGGCTCAACTCCCTTCAGGGCACATAACTGGACAACTGTCCTTTCTTTATCTTAACAAGAAACCAGGAGCTTATTCTCTGGATAGGTTAAAACAGAGGGTATGTGGAATGGGAAACCTAGTCATATTTGAAGCTCTGACAACACGGAGTTTAAATTAATGAATACATCTGGCTGCTAATATTCCCAACTATCCCTTTATTTAGCTTCTGGAGTGACATTCGGGCCTTTTAAAAAAAATTATGTATGTATGTATGTATGTATGTATGTATTTATTTATTTATTATTAGGAGATGTAGGAGATGAGTCTTCTGTGGGGAATAGGTCTGATTTGTGGATGATTTGCAACAGAACAACCCAGTCAGATTATCCAGTCAGATTATGGCAAAGTTTATAGTTGGCATGTTCCATCCAGAGCTTCTAATCTATTTTTCTTTCCATATTCCTAAATACAATAGGCAACTGACTAGTTAGTCTTAAGAGAAAGCTTAAACATTGATAGAAATAAAAAATGAACAATAACAAAAAAAAATCAATCTAGTGAAATATGGGAATCATGAAAGGAAAAAAATGTAAAACTTTAATTATTGCAACTATAAATCAAGAATAGAATGCTTTAAAAAAGGAATAATTAGGAAACAAGATAGAATTCTCAATAATAAGAAATGGGAGTGGAAATGAAAAACTCAGGAGTTTGAGGATTAAATGGAGAAAAAATGAAGCCATAAAAACCTCCTAGAAAGTATAGTAAAAAGACAAAAAGAGAGAAATAATATAATTTAGAGGGCCCATCCATGATCCAGTATCTGAACAATGGGAGTTCCAGGAAGAGACCATGGAGAGAGAAACAGTTGAAGAACATTTTCAGAACTGATGAATACATTTCTATATAGGGGAGAGCTACAGAGTTGTTTGCACAGTGACTGAAAATATGTAAGACCCACATATTTCAGAATACTGGTGACGAAGAAGAGAGAGAGAAAGAGAGGGGCCAGGTGATGGTGCAGTAGTAATGCAATGATCTAAGTGCATGTATTTAAAGGATCAAAGGGGAACCAGCAGTTAGCGTAATGGCTATGTCGCTGGACTCTCACATAGTCGACCGTGGTTCGCGTCCCGGACCCGGTGGCTTCAAACTCACGCCGGGTGCATGTGCGTGCATGCCCAAGATCCCGAGAGGAGAATGGAGGAGAAGGGATTGCGGCGTGACCATCCCCCCTGGGGGGTGATTTCTCGCTTTCTGTCTCTATGTCTCTGTCTGTCTGGCGAGCGCATGCGCCCTATAGCGAAAACCTCTCCAAAAAAAAAAAAAAAGAAAAAAGACAAAAAAAAAGGATCAAAGTGTAATGTAATTGCAAAACTCAGCAAATTCCACCCTTCAACCCACTTCTTTCTTCCCAGTAGCCCCCACCCTCCTGGGAGAGTCCTTGGTTCATGTCCTGGGGTCCCTCTCTATACACTGGGGATGTGAGTACCTGTAATCTGAGCTGGCTGAATTTCAGAGTGGATTATGGTATAAGGATTCAGTTGAGGGTGCCTCATTCTCTCTGTCTCTCTCATGGAAGAAATAAGAGAGAGAGGGAGAGAGACAGAGAGAGAAAGAGACCAGTTACATCCAAAGGGCCAAGAATCACAATGGGTTTAAACCTCTCTACAGCCATACTAGATGCTGCAAGATAATGGAGAAATGCCATCAGAATTGGAAGAAAATGATTACCACTTGGAATTCTGTACATAGCCAAGTTATCAATTAAGTATGAGAGTAGACAAATCCATGTGAAAGAATTTTCTAACAATGAGTCTCTAAAAAATTAGTAATAGGAGCTATTTTAGAAATGTGCTAAAATTAGGGGAGGTGTTTCTTTTGGGTGGGGGAGGGGTTGGCCTTAATTTTGTTGCTTTTATTGTAAAGATGAGGTTTCCAGTTGTCTAGATAATGACTTCTCAATGATCTCGAATGTTTTTGTCGTTGTTCTACTGTCTTTAATTTCTTTTTTTCAAAAGAATTATTAAAAGTGTTTCATTATGTTCTATACTAAAAAAAGTATAAGGGTTGAATAAAGGTGTCTTTAGGTAAGCAATGTTTTAATAGTTTTATCTCCTATATAACCTTTGCTAAGAAGCTACTGAAGAATGTGCTCCAACCAAAAGAGGGAATGAACTAGTACGGAGGAAGACATGGGATTCAGGAAAGAGGAGATCCAACAAAAGGGAAAGGCAAAGGGAATCCAATGGAAGATGCTGAAGGAGGATCTCAGTAGAGTAGCCGTGAACCAGGCCTAGAGTGTGACCAGTTCCAGCTGGAGCATAGCAGAAGACTCAAAGAGAGATTCATCCAAGCAAAGGAAATCGATAGACTATCTGATCATCTAGATAAGTTCACAAAATATCTAAACAAGAGGCGGCGAGTTTGGAGTTGCATTAGTGATAAGTTCATAGAAAACAAAACAATGAGACTCTGTGATCTTCAGAGAAACCAAAAGTTGTACAGGAAAGAAAAATAGTCATCAGTTTCCTCATGACTCAGTTGTGAACAGTGTTTATATAGTCATAATGTCAACACTGAATATTGATCTGACAAAATTACAGACTAGTTATTAATACTGAGGAGTTGGGAGGATGGAAAGGTTGTGTGGTGAGGGGCCGAGGGAATGAATACAAGTTCAATTGTCATTATCTATTTGTCTTTTTTTTTTTTTGGAGAGGTTTTGGCTATAGGGTGCATGCGCTCACCAGAAAGACAGAGACAGAAAGACAGAAAGTGAGAAATCCTACCCCGTCCCCCCCAAGGGGAATGGCCACACTGCAATCCCTTCTCCTCCATTCTCCTCTTGGGATTTTGGGCACACACGCACATCCGCCTGGTGTGAGTTTAAGCCACCGGGTCTGGGACTCGAACTGTGGACAACTACGTGGGAGTACAGCGACATAGCCATTATGCCAGCTGCTGGTCCTGTCATTATCTATTTGAAAGAGGTCAATATGTAGTGCTTAAGACTAAGAAATAAAGAAGTAATCAATATATTGTTTAGAGACATGGAGGCAAATACCAGAATATTTTCCTCAGATATTTAGAAATGGTGGCTGCTAATACAGAAGTGTGTGGAAGGATGGCATTTGCTAAGTTTTGTTTAAACTTGCCTTGCGTGGGACCAGCAGATGGCGTAATGGTTACATTGCTGGACTTTCACGTAGTTCAGTGTGGTTTGAATCTTGGACCTGGTGGCTTAAAACTCATGCTGGCCTCATGTGTATGTATACTCAAGATCCCAAGGGAAGAATGGAGGAGAAGAGATTGTGGTGTGGCCATCACCCCTGGTGGGTGATTTCTTGTTTTCTGTCTCTCACTGTCTTTCTGGCAAGCACATGCGCCCTATAGCAAAAATCTCCCTTAGAAAAAGAAATAAATAAGAAAAATTGCCTTGCTTTTTGACTCTTTAAATATGTACACTTATATCATTGATAAATATGAAATTACAGAAAGTGCCTGTTGTGTAATGAGTCCTTGATAATTAGCTATTATTATCATTAATTTTATTATCCTAATTTTATTATCCCTAATGTACTCAATCCTGGGCAGATGTGAAAGGAAACAAGAAAAAATTTCCTTAATATAGCAGTATACAGTTTTTGTGTTAGTTTTAAGCAGTTTTCTTCATAATAATCTAATTGATGAATTTTAATAGAGAACCCAACAATATTTTAAGAAGTAGAAGAGAAGAAGCAAAATAATACTCATTGGGTACCAACTCTGTCTCTGGGATGGTGCATCTTACACACATAACTTCACCCTCCCCCATTTCAGTTTTGCTATTGGGTGTGTGCAATTTCCAGAGAGAGACAGAGAGAGAGAGAGAGAGAGAGAGAGAGAGAGAGAGAGAGAGAGAAAGAGAGAAAGAGAGATAAAGTGAGAAATCCCTGGAATGGCCATGCTGCAGTTCCTTCTCCTCCATTCTTTCCCCTTGATTCTGAGCATGTGTGTACACATGTGCAGTGTGTTTTCCTAGCTGCTGGTTTGGGACCCAAACCATGCAATTGGCCATATGGGATCCAGCGGCCTTAACATCCATGCCACCTGATGGCCCTTTTCTTTCTTGTTTTATTTGTCATAGGGCACATGCACTTGCCAGACAAAGGCAGAGGGAGAAAGAGAGGGAGAGATCACCTCCTGATGGGGTATGATCACACCACAGTTCCTTCTCCGTTTCTCATTATTTTTTTTGGGGGGGGGGGAGGGGGAGGTTTGGGCACATATGCACATGTTCATGGCATATTTTTCAAGCAGCCAGGGCCAGGATTTGAATTGCGGTTCGCTATATGGTTTCTGACTCCCCTAGCCACTAGGCTCTGGTGCTGGCCCAGATTTCATTTTCTTTTATTTTTCTTTTAAAATCCCTCTTTGCTGTAAGTATTATATTCTCCATTGACAATTGAAGGCAGTCTCAGAAAGGTTAGGTAAAAATGTTCCTAGTCCGGACCAGCAGATGGCATAATGGTTACGTTGCTGGACTCCCACGTAGTTGACTGCAGTTCGAGTCTTGGACCCAGTGGCTTAAACCTCATGCCAGGCATGTGCGCATGCATGCCAAGATCCCAAGAGGAGAATGGAAGAGAAGGGATTGTGGCGTGGCCATCCTCCCTGGGTGGTGATTTCTTGCTTTCTGTCTCTGTTTTGATGTCTCTCTGGTGAGCACACATGCCTTATAGCAAAAATCTCTCTTAAAAAATTGTTCCTAGTCATATGATGAAAGAGGAGTGTTTCTAGGAGTTGAGGCCAACTTTGAGCCTAACTCCATAGTCCTTCCTCATCATCTCCATTCATAGCACCAAATTAAAGTGCAATCTTGAGTGACAGTTTCACAATAGATTAACCGAGGAAGTCGGGATGTTTGGAGGACAGGTGTAACTGGCAAGATTCACTCATATCTGTGTTCTCTTGTCAGAAGCAGAGCCCTGGGCTGGATTCCCTGGGAACTGACCCAGTGGGCTACCCTTCTGTTCTTGTGGTTTGCAGAGTATCCAGTCTTGCCAACTCTAGACCCACTCAACCCGTCTGCTGTTTGTTTAATCTTTCAGATTCCTCCTGACAGAACAACTTGTTCTCCTACCCTCCTGGCGAGATAGGTGAAAGCTGAATATAAACAGAATTTTTCTTCTTCCTGCTCAGCAGCTCGAATTAAAAGAGTGGCAGTGGGCTAATTAAGCCACTGGAGCAGGGAGCGGTAAAGTGAGACCTTGAAAACAAGGGTCCCTCATTGTGATTCTTCTGGCCTAACCTGGGTCAGAAGTGGTTGGAATTGGTGGGCTTGAATTTGGGACTACCAATAAGCCTTGCGTTTCCCTTGAATTGCATAGTGATGGCTTTTTATTGTAGAAATTTTGGAATATACAGAAAAATACCGCCCCGGTCAGGATACACATGGGAAAGAGATGGCCCACTCACAGAAGCTAAGAGGGTGCAATTATTTCATTGATTTTTAAATTTTATTTGTTTATTTATTTTTTACAAAGGTGTGTGTAGGCCTATGAGAACCCAGTAAGGGTGGTTAAGCATAGCAGGCCAGTAACCTTAGGGAGCTGATACCGCCCCCAAACTTGAAGGTGCCTTGGGAAAAAAGAGTTCACCAGACCTTAGAGAGAGAGACTTAAAGATATAGGACTCAGCTGTCGAACATAACTGAAACCACACTGAGATATATAGTTGAGAGAGATGGTCCCTTCCCATGTGTATTGCAAGAACAAGCCCTAAGAATAAATCCTCCAGTGTCACTCTCCTCCCACCCTCTGGTTACCTGCTGATGTCTCCTTTAGGTTGAACCAAACTAAAAACCAGAGGGCCAGGAAATGTGTTAATGTATTTGTTTGTTTGTTTGTTTGTTTTTTAGAGAGAGATTTTTGCTATAGGGTGCGTGTGCTCACTGGAGAGACAGAGAGAAACAGAGAGACAGAAAGCAAGCAATCACCCTCCAGGGGGGCATGGCCACGCCGCAATCCCTTCACCTCCATTTTCCTCTTGGGATTTTGGGCACACACGCACATGCCCTCAGTGTGAGTTTCAAGGCGCTGGGTCTGGGACTTGAACCGTGGTTGACCATGTGGGAGTCCAGTATGGTAACCATTATGCCATCTGCTGGTCCTGGAATGTGTTAATGTACTTCTAAAGGTTAGCCTCCCAAGACAGAAAGCAAAGTGGAAATAGGTGGAGAGTAGGGAAGAGTTGGAGAGCAGAAAGGGACCACCCAACACAAGCACTTAAAAAAAAAAAGTCAGCCATGATCCAGATTTGTGTAACTTCCGTGCCCACTCTCATAACGTGTCTTGGTGATTGCTTTGGCTTTCCTTCTCCCTTTTGTGCATCTTTGCCACACTGCAGACCCAGTGCTCCAGTTGGTGCCAGCTCTTCTCAAGGAGACGAGCACTCGCAGTGAGTGTATTTTTATTGTGAAGACATCTGCACCTTCTTGCCAGCCAAAAATAACATATGGAAACATTTCCCACGTTTTCACCAGGGGGCACTCACTCCTTTTCCATGGATGGCTACAAATGCTTTTTTGGAAGTATTTGCTGGCCAAAATAGAATCCTTTCTGTAGCCACAGTGAATGTTGGAATTAGCTCTGTCCTGAAGTGATGTCTGGCCAAACAATGTTTCTGTTTCGGATAAGATGATTGGACCCTGAGAATGTCTACTTGGTAAATGTTTAAGACCCAACGTACATGTTCCATTTGGAAAACATTTTGGGTCTAAACACTGCCTTACTCTTCTCCCATTGAAATAAACAAAACCAAGAAGACTTTGAGAAGATAATCTGCACACTTTTTAGAGCCGAAAGCCCAACAGATCAAAGCAAGTGAGCAAATCTCTCTTTGGGGGGACTGCCTTGTATGCATCCCCATGATTCATCTTGATGGATAAATGGAGGCTTCCTGGGGGAAACATGTTTTCTCAAGTATACATTCTCACAAAGGAAAAGCATTTGTTTGGGATCATATAAATCCTAGTTAGCTATTAGGTATGAAAGTGACATACTTTTTGTCAAAGGAACCATGTAGACAGCCAAGTAATCATGCGATGCGTGGGGAGTTGGTGGGAGTCTTCAGACATATATTTATAAGAATTTCCCTTGAAAGTGTGGGTTGTGTTTGAGACTTGATAAAAATAATTGTAGATCTGTGATTCCTTTTAAATGAGCATCATATTATACCTATAGGGAAATGTAAAGATATATTAAAATATGCAGGATAGGCAATGATAGAGAAAGTTGGCTGTAATTTCCTATTAGAGTCTTGTTATAAAGGTTATTTGGTTGATCATTAAATCAGTCAATCAAAGAGGTAGATCAAAATTGGTTTGCTCCCATTAAAAAAAAAAAAAACTTATTTTTAAGTCTGGAGACTGTATGGTATAATGAATAAGAACAAAAGTTCTGGTGTAAAATCAATCTGGATTTGAAGCTTGACTTTACCATCCCTTATAATTCTATAACCTGGGGAAAGTTACTTAACACCTCAAGCCTTAGTTTTATGATATATAAAGTGGGGAAAATCATGATATCTATTTAACAGAATTGATACCAAGATTAGGAAGATAATATAAGTAAAGTGCCTAGTGGATAAAAATACTCAATACTTAATGGACATTATCATTATTTCTATAGTGAAATAATCCTATGCAAACATTTAAAGATGATACATAGCAAAGAAATCATCATATGAGTTGAAATAATTCATTACTGTTTTTTTTTCCCCCAATTACCTTTAGTAGCCAGCGATGGTAGTGCTAATTAGTTGTTTAAAACACAACAGCTGTTTGAGTGAATTTACTGTCATAATACAGAGGATCTTAGAGCTGGGAAGACTAACAGATTCATCTCATCCAAACTTCTTGTAAAGAATTCTTTAAAAATATTTTAAAGTAAAGCTGGTTTGTCTGTATAGCCACAAGTGGAAGTATGGGCAAATTCTCACTAATTTATGATTTGCAGTTTATACATTTCTCCTTTATTACAAATCAGTGCTTTAATGTAGGGAAAAGTGATTTTGTTTTATTTTCTGTATTCCAGATGACTACTAAGTTTATTTTTGTTGCTTCTGTAGTTTTTTTTTTTTCCCCTTTTCTGGGGATTTTTGAAACATGCTATAGAATCCCTTCTTTCATGATTTCTTTTTCTTTTTAAAATTTATTTGCTATAGGGCATGTGTACTTGCTGGAAAGAGACACAGAGAAACTGAGAAGGCACTCCACCCGGGGATGGCCATGTCACAATCCCTTCTCCTCCATTCTATTTTCAGGGTTTTAGATATGCATGTACATGCACTGGGTGTGTGTTTTCAAGTCTCTAGGTCTGGGACTCAAACCACACAGTCAGCCATGTGGGATTCAGCTGCCTTAACTACTGCTTCACCTGGCTGGCCCATCTTTCAGGTTTTAATGAAAAACTGAAAATGAAATTTTGTTAAAAGTTTCTCATGTGTCGGACAAAGCTACCTTGTAGTGAATAAATTAAGATAAAAGTTAACAGATCCATAAGTTGGGTCAAGTTGATGTCCTTCTATCATGGTTATCATCTGCACACTTTCATATCCTACAGTATATTGAGCATGAGCCTCTTCTGGGGCTTGCTCAATTGGTGGTCATGCTTTTGCATGTCTCTGCATGGAATAGGCAAGAACACAGCTAGCCCAGATGGCTTGATCTTAAATAGATACAAATCCTGGTCTGGCTTATTTTTGGTATTTGTGAAAGAAAAATGAAAACAGTAGATTGGTCTAAAACTGATTTTTTTTCCTTTCAATATGACCCACTGTGTCTCAAGATTCACATACACTAGTTCTGTGTGACCTTCCAGTTGGACTCTTTGCCTTTACGTGTATCTTGGGAATTTATTCACAGAATATACATTGACTGTTACCCTGTAGCATCTGTTATGTTCAATGCCAAACAATGTACAGAGCTGAGATTCCAGCATAATGTCATGGCTCCATCCAGGATAATTTTCTCAGCTGAAGATAACCTATTTTCCAAGAATCCATGGTGCTCCATTTATTCAGCTCTTATAGTTTTTAAATTTTCGGTGTATATGATTGTAACTGATTCATAAGCATTGGTTTCGAAAGTTACAGTAATAAAGCATGAATATATTCCTGTCCTAAAACCTAAAACCAAATTATGGATGGGCTCAGCTATGGTAGAATGTGCTGGACACTGCTAGGATGTGCTGGACACTGCTATTTGGCAGGTCGGGTCTTATGAGAGGTCTGGTCCACCCTGAAAAGCATGGTAGTGTGTGCCTGTAATCCCAGATAGTCAGGAGGCCAAGGCAGTAGGATTGCAACACAGATCATGTCTAAAAAACAAACAAACCCCACCATACATACTCACAAAAGAGAATGTAAATTACAAAATTGAGATTGTCTCCCAATCCCATGACCCATGTGATAAATTACCACTTTTAAAGCAAATATTTTTTATTCCATGCATTTACACTAAGGGGTACTAACCAATAGCACTATTGCATACAGTCTTTGCATTATCTTTCTAGGCTGTTTTTTATTTTTTTAAGGTAAATGTATCCATTCCAGGGACCAGCAATTAGTGTAATGGCTATGTCGCTGGACTCCCATGTAGTCGACCGTGGTTAGATTCCCGGACCCAGTGGCTTAAACTCATGTTGGGCACATGTGTGTGCGTGCCCAAGATCCTGAGAGAAGAATGGAGGAGAAGGGATTATGGTGTGGACATCCCCTCTGAGGAGTGGTTTCTTGCTTTCTGTCTCTGTCTCTCTCTGTCTTTCTGGTGAGTGCATGCGCCCTATAACCAAAATCTCCAAAAAAAAAAAAAAAAAAAGTCTATCCATTCAATAGGACACTGGTAGACAAATGATATACCTAACTTTCAACTTCAGTTTCCATATGTACAATATCTCAAAGATGATTCAAGCTGAAACTTATGAAAGAAGGCAAGAACAACACCCAAACCCCAACAAGAGCAAAGTGATAAGAATGATAAACAACAGCAACAAAGTTAACCTAGAAAAAAATATAATTGAGGATTTGGTGTTAAAATTGTTCCCAAACTACGTGGCTGACGATGGTCAGTATAAGCCCATGGATAGAGTTTGATTACCTTGATTCTGTTCCCACCTCTTCCCTCATCTGATCTCTCTGGTTGATTGATAGGATCTCTTGCTTGCCACTCAGTCAGCCTATAGCTGGAACTGGTCAGCAGGGTTGGGAAGGTACTTCTCTGAGAAGTAACTAACTAGAGAATTGATATGCCCGTGGGAAACCGAAGAGTTGGAATGTATTGGCTTTGAATTTTATCCAGGATATCTATATCAAGAAATGGTCTTCTTTCTAATGACTTAAGTGGGAAATTGAGGTAGAGAGGAGGTGGCTTTTTTTTTTTTTTTTTTTTTTTTTTTTTTGAGAGGTTTTTGCTATAGGGCACGTGCGCTTGCCAGAAAGACAGAGAGAGAGAGAGAGAGAGAGAGAGAGAGAGACAAAAAGTAAGAAATCACCCCCCTGGGGGGATGACCACGCTGCAGTCCCTTCTCCTCCATTCTCCTCTCGGGATCTTGGGCATGCACACACACGCGCCTGGCGTGAGTTTAAGCCACCGGGTCTGGGACTCGAACCACAGTTGACTAGATGGGAGTCCAGCAACATAGCCGTTACACTAACTTCTGGTCCCGAGAGAGGTTTTCTTGTAATGTTTCAAGTGTTCTCTGACCTGACTCTATGCCCTTTGTAGGGCATATGTTTGATAGAATTTGCCTCAGGGTGGACATGGGGAATTGAAGGATAGGCAGGCAGAAAGATACTGAGCCGTGGAATACTCTGACATCTCCTAACTTGTTTCCCCTACTTCGTTCTTGCTCCCTCCCATTGGTTGAAACGATCTCCTCTTAGCCTAAAAATCTATCATGTCACTCCCTTTCATAAAATTCCTCAGTGGTTCTATTGCCCTTAGGTGACAGTTTACACTCACCCTAACCTAGGAGATTCTGTGCTTTTGGGTTCTCGATGACGTCTCCAGTTTTCACTCTGTGCCTTCCCACATACCATTTCTTCTCCTTGCTTGCTGGCTTACTTATTCTCATCTTACATATCTTAGTTTAAATAATATTTTCCCTGGGAGGTCATCTCTGATTCTCTGGAATAGCACCATCCAGTAGAACTATAACCTAAGTCACAAATGAATTTTAAATTTTTGAGTAGCTGTACTTAAAATGTGAAAAAAAGGAGGAGCCAGTGGCACAGCAGAAATGCAACACTCTTCTGTGATGGACATGCATGGCAAGGTCCTGGGTCCATGTCCCTGGGCCTCTCTGTGCATGCTGAGCGTGCATGCACATCCTGGCCAAGGCTGGGGGTGGATTGCAGTGTGAAGACCCTGTTGGGGTGCCTGTGTCTCTCACAGAAAAAATAACTAAATGAGCTTATAACAGTGTGAAAAGAAATAGATAAAATTACTTTGAATAATATATTGGATTGGACTCAATATGTCAAAATATTGGGTTGTCAGAAAAGTCATGACATATTTTGCATAGGAGAACAAGAATAGTCCTGACTTTTCCAATGACTCAATATTTTCATTTTGAGTGAAGCCAATGTAAAAATTACTGATAGTTTATTATTATTATTTTGTAGCGAATTTTTAAGATCTGGTGTGCATTTTGTGCTTAGGGCACAGTTTGGTGAAGCCTCACATTTCAAGTCTCAGTAGCATGTGTGGCCTGGGACTCCAGTGTTGGACAGCACCGCTGCAGACCGCATCGGCTGTTCTCCTGTGGAGCTGGTCCCTCATTGTCTGTGCTGGGCTCGAGCCACAGAACTCTGTCCTTTAGACATGCTCTGTCTCACCTCTGGGGTGTAGCCCAGGTTATTTCTTCTGCCTAGAATACTCTCTCCTATTTCTTCTGTATCTGGCTAGCTCCCAGGTCTCAGTTTTCTCTAGAAGACCTTTCACGATTTCCCAATCTAGGTTAGTTATCTTTCCTATGTGTTCTGATGCCTTTCTTTCTTTCTCTCTCTCTCTCTCTCTCTCTCTCTCTCTCTCTCTCTCTTTCTTTCTTTCTTTTTTTTTTTTTTTTGCTATAGGGCACGTGCGCTTGCCAGAAAGACAGAGAGAGACAGACAGAAAGTGAGAAATCACCCCCCAGGGGGGATGGCCATGCTGCAATCCCTTCTCCTTCTTTCTTCTCTTGGGATCTTGGGCACACACACACAGGTGTCCGGTGTGAGTTTAAGCCACCGGGTCTGGGACGCAAACCGCGGTCGACTACATGGAGTCCAGCCACATAGCCATTACGCTAACTGCTAGTCCCTGTTCTGATGTGTTTCTTCAGAGGCATCACAGCTTGTTTCCTGCTATACCACCCATGACTGTTTGTAGTTCCCTCTGGTCTGTAATCTGTTTGAAGGGATTGCTGGTATGTCTGATGCACTAGTTCAATGCCTAGCACATACTAGATGCTCAATATAGCATTCCTTTTTGATTTTCAGATACCAAAACCAAACTTTTCTACTTACCTTTGCTGACTGATTTAACATATGGAATTAAGTGTTTCAAGATTTGTAAGTTAGAATCTCAAAATTTAGTTGAATTTATTTCATAAAACTTGTTGACTCGTACTCCATAGGATACTAATATTCCTGGTTGTTGTCATGGAAATGGAGTTTAGAATAGTGGTTACCAGAAGCTGAGAGAGGTGAGGGGGTTGGGAGAATTTGTTTAGTGGATACAAAATTACAGTTAGAGGGAGAAATAAATTCTAGAGTTCAGTAATACTGTAGGGTGACTATATGTAACAATAATTTATTATATAATTTAAAGTGCTAGAAGAGAGGATTTTGAATGTCCTAGACACACACACAAAAATAAATATTTAAGTGATAGACATGATATTTACCCTGATTTGATCATTAGACATTTTATATACATATACAAAATCACACTGTACTGCATTAATATGTATAATTATTATCTGTTGATTTAACAGAACACTAAAAATGCTTAAATAGTAAACATATTTTAAAAAGTAGAGAGGGAACCAGCAGTTAGCGTAATGGCTATGTCGCTGGACTCCCACCCACGTAGTCGACCGCGGTTTGCGTCCCGGACCCGGTGGCTTAAAATTCACGCCGGGCGTGTGTGCGTGTGTGCCCAAGATCCCGAGAGGAGAATGGAGGAGAAGGGATTGCAGCGTGACCATCCCCCCTGGGGGGTGATTTCTCGCTTTCTGTCTCTCTGTCTCTCTCTGTCTGTCTGGCGAGCGCACGTGCCCTATAGCGAAAACCTCTCCAAAAAAAAAAAAAAAAAAAAAGTAGAGAACATGGGCCAGCAGGTGCCATGGTGGTTCAGGCACTGGACCCCGACATGGCCAACTGTGGTTCAAATCCTGGACCTAGCAGCTTGCTTTCTCACTTTCTGGCTCTCCTGCTTTCCATCTTTCTCTCTCTCATGAGCACATGTGCCCCACAGCAAATTAAAAGAAAAAAAAAGAGAAAAATTTAAAAGTAAACAGTACAACTTGAATCCATGGTATTGTTCCATCAGTTTCCTTATTTTAATAATGTACCATGGGTATATAAAATATTAACACTGGGGGAAGCTGGGTGAGGAGGATATGGGAACACTACATGATTTTTCAACTTCTCATGAGTTTAAAACTATTTCAGAATAAAAAGTAATTTTTTTTTGAGAGAATTTTTTGCTACAGGGCGCGTGCATTCTCCAGACAGACAGAGAGAGACAGAGAGACAGAAAGCGAGAAATCACCCCCCAGGGGGGATGGCCATGCTGCAATCCCTTCTCCTCCATTCTCCTCTCAGGATCTTGGGCATGCACACACACGCGCCCGGTGTGAGGTTTAAGCCACTGGGTCCGGGACACGAACCACAGAGTCAACTACATGGGATTCCAGCGACATAGCCATTACGCCAACTGCTGGTCCCTAAAAAGTAATTTTTTAAAAGTATGTTTTCAATGTAAGCAATTCTAGGTGATCATAAGCTTTTATAGCCTACACATGCTTTGCCCGGTATTATTAAAATGCATTTTTCCAAAGGCAAAACTATAATCTGAAACAGAACTTGGAGTAGGAAGGACTTAAATCAGTGATTCCCAGACTTCATGGATTCATGGCACACTTTTGAATATTAGAATTTTGGCAGCCCTCTTGGAGTGATTAGGAGACTAAAAACAACATTTAAACAAATTAGGAATAATTACAATGTAATCATTACCACAGTGTAACAATGTCTCCCAGTGTTTGTGAATTAATTAGTGGTCACCCTTTCATACCATCCTGCTATTTGAGTAGAATTGTTTACTGCCTTGACTGTACTCTCTTACATATTGCCAATCCAAAGCTCTTGCCTGCATGAGCTCACGCTTCACTCTTGTTCACAGTGGGTTGGACCATCTTTTACATTTTCTTATCTGTACAATGAAACCATCCATCAGACAGATGCTGTGCAACTGAGTGTACTTTGAATGGTACCCCCATTCAAAAAAATGTCACGTTGGTCAAAATGTGGTCACTTCACTGATAGAGTCTCATGGCTCATTAGCATGCCACAGCCCAGTAGTTGGGAACCACTGATCTAGATATTATAGATGAAAAATCTTTAAAAAAATTGGGGCCAATGCCATTTTTACAGAGCATCATTAAAGGCTAAATCTTTTAGACTCTGCTGACCTCTTTTTTTCAACTCAGCCTATACTACCTGTTCTAACGTGATTTATAAACCCTGGTGTCCCTTAAAAATTCTTTTTTAAATGTGCATTTTCTCCTTCTCATAACTTGCAAGTTCCCTGTAAAAAGGAGAAACATCTGCTGTTTCTTTTGAGCCACCCCGCCCTTGGCTTCTGAGTCAGTTCAATTTAATTCTACCTATGGATTCCAAAAATAGCCATTAAGTTGATTTATCTAGTTTAAATGACTTCAGCAAAGGCAAGAAAACTGCTGAGTCATGCCTCTATTGAGGCATGATGGAAAATACTTCATGATTGAAAATACTTACCAACACAGGTATATACCCTTTCAGAAAACATTCTATCTTGATACTATTCACTTATTCACTCAATTACTATTTTTTTTATTTATTTATTTATTTTTTTTTCTTTTTTTGGAGAGGTTTTTTTTTTTCACTATAGGGCGTGTGCGCTCGCCAGACAGACAGACAGAGAGACATAGAGACAGAAAGCGAGAAATCACCCCCCAGGGGGGATGGTCACGCCGCAATCCCTTCTCCTCCATTCTCCTCTCGGGATCTTGGGCACGCACGCACACGTGCCCGGCGTGAGTTGTAAGCCACCGGGTCCGAGACGTGAACCGCGGTCAACTACATGGGAGTCCAGCGACATAGCCATTACGCTAACTGCTGGTTCCCTCAATTACTATTTATAAATTACACACTGTGTGTCTACCGTGGAATAGGCTCTGAGGATACAAGGGAAGTGAGACAGTTAGCATCCTTGCCTGTATGGAGCTCACACAGGATCTTCTTCCTTGATGGTACCTTAACCCCCAGTGTATCTAAGTTTCAGAAATACAGGCTGGTTTCACAAAAATGGTTCTTGTACATACAGGCTCCCAAAGGGCAGCCTAACCATGTATGACTTAAAGAAGAGACACAGGTGTTCCTCGAACAATAGAACATAGCAAATTCAGAATCTTTAGAATACACTTTCCAGCTGGCTTACCTGGCCTTTTCATGGTCTTCATTTTGGATATAGATTCATTGTCTTCTCTTTAAGAAATAAAAAATTCATCCCTTTCAATGAATATATAATAAAATGGTATCTAATTGCACATGTTATTATATTTATTAACCTACTTTTTATTTAAAACATTTTAAAAGAATGATTTATTTTGATTTTTTTTTTTTATTATTTTAAATTTGCTATAGGCCTTGTGCACTCATCAGACAGAGAGAGAGAAAGAGAGAGAGAGAAAGAGAGAGAAAGTGAGAAAGCAAGTTGCCAGGTCTGGGACTCGAACTCTGCTCAACCATGTGGCAGTCCAGTGCTTAAACCACCATGCCATCTGCTGACCCATTGACCTGCTTTTTAAAACACTGATGTACTATGAGCCTGTTTCCAAGTCAACAAATACATGCATTTACATACATACTGCGGTCAGAAAGCAGAGCGCTCAGACTCTGAAGTCACGGTGCCCAGGATTCATGGCCCAACTCCTGATGCGTTGATCTGCTGGAATTTACTTTCTTCTTTATGCCTCAGTTTATTAAACTGCCAAATGAGGAATAATGTGACCTATTTCATTGTGTTGCCACAAGAATTAGGGAATGACTGTGAGGCATGGTATAAGAGCTCAGTAATGTTAGCTATCTGTCTAGATCAATGAGTTTCAAGCTAGTTTCAAGCAATTTGACCTTGTAAAAACTATTTTGCAGAGTTGTAAGTTAACACACACACACACACGTTTCTCTGGATGAGGCCTAGGTGAAGATCTAGGATCTCCGATGCCTTTCCGAGTTATTCTAGAAAAGTGGCTCTCAGATTTTAATGTATCTCCACAACCAACCAGGAAATGTAACAAAAATACAGAGGCCCAGGTCTTATTCTAATAAGCCTGGCCTCTGTGTTATTTATTCGCTCCCCGAGAGATTCTGCTTCACACAGAAATCTGACAACCGCAGCTCCACAATTCTCTACAACACTTTCAAAACCATTGATTCACATCATAATGTTTAATGGCCACATAGTCTTCATAGAATGGATACACACTGATATATTTAAACACTCCACTGTTGATGGATATTTAGGTTGTTTCCTTTTTTTTTTTTAATTGCAACCATTGCTACAGCAAATGTTCTTACATGTGTATATCTTTGTGTACATGTGTGAATATGTCTTCTGGATAAAGTTTTAGAAATGAAATTGCTGGGCCCAGAGTATACGTGCTTTATATTTTGATAAATATTGCCAAATTGCCCTCTGAAAGGTTATATCAATTTACTCTCCTGCCAACAGTGGTGAAGAGGGTACCTCTCTCCTCACTATGTCATTTTTCTCTTGACTTAGGTTTTAACACTGTTTATTTTAGGGCATTGATGAAATCCACATCAGTGATAAACGGATCCGTAAGCACCCAACTGATTACCTTTCAGAAACAGACTCAGCACACTCATTGATAGTTCAGAAATTATTTTCTTATCAGTGACCTCCTCCATCACACGGCCAAGGCTTCCACTAATATTGTTGCTTATCTTTGTATCTCTGGCATATTCCAAGATAATAAGAAATTTTGCTGCTGGTCTTGATTTTTTTTTAGGCTGCATTTTCTATTTTCTATGAGAGAGGTTATTATTTATAGTCGAGAAATCCTGAAGTCAAAAAATATAATTCTCCCATTGTTGAGTTCCTGGATGTCTTCCTCCGATCAGAGCCGTATCTCTGAGTAACACATCACAGGAGTGACAGCTCTCTGGTGATTTAGGAGCTTGCCAGATCATTAGAGCATTACCAGTGTAAGGATGTATTAGCGTAACACATCATCAGCGTGTTGTCGCTCTGTGATGAATCACTCCAAATCAGAACAATGGCCTACAGGAACGATGAATTCTTTTAGAGTGAGAAATGAAATCTTTTTGTTGTTGTTGTTGTTGAATAATAAATAAATACATGTCAATGTTGTTCTTTCATAGCGGAAAGCGGTTTAAATAATTTAGTTTTGATCTTTGATGATTCCTTGGTCATTGTCTCGTTTGAGACAGAGATAGGTCTTCAGACTGGATGGGTTGGAGGCTTGCTAGCCATAAAATTAATTACTTGTGCTAAACATTGGCATTCAGAAGGGAAGGTCTTTCTTTACTCTGATCCCTGTGGTATGGCCCCCGCTATGTCAAGGGGGGAAAGGGACTTTTATGAATGGAGAACTTTTCTTCCTTTCTTTTTTTTTTTTTTTTTTTTTTTGGAGAGGTGGTCTTTTTTTTTTTTTTTTTTTTTTTTTTTTTTTTTTTTTTTTTTTTTGCTATAGGGCGTGTGTGCTCGCCAGAAAGACAGAGACAGAGAGACAGAAAGCAAGAAATCACCCCCCAGGGGGGATGGCCATGCCACAATCCCTTCTCCTCCATTCTCCTCTTGAGATCTTGGGCATGCACGCACATGCGCGCGGCGTGAGCTTAAGCCACCGGTTCTGGGACTTGAATTGCGTTGACTACATGGGAGTCCAGCGACATAGCCATTATGCTAACTGCTAGTCCCTGAATGAAGACCTTTTCTTCACTTGTGTAATTGCTTTTAAAGGAGAACTCCTAAAATGCAGGGACCATCTTTTATTTTTAATTTTTAAAAATAATATTCATTTAATTTCGTCTATTATTGTTGTTTTTAAATTTAACCAAAGAGAGACAGAGAGAGAATAAAGGGAAAGTGAGAAAGCAGGCTGCCAGATCTGAGACTCAAACGATGGTCAGCTATGTGTGGGAGTCCAGTATCTTAACCATGACACACCACCAGCCAGTCCTGGAAGAGATCTTTTTTTTTTTTTTTTTTTTTTTTTTTTTTTTTTGAGAGGTTTTTGCTATAAGGCACATGCGCTCTCCAGAAAGACAGAGAGAGACAGAGAGATAGAAAGTGAGAAATCACTCCCCAGTGGGGATGGCCATGCCGCAATCCCTTCTCCTCCATTCTCCTCTTGAAAATCTGAGTGGGCGGTCCCCAACATTCTGGTCCCTCCCCTTTTAGGTCCTACTATTGGCAAGAAGTTAATAGAGCACCTGTTCCCTCTCATGTTGGCAAGATTCCCCTTTAAGAAGACCATTTTAAAGGTAAAGGAAGGACTCCCATCACAGGAACTTCTGGCTTTAGATTCTCTATCACCAATTATTAAACACTCACTGTTCAGGCACTGTAGTGATAGACAGAGTTATTAAAAAGATCTCCTCCAGGAGGGACGAGCAGTTAGCGTAATGGCTATGTCCCTGAACTCCCATGTAGTCGACCACGGTTCGAGTCCCAGACCTGGTGGCTTAAACTCACACCGGGCGCGTGTGTGTGCATGCCCAAGATTCTGGGAGAATGGAGGAGAAGGGACTGCATTCTTTCTGGGGGAGTGATTTCTCAATTTCCCTCTCACTGTCTTTTTTTCTCTCTCCAGGGAGCACATACATCCTAAGGCAAAAACCTCCACAGAGAGAGAGAGAGAGAGAGAGACCTCCAGAGAGAGAGAGAGAGAGAGAGAGGAGAGGTAGCTAGAAACATCCCTTATAGGGTTGTTTTGATGATTAAACGAGCCCAGAGCATGGAAAAGGTTTGTGTGGTGCCTGGGACATATTATATGCCCTCTAAATGTTAGCAATTGTGGAGTCGATGGTGGTGGTTATTTCAGCATTTGCTACCTGTAATATTGAGCCTTCTGGAAAGTCACGACGCATATCTGCATAGAAAAATTAAAATTACGACATAACCTTCCCACTGTCCTAATAGAAAATACTTGGTTGTTTGGCAACTCTGGGGTCTGGTGGACGTGCTAGGATTTTTGGGCCCTTAGTATTTACAGTCCATGATTTCTAGCTCTGGATTAAGTTGCCGTAGCAATCATTTTGACAGACAGACTTTCAAAGAGAAGATTCTGGGAAACGATAAGTACCTGTAGAGAACTCTCCTATAATCACCAGTGGACTTGGGGAGAGACTTTGGAGCTGGCTGTTGGGCAATTTTTTTTTTAAGAGATATTTTTTGCTATAGGGTGCATGTGCTCACTGGGCAGAGAGAAACAGAGAGGCAGAGAGCACGAAATCACCTCCCGGGGGATAGCCATGCTGCAATCCCTTCTCCTTCATTCTTCTCTTGGGATTTTGGGCAGGCACACACACACCCCTGGTGTGAGTTTTAAGCTGTCGGGTCCAGGACTTGAACCATGTTGACTATGTGGGAGTTCAGCGATGTAACCATTATATCATCTGCTGGCCCTCTATTGTGCAAATGACAATTGAGTTTATGGGAATTCACAAACAGGAGCTATGGCTGTTGCTGTTATTTTGAGCCAAATAGTATGCTAGGTATATGGCATGGGGTCCCCTCAATCACCATGCATAAATATTCCCACTCAAGCAGATGAGAAAGGTGTGGTATAGATAGGTTTGGAAACTTACCCAAAGATGCACTGTAAGAAATATGTGAAACGAGGATTTCATACAGATTTTCCTGATTCTAGAGCCTGAGGTTTTATACGATCAGTGTTATTATTTTTTAAAGATTTATTTATTCATTTAATTTTATTTGTTTTTCTTTTTTAATTTGACCAGAGAGAGACAGAGAGAAAGAGAGAAAGGGAAAGTGAAAGCAAGCCACCTGGTCCAGGACTTGAACCGTGGTCAGTGCCTCAACCACCACGCCACCTGCTGGCTCCTTATTATTATGTTTTTAATGCACAGGGTATGTGTCTATGTGTATGCCTGTGCATGAGAGAGAGAGAGAGAGAGAGAGAGAGAGAGAGAGAGAGAGAGAAGAGGAGAGACACAGAGAGAGAGGCTTCCAACAAGGCCTGGTCATGCTGCAATCCCTTTTCTTCCCATTCTCTATCCTGTCAGAACTTTGGGTACCCAGTGTGTTTTTCAAGTCATTGGAACTGGGACTTGAACCTTCATCAGCTGTGTGTAATCCAGCTTTCTCTGCATGGCTGTAAACCGCTGTGCTTCAGGCAGTCTGAGTCTGAGGTTTTCACTGCTACATATTCCTTGAAAACACACATCTCACAGTCACAGAGTAGTTCTGCGTGATTTTGAAGTGCGTGGCCCATCTAGAAACAGTACCGGAAACTGAGACAAATAGGAAACACACCAGTAAATGAACATCCGCATCTTGACAGCAGAGTCCTGCCGACCCCGGGGCCTGGCATTCACTACAGGCTGAGTCCACCTATCCAGGAGAGGCCGTCGGTGCTGCTCTTGACTTTCACCCGCTCTCTGCATCCGCTCCTCTTTGTGATCAGCCCTATGCAGGGATGGCATGCATGCTGCAGATAAGCAAAGATGGGATGCAAAAACCGCCCTCCCATTTCTGCCCCCGCCCTCCTCATTCTGCCTTCAAAGCAAATGGCAAAGAACAGTTCTGTTCTGATCGGGCATTAAAATGTCATCATTGCACATAGTTCTGATCAACTTAATCCTCAGCCTGCTGCCGAAGGCTGCATCAGCACGTCAGACTTTGGGTTGGGGAGAACAATGATCTATGGCTACCAATTTTTTTAAAAAATACATTCAAATGGAATACACGCTTCCATGCCAGAGACAATATTATAAATTATTTCAGTGAGCTTTTAATTTCATTGAGTAGATGGAAAGTAAATTGTTGAAATGAGTTTTTCCTGGTCTGCGGGAGTCCTGTTTTCTTTGGAATGGCTTTGGGAGGCTGAGGAGGCCACTGTTTCCCTTGATTTTTTTTTTCCTTTCTTTTTTCCTTTTTTTTTTTTTTTACAGTTGTTTTGGAGAACAATTTTCTCTGACATGTAGCTGGTTGTTTTATGGCTCTAAGAAATATATTGGTTTATTCATCTGTTGCAACTATAATAATATTGCCATTGGAGTCCAACTCAGTAATAAATCAGGCCATTCCTTTCCACTCTATACAAATAATTAAAATAAAAATCGACTATGCCAGTGAATTTGTTCTACAGGCTGAATAGAATTGTGTGCTATATGTCTAGATATTTTGGTTGACACAGGACTGTATATCTTAAAAATAAGAAAGCAAAAGGTGGGAAAATAAGGCCTTATTTCATTATGTACAATTTATAACATTTATCTTGAAGATAAAGTTGCCTTCCTCTGATGCCCATTAACTAGGAGCCAGAATTCAAACACCGTGGAGTGTTCATAGACTCTCAACCCCCACCTTTCTTTTCTTTCCTCTCTTCCTTACATCATTAAAAAGCAAGTCAAGGTTCGTTATTGTAGCTCTGGAAATAAGGGACTGTTATTTATGCATGCTAGTATATGTATTTTTATTCACGTCCTACCTTTTTCCTGAAAAGAATTAAGACAGCTTGCAAAATATAGAATTCAAAATAAAATAAAAATGAGTGAGTCAGAGAAATTGACGGAAAGGGGGAAATAGGTTCAGAAGAATAAAATGAATGTATGAGAGTGACCCTTAAAATGAATGTCGTGAAGTCAGGCACATTACTACAGTAAAGCCGGGCATTTGGCTGGGAGGTTCCTGTTCCTCCTTGGACTAATACCAGAATTCTCAGAAACCATCAGATTGGAAACTCATTAGTGACTTAGGAGAAGCTAGACTATTCTCCACATTGATGCCAGAGAGAGTGTTTCCCTCTGGGTCCTCACTAAGAAGACCCTATAGCCCCGGGACAGGAGTTTCGACAAGCTCTTTAAGAAACAGGCCGGGGCCAGCAGGTGGCATGGTGGTTAAGGCGCTGGACTTCCACGTGGCTGGCTGTGGTTTGAGTCCTAGACCTGGCAGCTTGCTTTCTCACTTTCCCTCCCTCTTTTTGTTTCTCTCTAGTGAGCACAGGAGCTCTATAGCAAATTAAATAATAGCAATAATAATAATAATAATAACAAATAAAATAAATAATTAAAACAGTCTCCCACCCCCCACCCCCCCAATCATTACTTGGGCTTTTCCTTGTACTTCCCTGAAAGCCAATGGCACAGCATGAAGAAGCAAAAGCATTTCTGTAGGGGTCAGATTTGCAGCCTAGAAGGGCAGCTCTCTCTTGCCCTTGCTTAAACCAAGAAAAGATCGTAGCACACCAAAGCAATGATCCTCAAATGCAGAAGATCCACCCCAGAAGTAAAGGTTGTCAGACGGTTCTCCCCTACATGTGAGGACAAGCCAAGTTATGCTACAGAAACAAACCACTCTGAAATCTCAGGAGCTTAAAAGACCAAAGATTTATTTCTTATTCATGTCACATCATAGTTGCAGGTTAGCCTGGGAGTAGAGGGTGGAAGGTGAGGGGTGGGTGGGGGATGATGGTATCTTTGCTGCACGTTTTCTGCCCTCAGAGATCCAGGTTACAGGAGGCTCTGTCACTATGCTTCTAGGATTGCCGAAGTAGAATAAAAGCTTGGACAGATTGCTTATTGGTCCTCAAGCTACCATCTGGAAGGTATGCATGCTACTTCCCAAGTCTATTTTATCAGTCAAAGCAAGACACCTGATCATGCCTACCTGTGAGTAGAGAGGGGCAGGAAAGAACAACCACCTTGAATCTGGAAGAAGAGAATCTATATTTCAAATGGGAAGTCCAGCTGCTTCCAACGCGATAGTTTTTGGACCGTATTTAGAGAGTCACTGGTCTAGAGAAATGACTGGATTGTATCTCCTCCAGAAATCTTGCGTAAATATTTCCCTGAGTTGAGCTTTACGGTGTGTGCTTAATGATGCTTTTGAAGTAACACCTCGACAGATACCTGCCTTATGGCTATTTGGTAAAAGCAGGCAGTAGTAAGCTATAGTATGTTTAACAGTTACATATTCATCAGGATAAAGATGAGGAGCCAAGATTTTTCTCAATAAATAGTTTTAGCCACTCTACACACCGTAAGAACCCAGAGTTCTGTGGCATAGACGAGGTTCTTTGAATAAGTGTGAGTGACAGAATTACCTTGAATCTCTGGGAAAAATTAACATGTGTAGAAAGTCTAGTCTGCTTCCAGGTGTAGGTGTTTGTTTTAAAAGCTCCACAGGTGGTTCTGAGCATCCTCCTGGTTAAGAAGTACAGGCATTGAACCTAGAAAAATGCAAGCAGTTATAAACAAGCGCTCACCTCTACCATAAACTATCTTAATCCAGCCCCCCTGAGTCACTTAATTATTATTTTGCTACTATCTAAATTTTAAAAATTCACGTGATGATTGAACACAAAGATAATTTAGAGTTTACTAAAAGGGCTTAATATGAATATTATCAGTTCTACTTCCTAAAGAGAATCATGTTTAACTTGTTTATCCATTTTATCTGGTATTACTGTCGTATTTGTAAAGTGTTCTTACTGCTCTTTTTTATTTATTTATTTTTGAGAGGTTTTTGCTATAGGGGGCATACACTCGCCAGAGAGACAGAAAGTGAGAAATCACCCCCCAGGGGGATGGCCACGCAGCTAACCCTCCTCCTCCATTCTCCTCTTGGAATCTTGGGCATGCACACACACGCGCCTGGCGTGAGTATTTTTTTTTTTTTTTTTTTTTGAGAGGTTTTCGCTATAGGACGCATGCTCTCACCAGACAGACAGAGAGATACAGAGAGACAGAAAGCGAGAAATCACTCCCCAGGGGGGATGGCCATGCTGCAATCCCTTCTCCTCCATTCTCCTCTCGGGATCTTGGGCACGCACGCACACGCGCCTGGCGTGAGTTTTAAGCCACCGGGTCCGGGACACGAACCACGTCGACTACGTGGGAGTCCAGCGACATAGCCATTACGCTAACTGCTGGTCCCGGCGTGAGTTTTAAGCTACTGGGTCTGCGACTCAAACCGTGGTCGACTACATGGGAGTCCTGCAACATAGCCATTATGCTAACTTCTGTTCCCTTACTGCTCTTTATTTGCCACTTTTTAGAGATTGTCTAAAGCAGTGCCATCCAATAGGGAAACAATGAAAATTACAATAAAAATTTTAACTTTTCTAGTAACCCCATTAAAAAAGTAAAAAGAAATAGATGAAATTAACTTTTAATATAGTTTGTTTAATTCTATGTATATAAAATTTGATTGTTATAACATGTACTCCGTATAAAATTTTTATTATTATAATTATTATTTAGGTTTTTATTTTAATTTTTGATTATAGGGTACATGCACTTGCTGGAGAGAGGGAGAAAGCAAGAGAGAGAAGAAAGAAATCACCTCCCTGGTGGTATGGCCACACTGCACATTTCTCCCCCATTCTCCTCTCAGGATTTGGGGCACTCACACATAGGTACCTGGAGTGACTTTCAAATCCTCAGGTGCGAGACCCAGACCACTCAATTGGCCATGTGAAATCCAGCTGCCTTAACCTCCATGCCAACTGCTGGCCCAAATGATTAAGAGATATTTTACTTTCTTTGTACTGTTTTTGCAATTCACCGTGTATTTTACACTTAGAGAACATCTCAGTCCTATCTAGCCACATTTCCAGTACTTCCTAGTCCTTCATGGATTGTGGTCCCTGTACTGAACAGCAGAGGCCTATTAAGACGGATGAACTGTTAGTTCTTTTGCAGGTTAAAAAACAAAACAAAAGAAAACATAATACCCTGTTATTTTGAAGTTTCTTGATACAGTGGTGAAAGGTACAAGAGTAAATAAGAGGGAAATAGCTATTATGAAATCAAACTGCTCCTTTTATAGATTACAGGACTGAGAGACTTAGACTTGGAATTTGTCAAGAAGGAAATGAGCATATATTTGTCTCTTAATTATTCCTTAGTTTTGAAAAATAGGAATTAATGTTTTAGAGAAAAATATGGACTGGGTGCCACTCTTCCATCTACTTTGATGAGACTATCATCCCAGAAATGACAAAGTGGGAGAAGAAACAAGGAACAAAGTTTACTAGGTGGTCAGATCTTAAACAAATCTGGGATCTGACATCCTTTTTTGGATGCTATTTGTATTTTTAAATTTTGTTTTTTAATTGTTAGAGGGTACATGGGGTCGAGGGGGGGGAGGGAAAAGAAGAAAATATCCCTCAGTGGGGCATGGTCATGACATACCACCTTGTCCTTCATTTCTCTATCCTGTCAAGATTTTTAGGCATGAACACACAACAGTGTATTTTTCAAGCTACCAGGGCTGGGATTCAAATTGCTATCGGCCATGTGGGATCTGGCTCCTTTAACCACTAAGCTGTAGGACTGGCCCTTCAGGTGCTATTTCAACTTTTTAAATCATTTTTTAATCAACTTTTAATATGAGAGGATATTACCCTAAACTACTCAAACATGTCTTGCTTTTTAGAGATCTGGAAAAATTAGTCTTTATACTGAGGATTTGCTGTTATTGCTCCCCAATGTCCATTTTTCCCTTCTTCTAGTAAGAATAGCCCAGTCTTCCCCAGAGACACCCTTTCCTCCATTTTCAGCTCCCGTGCTTTGGGAAGTGTTCATTCTATGGCCAATTACAGTGGTGAAATTCCTGACTCTGCCTGGCTGCTCAGAATTTTGGTTCTCTGGCTATAGTGATTGGGTCAGGGCTGGACATTCTTAAGCCAAACCTAGCAGCCTCAACGAAACCTTGGAGGTTTGCTTGAGCAAGTGAGAAGAGGTACTCATTTCCCTGGGCTTGAACCTAGAATGATGTGATCCTGGAACAACCAGGGATGTTCTATAAAACCTGAGAATGAAAATCACATGATGGGTAGAATAACAGAGACATGGAGAGAAATTGAATCCTGATACCAGTATCAAAGCTCTAGACCTCAGCCATGTTTGAATCAGAGATGTGTTCCTATAAGAGTAAATCTCCCAGACTTCTCTCTTTTGAAATCACCAGTGTGTGTTCATCAGTAAGTTTTTAGCCATTTTTTTTTCCATTTTGGTACATTTATTTTTCTCTATAATAACATTTCCCAGTGTGGATTTTTTCAGAATAATAGTCCTAGAAGATGTTTCAAGAAAAAGTGTTTCCGTTGTAATTTGGTAGATGTTGTAGACTAGATTCATCCTTTTGGTGATTTTCAATGCATAATAGTTCTCAGAATTTGGGAATTTAAGAAATAGAATGTATTACTACACTATGAAACACACTTCTCCAGCTTCTGCTCTAGGAAAGACGGATTCTTCCATATTTCAGGTGATCAGGTCGAGGCCATCTTCAATTCTGGCCCTGCTGAAGATGTTATGTATTGTCTTGTCGTAGTGAAAGCATCAACCATGAGGAACCATATGTCTGAATAGACATTGTGTTTCTGACAGTGAAATCGTAAGTATTTTAGACCTATATTGAGATTTTCAGACAATCAAATTAGGATGGACTTGCTATGTAAATTAGGAAAATTGGCTTAGATGTTTATTCATTCATGCCATCATTATTCATAGAGTCCACAAATGTGTATTGAGTCGCTACTTTGTTCAAGTCCCTAACTTTAAGAATATAATAATTTAGAGATTTTCACGTGTGAATCCAACTTGTAGTACTCCTATAATTGTTCTTCTAGACCTTTCCAAACCCTGATGATGCTTTTATGCTGATCTGACGCAGCCTGACACTAACCTGTAGCCAATCCAGACCATAAGTCACTCATCATAAGGAGTAGATGGCATGATCGTAGGATCTTATATTGCTATAGCACTGTAAGTTTTCACTTCTTTCTTTTTTTTTTTTTTTTGGAGAGGTTTTTGCTATAGGGCACGTGCGCTCGCCAGACAGACAGAGAGAGATAGAAAGCAAGAAATCACCCCCCAGGGGGGATGGCCATGCCGCAATCCCTTTTCCTCCATTCTCCTCTCGGAATCTTGGGCACACACGCACAGGTGCCCGGCGTGGGTTTAAGCCACCGGGTCCGGGACGTGAACCGTGGTCAACTACGTGGGAGTCCAGCGACACTTCTTTCAACAATATCACTTATTCAACCCTAATGAGAACACATGTTTTGCATAGGAGATAAAAGAGGTCAAGAGAAACGAAATGGCTTAAGATCAAGACTACATAATTTATAGCACTCAAAACCAGGAGATCCAGACTTTGGATTCCCAAATTATCTTTTAAAGAAAACAAACAAACAAACAAACAAAAAACAACTCACCAGCACCATTAATCACTTGCTCAATTAGCTCTAATACCTAGGGTGTGGAGGGTAGTGCTTAGACTTTCACAGTCAATACATAGTAGCTACTACCATATGGCTGTCGAGCACTTGAAAGGTAGCTAGTGCAGCTAATAAACTGTATTTTGAATCTTAATTGCAATTAATTGAAGCCTAAATTTAAAGACATATTCAATTCAAGTACTGGAAAAATTTGAAGTATGTTTAAAACCACATGACTATATAAATTTATTTTTCACTGTAAATTTTATGATCTCTAAATATACATCATGTATTTTTGGATAAACTCTTAGTGTCCAAAGTGAAATATACTGCAAATGTAAAATACTGACCAGATTTAGATGGAGCATAAAAAAAGAATGTAAAATATCCCATTAATCAGGTTGTTTTTTATTTTTTAAGGTTTTTGCTTTAGGGCATGTGTGCTCACCAGAAAGAGAGAGATAAACAGAGACAGTGAGAAGGAAAGTGAGAAATCATCCCCCGGGGGAATGGCTTTCTCCCAAGATCTTGGGCATGCATGCACACATGCCCAGCATGATTTTCAAGCCACCAGGTCTGGGACTCAAACTATGATTGGCCATGTGGGAATCCAGCTAACCCCTATGCCGTCTGCTGGCCCCCCATTAATAGTTTCTATATTAATTATATATACATATTTTTTTTCTTTTTTCTGAGAGGTTTTTGCTACAAGGTGCGTGTGCTCACCAGAAAGACAGAGAGAGACAGAAAGCGAGAAATCACCCCCCAGGAGGGATGGCTACGCTGCAATCCCTTCTCCATTCTCCTCTCATTCTTGGGCACGTATGCACATGCACCCGGCGTGAGTTTAAGCTGCTGGGTACGGGACTCGAACCACAGTCAACTACATGGGAGTCCAGCAACATAGCCATTATGCTAACTGCTGGTCCCTATATTAATTATATGTTGAAAAGGTAATACTTTGGATATATTGTGTACAAAAGAAATATATTATTAAAATTAATCTTTTTTTGGGTATGGGAACTTAGAAAGTGTTAAGTTATAGTGTTAAGTTATGTTGGACAGCACTGATACAGACTCTATTAGTGTACTAAACCTCAGTAAAATGTGTATTGGGATGGCACAGAACCAGAATTCAGAGCATGACTTTGGGAGTTACTCAGGCTCGGTTGTGATTTGTTCTAGCACCTACTAACTGCGCTAATTACTGGACCTCTGTATTTTTCCAAAGCTTGCTTATTTTATCTATCTATCATCTATCTATCTATCTATCTATCTATCTATCTATCTATCTATCTATCTATCTATTTATTTATTGAGAAAGAGCCAGGTACTCCCAACAGGGTCTCCATGCCATGATCCATCTTCCAGTCTCAGCTGGCATATCATGGGTACTCATATGTTCATCCAGTGTGCTCAGGGAGTTGCTAAGACCCAAACCCAGGTCCTTTCTCATATGGATCTAATTGAGTTACAATTGTATCACCAACTTGACCTCTTGAAGCTTGTTTTCTTACCTGTAGATGAAGGGTGCTGTTACTTATTGACTTTTTTGAGGATTCATCTAACTAATGTACATATGACACGTAGACTAGTATTAGGCAATGTTTAAATGCTCATTACTTTGTTAGAATACTAATAATTATTATAATAATACAATAGGTATAAAATGCAAATAGGATCCCTAGCTTTAGTCAATAACGGTATTTTTTTCCTGAACTTCGTGTCTTTGGAGACATCATCCTCTGTTGCAATTCATTGCACTGGACTGCATTAATCATACCCTGTTTTGTTCTTCCTGACAGTAATGAATAGTAACTGATACAAACCAGCCTGCTAGGTCACTGATGAGGTGGCTACAAATGCTCTTTTCCAAGGCAGTTCTTAATTACCTTTTGTGTGCGAAATACCATATGCCATAATCCCTCTAGCTGGAAATCTGCTCTGGGTTACGATGCCATGTTCATATGGAAACATTGTCACTGGTTGACTTCTCTGTAAATCTCAGGAACAGGTTTGATTCAGTTTTTCTTTCTTATTATTTTGTTTTTTAAATTGGATGACTTCCTGATTGTCTGTTTCCCGTTTCCTTTTCCTGTTATTATTTAAGTCAGTATCTCTAGCTTGCTTTGAGAGTTGGGACTAGTTGTGCACTCAGTTACTCAAAGGCATCGGAACTTCTCAGAAGGACGGTGATGTGTATACATCTGGCATAAGGTTATAGCAATATTAAATACAAATGTTGATTTTAGAACATTGGAAGCTAGTATCAAACATAAGGAAATTTTATAATATTTGAAAGGTCTGGGAAACTTTCCCTGATGCAAAGATCAGGATTTAAATTTTTAAAAGATTTTAAAAACCAAGTTTCTTTGTTTTATACGTCTGTTTCATTCTTTGTTTCTTCCAAGAAAGAAAGAGGGGCACCCCCAGCATGGCTCCCACACCAGGCTCCATCCTTAATCTCAGCTGGCCTGAGTCATAGGCATGCACTCATACCCCTAGTGTATCCCAGGGCTGTACCCATCTGGGTCCAGTTGCATTCCCACTATGCTACTGCTTGGTTCTATTTATTTCTTTGAGAGACAGAGTGGAGAGAAAAATACCCTTGGCAAGATCTCACCATGCCTTAATCAACATGACCTAGGATTGAAACCCGGGCCTCCCACGTGGCTTCAGGATCGTGCAGCAGTACCTTGCCAATTGCACCACCATATCTAGATCTGCAGGTGAGGTGTTAAGCCTCTTCAACTACACAGGATACATTTGGAAACATAGATGGAAGTAAAAAGGACTTTTGGTTGCCAAACAGTAGTCTATCCAGGAGGAATGAATAGGATTTTTCCAAAAGATTCTGATATATCTATGAAATTACAACAGGATCTGGCAAACTTGTCTGCACATAGTAAATATTTTAGGGTTGCGGGATATGAGGTCTCTCAGTCACAGCCACTCAACTTGGCCTATTGTGATGTGAAATCATGCACAGACACTATGAAAAGGAGTGAACATGGCTGAGTTCTACTAAAACTGTGTGTTCATGAAACTAGCAGCAGGCTGAGTTTGGCCCACAGGCAGTAGTTCGCCCACCTCTGATCTAAAATATGGTGGCAGACTAAAGGTAGCAGGGTTGAAAGGATGGCTGTGGACAGAAGGAAGAACGAAATATCATCTTCAAGGGAGATAGAACCATGTAGAAGGAGCAATCATCCAAGGCCCTTCCATATAGGGAAAATGGTCTTGGCAGCATAATCTAATCGACAATATGATTTTAGATATCATAACAGAGAATCATAATTATGGCCCAGGTCCTTCAGGAACTATCAAAACATTTTCTAAATATTCTGAATGCAAAGACAATTGGGGGACATATTTGAGAGAGTTAAACCAAACAGATGAAAATAACAAGGGATTTGGAGGGGCCAGCAGGTGGCGTGAGAGTTAAGGTACTAGATTCCCACGTGACTAACCATGGTTCGAGTTCTAGACCTGGTGGCTTGAAAAATCACACCAGATGCATAGGCATGAATGCCCCAAATCCCTGAATGAGAATGGAGAAGGGGTTGTGGTATGGTCATCTTTTCCCCTCTCTTTCACTCTTCGGTGAACACTTGCACTCTATGGCAAAAATCTACAAAAAAATACTGGGATAATTAAGATGGTATCAATTATCTGAAAAACTCATAACATTCTCCGTTTTCTGAAATCCATGAGTCTTGAAGTGCTATTGTGTTTTTTTTTTTTTTTTTTTTCTTTTTGTCTTTAAGCTAAAAATTCCAGCCTTCTACATGGACATTTGGACAGATTCTCTGTGGGCTTAAGAAAACATTCAAAATCTATGTTACTCCTCTTTCAGAAGGAAATCTATGCAGAATGAGAAAATATACTTTATGTACTCACAGTTCATGGTGACTGCTAGAAAACCAGTATTCTTCTTGGAAAAAAGAGTATCTGGGACTACTCTTGCAAAACTTAGGAAATTGGTTGTTTCCAGCTCCAGTTAAGGCCTTGAAGAATTTTTCCAATATATTCTCCAGGACTTTTTTAGGAAGGAAAATTTTGTAACTCCTCTTTTAAGAGATTCTGGCTCTTTCTCCTGTTTGCTCTGAATCATTCTATATTTATCATTATCGATAAGAAACATCAATAATGGCTAGAATTTATTCTATTTCTCCCTTAGATATAGTTTATGTCCAAGTTATAAAATATGAATTTGTACAGACGACTTAGAAATTTTTCTAGGTTATTTATAAAACCTCTCAGGCTTTGACCATCAGGGGTTGATCATCAAGGAAAAGTAAAGATAAAAAATGATTTTAAAAGAGATCCTGACTTTACCTTTTGCAAAAGTGTTTCTTATCTATGAGTTTATTATTACTTTGCAATATTACTGCAAAATATTGCATGAGGTTAACACTGGGGTTCTCAGAGCCAGACTTGAAAGTAAAAATCTTGGCTTCCTAGCTTATGGATATGTATGTTTCACTCAACTTTTCTAGATGTGTTTCTGTATTATTATTATTATTTCTGTATGGATTTGATTCTTCTTTGACTTGATGCCAGAGTTTTCTTCAAGATAACTTTAGCCAATGTATCCTATGCCTAGTGTCATATTTTTCTTAGGAAAGTTAAGTTCTGTTTATTCACCCATTCATTTATTCATTTGTTCATTCAGGTAACAGTGTTAGGTATCAGCTTGCACTGTGACACTGTTCTTGGCACGGAGGAGACGAAGATGACTAACTGGCTTCTCAAGGGGTTTACAGACTCATGAAGAGTCAGATATTTAAAATAGCAGGGTTAGAAATGCTCTGAAAGATTGAGTCATTAATTCATGGAGTCACTATTTCTTTCATTTATGTAAGAAACAGATACGTAATATTGATTATGAACTATTACCACTGATGTTGTGGTAGTAATGGGATACCAAAAGTAGTGAGCTAACGGTATGTGTCAACTTGACTGGACCATGAGGTACCCAGATATTTAATCAAACATTATTCTGAGTATGTGTGTGGAGATGTTTTTCGATGAGATTAACATTTGAATCAGTAGACAGAATTAAGTAGATTGCCCTCCCCAATGTGAGTGGGCTTTCTCCAATCAATCGAAAGACTCAATAAAGCCGAAAGACTTATCCTCCTGCAAATAAGAGAGAATGCCTTTTGCCTGTTTGCTTGAGCTAGTATATCAGTCTTTTTTTGTGCCTTTGGATTCAAACTGAAACAATGGATTTTCTTGAGCTTGCTGACATTTTTTTACAGGAACTTAAACTATGAACTCTCCTGGTTCTGAGGCCTTCAGACCGAAACTGAAACTACACCATTGATTCTACTGGGTCTCCATCTTGGGTCTTGCCAACCTTGGTAATCACACAAGACAATTCCTTGTAATAAATCTCCTTTTATTTCTCTCTACATTTGATTAGTTCCATTATCCTAAAGAACACTCACTAATACAAATGGTAAGACCTGATCCCTCCCCTAGAAGAGCTTAGGGAAAACCTGGAGTTGACAAAGATGGGATCAACTTTTGTAGGACAAGGAGGTGTTAGGTAGACAAGAAAGAGATTGGGTTTGCAGGCAGTCCATGGAAAATTGAAGTACGCTGGGTGGAGATGAGAATTTGATGTGAGCTCTGAGTTTGTGAAAATGACCCAGCCACACCATTTACACCCACTATAATCTTGTCCAAGCCCCTTTCTGTCTCTGAACTTAACTCCCTCAACTACCTAAAGGAGAAATTTAATTTTCTCTGCAGTGAGAACTTGAAATTTTTTGAAAGGTCCAAGTGAAGTAAGTATGGAATTTTATCGGAAATTGGAAAGAGTAAAGTACTACATAAAATAAAAGAGGAAGGCCTAGTGGGTGGTGTGGTGGTTAAGGTTTGAGTCCTGGACCTGGCAGCTTGCTTTTTCACTTTCTCTCTTTCTCTGGTGAGCATGCATGCCCTATTGCAAATTAAAAAACAAAATAAATAAATAAATGAAATGAAAAAAAAAAATCTTCCAGAAAAGGCCATCTTTTTTTTTTTTTCTTTTTAATGTTTTTGCCATAGGGCATGAATACTCTTCAGATATATATGGAGAGAGACCATGAGAGGGAACGTGAGAAATCACTCCCCACCCCCTGGGCTGATAGCCAGACTACAATCCCTTCTTTGCTGTTCTCCTCTTGGCATTTTGTATATGTAGGCACATGTGCCCAGCATGATTTTCAAGTCACCAGATCTGGGACTCAAACTGTGATTAGTCATGTGGGATTCCAGCACCTTAACCACTATGCCACCTGTTGGTCCCAGGGGTGATCATTTTTAAGTCATGTTTAGAAACTCCAATGAATTGTGTCTTAATTAGGTTACTCCAAACACCCAAGACCTGAGGACAGGTACTCACATTCCTGTGAGAGAATGGGAGAATGCATCAAGGAATGAAGGAAAGTCAATATAAGTGTGTAACTGAGGTTGTTGTTTGTGCAATGGAGATCTGAGTCCACTAGGACTCCTGAGAAGCAAATAGAATGCCTCCCTAAAAGTTCCCCCAAAGTATGGGAGGTGGACGGTATTTATCCACTGATTCTTTTTCTCCCTTTCCTTTCCTTTCCTTTCCTTTCCTTTCCTTTCCTTTCCTTTCCTTTCCTTTCCTTTCCTTCCCTTTCCCTCCCTCCCTCCCTCCCTCTCTCTCTTTTCTTTTCTTTTCTTTTCTTTTCTTTTCTTTTCTTTTCTTTTCTTTTCTTTTCTTTTCTTTTCTTTTCTCTCTCTCTCTCTCTCTCTCTCTCTCTCTCTCTCTTTCTTTTCCTTCCTTCCTTCCTTTCTTCCTTCCTTCCTTCCTTCCTTCCTTCCTTCCTTCCTTCCTTCCTTCCTTCTTTCCTTCCTTCCTTCCTTATTTCTTTTTCTTCTCTCATAGGGCATGTATGTCCACTAGAGGGAAACAGAGAGACAGAGAGAGAGAGACAGGGAGAGGGAGAAAGCACCCCCCCACACACACACCCTACAAATGGGATCTGGTCACATTGTAAACCTTTCTTTTCCATTTCATCATCCTGCTGGGATTTTTGAGCACACATGCACATTTGCCCAGCATGTTCTTCAAGCTGCCAGGGCTGGGATTTGAACTATGGTCAGCCATGTGGGATCAGCCCCCCTTAACCACTAGGATAGGAGGCTGGCCCTATCCACTAACTCTTACCTCTCTATATAAGGACCAATGTCTGTATTATGATGGGCAAAGGACAATTATCTTGGGAATGTCCATATGTTCAGTTATTTGATTCAATTTCCAGCTCTAGTTCTATAGCAACATAAACCTTTTCTCCTTTTATTTTAATTAATAGAATGCCTACTGAGTAACCGTCATACAAATTAGGGCTATGAATTTGTTATAAGTAAATGGCATTCTTCCCCCCACCCTCAGTTTTGATGTTGCTTCTTTTGAGATCATCTTTTTCATTCCCAAATATTTTCCTAGAGCATTGAGCTGGCAAAGTAGTACATTTGTAATAAGAACCGAATCTTCAGTAACCCAACTGTGATTAGATAGCCAAACAATTTTTTGCATCTGAATAATTCCCTTATTAAGTAGGAAACAATACAATGGCTTTATGTAAACTGTGCCTGAAATTCTAAATTCTGAAAGTCCTTTGAGTATTTGATAAATGTGCACTTTATTGCATGTAACACATGCGAAAAGTAATATAGAAATACACACACACACATACACACACACACACACACACACACACACACACACACTTCCTACTGGGCCTTGATCATCCAGCAAGCCCAATCTATCAAAAGGATGCTAAAAATAGGGTCTCCCTCAAAGAGGTTCTGAAGTGTGACTTCTAATAAAAACACTGTCATGAGACCCTGCTGTCATCTGTGGGCTTTTCTATCAATACAACTTAATTTAAAACATTCTCTGATCAATTTTGCCTCTTTAGCATAGGGACACTGTGTTTGCCTTTTTAAGAATTCAAATTAGAAGGCGTCCATTCACAGTTCTGTTCTAGATGCCTTTTTATAAACCAAGGTCCTGCTGTCTTCAAGTTTAGTATTTTTGAAAACGAATATAGGAAGGTAGGCAATTTAGGCCAAATGTGTGACCTAATTATTTGAATTTTCTGGATGTGGCAGCTGTTCATGATTTCAGCTGTTCCGACTGAAACAATTAGCCACAAGTCCTCATTCCTAACTCTTCAGCCTCCCTGAGTAGGCAGTTATCTCTACTAATTAGCCGAGTGATCGTCGGCACGCCACTTTATAGATGAAAAAAATTGAAGGTCAGGGTGGAAACTGTGGATCGCAATGCTCTCCTCGTTGTTGGAGAACACCTAGTGTGGTGCTTCACGTGGAGTGTGCACTCGGGAAGTATTTTTGAACATCTGTTGTATGTCTGGTACTATTCTAGAGGCTGAGGTTTCAGTGGTGCCCAGGGCAGGCAAAAGACAGACGAGAGCAAGTGAAGAAATAAGGATCACAGGTGGTGATGAGTATCGAGAAGCAGCAGCGTGTGTACTGGAGAGGGTCTGGGATATGCCACGGAAATACCTACACGCAGAACATCTTGAGCAGAGGAGAGACTAACCTAAGATCCTAAGGGAGGCATGAGCTTGGCATCTTTGAAGGAGACCAAGGAGTCCTGGAATGTAGTGAGCAACTGGGGGAGTGGAATGAAGTGAGCCGGAGAGTAGGCAGCGGCTGGAGTGTGGAGGACCTGGAAGACATTGGTTTAGATTTTGCTACAAATGTGATAAGAAATCATTGTGGTATTTTTTTTTTTTTTTTTTTTTTTTTTTTTTGGTAATACTATTCTTTGTGGAGAGTAAAATCTGAGTGGGGGACCAACAGAGGGCACAGTGGTCGTGTGGCTAGATGGCTGGTCTCCCACGTAATCGGCCACGGTTGGAGTTCCTGACCCCAGTGACTTAACACTCACACTAGATGCATGTGCATGCGTGCCCAAGATCCTGCAAGGAGAATGGAGGAGAAGGGACTGTGGCGTGGCCACCACCCTGGGGGGTGACTTCTTTCTGTCTCTCCGGTGAGTGCATGTGCCCTATAGCAAAAATCTCTCTTAAAAAAAGAATGTGGCAGAAAGGGACAAGTAGAGACAGGGAGGCCAGGTTGGAGTCTTTTTCAGCAGTTTAAACAAAAGCTGATGGGCCATGGGATTAGAGGGAAAGTGGGAGAACATGAAGTTTATTTTAGAGGTAGATCAAGAGACAGGTTTTGCATGTGGAAGTGGATGGGAAGGGTATCAAGTATCAAGTATTATGGACTGCATGTTTGTGTCCACTCTAATTCTAACTGCTGATGGGATAGTATTAGGAGGTGGGGGCCTTCGGGAATTGATTAGGTTGAAAAGAGGTCATGAGAGTGGAGCCCACATGATGGGATTAGTGTCATTATAAGAAGAGAAAAAGGGGGCCAGCTGTGGTGGCGTATGGTGATGCAGTGCTGTGTGATGCTAGATCCCCATGAGAAAGTCCCGGGTTCACATCCTGAGGGCTCGTTGTACATCCTGGGCACACGTGTGCATCCCTGGTCCAGGTGGGCTGCCGCTGGGGGTAGATCACAGCATGTGGACCCTATTGTGTTGCTTCTCTGTCTCTCTCCCTCTCATAGAAGAAATAAATACATAAACTTTTTTTAAAGAGAAAGAAATGAGTTACATAATGATGCTTCTGCCAAAGATGGACCATGTGGTCCCATAAGGAGCAATAGGCCGTACCATGTACCTAGGCGAGTAGCAGGCTACACCATCCAGGTTTCTGTAATACACTCCTTGATGTCTGCACAATAATGAAGTTGCTGAATGACATTTCTCAGAATGTGTGTCCTTGTCATTGATTGATGTATGACTATGCTGGAGCTTCCTCTCCCCACATGAAGATACAATGAGAACACAACCATCTGCAAACCAGGAAGAGAGCCCTCACCTGGAACCATACCCGTGGCACCTTGATCTTGGACTTTCCAGCTTCCAGAACTGTAAGAAATAAATTTCTGTTGTTTAAGCCTCCCAGTCTATGTCTTTTTATGGTAGCAGCCTGAACCAAATGATCATGAATTGCTCCCAGTTTTTTGAGGAACTGGGTAAATAGTAAATAGCAGTTCTGCTTTCTAAGAGAGACACGGAGAGAGGAGAGGATGGGAGGGGTTTTAGTGTTTATGCCTAGAGATGCTCTCTGAGCTTGTGTTGCCCCCACAAGATCCTGAGATGAGGATCATATGGGAGGAGGTCCCAGAAAACACTGGTATGGGAAAAGGAAGGTGAGTTAGGGAGAGGAAAATAGCCAACCCAGGATACATGTTGAAGCAAGTTGCCATGAAGGGCTTCAGAAGCCTGAACCCCATGGGGAGCTTTGGGAGCCAGTGTAGAATAGCACTTCAGTACTGTTGCACCCAAGTGGCGAGTGGCAAGGAAGCTGGGTTTCATAATTTGTGGACTCTTTGTAGCCATTGATTGAGGGGCATTCCAGGGAGAAATGATCTTCCAGGCCCCTCATGCCTACTCGTGCAGGTGGAGCAGACTTTCACAGTCAGAGAAAGCCGTTAGGTCAAGAAATGCAGGTGTTGGCAGTTGGAGGCCTGGCATGTAGAGAAATGGTTGGCACCTGCTGCAATTCTCAGTTGGCAAATGGACCCAGAGTCTGCAGCTCAGGTAAGAGGTCAGGACTCCTGACATGTATTTATTTACTTTGTTTTGCTGTTGTTTTTGTTTTTAAAAGAATTATTTATTGGGAACCAGCAGTTAGCATAATGGCTATGTCGCTGGACTCCCACGTAGTTGACCGTGGTTCGCGTCCTGGACCCGGTGGGCGCATGTGCGTGTGTGCCCAAGATCCCAAGAGGAGAATGGAGGAGAAGGGATTGCGGCGTGACCATCCCCCCTGGGGGGTGATTTCTCCCTTTCTGTCTGTCTGGTGATCGCACGCGCCCTATAGTAAAAAACCTCTCTGAAAAAAAAAAAAAAGAATTATTTATTTAATTGTATTTATCATTATTTTTCAATTTGACCAGAGAGACGTGGGGGCAGGGGGAAGGGTGAGAAAGCAAGTGCCAGGTCCAAGACTTGAACTGTGGTCAATTATGTGGAATTCCAGTGCGTTTGCCACTACACCACCTGCTGGCCCCTGTAGAGAGTATTTATAGCCATCAGGCTAGAAAAAAAAAACCCAAAAAACAAAAAGCAAAAGAAGATCTGTGGAGAGTTCACAGGTGGGGAAGAGAAAGTCCTTGAGTTCAAAGTCCATGTGTTATGCCTACATTTGGAGATGGCTTTGAGGAAAATATTGTGAAATAGTGACCATTGAGGTTGGAGGAAAACTAGCAGAAAGTGGTGTCACTGGAGTCAAGAGAAGGTGTTAAACATGGTGGGGCAGTCAACTGTGCCATGCTATAAAGAAGTTCTGGAGAGAGAGTATAGGACAGTGTGGCTACCTGGTGTGACTCACGGGAGATACCTGATACTTTAGGTTATCATTATGGTTACTTTAGATACTCAAAGATATGTTTTTTTTTTTTTTTCTTTGGAGCTGCCTTTTGGAACCTTATGAAAGAGGATCTCCATATTGTGTTTCTAGAAACTATTAAATTCATTTCCTTGAATTTGTAATGGGGTCTCTCAGAGTCTTGGTTGAATGTAATTTGGTGCATTTTTCATCAGAATCAGAACTTTTTTTTGTAGGAGAAAAATTTCCAAACAATGGGAAGAGACATCTTGGTAATGTATCCAGTTTGTACCTTGAGATTCCTAGCAGCAAATTAGTTTGGGAAAATGTGTATGTGTAGGCCTCCTATCAATGGCTCTAGAACTTGATTAACAGAGAATGTTCTTATGTAAAAGTCTTCCAGAAAAATTAAGTGACTTGAGTTTCTTAAAAGGTGTTCTTCCATCCTATGAATGCTTCTAGTCTTACCTTTTAAAAGCAAAAGTTAGAAATATCAGATACTTGAAATTCTCCAACTGTGAGAAATATATGCTACCTTGCTTTGAAAAGATATCTACTTATCAAAGAAGATTTGAAGAAAACTTTCTTTCCCTAAGCCAAGAGTATGTTTAGGTCATGTAGGAAAATGTTAATATAGTAAAAGTGAAGGGGTTCATTTAATAGCATTCCTCTCCAGTTCTTCTCAAAATTTGTTACTTCAGCTCTATAATAAATGCACATGATTTCTTCTTGGCCTTAGAGAATGTTCCAGGGACCATCTGAATTATTTAATGTCTTCTCTTTATTGTAGTCGTTCAAGAAATATCATTATCATGGGACCAGCAGTTAGCATAATGGCTATGTTGCTGGACTACCATGTAGTTGACTGTGGTTTGAGTCCTGGACCCGGTGGCTTAAACTCACACCGGGTGCATGTGCATGCGTGCCCAAGATCCCGAGAGGAGAATGGAGGAGAAGGGATTGCGGTGTGGCCATTCCCCCTGGGGGGGGTGATTTCTCACTTTCTGTCTCTGTTTCTCTCTGTCTTTCTGGTGAGCGCATGTGCCCTATAGCAAAAACCTCTCAAAAAAAAAAAAGAAGTATCATTATCACTCTCAACTCTTAAAATGAAGATGTGATTCTCAACTCTTAAAATGAAGATGTGATGCCAAATGATATTTATTAAGACCAATTTGACACCTTTTGGGAAACTCTGGTAGAGGTAGCCAAAGCAAGTTACTAAACTATTATTTAAGGATGGGTACTGAAATCCTCAGACATGATCCAGTATTTAATTTTTATCAATTCAGATTAGAGGAACATTCCAAACTATTTCTAAGCTCTTATCTCTGACAGATGCTTTGTTTTTTGGGGGGGGACTTCTGTGTGTCCATAGGAGGCAACATCATATCTTGTGCTCCCATAGCTAAGACTTTGTCCTCACCTTCATTGTGATCAAGATTTGATTAGGAGGGACCAGCAGTTAGCGTAATGGCTATGTCGCTGGACTCTCATGTAGTTGACTGCGGTTGGCGTCCCGTACCCGATGGCTTAAAACTCATGCCGGGCATGTGTGAGTGCATGCCCAAAGTCCCGAGAGGAGAATGGAGGAGAAGGGATTGCGGTGTGGCCATCCCCCCTGGGGGGTGATTTCTCACTTTCTCTCTCTCTGTCTGGCGAGCGCACGCGCCCTATAGCAAAAACCTCTCCAAAATAAAAAAAAAGATTTGATTAGGAGAAAAGTGTGTGTGTGTGTGTGTGTGTGTGTGTGTGTGTGTGTGTATGTGCATACATGAATATGTATTTTTGCATGTAAGTTACATGCATGTTTCTACTAAAATCAACTGCAAATTGTCTGTCATTTTGCAAATGGTGTTGCAACTTGATTTAAAAATTTGAGTCACAGATCATTTTTAATGTTTTAAGTAGTGTATGAAGTGAAAAATACCCTCCCTCTGCTATCCTCCATGGCTCCCAGCACTTTTGGGTCTCCATCCCTCCTTCTTTTTTTAAAATAATTATTTTACTTAACTTACTTACTTACTTATTTAAATTTGACCAGAGAGGGACAGAGGGAGAGAGGGAAAGTGAGAAAGCAAGTCACCAGGTTTGGGACTCGAACCATAGTCAGCCACATGGGCGACCAGTGCTTTTAACCATCATGCTACCTTCTGGCCCTTCCATCGTTCATTCTTATGCTATTCTTGGGAAGACAATATAGCTTAAGCTGGGAAAGCACCTCTTCTCAACCTCTTCTACTTTCTGCCATACCATGGGATATGTTGGGCTTTGCATTTTTAAAAAAATTATTATTATTATTATCTTCCCCATGAGTTTTGCTAGAGAACAGAGAGAGAGAGAGAGAGAGAGAGAGGGACAGTGAGAAAGCTAGCCATTAGGTCCGGGACTTGAACCATGGTTGGCTATATGGGAATTCCAGTGCCTTAATCACCATGCCACCTGCTGGGCCCTGGGCTTTGATATTCTAAATTAATGGGGAGAAGAGGCAATAGAAGTAATGTTTGGGCTCTAGTTAGAAGTAGTAGGGATAAGGAATGCTTTTTTTTCTATAAGCTCAACCCATAGGTCATGGTGTTGGGCCACAGATAGTGAAGGGGTGTTAAACATTTCTCTTCTGGGCCAGCCTGTGGTGTGGTGGTTAAGGCAGCTGCATCCTGTATGGGGGACCATATGACTTGAGTTCTGGATCTTGCAACTTGAAAAACACAATGTACATGTGTTTATGCCCAAAATCTTGACAGGAGGGAGACATGGAGGAGAAGGGATTGCTGTGTGACCATGCCACATGCTGAGTGCTTTCTCACTTTCCTTCTCTCTGGCAAGTGAAAAAAATAAAATTTCTCTTACTTGCTTGGAGTTTACTGTCTTCTTTTGGTTCAGAGAGAATATATATGTTTCTAAATCTGTCTCACTTAATGATATAGCAAGAATCAATTTCTCACATCCTCAGGTCTTAAATTTTTTTTTTTCCTTTTCTTATTTCAGTCTCCTGTTTATACTGTTACAGACACTCCAGGACTTTTGTAGCATTTAATTGGGAGGTGTAGAGTGTGTCAGTTGGCTCCCATGAGACTTGGAAGTCAGTGCAAGGAAAGTTAAGACCTTCCAAGAGGGTATATGACATTCCATTCTATCTTAGTTTTTGCTGCAGAGAAGACTGTTGGGAAATCCGAATTGAAATGTGGGAAATACTACCTTAAGTATAACTTAAGAGAAACTTTGCACATTGAGACAAAGAACAACTTTCTTCTTACAGTTCGACGTTATGTTAACTCAAAGGTAGAATTAAAGATTTGTCACTTCTTTCAAATGTCCCCAATTTTTCAGGACCCTCCTGATTATTCATTCAGATTTTTTTTTTTTTTTTTTTTTTTTTTTGGAGGGGAGGATAGCTCTCAATCTGCAGTGTTCCTCATTAAAAATCAGGATTTGAGAAATGCTGGGAGAATATAAAAGTTTAAAGGACATTCAAAAGTGCTCAAACATTTCACATTCCGAGTCTTTTTCTCCCTGTCTCTAAAGGTGCCTCTAATTGTGGTCCTTTGTTCTGGTGTTTTTTGATTCAAAGACCACCCCCCATACACAAAGCCCTTGAGGCCTGCTCCCGGCTTGTGCTGAGAGAGAAGCTCCCATGCTGACGGTCTGTAAGCACTCCGGGTGGAATGCATGATATGAAATGATCAATCACGAGACCATTTTTACTGTCATTAAAACCTCTTTGTGAGTGATCACTGTTCTTTCTTCACATGAGATAAAAATTAAAGACTGGATGAATAAAAAATAATTGCTCTCTATTTCCAAAGGGGACAAATGTCTCTGAGGATAGAAGGGAGAAAACTTTGTCAAAAAAAGTCAACCTTTCGATGAAAAGCACTTTAATTTTCCTCAGATATTCCAACCTGTTATTCCTCTTCCCCTTCTCAGATAGCATTAGTTGAAGCAAGCACATTTTTTTAGTGTTCTACCTAAGGTCCTGTTGTCGACACAATGAAGGATGCTCAGCGTATCTCTGTATGGATGGATGCATCTATCGGTGCATAGTCCATGGCATAGTGAAGCATGGCAAAGGGAGATTCCAGGGTTTTCTTGGCCAAATAGAAATACATAGACTCACAACTGGAGTCGCTTATGCACACCATCACACCCTGTGATATTCAGTGGGCCTCAAAATGAAAGGACTTGGGAGACCACACTCATTCTCTTATAAATTAGGAATGATGAGGCATTGTCTCCTTGAAGCTAACATAGCAGCAGACTTTGAGACCATTTTGGAAACTAATGGCAAAATAGAGTGAAATAATTCAATTGTGCCTGACTTAAATGGGGTCTAAATTTTAAGTTTTTTCTTTCTTTCCTTTTTTTTTTTTTTTTTCCTTTTAGTCTTAGAAATTTCTGCCATAGGCAAGGATTTGCCTTGAAAGATATAATCTGAGGGAGCGGTGAGGAAGTTGAAGGAAGGGGCATCTTTCCTAGTCTCAGAGAACGGACTTCTGAATCTGTATTTCCGTTTGTCAAGTGGGAGAGTTGGATCTGTGACGTTTGCTCTAGCCAGCTTTGATCCCATTGCTCAATGATAGATTATCAGCACATTGAAGGCCACTTGATGGGGGGGCCTTCAAACAGAAATTAAAATTCCTAAAAACAAGTTGTGTGTGTGAGAGAGAGAGAGAAAGAGCATGATCATTGTTTTTCTTTACCTGAGATGAAATATTACAAATCTGTCATTGTGAATTTAACTAAATATTTTCAAATAAGATTAGAAAATAGAGGCGCTAACAGGTGGCGTGGTGGTTAAGGCAGTGGACTCCCACATGGCCAACCATGGTTTGAGACCTGGACTTGGTGGCTTGCTTTCTCACTCTCCTTTTCTCTCTCTTTCTCTCACTCTGGTGAATTCATCATCATCATCATCATCAAACAAATAATAATAAAAAAATAAAATAGAAAAATAGAAGTGCCTGAGCATAGGTACATTATATTACTACCATAGAATAACTACGAGCAGTCTTCAAAGAATTTGTGAAGGGCCAGACCTATACTCTAGTGATTAAGAAAGCTGGATTCCACTCGGCCAACCACTGTTGAGGTCTGGTCCCAACAGGCTAGACACCTGTGTATGCCTTCAATTCTAACAGAATGGAGAAATGGAGACGGGATTATGGCATGACTATGCCCTACTGGAGGTGCTTTCTCCTCCACCCCCTGTTTTTCTGTCTCTCTCTGGCAAGTGTACATGCCCTCTAGCAATTAAAAAAAAAGTTTGGGGGAGGCCAGCAGTTGGTGTGAATGTGAAGGTGCTGGACTCTCACATGGCTGACCATGGATCAAATTCCAGACCTAGTGGCTTGAAAATCATGCCAGGTGCATGTGTGTGCTTGCCTAAAATACCAGGAGGAGATTGGAGGAGACGGTAATGTGGTCTGGCCATTGCCCCTAGGGGTATGTGTGGGGTGATTTTTCACCTTCCCTTTCACTGTCTCTCTCTCTCTCTCTGTTTCCCTCCAGCAAGTGCATGAACCCCATGGCAAAAACCTAAAAAAAAAAAAAAAATTGTGGAAAATGTGTTTTAAAAAATAACTATTCATGGATTTCAAGGTTTTTTTTTAATGTTTTTTTTTTTTTTTTTTTTCATCAAAATGACCTCATAGTTTTTTTTTTTTTTGGAGAGGTTATTTTTTTTAACTATAGGGATGTGCGCTTGCCAGCCAGACAGAGAGAGACAGAGAGACAGAAAGCAAGAAATCACCCCCAGGGGGGATGGCCACGCTGCAATCCCTTCTCCTTTGTTCTCCTCTCGGGATCTTGGGCACACATGCACACGCACCTGGCGTGAGTTTTAAGCCACCGGGTCTGGGACGCGAACCGCGGTCGACTACATGGGAGTCCAGCGACATAGCCATTACGCTAACTGCTGGTCCCAAATGACCTCATACTTTCATTTTTCCATGCATTTTTTTTTTTTTTTTGTGAGAGATTTTTGCTATAGGGTGTGTGCACTTGCCAGAGAGTGAGAGACAGAGAGATAAAAGGTGAGAAATCATCTCCTGGGGGATGGCCATGCTGCAATCCCTTCTATCCCATTCTCCTCCTGAGATCTTGGGCACACATACACATGTGCCAGCATGATTTTGAAGGCATAAGGTCCGGGACTCGAACTGTTCTTGGCCATGTGGAAGTCCAACAATGTAATTGCTACAGCATCTGCTGGTACGTTCATGCACTTTTTGAAATTTCTTCATATTGGTGGTGTCTTAACATATTCCACCAGTACTTTCCCTGTGGTAGGTGTCTTACAGAGTTGTAATATCTTGCTTATAATTATTTATGTCTTGGGCTTTCTCAACATTTTTATGATTTTCCATATTTGTGCATATTCTTCCTAATCTTTTTAATTGTTACGCAGATATGGTTAATTGTTTCTTTATTGCTGGGAGATTTGTCCCACTTTTTAACTTTTGTAAATAATATTTTAATAAGTATCTTCATTCCTATAAAATCCAATTTCACTTCAAGTCAATCTCATTTTGAAAAATCGAATTGGTTGGCTCAAACTATAGAATTCTGGCTTATCCCATGTCGTACAAACTCTGTTTTATCTTTGTGTTTACAGTTACTCATAAGGAAGTTTGTAAAATGCTCATGGACTTATTTGTGCAATTAGATCTGTTGGTCACTTGAAAAAGCTAACTGGGCATACTTAGATAGAAGAAGTTTGAAGTAGAATTATGATTGAAAAGAGTACTGTGGAATGTGAGGTGTGTCATAACTCTCACGGTGTAGGGAGCAAGGTTTTCCCCGAGGAGGTGTGGCATGGGCTTTCTCTCATTACCACTCTCCTCACTGACAATCGGATTGTCACCTCCTGGGATCCAGGTCCCTAACTCGTGGTATAAGAGATAACAAATGACCAATAGCAGTGTGTTTCTTGCTACTCTTCAGCCTGCAACAGATCCTTGCCATTAATATAACCACTGAAGAGTGTTAAATTTCTTAGTGCTGTGAAAATTGGTATTAAAAGAAGTACTTTAAAAAAGAAATGGGAGCTTAAGAGCTATAATAAAAGAATAACCCTTAAAGCAAGTCAATTGGAAAGCATAATGAAGTTGATAGTGGTCTTTTTAGTTTAGTCATGAATTTGTTAGAGAAAAAATGACTTTTCTGAAAACCACCATCTGTGCCATACGTCGATCCATTAACACTGCTAAAGACACCGAGAAGGTTACGCTTGCTGCCATGGCCGTTCACCCCCATCGCATTTTAATTTTATTGCATTCCCTGTTCAGGTTTTCCGAGTCTCGTCCACTTGGCTATGCCAGAAGGCTCTCGTTACTCTCTAATGGATTATGATCTTCAGGGTGAACTTTGCCTCCTGAAACAAGAGTCCACTGTGTCACTCAGACTTCCACGTGTTGACAGGCCTGGCGAGTGGCCGGCGGCTTTAACGACTCCATTTGCTCAACACTGTTGCATGTCAAATGCTATTACACAGGCATCTAAGGGACAGGCCAAAGGTTTTGGAAGGAGTTATGTTTTGGCATATCAAGTTCAGGTTTATCCTCATTTACTATATCAATGGTCTTAAACTGCCACACAAAACTATTTTAAATGTGTTCGAATTTTAAGTCTTTCTCTTTCCCTTCCCTTTCCCTTTCATTTCATTTCGTTTCAATTCAAAATTTTTGCCATAGGATACATGTGCTTGCATGAGAGAGAGACAGAGATAGAAACAGAGACAGGAAAAGTGAGGAATCATCTCCAGGGGGATGGCCATACCACAACTCTTCTCTTCCATTCTTCTCTTGGGATTTTGGGCAAGCACACACATGTGTATAATTTAGAATTATTTTATGAATGAATTCCAAATCCCATATGTGCTAGAATGGGACCAATCCCATGCTATTACAATGGGATATGATGTGTTTCTGTGTGATTTTCAAGCCACCAGGTCCAAGACTCGAACTACATGTTCGACTCAGCCATGTGGGAGTCCAGCACCTTAACCACTATGCCACTTGTGAGCCCCTAGAATTTGAAGTTTCCTAAGTACTATTTTTTTAACTGCAAATAATCATCTGTGAATTGATCTTTTTCTTAAAGGTTATTTATGTCTTCCATGCATGAGCAGGAGAGGAAGAGATAGTACCCCCAGCAGTGTCTTGACGCTACAGCCTTCTCTGCTTCAGTCGTCAGCCAGTGCTGGATCACAGGCACAATGTACCCACTATGCTCAGGGAGGCCTCCAGACATGAACCAGGAATTCTTTCATGTGGTTTTGCCACACAGAGCATTGGATTTTACCACTGTGCCATTGTCCGGGCCCTCAATTGATCTAGGTTGGTTGAGCAACATTTTCATAATTGAAGCTCGTGTTAAACTTCTGCGTGGTGCAAGTGCCCAATGGTTGCAAAATAAATCTTTATCTTCTTTTCATCACTGGGACTTCTTAAGGCTATCATCTATGTAATAGTGTTTGAATGTGGATTGTCTCTTAGTCAATCAACAAACATTAAGCACTTACTATGTATTTGGTACCTGATAGATACTGGGTATATAATTCCAGCACTTCTAGAAATATTTTCTACGATTTTTATGTACTTCCTCAACTAATCTCAAGCTTCTTGACTGCAGAGATCATGTTCTGACTTTTTCTTTCATTCCCTTAATTTAGTGAAATCTGTACAAGAAGTACTTAGTAGATGCCAAAGGAAAGAATGAAAAAAAATAATGAAATCAGATTAAACTCGCATTGCTTAAGCAAAATTGGCTTGTACATGGGATTTAGAATTACTTTATGAATGAATTCCAAATCCCATATGTGTTAGAATGGGACCAATCCCATGCTATTACAATGGGATATGATGTGTTTCTGTACTTAATATCCTTTTGGCCAATTGGCTGAGTTTTGTGATAGTAGATGGTAGGATAAGAGATGAAGGGAAAAAAACTGATTTCTATGAAGATAGGAAAGTATTTTAGCAGCTCCGAGTTTACCTCTTTCTACAGATGTGAAAGCGAGATGGGGAACCAACAGTTAGCGTAACGGCTACGTCGTTGGACTCCCACGTAGTCGACCGCGGTTCGCGTCTCGGACCCGGTGGCTTAAAACTCACGCCGGGCACGTGTGCATGCGTGCCCAAGATCCCGAGAGGAGAATGGAGGAGAAGGGATTGTGGCGTGACTATCCCCCCGGGGGGTGATTTCTCGCTTTCTGTCTCTCTGTCTCTCTCTGTCTGTCTGGTGAATGCACACGCCCTATAGCGAAAACCTTTCCAAAAAAAAAAAAAAAAAAAAAGCGGGATTTAGTGAGCTTGAGGGATTTGCTCAAAGTAGCCCAGTCTCTTAGTGACAGCAGCAATGCTGGGTGTGAAAATCTGATTTGGAATTCTTAATTCTTCATGCCAGCCTGTGGCCTTGTGGTTAAAGGAGCTGGATCCCATATGGCCTATTGCATGCTTTGAGTCCCGGACCCTGTAGCTTGAAATGCTGGGTACGTGTGCGTAAGTGCCCATAATCCTAAGGAAAGGGAGAAGTGGAGGAGAAGGGATTGTGTCATGAGCATTCCCTAAGGAGGATGCTTTCTCTCTCTCCCTCTACCTCTCTCTCTCTTTCTGTCTCTCTCTTGCAAGCATGACACCCTTTGGAAAATTTTAAAAAAGTGTAGGATTTTTTTTTTTAATTTTTTTTTGTCATAGGGTGCATACTCTTGCTGTGGGGTAGGAGTGAGAAATTACCCCCAAGGAGCATGCCACAATCCCTTCTCTTCCATTCTTCACCTGGGATTTTGGGCTTACACGCACACATGCAAGGTGTGTGTTTCAAGTTCAAGTCCAAGACTCTAACCCCAGTCAGCCATGTGGGAGTCTAGTGTTTCAACCATTATGCCACCTGCTGGTTTTGTGAAGGAATTCTTAATTCTTCCCACCATACGTTACTTTTATTTAGCACCAATAATACCACTCATACCTTCATTTAGGTTTTTAAGTTGTCAGCAACAGAACCTGGCTATAATCAGTTTAAGTAAAAAAGAAACTTCTTGGAAGGGTCAGAGGGCAGTTCACAAAATTCGAGTAAGAGTTGAAGAACCTGACCTCTGAAAAGACTTGCACTGGAGTTACTCCTTGTTCTAGAGAACAGGAACTAAAGGGATGTCCCTTCTGGGAATCATCGTTAGAAGGAGTCATAGTTTTCTGTCTATATATTAATATACTCAAGATTCAAATTCCAGGGAGAAACCTCAGATTGTTCTAGCGTGGGTCATATGCATACTCCTTATGGAAGGGTGGGACATTTAGCTTGATAGTCCCAATAACACTATCTATTGGGGTTCCCAAATCAAAATCAGGTGTTGTTATCAGAGGATGAAGAATGGAGGCAGAATAGGCAAAAATGCAGAGCTCCAGTGTAGGAATGGTTCTGTTTGTTTCAGAAACCAATTCTTGTAAGCATGCAAGCATTACCCTCTCCAAATAATTCCCACTCCGTTCATGCATGTCCTTCTGTCTGTGAGCCCCACATCTGCAGCACACTTCTACTTTACAGGGAAGATGAAGAGTTCCAAAGGGAGATCCCTTATCATTCCTCTGCTCCACTTCAGCATGTCTTGTTCATTTGAACTTTCCTTCTCTTCTAAAACTATAATTCTTCACATAAACTCTGGGTCCCATTACCATCTACTTCCTTTGAGGGACTGGCTGCAAAAATTCCTTCTCTTCTGCCCTGCAGCCCCATGCTCTGTGGGTTAGGCAGCATTCCATCCTTTCTTTAGGAAGTAGAGAATGGGGTCCTAAGCTGTCTTCTGAATGCCAGCATGTATTTCCAGCAGCAGCCCAAGGAGAAGTCAAAAGGTGAGCATGGCCAGCTATGGGAGTGCAGCCATAAGGCAATGCTTTACGATGCTGAAGCCACTTGGGAAGGTTCTGGGTTGGCACCTGGAGGCATCCCTGAGCACAGTGGGTGTGCATACATGTGTGCCTATGATTTTGCCTGGCTAGGGGTGGATTGCAGCATAAAAGCCTCGCTGAGGGTGCCTGTGTCTGCTTCTTTCTTTATGAAAGAAATAAGCTTAAGAAAATGGTGCCCCTTGGGAACCAGCAGTTAGTGTAATGGCTATGTCGCTGGACTCCCACGTAGTCGACCGTGGTTCGCGTTCCGGACCTGGTGGCTTAAAACTCAGGCCGGGCGCGTGTGTGTGCGTGCCCAAGATCCCGAGAGGAGAATGGAGGAGAAGGGATTGCGGCATGACCATCCCACCGGGGGGGTGATTTCTCGCTTTCTGTCTCTATGTCTCTCTCTGTCTGTCTGGCAAGCGCACATGCCCTATAGCGAAAACCTCCCCCCCCCCCAAAAAAAAAAAAAAAAAAGAAAAAAAAAAAAGAAAATGGTGCCCCTCAATGTCTGACGTCTCCAACTATTAATAGACGGCCCATCTCACACTCAGCATGACTAAATACCATCTTCCTAACTGCTCCATGCTTCCCTCAGACTTCTGTCTCCTTCCGTTTCTCAACATTTCTTGTTCAGCCTCAGCCACTGAATCTTTCTCTTTGAAGAAAGCTTAGCAAGGTCACAAAACAGACAAGGCAGAGTAATGTTAGAGATAGACCAGGGGCAGTTCATTAAAGTTTTATTCTGTTTTGAATATCCATTCTTTAGCACCTTGACACAAGTATCTTCATCCTGAATCACTCTGCAGATGAATTATTTCCTCCTGAGCTTTGTGACTTAGCTACTGGCAACTCACAACCTTTTATTTACCTTAGTCCTGATTTGGTATGTCAGTAATAGTTGTATTCCCCACGAAGGGCAAATTTGAAATGAAGTATCTAATCCACAGGTGACTAATGACTAGGTCTTGGTGTCCATGGCTCCTTTCTAGAAAAATTGGAATTTAGCAGATGTGACATGTTTAGTGAACTACCATGTCACCATACTTAAAAATATATCACTCAGAGGGTATTTGGTTATAAATAACAGAAATCTACCCAATTAGCTAAGTGACTGGTTTATTATAAAGATGCATGGAAGTCTCAAAGAGGCCAAAGGCTGGGCTTCTTGGAAACGGCAACGTCTTCAGGTGATATTTCCCTTCGCTTTTGCTTTTCTGGTTGCATGGTGTCTTACTGCCATGGGATGTCTGCTTTATTAATCTCTTCATACCTTTTGGTATCGGCAGCTCATGTGGGCTTTGGGATTGTTATGGCTCAGAGACTCAGCCTTGGTTCTCTTCGAATTTTCCATCTCCAACTTGACATCTTGCCTTCAAATGCTTGAGTGAGACAACGGATGAACTGACGACCCCCTTGGAATAATTCACTGTTGTCAGATTATTATCAGGATCATTGGGTACAGCCATGGTTACTAAAACCCTCCCTTTCTGCAGAATGGGTGGTGGGGCCATACGAGAACTGAGTTGTCATCGGGGATGTTCCAAATACACATACTCAAATTCTCCGCATCAGGGCATTCTTTCTTAATCCACATCTTGCCTTTGGCTACCGAGTACTGCATTTTAACCTGAATCGGTTATTTGGACTGATATATAACACCTTGAATGGATGCCTCTGTTGGGCCCAATGCACTGGCCTTGCAGAGATGGAAGACTTGGCATGCCCAATCCAATGGGCAGGAATTCTCAGGAAGTCTGTGCTTGCCTTCATGAGAAATAGTGTTGGAAACCAATGAAGATACATCGCTGCAACCCGACAGCAAAATACTTAACATAGTTACTAGCTGTGCTAACTGATTTAATGAACAGGGAACATAACAAATGAGCATGTTTACCAAGTTAACTTGTGAAAATGAATATCTGTAATTAAAGCGGCTCACAACTGACAGGCAAACAGGAAATTATTGTTATTATTATACACAAATCATCTTAAAATACCAGAACTTAATAAATGGGGGAAAAAACAAACAATGGCTAAAACTGTCTGCTAAATAAAAAATAATGACGAACACCTGTGGTCTTTTTATAGGACTCCAGTGGAGATATTTTTTCTGAAGACCTAATTATGTTTTTGTAATGTTACCATTTCATAATTTCTCTGTAGCATTATTAAAAGAAAATGTCCATATTTTCTCTGTGTAAAAGGTCTGGCACATCGATTCAGGCATGGCGTTTTCTTAATGTTCCAGACTCTCCCATAGTTCTACCTACTTATTGGCAAAGAATGTAGGCTTTGGCAAGGCTGGAGTTTTCTTTTTGGTAACACTGGAGCTTGACCAGAGGACAAGGGTCATGAGGACCCCTTTAGATAGATTTTAATAGCCATGTAGCCCAATGTATACAAGAGCCTGCAATTAGCCCTGATCTTGAACCTCAGCTTTGCCTGTTCCTAGCTGTGTGTCCTCTAGCAAGTTACTGAACCACTCTGTGCCTCAGTTTTCCCATTTGTAAAACGAGGATAATCATGATACAATCATGAGGACTGTTGTTTGAACATTTCATTATGCTTAGCCCATCATAGGGCTAAGCCAATACATGTTAGCTACTCTTAACACATGCCAAGTTTCTCCATATACCTTCTTTGAGCATGTAGGTTCTAGCAATGAGCACCAGGGTGCCCCATCTATGTGGTAGGGACTACCAACAGCAGCATGAGTGATGACTAGTCCAGATTGGGAGTTGAGAGTGTGTTCTCTTTATAGCACTGAACACCTTAGGACATTGTCTTGCTTCTCACTAGAAAGTAAACTTAGAGGAAGAAGAATATTATGGAACTGCTGTGTTGCACAACTCCAGGGGGCACTGTTCGTTCTCATCATTTTATGCTTTTGCATCGTAGGGCTGCCGTTCACATTAGTGCAGTGTGCACGGTTCCTCTGGAGGTGTGTAACACAGTGGTTTTTGAATGTCTCAACAGGATCTCAAGTTCAGTTCAAAACTGACCTTACCCTCTTCCTGCTCTTGTTTTCCACCGCAATTCTCTTCTCTGTTGGTGGTAGTGCCACATGCCCCTTCACCTGAGTAGGAATGTAAGGGAAGGTGCCTTGTCTGCTAAATTCCTGCTATACTTGGTGTCTGGTGTATGATAGATGCTTAAGAATTCCCTGAGACTGACTATATGCAGGAACAAAGCCAAGGACAGATATAAGAGGGTGAGAGACCCTGCCAAGGGGTCAGGGATGAGGATGAGGGTGAGAAGAGCTCTGAGGTCCAGGCAGCCATGGTAAATTATTATTTTTTTTTAGAGGTTTTTGTCTCAGAGCACATGCGCATGCCAGAGAGAGAGATAGACAGAGACAGTGAGAGAGAGAAAGTGTGAAATCTCCCCCCAGCGGGTATCCCATGCTAGTCCCTTCTCTTTCATTCTCCTCCCAGTGTGATTTTTCAGTCCGCTAAGTCCAGGACTTGAACCACGGTTGGCTATGTGGCAGTCAAGTGATGTAACCAGTATGCCATCTGCTGGCTCTCACAGAGGATTTCTATTGGTTGCCCCTGGCCATGGGCTAGACCAGGTCAGAAATGATGAAAGACAGGAAGATGATTCTAATCACCCCTTAACCTTTTGGCTAAGATCAAGTGTGGAAGAGGATTCTAGCCTGGCTTCCTTGGTATAGGCAGCATCCCATGTGCGATCCTCTTTTAGACCTGTTTCTTACTTGCATCAAACCTTGTTTATACTCTGTCTCATTCTTTCAGTCCTTTTCTCTGTTTCCTACAAGATTGAAACAGAGGTTGCAACAGAGGATAGAAAAACAATTTGTATTTGCATCAACTCTGGTTTAGCATTCCACTCCTTGGTAGGTACTTTAGAGATACTGTTAGATGTACTCACCAGAAGACATGAAAGACTATTGGGAGCAACCAAATATTGAAAACAATTCAAAGACCAAAAATATGAGAATAATTAAATGAATTAGAGTGTAGTCACAGAGTAGAATATTATATAGCAACAAAAATAAAGGAATCACAGTTACAGAGGCCAACCAGGAATGAATATTCTAAACATAAAATTGAATGAAGAAAGCAAGTCATTGGAGATACCCTACAGTGTCATACCATGTTTATAAAGTTTAAAGACAAATAAAATTAAGCAATATGTTTAGGAAGACACCCACGTAAAGATTAATGAAACAAAAACTATGAAAGTCTTGCCTCTAGAGGAAGCAGGGATCTGGGATAGAGAAGAAGCCACAGGTAATATATATATATATCTCATAATGTATAATAGTGATATACCTTGGGTAATTGGCTCATAAGTCTTCATTTGTGCTATGCTTCATGATTTGCATATAAAATCTATATGTGTGAATATAAAACTATAATCTATATTAAATATTGCGTAATAGATTAATAATAGTTCCCTGGCCTGAGAGTCAGGAGGACTTATTATTTCTTTAATTTTAAATTCCCATAAGTTATAAAATGTATCAGGCCAGCAGTTTGTGTGAAGGTTAAGGTGACTGCATCTCACATGGCAAACTGTATGGTTTGAGTCCTGGATTGGGGGCTTAAAAACTATGATGTGTATGTGTCCAGGATTTGAATCGTGGTTGGCCACGTGAGAGTCCAGCAAGCTAACCATTATGCCATCTACTGGTCCCAGCAGCTCTTGTTTGCTAAATTCAAAGAGAGATTGGAGACATCATATGTATAAGACAGAAGTCAATGGCAATACAATGAAAATCTTACAGATGTGCTCATAGAGAGAGCCCCTGGCACCTGAGCTAAATAAAATAAGGCAGTATTGGACAGCCTGGGTCAGACACTACTGTGCAAAAGTTCTCCTTTCTAAGAACAAGGAGCCCACAGCAATAGCTGGAAACCTACATTCCACATGACAAAAGTGTTAGAAAGGGCAGGGTAGACCTTATTGCTCTAAACCTAAAGGAGAGGCAAGGCTAAATTGGGTCAAGGAATTTCAAGGCCTAGATTATTGAGCTGATGAAAGGGGTACTCTTTGACCCAGAATGATTGGGAAAGAGTAGTCCAGAGTTTTTGAGTCAGCCCAAGGAGAAAGATGCCAATAATGTGGTTAGGAATGAAGTGAAGTGTTCTTGGAAGGGAGCCACTGCTATGGTGGTTAAAACCAAAGGCTTTGAAGTTAGAAATAAGTTAAATCTCTGCTCTAAAATTGAATATCTATGTAAAATTGGGCTAGCTATGTAGACTCCATATCCACAGTGTCTTTTTTATTTTGGAGAGGTTTTTGCTATAGAGCGTGTGTGCTTGCCAGACAGACAGAGAGAGACAGAGAGACAGAAAGCGAGAAATCACCCCCCAGGGGGGATGGTCATGCCGCAACCCCTTCTCCTCCATTCTCCTCTCGGGATCTTGGGCATGCACACACACGCGCCCGGCCTGAGTTTTAAGCCACCGGGTCCGGGACGTGAACTGCGGTCGACTACATGGGAGTCCAGCGACATAGCCATTACACTAACTGCTGGTTCCCCACAGTGTCTTCTTATTACAATGTGGATACAGTCCTTACCCTGTAGAGTTGATGATCTTGATGAAATAAAATAATAAATGGAGAACAATTAGGTTGGTGCTTATCTAGCACATGGGGCCATTGCTATGTGAGTAATGTGACAAGGTGGGGGTGATGGGAAATCATATTGATATTGGTGACACACCATCTGGAGTAATTTAGACTCTATTCTTTTCTTCTTAAAAAGGAGCCTTTCTTTCCTAATGTATTCTGACCTAAAGAATTACATCTTTTTATGTAGACAAAGTGTTATTTAGAGATTTCCAATATGCCACCTTGATTTTACTGTTTACATAGATGAAAAATGGCTTTTGTAGATTTCCTTTTTGATATACTAAGATCTGTCAACGTTTAATAAAAAAAGACTTATTTTGACCAAGACAGCCCGTCAATTCAGTCAAAAAACTAATTTGGCAGATTCTCCCCTCCCTCGACCAGAGTGACAGGCTGTTTGCCAACCTGATTTAATTGACTAAATGTTTTGGTACCTCGTTGACACAGACTCAAGTGATATTTTTCTTTGTTATTTACATGGAAAAAGGCACCGAATCTGACAATCCTGATGAATTTAAGCCATTACTTTTGTGTTTGCTTTATAGTCTGGTCTTTTGAGAGTTTTAGAGCCCAAGAGGAGAGGGAGGACCCAGAAGAAATCAGAAAATAATTCTTGAAGGGCACTGGATGTCTTGGTCTACTGTATTGTTATAAAAAAAATTAATTGAGATTGGGTTATTTATAAAGAAAAGAGATTTATTTGGTTCATGATTCTAGTGGCTGAAAAGTCTATAAGGATGAGTCTGGCATCTAGCTGGCTTCTGGTGTTATGTCCAAGAGAGGCAGGAAGTTATATAGGGCATGTGCAAAAAGAGGGAAACGTGGGCAAACATCTTGCTTTTATAATAACTCACTCTCTTGGGAGTGAGTTAATGAGAACTTGCTCTCTTTTGGGTGCTGGCAATAATTATTCCTGAAGGGTCTGCTCTCATGACCCAAACACTTCTCATCAGGCCCTATCTCTCCCTAAACTGCCCCATTGGGTGTCAAGTTAAACACAGATTTGGGAGGGGCACATCACTGGGTAAATAATGACCTTGCTCAGAGGCGAGGAGTTTTAGAATGAAAAGTACGGGTAGCTTGAAAGTAACTTGGAACTAGGACCAGCAGGTAGTATTATGGTTAAGGTGCTGGACTTCACATGGCTGACCACAGTTTAAGTCCTGGTGGCTTAAAATGATTCCAGGCACTTGTGTGTGCATGCCCAAAATCAGAGAATGGAGGAGAAGAGATGGTGGTGTGATCATTCCTCCCTGGGGGATGATTTCTTACTTTCCCTTTTTCTGTCTCTCTCTGGTGAGTACACATGCCCTATGGCGAAAACCTAAAAAACAAAAACAAAACAAAGCAAAAACTTGGAGCTTAGCGCTGAGAACTTATCTCTAGGAGATGGGATAACATCCAGTGGTTGTAAAGAAGTCCGTTTTTTTCCAGTTCCTATACCCATTGCCCTTTATTCACAGTCTGGTGGACATTTAATTTTTTTTGTCTTTTCAACCTTTATTCTGATTTTTAAAAGAAATAATTTCTTAATTTATTTTTGGAGAATAACCTGTCTTTAGCTCAGTGTAGTTTTGATTAGACTTAAATCAGGTTACTCTCCCTTCTCCTTCCCTTGTCAAAGTATGGGTCCTTGTTCTCTTGGAACTTAAATCTTAAGCATTGTAAAAACAGAAAATATACTAGGAGTTCATTCATCATAAGAAGCTTTGATAAGAGAATGATATTGCTATTGGTACCCAGACCCTAGTCCTATCCTTCTTCCTATAGTTTTCTGAGCTTAGTTGCCTAGCCTTCCCATCAGTTCTTACCCCTTCTTTATGTTATTCTAGTAATTCATTTTCTGACTAGCCTACCACATTTCTGTTTCTGTGACTTGCAAATAAAGATAGGACAGTCACCGTTGGTTACACAGTCAATGGACATTCTCTTTTCCATATTCTGTGCTTATAGAATAAGTTATATGTGCAGGAGAGGTAGACTGTATATTGACTTTTATGTAATCTTTTAAATTCAGGTAGGAGTCACTGTACTAGTTTGCTAGGGCTGCTTAAACAGAAGGAATTTGTTGTCCCATAGTTTTGGAGGTCAGAAGGCCAAGATCAAGGTGTCAGCATGGTTGGTTCTTTCTGAGAGCTGTCAGAAAGGATCTCTTGGGGCCAGTGGGTGTCATGGTGGTTAAGGCACTGGAGTCCCACATGGCCAACTGTGGTTCAAGTCTTGGACCTGGTGGCTTGCTTTCTCACTTTATTTCTCTCTGTCTCTGACTCTCTCTGGTGAGAGCATATGCCCCATAGCAAATTAAAATGATAATTAGAAATAAAATAAAATAAAATAAATAAATATAAAAAAAGAAAAGAATCTCTTCCAGGCCTCTCTTGTTGGCTTACAGATGACTGTCCTCTCCCTGTGTCTTTAATACTCTTCCCTCTCTATGTGTGTGTCCAATTTTCTTCTTTATAAAAGGACAACAGTCATACTGCATCAGGGACCACCATAATGACCTCCCTTTAACTTTATTACCTATAAACAGACCTTGTCTCCACATAAGGTCACACTGTGAGGTACTAGGGATTAAAATGTCAACACAAACATTTTGGAGAGACACAATTCAGCTCATAACAGTAACCATGTGATACAGTCCTGGCCAATGAGACATGAAGGGATTGCTGTTTTTGTGGAGGGGTTTTTCCTGCCTGGTTGAGAGAGATATGTATTTTAAAAAGGCACTTTTGACAGCTTCATGGCTCCTGCAAACTAGCCATTTTGGGGAAACAGAAATGAAGATTTCCCACTGATAATTCGGCCTCCAGCACACAAAACTCTCCTGGAGAGGCAAAGGGAACAGGCCTTCTTGAAGACACAGCTTCATGGCCCCTGTGAACTAGCCATTTTGGGGAAACAGAAATGAAGATTTCCCACTGATAATTCGGCCTCCAGCACACAAAACTCGCGTGATTGAACTTCCAAGTTTGGGAAGAAACCGACCATCAACCAAATGATTAGAAA